>JANBXA010000736.1:4057500-4687500 GCA_030556225.1 Cricetiscus sungorus
AAGGATATGTAGTGAGCTCCTGATTCTAAACACATCTAAGTAAGTTAACCAGCCTGGAGGATTATGCCTATATTCACAGTTCTGAGGGTGTAAAGGCAGGAGTATCAGGAGTTCAAAGGCATCCTCAGCTTTGGGGCCAGCCTGGGCTACATGTGCCTTCGTCTGGATAAAAGAGAGTATTATTGCACGTGGTAATTTTAAGAGGACACTGGGGACACACGGAGACAGGGAAGCACTTGCCTGGGAAGACCTGAACCATGGCAGGAGAGGAAGGAGATAATCCCAACCTACTGAAGGCCGCTGTATCAGTTCCCACTTGTTTGTGGTTGTGAGCCTCGCCTTTCACGGCTGAGCCCTCGATCCCCATTTGTGGAGCAACCATTGTGTGCTAAATAAACCCTGACCACGATCAGATTATTAATTATTACTGAGGCTGATAAATACTTCACATACTGGGTTGAATTTGTACAGCAACCACACCAGGTAGATTCTGTACTGTGTTACGGGAAGGGAAACTGAGGCTAGAAAGATTAAGTCCCCTTACCAGGGTCTTGTCAGGGTTTTTTGTTGTTGTTGTTAGTGGTGGGGGTTTTTTGTAGGTTTATTTTTATTTGTGTGTCTGTCTGTCTGTCTGTCTGTCTGTCTGTGTGTTTGTGCACTTGAGTGTGGTGCCTGCAGAGGTCAGAAGAGAGTGTTGCATCTCCTAGAGCTGCAGTTACACACTGACCGTTGTGATCTGCCTGACATGTGTTTTGGGAATTGAACTTGGGTCCTCTGGAAGAGTTTGTTCTTAAGTGCTCAGCCATCGCTCCAGCCCTGAGGTCTTATTTGTTTGTGTTATTTTGGCTTTTTGTTTTGTTTGTTTACTCTTACTCTTGGTTTTTGTTTTGTTTTTTTTGTTTTTGTTTTTTTTTCGAGTCGGGGTCTCACTATGTAGCACAGGCTAGCCTCGAGCGTATACAAATCCTCCTCTCTCTGTCTCCTGAGTGTGCACTGGGATGACGGGTGTGCACCAATCACACCAGCCTCTGCTCTTTACCTCTGTGTTAGTCAGCGTTGTCTATAGGGACAAGACTGGTAGAATGAACACACACACACACACACACACACACACACACACACACACACACACCCACACACACACCTTACTGGAGTGGCTTGCATGCTGTGGTCTAGGTAGACCAACAATGGCTGTCTCACGACAGAAGGGTCAAGAATCCATTGAGTGTTCAGTCTCCTGGGCTGCACCTGTGAGCAGCCCCAGTCCGGTGCTGCTGTCCCCAGGAATTCCTAGAGAGCTGTTGGTCTTTGCTCTATTTTAGAATCCCAAAGACATGTGTTCTAATATCAGTGACAGGATAGATGAGCCTGCCAGAGAGTGAGGGCAAGCAGGCAAAACGCAGGAGCTTCCCACTCCTGTGTCCTCTTGTTTGGGATCCAGGGTTAGGATGCGTCTCCCCACCTCAAGTGATCACACTGAGGAAATCCCTCCTAGGGCTGCCCAGATTTCAGCTGACTTCAGCTGTAGTCAAGGTAACAACCAAAACTAGCCATCAGTCTTTTTTTAGTTGTATATGCCTCTCTGTCTTTCTTTCTCCCTGTCTGTGTCTGTGTGTGTCTTTCTGTGACTGTCTGTCTCTCTGTCTCTTTCTGTGTCTCTTTCTAGCTCTATGTGTATCTCTGTGTGTCTGTCTGCCATCTGTCTCTCTGTTTCTTTGTGTGTCTCTCTTTGTCCCTGTGTATGTCTCTCTCTCTCTCTCTCTCTCTCTCTCTCTCTCTCTCTCTCTGAGTGTATGTGTGTGTGTGTCTCTCTCTCTCTTTCTTTCTCTCTGAGTGTGTGTGTGTGTGTGTGTGTGTGTGTGTGTGTGTGGTACCCCCAAAGGCTAAAAGAGGGCATTGATTCCCCTAAAGCTGGAAATCACAGGTGGTTGTGAGCATCCTGCCCTGGTTGCCTGGTGTCTTCTAGAAAGGCAACAAATTCTCTTAACCACCGAGCCAACTCTCCAGCCCCATCTGCCCCATGAATTTGAGTTTGAACACAGAGCTGGATATTGTAGTGTATGCCTATGTTCCCAGCACATTGGCAGCTCAGGCAGTAGGAACAGAAATTCAAGACCATCCTCAGATACATAGTGATTTCAAGACCCTGTCTCAAAAATGCGAAAGCATTTTTAATAAAAATGAGAAGCTGAACATAAAGGTGCATGCCCTTAATTCCAGCACTGGGGAGGCAGAGCCAGGAGGATCTCTGAGTTTGAGGTCTAGTCTCCATAGTGAGTTCTAGCCAGGGCTACGTAGGGAGACCCTGTCCTAGGGTGAGAGGGAGAGGCAGGCAGGCAGACAGACAGAATGTTTGAACCTGGGTCTGTGTAATGTAGAGGTCTCTTCCCCGACACATTACCACACCACACCATCTTTTTAAACTGTGTTGCCTGGCTCTCATCTGCCCACACTTTCCATGGTCTGCATTATCCTCCTTGATGCGTTGCCTGGCGTCCCTGTAAGCCCTATCACCAGCCCCACGGTCCCTCTGAACCAGTGGTCCTTAACCTGTGGGTCACGACTCCTTTGGGAGTCAAATGTCCCTTTCACAGGTGTCGTATATCAGGTATCTTGTGTGTCAGATATCTACATTCCAACTCACAACAGTAGCAAAATTACAGTTATGAAGTAGCAACAAAAAAACAATTTACGGTTGGGGGGGGTCACCACAACATGAGGAACCTCATTAAAGGTTCTCAGCATCAGGAAGGTGAGAACCGCTGCTTTGAGCCCTTATTTTTTTTTTCTTCACCAGGCCTGAAGCTGCACCCAAACCAAGTGCAAAGTCTATCTACGGTGAGCTTGAGGGGAAAGGAGACCAAGGATAAAGGTCTTGGGAGAAGAGAGAATACAGGTTTTGTTCTTGAATCTGAAGGAGGAAGGAAAGCTGGGGCTTACTCCTGGTCTGAGGGAGGAGGCTGGGGCTGACTCCTGGGTCTGAGGGAGGAGGTTGGGGTTGACTCCTGGGTCTGAGGGAGGAGGCTGGGGCTGACTCCTGGGTCTGAGGGAGGAGGTTGGGGTTGACTCCTGGGTCTGAGGGAGGAGGGCTGGGGTTGACTCCTGGGTCTGAGGGAGGAGGCTGGGGCTGACTCAGTCTGAGGGAGGAGGCTGGGGTTGACTCCTGGGTCTGAGGGAGGAGGCTGGGGTTGACTCCTGGGTCTGAGGGAGGAGGCTGGGGCTGACTCAGTCTGAGGGAGGAGGCTGGGGTTGACTCCTGGGTCTGAGGGAGGAGGCTGGGGTTGACTCCTGGGTCTGAGAGAGGAGGCTGGGGTCTGGATCTGATGGACAAGGCTGAAGTGTGACCCCTGGATGCATTTTCTCCTCCTTACCCTTAGAACAAAGGAAACGTTACTCCACTGTGGTTATGGCCGACGTGTCCCAGTATCATGTCAATGTGAGTCTGTGTTTTCATCTCTTGGAGAGAAGTGGGCCCAGCATGGCAGGGCTTTGGAAAACAGATGGTCCCTCAAACAGAAAGGACTGTAAGGCCCAGTGGTGGCGGCATCACACTCCTCTAATCCCAGCACTCAGGAGACAGCAGAGGCAGGCAGATCTCAGGGTTCAAGACTAGCCTAGCCTGGTCTACCGAGTGAGTTCCAGGACAGCCTGGGCTACACAGAAACCGTGTCTTGAAAAAAACTAAAAGCCAAGAGAGAGACTCTAGGAAAACTCAGCCATCTCTTTCCCCCATGCATGCCCCTCCTTATTGCCTGAGACATGATCAGTGCCATCAAATCTTCCCCCGAGCCATCCCAGACACTGGGTGCAGGGACAAATCAGCCACAGTTCTGCATGGCAGTTTCGAGAGAGCCCACAAGAAGGCATGAAATACTATAATGTTGAGCGCAGAGGAGACGCATAGGAGAGTTCTACCCTTGTTATCCCCTGCCCTTGAGGGGCCTTCAGTCTTGGTGAGAAGATGACCGAATTAGAAAGAAATCTACCCAGCGCTGGCCATTTGAGGAACCCTGATGGCTTGGAGGCTGGGTTTTTTGTTTTGTTTCGCTTTATGTTCTGGGTCTGAAGGAAGAAGGCTGGAGTCTAGACTGCGGAAGTCTAGCCCAGAGGTCCTTAGCCTACCCAGCACCAGCCTGCCATTGCCTGGGACTCACTACTTTCTTTGTGTCCTGCCAGCACCTGGTCACCTTCTGCTTGGGGGAAGAGGATGGCGTGCACACGGTGGAAGATGCTTCCAGAAAGTTAGCCGTCATGGATAGCCAGGGGCGCGTCTGGGCACAGGAGATGCTACTGAGAGTGTCGCCTGGCCATGTCACTCTGCTTGACCCGGTCTCCAAGGTGCCAGGGGGCATGTGGTTAGAAAGAATGACGGGAGCTGGGATCTGAGTGTGAACCTTGGCTCCTAAGCGTCCATCCACCTGGAAACTTTGGCAAGCTGTCTTTTGGAACCTTGGCTATTAAACGGGCTGTTATTTCTAGGTCCCTGAACTCCTGCGTTTACTCCTGGGCACTGCTGTAGAGATGTCAGGAGTCTATGCTTCGTCCATTTACCTTTCGGTCTCATCCTGCAGGAGGAGCTAGAGTCATATCCCCTTGATGCCATCGTACGCTGCGACGCGGTGATGCCCCGAGGCCGGAACCGCTCGCTGCTGCTCCTGGTGTGCCAAGAGCCAGAGCGTGCGCAACCAGATGTCCATTTTTTTCAAGGCCTGCTCCTCGGGGTGAGTGGGCATAGCTCCTTGAGGCTTTCTTGGAGGGCGGAGACAGAGGCGGGGCTTCTGTGTTTGGGGGCGCGGCCTTGGCAGACAGAGGGGCATGACCTAGAAAAGCTAAGGAGGCAGCCAGGCTTGAGGACAGGTTGAACTCTGGACCAAGACCGATGGGAAGAAGATGCAGGCGAATGGCTGAGATACTCTGAGACCTTGAGACAAACCTGGGAAGGATGATCTGGGGAGCAGGTGGAACCAAGATGAGGGTCCGTGGCGTTCGTCCAAGACAGCGGGAGGCGGGGCGCTGAGAACACGAAGAGAGGTCTGGGCGGACAACGGATGGGGCACCAGAGGGCGGCCTAAAAGTATGATTGGCAGGCGGAGCTGATCCGTGAGGACATCCAAGGGGCTCTACAGAACTACCGCTCAGGACGCGGGGAACGCAGAGCGGCAGCGCTCAGGTGAGGAGGAGGAGGAGGAGGAGGAGGAGGAGGAGGAGGAGGAGGAGGAGGAGGAGGAGGAGGAGGAGGAGGAGGAGGAGGAGGAGGAGGAGGAGGAGGAGGAGGAGGAGGAGGAGGCAGATGCAGAACTCTCTGGAAAACATTCTCCCGTCTATGGGCCTCATTCTCCTCAACTAAGAAATGGGCTTGACACGAGCAACCCAGAGTGTTGGATATGGTCACAAGTTAGCCTTGGTCTGGTAACTCCCAGACGAGGTGACCCGGCTCTGCAGACTTGAACCTGCCAAGACAGGCTTCTCCGTCTTTGGTTTCTCCGTCTCCGTATCCAATTCCCCACTACGAAACGCCCAGCCTGCATTTCAGCCCCCTATCTCTCTCCCTGCTCCCATTCGGTTGTCCCAGCCTCGGTTTCTCCCCCTCTCATGACGCAGAGCAACGCAGGAGGAGCTGCAACGTGGCGCCTCTCCAGCTGCAGAGACCCCGCCCTTACAGCGTCGCCCCTCAGTCCGTGCGGTGATCAGCACCACGGAACCCCCAGCTGGGCGCGGGAGACCCGAGGTGGAGCCAATCCCAGAGACGGAAGGAGCGGGCAGATCCGGCCCAGCTCGCACCACCACGAGCAACGCTAACCCGACCTCCCCGGACCTGGGCCCGCGGGGTCCTGAGCTGGCGGGTCTGCAGGCAGAGCGGGATGTGGTGAGCATGCGTGGCAGGCACCAGCTTGGGGCGGGAAAGGATTGCCACGGCAATCAAGTCAGACTGCTGGTGGGTCCCGGGGGCGAGATTCTGGCTCGCGCCACCTCTAAGTGTGACTGTCTGTCAAGGTGCTGACACCTTGGGCTTAGTTCTAGAATTGTGGTCTTTGGGTCTAGACCACCCACTGCTCCAGTTATGGGCGTGGCCTAACGTATGAGGGGTGGGTCAGGAGACCTGGAGCTAGAGCAGAGTATGAGACTCAGTGGCATCTTCGCCGTACCGCAGGATATCCTGAACCACGTGTTCGACGACGTGGAGAGCTTTGTATCCAGATTGCAAAAGTCAGCAGAGGCTGCCCGGGTTTTGGAGCACCGCGAGCGCGGCCGCAGGACTCGACGCCGAGCTGCGGGAGGTAAGGGGCCTCCGTGTCTAACGGAGACTACACCTTCCTGGATGATGCCCACGTATCCTCTCTCCCTGGGGCCTCCCACCACCAGCCAGGCCTGACTTCCTCGGGCCATCGGTCTGGGTGTTCACTATAATCTACCTAATGCTGTTCGGCTGTCCCCATCACCTCACCTGCTCCCCACCCACAGAGGGCCTGCTGACGCTGCGAGCCAAGCCACCAACCGAGGCTGAATACACGGACGTGATTCAGAAAATCAAATATGCCTTCAGTCTGTTGGTAAGGATGCATGCAGTTTCTGGACATAGTGGGGTGACGGCACTCTGACTCTGGCCTGTGCATAATACGTGCACTAATGTTAAATGACCTCCTTCCACCCAGGCCCGACTGCGCGGCAACATCGCCAACCCCTCCTCTCCGGAGCTGTTGCACTTTCTGTTTGGACCTCTACAAATGGTGAGACTCGTCCCCAGATCCCCACCCCACCCCCATCTCCATCTCCATCCCCACCCCCACCCCTGCGCCCGTTTTGGAAGCACTGGGATCAGACTTAGAGAAGGTCTTGTTGGCGTCCTCACTCCTGTTGGCCTGGTAGATTGTGAATACTTCAGGGGGTCCTGAGTTCGCGAGCAGTGTGCGACGTCCGCATCTGACCTTGGAGGCTGTGGCGCTGCTCCGCGACAATGTCACTCCTCGTGAAAACGCGCTATGGACCTCGTTGGGGGACTCCTGGACCCGCCCAGGGTGAGAGGGGAAATTGGACTGTAGAGACGGGGACTTGACGTGCAGGATGGCGCTAAATTAATCAGGGAGGGGAGGGGGCTTAGGGTAAATGCCAGGATGGAATTGGAGAAGTCTGGAAGGAAAGGTTTCAGATCTAATCAGACAGTCTGATTGAAGCAAAAGGCGGGGTCTTAGAGAATTTAGAGGCAGACGGCAGTGCAAGGTGGGATGCTTAGGTGAGTGGGACCCAGCTACAGGGAAGAAGGCGTGGCCTATAGGTTGGAGGTGGGAGGGAATCTGCTTGAATACTTAAGGACAGAAACAGCTGAGAGACTGGGAGAGAGTCAAAAAGCAAGGTGGATTGATACAAGTATTTAGAAAGTAGCTAGTGGCTAGAGAGATGGTTTAGAGGTTAAGAGCACTGATGGCTCTTCCAAAGGACATGGGTTCAATTCCCAGCACCCACATAACTGCTGTCTGTAACTCCTCCAAGATCTGATGCCCTCACACAGACACACATGCAGGCAAAACGCCAATGCACATAAAATGAAAATAAACAAAAAAATTTTAAAAAGAAAGTAGCTAGACACTTGGGCTTGGTGTCACGCACCTATAATCCCAGCACTTGAGAAGTGGTGACCGGAGGATCAGAAGTTTAAGATTGGTCCCCACAAGAAATGGAGCTTGAGGCCCTGCCTGTCACAAAAATGGCGGTTGGGGGAGGAGGGTGAATTTCTGCAAGTTTTATCCAGGAACTTATTATGTAAATGTGGTCAGAGAGAATTGCCTCCACAAAATTGTCCTCCGATTTCCACACACACACACACCCACACCCACACACTCACAGTAATAAGTAAATAAATGTTTTATGTAATCAAGCACTTAGGAAATAAGAACCAGGCGATGTCTGCAGGTCAAGGCCGGACTAATCTAAATAGCTAACTCCAGGCTAGCCAGTCTATCTAGACTGTGCCAGCCCTCCACCCCTCCCCCACCTCCAAGTAGGAAATGATTTGGCATCAGAGGCTGGAAAAGGCATGAGAGTAGGTCGGTGTGTTTAGAAATATAGTTGATGTGTGGATAAGAGAGCAAACGGCTCTTCCACAGAACCCAGCTCTGTTCCCGGCACCCACATGGTGGCTCACAACTGTCTGTAACTCCAGATTTTTTTTAAATAAAGAAATATAATGCCCTAAGTGGGCCTTAGAGGGTGGAAGCAGGTGAAGAAAGACGGAATGAAGAATTTTAAGAAGCCGGGCAGTGGTGGCACACGCCTTCAATCCCAGCACTCAGGAGGCTGACCCAGGCGGGACCAGCCTGGTCTACAGAGCGAGTTCCGGGACAGGTTTCTCCAAAGCTACACAGAGAAACCCTGTCTCGAACTCCCCACCCCACACCCACCTCAAAAAAAAAAAAAAAAAAAAAAAAAATTTAAAGAACACTGCCAGGTTTATAGGAAGCGAAATTTGTGAACTGGTGCCCGGGGCTTAGCCTGGCCTAACGCCTGGCTGGGTCTCTGACCACAGGGTGGAGCTGCCCCAGGAAGAAGGGTCTCCGTACAGCCCCGAATTCTACAGCGGCTGGGAGCCTCCGGCCACTGACCCGCAGGGCCGCGCCTGGGAGGACCCAGTAGAGAAACAGCTGCAGCATGAGAAGCGGCGCAGGCAGGTGAGGCGGGGCTGCCCGGGGAAGCACTAGGCTCGCCGCTTTCACACAGCAGGGGTGAGCGGGATACCTGAGGTCTGCCTGCCAGCCTGACCCCAAGCTCTCTTACTTCCCGCAGCAAAGCGCCCCCCAGATCGCTGTCAATGGGTGAGTGACCGCTGCAGGGTGGCCAGGGATGGGGTTGGGAGGACTGAGTCCCGGGGTCACCCCGGCGCTGACTCCGACCCTCCCTCTTTTTTTTCTTCTCTTTTCTTTCCCCCCTCTGCCTTCCCGGCTTTTTGCAGGTGGGTGAGGTGGTGAGGAGGCGGGGCTGGGGTGGGGTGGGGGAGAAGCCAGGAGGGAGGGGGGAGGAGCCCAGAACTCTGGGTGAAAGGGAAGCGGGAAGGGAGGCTTAAGATTCCTAAAGCTACCTAGGAGAGTACAGTGCTGAACGTGGGTGCGCCTAAAGGCTTGGACCCCCGGCATCCTCAAAAGATTGAGAAGGTGCAGTCTGTTGTTCTAGGATCCGGGAAAGCACCATGCTTGAGTCCCCAGAGCACAGAGCACTGGGTGTTAGAGAAAAAAAAATGGAGACCTAAAAGCAGGGTTGGGACTTCTGAGGATTTAGGGACCAGTTTGAGGAAACACGAGACAAGTGCGGCATCTCTGGACCACTAGATGAGGTGGGACTTCTGGTTTCCTAGCGCTGAGGAATAGCGTTTACTGGGCGCGAACTGGAATTCTCGCAGGGCTAAAAGGATGGAGGAAATCGGCTGCAGACACTTGCCTAGGTCTCTGGGAAGGAAAGAACCAGGGACCTAGATTCTACCAGGCTGTGGAAGCTGAGGGCTGTAGGTGCAGGCGAGGGAGTGGTGGAAAGAAGTCACAACTCTAGGATCCTTGAGGAAAGAGGGGTCAGGAGTGGAGGGAGTAGCTGTAGGTTGAGAACAAGGTGAGGAGTAGGGTCTAGGTGAGAGCCCCAGCAGAGGGTCTCAGCAGGGACGGCATACTGGGAGCTGTCAGTCCCACACACGGGGCGCCGAGGCCCTGAAGAGTCCCCTTCTCTCTTGCACAGGTAGGCCTGATCCGGGATGAGGTCTCTCTTGCTGGGGGGGCCAGAGCCAACCGTCCCCCAGGCTGCCTGGTGCTGCAGGGCCCTCTCCTCTGTCCGCCTGCTTCTGAATCTTGGGCTCAGCACCTCCAGCTGTTCGCTCACCTTCTCTGGCTGTGATTTCTTTGCCTGGAACAGTGAGGACTCTGGTGCTGTGAGGGCTTGCAAAGACCTCAGTGCCTCCGTGACTCAACTTGGGTTCAAATCCAGCTGCGTGCAGAACAGGTCATAGTGACCCTGGCAAAAAGGGCAGCCTAGGGCCAGCTCAGTCAGACCTTTCTCTTGTGCGCTGGCCATTACTACACTGTGCCTCAGTTCCTTCCTATAGAACGTGAAATAGCGAGACCGGTGGGCATAGTGGTGCACACATTTAGTCCCAGCACTGGGGAGGCAGAGGCGGTGGATCTCTGTGATTTCAAAGAGAGACTGGTCTATAGAGTGAGTTCCAGGACAGCCAGAACTAAACAGTGAAACCTTGTCTTGAGGGGGGGGGGGAAAGAGTGAAATAATGGGCATATTCTGGTGATGTAGGCCTGTGATCCCGGCTACTCAGGGGCATGAAGCAGAAGAATCCAAATCAAGGCCTACTTGGACCACAGAGTGAGCTTCAAAGGCCAGCCTGGGCAAAGCCTTGCCTCAAAACTGAAAATTAAAGAAGCCGGAGAAATGGCTTAGTGGTTAAGAGCACTGGCTGCTCTCCCAGAGGACCAGGGTTCAATTCCCAGCACCCATACAGCAGCTCACAACCATCTGCAACTCCAATCTCAGGGGATCCAGTACTCTCTCCTGGTCTCAGCAGGCACCGGGCACACAAGTTGTGCACAGCCTTATGTGCAGAAAAAAACATCTATAGACATAAAATAGCGTGGAGGGCTGGGCTGTAGCTCAGTGGCAGGCGTTACCTAGAATCCACCAGTAAAGGTTGGGGCATAGCTCAGTGAATCCAGCGGTGAGGGGTTGGGCACATGCTTAATGGTGGAATCCTCGCCTAGAATCCAACCAGTGATCGGCTCAGCTGTAGAACCCTCTGCTGGTATCTACCACACAGGGCTGGGCTGGGGTGTGGCTCAGAGGTAAAACACTTGCGAGGGGCTGGGATGTGGGTCAGAGGGCAGTGCCAACCTGGCATGCACAAGGCCCTGAGTTCAGTCCCCTGTACCACAAAAGAGGTTTAGGTAGGACAATAGTGAGATCTCGGGAGAAGGAAGGTTCCAAATTCATGGAACTACAAGGGAACTCTAGGAGCATCGAATCTGTACAGTGACTGGCACGCATTGCTGTGTAAGCACGAGGGTTAGCGATTGTTTGTACCCTGTCCATTGTCCTGGTGGACGACGGGTATAGATCTGCTATTTCTAGCTGATTCCTCACGATTCTCACTCATAAAATGCAAGTGAGGGGCTGGAGAGATGACTCGGGTTGAGAACACTATCCACCCTTGCGAAAGACCTAGGTTCTTCCCGTTCCCCACAACCATCTAACTCTAGCTCTAGGAAACCAATGCCAGGACAAGGGCACACTCTCCTCAACTCTGGCTGCTGCACATAGGAGGTGCACTTACATACACGCAGGCAACACCCCCCCCCACACACACACATTAATAAAATGCGAGTGAACGACTAGGGATGAAGCTTGGAAGTAAAGCACTTCCCTAGCATGCACACGGCCCTGGGTTCAACCCCCAGCACCACACAATGAATTAAATAGTCAAAATAATACGTCGTGTTTACTGCATGGTGCCAGGCAAGGAAATGAGCTGACCACATTCAAGCTCTGACTCCTATGTCAAGTCTGTATTAACATATTAACCTGGGCCGCTGCTCTGACCCCTGCTTGGCTCTAACCCCACCTCACACCCGCACCTTAGAGTCCAGACCAGCAGGGCCGGCTACCTCCTTATCTCCTATGGGTTTTATTCTCCCCAGTCATCAAGACCCAGAACTGGAAGCCGAAGCCCAGCTAGAAGAGAGCGCCAAAAAGTGGGTTCTGTGTAATTATGACTTCCAGGCCCGAAACAGCAGCGAGCTTTCTGTCAAGCACCGAGATGTGTTGGAGGTTAGCGGTGCGGGGGGCCTGAGACCCTGAAATTGGCCAATTCAGCCCCTAGGTATAGAACGAGAGCTTGAATTTTCTCCTTATACTCCACCTAGGTCCTGGATGACAGGCGCAAGTGGTGGAAGGTTCGGGACCATCAGGGACAGGAGGGCTATGTCCCCTATAACATCCTGACACCCCACCCTGGACCTCAGGTGCACCGCAGCCACAGCCCTGCAGAGAACCTAGTAAGTCGGCATATTCTTACTTCTTCGGGGAAAAGTGGGGGGGGGGGGGGGCAATATCCTAGATCCTGGGGATGAGGGCAGAGAAAATCCATCGTGAAGGGTACTGTTTGGAAAGGGGAGTGGCCAGATGTCTATTGGGAAAGGAGCTGGAAGCCTTATCCCCCCCCCCCCTCTCTCTCTCTCTCTCTCTCTCTCTCTCTCTCTCTCTCTCTCTCTCTCTCTCTCTCTCTCTCTCTCTCTCTTCATTCCCTTCCAGGAGACTAGTACTCCTCCTCCTCCTCCCCCACCCGCACCAGCTCTGGCCCCTGCTCAGGTGCGGCCGCACTGGGACAGTTGCGACAGTCTCAACAATTTGGACCCGAGCGAGAAGGGTGAGTGGTGAAGCGATCCTTGTCTTTGCTTTTCAGACTCTACCCTGGGCACCCTAGAGGCTCCCAGCCCCCTGACCCCAGAACCCTGGGTGCGCACTCCCCCCTTCACGGTTTCCCTCCTGCAGAGAAATTCTCCCAGATGCTCAGTGTCAATGAGGAGCTGCAGGCGCGCCTGGCGCAGGGCCGTTCGGGTCCCAGCCGGGTAGCCCCGGGACCCCGCGCCCCGGAGCCTCAGCTCAGCCCGCGCTCTGAGGCCTCGGTGGTCCGTGCCTGGCTGCAGACCAAGGGCTTTAGCTCGGGGTGAGTGGGGCTCCCCGGGGCTAGTCTGAAGAGACCTGTACCAGAACTGAGAGTCGAGGTTCTGATTGGTCCAGGGGTGGGGGAGTGGAAACTATGGGGCAGGGCCAGGCCCAAGTTGCAATGCCCAACGCCCAGTGTCAGGCTCCAAACCGAGACCACAGGGAATAAGTCCCATCCCGCTTCTGAAGTCCCAAATTTGCAGAGCCTGAACACCCACCCCACACCCCAATTTCCTCGTTTGAGAGCTCTGATTGGACAAGCAGCTAGGCAGGAGTGACGTGATTGGTGGGGGTTGAGGGAGCTTGAGCTGTGGTGGTCCCTGCTGCTTTGCTCAGGACTGTGGACGCACTGGGCGTGCTGACCGGCGCACAGCTCTTCTCGCTGCAAAAGGAGGAGTTGCGGGCGGTGTGCCCCGAGGAAGGGGCGCGAGTGTACAGCCAAGTCACCGTGCAGCGCGCGCTGCTGGAGGTGAGCGAATCCTTCGGGCGGGAGGAGGCGACGGAAGGGAGAGGAGGTTCCGCCCGGGACTCACATCCTCACATCTTGATTTCTACCGCGCCCTCCAGGACAGAGAAAAAGTGTCAGAGCTGGAGGCCGTGATGGAGAAGCAAAAGAAAAAAGTGGAAGGCGAGGCCAAAACAGAAGTTATTTGATCCTTCCTGGCTCGTTCACAAAAACGTGATGAGGTGGCGGGGCTCCCGGCGCCCTCTAGGACGACAGTCGCCAGACTCCTCTCTATCACCAGTGACAGTGGATGTCCTGAAGGATCGCCCACCCTTATCTCCCCGCTACCCTGGCGGGCCGACTGCACTGACAGCGCTGCCTGGAACCCTTCCGGAGGGACCCTCGACTGACAGGAATGGGGAAGGGGACGGAGCATAGAGACACTACCTGCCAGAGGCACGCCCTAGAGGCGCACTGAGGGCCCTGTGCGTTGTGATGTGCTATAAACAGCCTCCTTTTTAGACCATGTCACCTGCTGCCCCCCCCCTCTCTTGCCAGCTACCAAGGAGCCAGAAATCTGAGAGATGACCCATGTTTTCTCTCCATAAACCTGGAGATTTCAGTCCAGGCTTCCTCCTAATCACGTCTATCCTCGCACTAGCCCCTCTTACCTTTCTCTTGTTCAAACCCCTTCCCTGGCTCCTCGATGTTCTCAGTCCTGTCTCCTGGTAAGAGGCCTGGGTTTTTCTTCCAAAGGCCTTATGTCTCCGCCCACCCTGCGTTTTAGCCCAGCTGCTTTTGACTCAAGCGGTTTGCACTTACTGCTGCTGAGAGCAGCCCCCATCCCATCACCCTGGCTCAACTCGCCTCGCCACACTGTGGACACCTGTGCCCAGCCCCTAGGGACCCAGCCATGCAGATCTGGGTGCTCCCAGGGCATGCCACAGGCTCTTAGGTCTTCCTGGCCCCTCAAGAGCTTTCTCCCTGCCAAGCCCTGCAACTTGTCCAGTTATGCAGGTGGGTAATAAGAGCCGGTTTCCTCATCCACACTAAGTATCTCTGAGGCCTTTATTTTTCCGCATCCTTGAGTAACCACCATCGCAGTCCCGGCGCAGTTCAGTCCTTACCTGGGCCACCAGGTGGCGCACCTCGAACCTGACCCAGTAGAGCCAGCCTTGGGCTTACTTCACTAAGCTGCTGCAGATCTCCAATAAGCCTTCGCTGTCTATGCCCTTGGCTTCTCCTGGTACATGAGATAAAAGCTAGCTCCAGCATGGCAGCTGATGGCCCGTGACCCCTGAGCTCAGGTCACCCTTCCTGTCTGTTCATGACTCATGCTATTGGCTCCGCCATGCACGTCTTAGCCCTAGGGAGACTGATCACTGCCTGGTGTCATTTCTTGTCAGGTGGTTGGTTAGTTGGTTGGTTTTGTTGGAGGCAGTCTCTCGATCCTCCCGTTTCAGTTTCCTGGATGCTGGGACCATTGGCAGGTGCCCTGCTGCCATTCTCTTTTCTAATAGGGAAACCAAAAATGCAAGTGGTTGCCCCAGCTGTTTGGATTCCAGCAGTGAGCTCCCAGGCTGGCTCTGTGGTCTGGAATCTGACTTTTCATCCTGACTTGACCCTTTGTTGATCACTCTGTCCATCCCTCCTTCAGTCTACATCCAGCCAGGGGAACCTGTCAGAGCTCAAGCCGGATGGTAACCTGGCGGTCAGGCCTCGCCACTCAGAGTTCAAGTTCTTAACAGCCATGACCTGCACAAAGCCATCGTCCCAACGCTATGCTGCTACCTCCTTTCAGCACCACAGCATGCCCGGCCTGCTTCAGCCCGCGCTGCACAGGGGTTCTCAAGTTCTCACCATGCAGAATGTGTTTCTTCCTTCAGATACAGGGGGCTCTCTGCCACCTTCTAGCATCTGTCTGTGCAGCTACCATGAACACCACACACATACACACACCAGATACACAACCACACATATGCCCACACACCACACACACCATATAACCCACGTCAGCCATACCACACAGCGCATATACAGTGCACCTCAGACAACATACACCTCTCTCTCTCTCTCTGCACTCTCCTCATCCTTCGCTTTCTCCACAGCACTGTAGCTGAAATCTGCAGTGACAGCCTTCCTCTTATAGTGCACTGACTGCTGGACCACGATGCTCCCTTCTGTGACACCAGTAGGCAGAACAGAACCCAGCCGGTAGTGGTCCATTCATGACTGTAAGGATGGAGATAGGATCCATCTCGCTGGCTCCCAGCTCTCCCTGTGGCCATGAAAGACTACTTAACATCACCTACTCCTTTCCCAGAAAGGCTAAACTTGCAGATTTCTATGTTGACCATCACACATTTTCAATACAAGCCACCGACTCCACTCATTTCCAAGGAACTAAGAGGAAATGTGAGCGTCCATATCAATCACAGGCTTCCTTCTGACCCCTTACCTCACCCGGGATCCTCTGCTCCAGCAGCTCAATCTAGCAAGCTGCCCTCCCCACACCTGTCTGCATGCTCCCAGACACCCACTGGACCTCATCCAAGTGGATGAGTGGTTTAAGTCAGATACACAGCCTAAGCACGCAAGCAAGAACCAGTATCCTCACCCAGTGGGAGACAAGTCACTGAGTGGCAATGTCACGACTTTATTTGTGGTGCCTGTGCTTTGTCTCAAAAATACCTTCTCCCCCTCCCCAGACAATGGGTGGGAAGGAGGCAGCAAAAATAGAAGTCATCCCTCCCTATTGCACATGGACCCTATATACAGGCCCACCTGGCAGAGGCCAGTGGGGCTCTTGGCACATTCCTGGATCCCTGCTGGGGAGGGGAAGGGATACTGGGTAGCAACACACGTGAGGTGGGACCTGGGGCAGCCACTCTGCTCCTGGACATTGATCTGCGTTTCTTGGTCCTCCCTTCTTTCTTGGTCCCATCTCTGGCGCCTGCCCACTCTCAGTAATATCTCCCTACCTGGCTCAGCCTCCCACCTCCATCCTAGGCTCAGAGGGCCCCCCTTGGTTCCTGGAGACTCTGTGCTTTCCTCCGGGTTCTGAGGCCCCGAGAGGAGGTTATGGCTTCTCAGCAACTTCCCCCGAGCCCTGTCACTCATGTTAACTGGGGGAAGGGGTGCGCGTGTCAAAAGCAGCTGTATAAATATGGTGCGGGCTCCTGCGCAGTCACTTGGATAATTTGCTAATGACGCGGATCAGTGCTGCATTCTCATCCTTGAGCCGCTGGTTGTCAGCCCGGAGGTCGGACAGGGCCTAGGGTGCAGGGTGGAGTCAGCCGGGCAGTGCTAGGCAGTTGGGCTCTGGCCACCGCCCTTCACAAACTCGAGTTACCTTCAGCTCCTCCTCCAGCTCTGCGGCCTTGCGCTCCAGGGCCCTGCGCTCCTGCAAGGAATGAGGCAGGTTCAGAAGCAGGGCAGGGGCAGGGGTAGGGGCAGGGGGCAGGGGGCAGGGCAGGGCCGGGGCAGGGCAAGGCCGGGGCAGGGGGCAGGGGGCAGGGGGCAGGGCAGGGCCGGGGCACCACCCCAGCAGCCCAAACTCACGAATCTCTCCAGCTCCAGGAGGGCGGGCCTCTCGGCAAAGCGTTCTTGCCGCTGGTGAGGACAGAGAGGACTGGGACGTCAGGAGCCACCTCTTACCCCTAGTCCAACAGAGCCCTGACCCCCACCCCCGAAGGGGAACAACCCTCCACCCCCCAGCCATGGCCAGGCCCCTTGCCACGGGGGCTCTGACTCTCACTGTCCCTAACACAGCTGGCTCTTAGGGCCCAGCATCTGTACCTGCGTGGCCCGCTCCAGCTCCACCTTGAGCTGCGCCAGCCGCAGGGTGGTCTCTGTCAGGGCCTCACGAAGCCGCTCGTTCTCCCTTCGAAGCTCCATGTACAGCTGGGAACACAGAGGGAGCAGGCAGCTCAGAAGGGCCACCAACAGCAGCAGAACTGGGTAGGGTGGGGCACGAGGTAGGATGCTCTACCTTCCGGAAGCTTCCGTCAGGTTCTTCCTGTTCCTGCTTGGATTCTGGATTGAGGTCTCTCTGCAAACGCTGCCTACGGGCAGTGGAGCCGCCATCCACCGTGCTGGACAGAAGCTACAGGCCTTAGAGACCAGGACGTGCTGAGAGAGGTGCCCCAGCCCCCATGCATGACCCAGCCTACCTGCACTCCAGGCTCCGCTCTGCCGGCCCTGCCTCCTCCCCCTGCGGAAGAGCCCTGAGAGTTCAGTCTCCACCCAATGCCCAGGCCTGCCCTCCCTCCAGCCCCAGCCTCCACAAAGCATCCTTACCTCTGCTGGCCCCCTTCGCTCATGGCCGACTTTTCGTTGCTCCCTGGCCGCCTGTGGTCCCTGGCCCTGCCCGTCGGGCGCCTCTGCTGGGGAACCAGTGGGAATCAGCTCAGACACCACTATAGTGGCCCTTGTCTACTGTGTAGGGAACCTGACTTAGCCCCCAGTTAACAAAGACTTTGTGGGAGATAGGCTGGCTCCCTGGGGAACGACTTCGCAGAAAGGCAACCTCACCTCTCTGGGCAGGGCCCTCAGCATTCTCCACACCAGGGACCCGAGGTCTCCGAGAAGGGTCCTGCCAGGGAGGAGCAGTCAGAAACAGGGAGATGGGTTCTGCCCACCCCAGTTCACCTGACCCTGCTCACCAGGCTGGAGGGGACAGGCTGCTCTGGCTCAGAGGCCTTCCCGGACACCTTCTCTGCTTCCTTCAGGTCTGTCAAAGTCACGCCCTAGCAGAGAAAGCTTCATCAAGGAAAAGGGCCTAGACTTCCACAGGACTCAAGTTCGGGTCCCCAGCCTCCTCCCTCAGACATAGGAGCACAGACCCCAGCCTCCTCCCTGAGGCCCAGGAGCACAGACCCCAGCCTCCTCCCTGAGGCCCAGGAGCACAGACCCCAGCCTCCTCCCTGAGGCCCAGGAGCACAGACCCCAGCCTCCTCCCTGAGGCCCAGGAGCACAGACCCCAGCCTCCTCCCTCAGGCCAGGAGCACAGACCCCAGCCCCATCCCACACCTGTGTGGACCTCCGGGACTGGCGCATAAGGCGGGAGCGAGCCTTCCGCTGAGACTCAGACTCTTCATCACGCACAGGCATCTGGTAGGACCTGAGTGAAGAACCCTGAACTCAAGAGAATGCCCCCTTGGGTGCTGTGGCTCTGTGAATGGCACCGTAGAGGGGGCACATTCTGGCAGAGAACATGTCAACTGGACAGACAGGACCCCAGGAGCTGCCCCCCCTGGCCTCTACCTCCGACGGTCCCTGGAGTCGGGCACGGGTGCTGCAGAGGCTGTCAGGGCATTTGGCTTCGCTGGGGATCCAGGCTCCCTCCTGGAGGATGGAGTGGAGTGAGCCAAACAAGGAGGCACGGCAGCCTCACACCTGCATGGAGTCATTCATCAGCAAATACTCCTCAAGCCCGCATTCTGTGCCAGGCAAGGGAGAGGCCACAGAGAATAAGCCAGTCATGGCTGCCGATGAGCCATTTCTGGGAGAAACACACAAAGCAAACGGCGGCCAAAGAGACGAGTGTGGAGCATGGGGAGAAAAGATGCTTGGAGAAAATAAAGAGGATAAGCCAGGGACGTGCACTGCGTGGATGTTAGCAAGGCGGTCCTGGCAGGCCCCGGAGATGGAGTGAGGACGAGCCCAAGGCAGCCCTGTGGACTCAACAGGAAGAGCTCGGGCCCTGAGTGAGTCAGACCACAGTGGCCTGGGAGTTTCACAGTAGGCTTTATTTGATGCACCCTAAGGGCTTTCCCGGGACCTCAAATGCCACGATAGCACCAGGCCTGTCCCCCTCCCTGCCCCAGCCCCTGGTACTTACAGGGTAGAGGGCTCTGGCACTTTCTGGACAGGGGTAGGGATTATTCTGGCAAGACGGGGTTCCCTGGCCTGTGTAGACAGGAGAAAAACAAAGGAGGAGGAACCGTCTGCCCAAGGCCAGAGCCTGCACCCCACACTTCACAGCACCTACCTGAGAGGAGGCCTGTTCCAGGACGGAGGAAGAGGCTGAGCGCTGCACACCAAGGGCCCTCTCTGCACCCCTCCTTTCTGAGGGACCCAGGGCACCAGAGCTTCCTGTCTTCTGGAGACCAAAGCGCCTGGAGAAGGGAGCCTCTTCCGGCAGCTGGGAGAGGAAGAAGGTCTTCACTACTGAGCAGGGCAATGACCCCTCTCTTAGAGCCTAAGGGTGTAACTCCAGGAGCATCACAGTACCCACCGCCGGGGAAGGCGCCCAGAAGCATAACTCTTTGTCCACAAGGACCTAGGAACCAAGTCAAAAGGCCACCTCCTCGGCGGAGGTGCAAGTATTTACCCCGTCCCACCCGCTGCCCCAAACCCCACTTTAGCTCAGGGTGCTCAGACTCACCACAGGGCTCTTGGGGCTGGAGGACACAGGGGAAGACACGCCATTGAGCGCTCTTGGTTCCACAGGTGGGTGATCTGTGCAGGAACAGGAAGGGGGTGCCACGGGAGATGCCAGCCACCCCTCATATTGGGGGCCCCACAAATCCACACTCCTTCCTCAGACCCAGGGGTGCAGTATCCCTACCAGCTGCGGCTTCTTCTCCCTCATCCTCATCCCCAACAGAGGGGCCCCCTGCCCCAGCAGGCCGGCGCTCCTTGGACAGATCCTGCAGCGAGATCTTCTCACGGCTGCTCAAACGACACACAGAGCTCCTACGAGGACAGGGTGTCCAAGTGTGCTGGCCAGTCCACCCCACCCCAAGCTGGGCATTTCTTACCTTCTGTGCTTGCTGTTTGGGGGCACCTGCGGCTCTGGGCCTCGGCTCTGAGAGGCTTCCTTTTGGTTCCGAAGCTACAAGGATGGAAGGGGCAACTGGGGAGGGGCAGAGAGCACAATCCCTCCTGGATCTCCTGGCCGCCCCCTCTGTGCCACCTCTCCGCCTCGAGGGCCATCACGTATAACTGGGCTAGTCACACTTTATGCAGGGTCCTGCAAACATGGGGGACTCAGTATCCTGGCAGCAATCTAGGCTTAGTCACGCTCTCCCAGGCTTGGCCTGATCCAACTGCCACAGGCCTCCAGCCTCATTCCCAGGATTCTTCTACTTCCCGGGGGCGAGCAACTTGCATAGCCCTCCTCCCTACCCTTCAGCACATCTAGGATGCTAGTCAACCCTTGGCAGCACAGGCCAGGGCAGGTGGCTCTTTAAGGTCACCACAGGCAAGCTCTCGGCTCAAGGACAGCAGCCACTGTCCCAGACTAAGCAGTCTGTTGCCATAACCCCATGGCATGTCCCAGCAGTATTCTGGAAGTAAGGAGGACATGGGAACGCCATTTACCCGTGTCCTCCTTACATCTCCGTGTGCCACGGACTCATTTCTGGAGAATGTTCCCGATGGGTGGTGCTGGCTGGCTCCCTCAAGGCCTGGGCCACCTCACTAAATAATGCAATTCCAGCCATGCCATCTGCTTGGGGCCCACACCCATGATCCCTTCACTCCCCATTTCCCTAGCAAAAGTACTAACTAGAGGCAGTGTTGGGGTGCAGGGGCGAGGGTATAGGTTCAACCTGTGTCACACACAGCTGACTCCCCAACGAGAAGGCGGGAAACTGGGCCTGGCCTCAACTCCTGCAGATACGGAGGTGCCATGTTCATAGCTCCGCCAGAGCTGGGCTATCAGGTGGGAATAGCTGATCTGGGTACTGAGGGTGTCAAGGGACAAAGACTGTCTGTCAGCCTTCCCTGTCACTGTTACCTACTCAGAGCTGCCAAGTAAAGAGGCAAACTAGAGCCGAGACTCACGTCTTCCTGTTTCTGGGCCAGTTCCTCCAAAAGGCTCATCACTTCCTCATCAGCCAGGTCACAGGGACGCTGCCCCTGAGTAGGGGAAGGAGGGAGATGATGACGACGATGCAGGGGCTTCTCCCCCTACCCTGCCCCACCATCTGACAGGGCCCTCACCGCATGGGTCCGCGAGTCCATGCCCCCACCATGCTCAGCCAAGAGTCTGCAGGCGTCCTCCACACCCCAGTGGGCTGCTGCATGCAAGGGTGTCCAGCCATCTCCATCCCGGAGCTCTGTGTCGTAGCCAGCTTGGAGTAGCAGCCTAAGGGCCAGGGAGGCTTGGGTCAAGTGTCAAGCTAGGCCAACGGCGGAACTCAAATTCTGCTCTGTGGCCACAGTACTACTGATCAATACCCAAATGTTACTGGATTTACTGGCAACCAGGCCTGCCCCAAGCTGCTTTGCACGACTGAGCCCTCCCTTGGGCCAGCATGAATGAAGCCTACAAAAGCTTCCTCATATCTATCACAGGGTTCCCACTCTTCAAGCCCCCCGGTTAAAGGACTTAGGGCAGTGGTGAGCGGTGATGAGGTGGGTGCAAGACTCCCCCACGGATGCAAGCCTATGAAGAGGATGTGAGCCCTGGGGGACTGTAATTCTGGGACCATGCTGTTTTAGGACACTGGTACTCAACGGAGTCAAGCACCACACACACACACCCTCTCTACGACTGGCAACATCATCACTGGAGAGCTAGCTTACAGTGGAAGTAGTTAGCATCAGTGCGTGGGGGCTGGAGAGCTGCTCAACCTCCTCCAACACACATGACAGCCCCACCACAGAATGGCGAGAGCCCAAACATCAGAATGCGGGAGTGGGCAAGCCTGGCTCAGCCAATGGCCTTCCAGAAAGTAACAACCGGAGCTCTCCCAACTCAGCACAGGGCGAGGCCTCCTTTGGAAGAAGTGTGGTGAAGTTTGTGTCAGGGAGAGGCTTCAGGCTTCAAGCACAGGGAGGCAGAGATGCTGGACAGACTGCAAGGCACTAGGCCCTGCCTGGCCCTGAGACCCTCCTCCCTCACACTGATTCCCTGCGCCCTCCAGCAAGGCACACTGGGCTTCTTGTTACATCCCCACGCCAGGGTCTCTGGCGAGGTGCTAGCTGTGTTGTCCTTCTGGTCAGTATCCTGGGAGCCTGAACACGTCGCTCAGCCACACCCCCTGGCCCATCAGCACTTCCTCACCCAGCGGTTTCTTCACCGACGTCTCGGCCAGGGGGCCTCCCTACTGCCCATGTTCACATCCTCCCAGGCCAAGGTTTTCTTTGTGCAGACTTAGTTTCATCTACTAGTGGTGTGTGTGTGCGTGTGTGTGTGCGTGTGTGTGTGTGTGCGTGTGTGTGTGCGTGTGTGTGCGTGCGCGTGTGTGTGTGTGCGTGTGTGTGTGCGTGTGTGTGTGCGTGTGTGCGTGCGCGTGTGTGTGTGTGCGTGTGTGTGTGCGTGTGTGTGTGCGTGTGTGTGTGCGTGTGTGTGCGTGTGTGTGCGTGTGTGTGCGTGCGCGTGTGTGTGTGTGCGTGTGTGTGCGTGTGTGTGTGCGTGTGTGTGCGCGTGTGTGTGTGTGTGTGTGTGTGTGTGTGTGTGTGTGTGACGTGCACAAAAGCGAGCACACGTGCCACAGCAGGAAGAGCATGTATGAAGACTGGAGGACACACACAGGGACTGGCTTGCTTCCTGCACCCACATGTCCCAGCCCCTAACACAAGTCACCCGGCTCTTGTGTGGCTGACACTTTTACCTCTGAGCTGTCTCACTGGTCCACCTGGACCCTGCTCTTCCCAAGAGGCCCTGTGGCAATGCCCACAGTCATCGCCCAACTGGGTCAGAGGTGCTGCAATGGACAGGACGGCCATCAGGATAGAATGACCCAGCCCATCATGTCTCTCTCGTTGGCTATGGTGGGTACACATCCTAAACGCCAAGACGGCTATGAGGAAGGGAGGTCTGAGACCAGCCCAGGAGGCTAGCCCCTAACGGACATCAAGTAAATATTTACCTACATTTCAGTGAGTACAATAACAGTAAGACTTTTAATATAATGAGAAATAATAAAGAACTGTAAATTCGGTAAACACGAACTCACACAAAGGGGGCCATCATAAAATTCAGCATGATGGCTCACACCTGCAATCCCTGAACACAGATGCTGAGGCAGGACAGCCAAGCTAGGCTATATATCAAGGACCAGGCTAGTCAGGACTGCATAGCAAGACCTTGTCTCAATTAAAAAAAAAAAAAAAGAAAGAAAGAAAGAAAAAATTACAGGGGTGGGAGGCAAGCATGGCGGCTCTCACCTCTAATCCCAGAGGGAGGTAAAGGAACAAAAACTAGGAATTTAAGACTAATGAATTAGAAGCAATCATGACTGACATGAAGCATTGATGGAAAAGACCAAATAAACAAACACAAAAGTGGTCATCAGTGCATCTTTTTTTTTTTTTTTTTTTTTGAGACAGGGTTTCCCTATGTAGCTTTGGAATCTGTCCTGGAACTCACTCTGTAGACAGGCTGGCCTCGAACTCACAAGATCTGCCTGCCCCTGCCTCCCGAGTGCTGGGATTAAAGGTGCGCACCACCAACGCCCGGCCAGTGCATCTTTTTCCAGGGGTGGGACCAGAACCGGGAACTACACTAGGAGAGTGATCCATCCTGGAGTCGCCCCAGTCTCCAGGGAAACATCTTTCTACCTGCCCTGTGCCCATCGCCCAGTGCTACAGTTCTGAGACAGGAGAACGAGGGTGTCCACAAGTGTCGGCACACTGTCTCTACTGACTAGCCCCCAAGACCTGCACAGGCGGCCAGGGGAAAGCGTTTAGGCACAAGGACAGGAGTACTGACAACCAGCATCCACTCAAAACTCAGTAGACAGCTGCTATAAAAAGTGACATCAAGGCTGCAGAGATACAGATGGTTCTGCTCTTCCAGAGGGCCCAGGTTCAATTCCCAGGACCCACATGGCAGTTCAAAACTGTCTGTAACTCCAGCTCCAGGGGTCCCAACACCCTCACACAGACATATACATACAGGCAAAGCACTAATACACATTCAAAAATACAAAAAAACAAAAACAAATAAAACCATCCTGAGTGAGGTAACCCAGACACAGAAAGACACACATGGTATGTGCTCATTTATAAAGTGGATGTGAAGGATAATCATGCTATAATCCACAGGCCCAGAGAGGCTAAGTAACAAGGATGGTGATGCATGGATCTTCTGGGAAGGAAAATACAATAGATTTTGCAGATGGAATGGGACAGGTGGGATGGGAACAGCAGAGATAGGGGGAGGGGAAGAGGGAGAAAGTGTTGGGAGGGATGACTACAATGGGGACGCATTTTGGGGGGTGATACGGAAACCTAGTGCAGTGGAAACTCCCTGGAATCTACGAGGGTGAACCTCGCAAAGCCATGCAGGACACAGAGCCTGAACTGGCTGTTTCCTATAACCAGGCAAGGCTTCCAGTAGTGGGAATGGGCATCAGCCCAGCCACAAAATCTCCGACTTACAAACTGTGCAGCCTGCACGACGTGCTGTGGTAATGGTAACACGGGACGCGTGGGAGTGGCCGACCAATGCCTGGCCCACTTGAGGCCCACAGCACACGGGGAAGCCCACACCTGACACTGCAGGGATGGCCAGGAACCTGGGGCTGCATAGCCCATAGACCGGGGGTGGAAGCAAATACAGCTGGGAAGAAATAAAAGGCAATTAAATGATTCCTAATGATAGTCTGCTGTTCTCATAGATCTGTGCCTAGTCCAAATGTCATCAGAGAGGCTTTTCCCAGCAGCTGACGGGAGCAGATGCAGAGATTTACAGCTCAAGGAACCCCTCAGAAGAAGAGAAGGAAGGATTATCAGAGCCAGGGGAGTCGAGGACACTAGAACACTGCCCACAGGATCACCTAAGCGGGGCTCTCAGAGACGGAAGCAGCTGTACGGGTCTGCACTAGGTCCTCTGTATACGCTACAGCTGTTAAGCTTGTTCTTGTGAGACTCGTGAACAGTGGGGTTGGAGGTCAGGCTGACTCTTGTGCCTGCTTTGGAGACCCAAACAAGCAAAACTTGTTGTGTTGTGTTTGGCTGTCATCCCTGAGATGCCTGCTCTTTTCTGGAGGGAAATAGAGGACTGGATCTGGGGAAGAGGGGAGGGAGGGATGTAATATGAGAGAGAAAAAATGACTAAAAATACTGAGTGGCCATGGCAGCCCACCTGCAGAGACAGGGACGGGCAAACCTCAGAGGGAGATGGCTAGCTGAACTTGCCAAGAGGCAAGCTGACGATCAGCCACAGACCATGCCTGCCTCAATGTGTAAGGCTGGAGAGCAACTAGGGAAAATCTACATGTCAACCTTGGGCCTCTACACATACACATGCATGTGCACCCACACATACAATACCCATACACATGCATGCACACACATCATACAATCATTAACCAGACATATGCTTCTGTGAAAACAAACCTAGTTTTCCTTGCAACTAGGAACGGCCAATGATGAGAGCTGGGTTAATGGAACACAGGCAGTAAGTGATGCACACACTTGTGAAATGTTCTCCCTTCGCCTCTGCTTCCCACTGACTTTGGATGCAGACGCAAGGGCAGGTGAGGCAAATCACAATAGGTCACATCCTCAAGTGGGAGGAACAGCTAGAGCAGGGCATAGGGATGCTCAGAGCATCCTGTCCACCAAAAAGGGTGGGCTCAGAGCGCGGCCTCAGACCTGGGACTCAGACTGTAACAACACAGGCTGACGCCCCTCCTTCAGGAGCAGAACTATGCAGGCAGGCGGTAAGCCTGGGGGTGGCACGAGGTCTGAAATCCTGCCTGAGAACACTTGGCAGCAACCTTACAAGTAAGAAAAGCAGAAAGGCAGACAGGGTCACCTTAATTCAGTTTGGGAGTTCTGGTTTTTACAACAGTATCCCTCTATCAAGCACCAGCCTCACACTCAGTATGTAGACAAATCTAGCCTGAAATTCCAGTAATCCCCCTGGCTCTGATTCTCAAGTGTTGTAATTATAGATGTACAACACCTTATCAAGTGCACGCACACACACACACACACACACACACACACACACACACACAGACCCTTACTAGTTAGACTGAGCTAGCCTACAACACACAGCAATCCTGCCTCGACCCCCAAGTGTGGGAAAAAAAGGCATATACCAACCACCATGCCTGGCTTAATGTCATTTTTTTTAAAGACTGACTTTATTTATATGTGTATGGGATGTTTTGCCTACATGCATGTATGCGTACAAATACACACAGACACAGAGATCAATAAAATAAATGTAATTTTTAAACCTCTTGAGCACGGCTAGGGAGAGGGCTATGCTTGGCTCTAGGTGTATATACTAGGAGAAGAGAAGGACAAGAGCCCCAAGAAGCTCCAACACAAGACAATCACTCTGGCCTGGCTCACCTCATCACCTCGATGTAGCCCTTGGCAGCAGCCACATGCAGGGCAGAGGCCCCGGTCCGGGGGTGCCGGGCCTCTGGCATGGCACCCCCATTCAGCCAGCACCTTGTGTCATGAAGCAGCAACTCTTCTTCAGCCCGCTTGGCTGCCTCGACATCCACACCTGGGAAAGAGAGGTGACAGGTGGACTCACACAGGTCGGCCTGGGAAACCCCGCCTGCTGTCTCGGGTGGTCCCAGCCTGGCCCCAACTGTGCTCTCTGCAGACCTGGGTACCACCAGGGGGCTTCAACAAAGGCCAGGAATGGAAACCCCAGGTCTTGACCCATGTGGGTCAGTATCCTGTTTGTTTTTTTAATAGAAGCCCTTAAGCTTCCTGAGCAAAGCCCACACCAGATTCCACCCAGGTTTTCCTATCCCTCCCGATACAATCTATACGCTTCACTGTCACTGCTTCAACGCTGTCACTGCTGGTTTCTCTCTTTCCCTTCTAAATGTGATAAGCCAAACAAAACTTCAGTGCGGTGTTGCATGTGGTGGTTGTGGTTCATGCCTCTGTTCCAGCACTCAGTGTAGACAGCATGACCGCCTCCGTGAATGTGAGAACAGCCTGAGCTGCACACAGCGAGAGTCAAGCCAAGCTGGACCAGAGAATCAGACTCTCTGAGGAAACAGTAACGATTAAAACACAAAAGCTTCCGGTGGTGGGTACACACCTTTAAACCCAGCACCCAGAAGCTGGTGGATCTCTGAGTTCAAGGCCAGCCTGGTCTACAGAGTGAGTTCCAGGACAGCCAGAGCTACACAGAGAAACCCCCGTCTCAAAAAACAAAAGCAACAACCAAAAACAGCTATTTCCCAAACTATCTGCATCATCAGGTTCATTCTTGCCCAGACGTCTAGCCGAGGTAAAAGGAGGGAATCGAGTCCCACAGCTGTCCTGACCTCTGCACATGTGTACACACATCAACAAATGCAACTAAAAAAAAATAAAATGTCACTACACTGCATTTAGGTTCTGACCTGAAACTAAATCCTAAGTCGTTTTTGTTTCCTTTCCTCCCTTTGTGAGCCCAGTGTGGCCTCAAATTCGCAGCAACCCTCCTACCTCAGCCTCTTGAAAGCTGAGATTAAGAGTTACACACCACACCTGTACTCTCAGCACTCAAGAGGCTGAGGCAGGAGGATTGCTGCAAGTGCAAGCTCAGCTTGGGCCAACATGAGAGCCTGTCCCAAATACCCCAGAGGGGAAAAGGGAAAGCCAGGTAGTGTAGCTGAGGCTGAAGCGCCACCCTATGTACTGCAGCCCTCTGTGACCCTCATCCTTTAAGTGCTATAAACTCACTGAGATCACAGCACAACGGTCTCTGCTGAAGACTGCTGTTTCCTCCGGGATGGCCATCACTGCCTGTGTTTGCACAGTTGTGAAACTCTCCACTTACCAAAGTTCCTCAGAGCTGAGCTGAGGCTGGCAGCTATGCGCAACTACCGAGCACTCGGAACAGGGATGTGCTGTGATGTCAAGTGCACTGGGGATTTCACAGGAAAGTGGCCAGGGCACTCGAACAGCTGTTCTAGACTCTGTTGAGCACACGTGTGTGGCAGCGCCATCGGAGGGCAATTCCCACCTTGCTGAGGCAGGGCCTCTTGATTCTGCGGCTGTGCTGTGCACTCTAGACTCCCTGGCCTGTGGGCTTCCCGGCAACCCTCCCACCTCGATCTAGGACCTGGGAGTATGGGTGTGTACCAATGCCACTGGCCTTCTACAAAGGTTCTAGAGGGGGCTGAGCCATCTCCCCAGTTCCCTTACTGTTCTGATTGCACCCAATTTGAATATTGGGTTTGTTTTTTGCTTTGTTGAGTGTGTGTGTGTGTGTGTGTGTGTGTGTGTGTGTGTGAGAGAGAGAGAGAGAGAGAGAGAGAGAGAGAGAGAGAGAGAGAGAGAGAGAGAGAAGACAGAGACAGAGACAGAGGCTGACATATCCCAGATGGTCTCAAACTCACTATACAGTGGGAGATGAACGTCTAGTCTTCCTGCCTCCCAAGTGCTGTGGGATAATCCTTCTGTACGCTGTGAATATGTATCCCGATCATTGGTTAATAATAAAACTTTATTGGCCCATGGCCAGTCAGAGTAAGGCTAGGTGGGAAAGCCAAACAGAGATACAGGCAAAAAGAGGGTAGAGTTGAGGGAAGACGCAAGCCGCCACCAGGGGAGCAAGAAGCGATATGACAGGTAAAGCCATGAGCCATGTAGCAAAACACAGGTGACTAGAAATGGGTTAATCTCAGTTGTAAGAGCTAGTTAGCAATAAGCCTGAGTTACAAGCTGAGTATTCTGTAGTTAATATAAGCTCGTGTGTATTTATCTGGGGCCCGGCGATAGGAACAAAAGAAAAGTTTGGACTGCAGACGTGCCCCACCACGCCTACTGGTTTACGTGGTGCAGAGGTTCATGCTAATGGATAAGCACTCTACCAACTAAGTCACTACCCCAGTCTATGACTTGGAAGTTTCAAACTACATTTGTGGCTCATCCAGGATTTCCACTGGGCTGGCAAAGGCCTTCAGGTACCACCTGGAGAGCTGGCTCAGCCATTAGAGCCATTAAAGGTAGACTCACAACCTACACAAGAGGCTAGAACCCACACAAGGGGGTGGAATGCAGAGACTGACCAGTTCAAGGCCAACCGGGATTAGCAAAGCAAGGTGCTGTGTCATAAACCAGCGATCAGGGTTCAGCCCAGCGGCAGGATGCCTGCCTGGAAACACAAGGCCCCAAGCTCACCCTCTACACACAGAGGGCTCCTTTCTACCTCACTACACTCCCTCTAAACAAGGTGAGCAACCGCTCCCCTCAACACACACACACTGCACACTTCCACCATAAAGTTTACATGGGAGCCAAGAAAGAGTCCAGAACGTTGGTTCGGGATGTTCCTTCCCATCCCAAGCCGAGGCCAACGCCACCCAGACACCAGCTGCAGCTTTGCTACCTGATGGCAGCCTGGCCCTAGCTCCTTTCGTCTCCTGGCCAACTAGGGCTTCCCTTGTGGTGGCAGAGTTCAAGAATGCGTGGCTAACGTCCATCTGCAGCAGTCACAGAGAACAGGGCAGGGCCGCCCTCTTCCTGCAGACTCCTGCTTCCTTAAAGGGAGTCACCCACAGTTCTACTGTGGAGGGAAGGGAAGGGAAGGGCGGAGCTCCCTGGCTTTTCTTCAACCACCAGCCAGTATTCCTATGCGTGCTCAAGGGTAGCCTGGGTTTTCCGCACGGCCCAGGCCTGCTTGCTTTGGTATTCAGTTGTTCTTACACAGGCTGCTTTGGACTGGCTGATTAATTGGGTTTTTATTTTATCTGTGTGGTTGTGTTGCCTGTGAGCATTTTTGTGTACATATGTGCTGGTGCCCGAAAAGACCAGTAGAGGGCGTGAGACTCCTCTGAAACTGGAGTTACAGGTGCCATGTAGGTGCTAGAGTCGAACCCGAGTCCTCTGGAGGACCAGCGAGTGCTCTTAACCACTGAGGGACCTTATGTCTTGAGAGTGGAACACTCCCTGACTCAGCTAGACTGGCCTGCGAATCCTGAGGACCCTCTATATCTGCCTGCCCCACACCTGCGAACACACGTGTGGAAGGTGGGGACGGGACGGCCTGCAGAAGTCGGTCCTCTCCTTGCACCACGGGGATCCCAGGGACTGATCTCAGGGGTCAGGCTCGGAGGTGAATGCCCTTGCCCACTGAACCACCTCACCAGCCTGAAAATAAAGCTTTAATGGCATCCAGCCACATCTGCTTTTTTTCATCCCGCCCGTCCCTGGCTCACATCCCTCAATAGCAGCTGGTAGAGTCATTATAACAGAGACTGCACACCCTGTAAGGCCTGAAATGCATACTGTTCAGCCCTGCACAGGAACATCAGCTGACTCCTGGTGGGGCCACTGGGCTACAAATCAGTGTCATCTATGGCCTGGTAGAAATGACAGCCTTTCAGTGTCACCAACTATACACACTGTGCTGTGCTCCTGTGCACTCACGGCAGGAGTCAGGCCTGCACCATCACCCCTTCCAGGCACAGCCTTCCTGCTACTCCAGCTCGCATGCCCGTCTCTGCGTGCGTGCGGCAGTCCGCATCTGTCCTTCCTGGATGTTGGGTTGTTCCACGGGAGACGGCTTCTCCTTTCCCTCAGTCTCCTGCCCACCCCGTCCCCGGAGGGGGCTCCTCCTCCACCGAGGAGGGTGGGGCCACTGTGCTCCAGCTCGGCATCAGCCTGCAGTGCTAGAAGTCTTGCTAGCATCCAGTGAGAGAACATCCTACGATGAGGCCAAAGCGGCTGGGGGCATGAGGACCCACCCCCAAAGCTGGGGCTCTACGGCGTGGGCAGACAGATGGCTCAGTGGGCAAAGTGTTTACCCACAAACTGAGAACCTGAGTTCACCCCCAGCACCCATGTAAAACACCAGGCGTGGTGGCGTTAATCCCGGCACTGGGGAGGCAGACACAGAAGGACCCTGTGTTCACTGGCCAGCCAAACTAGCCCTATCATGGAAGCTATTGAGAGACCGTGACTCAAAAATCAAGGTGGGCGGCTCCCGATGAACGTTCCAGGTTGCCTGTGGTCTGCAAACACACATGAAGCACAGGAAGAACTGAGATTCTGCACACGTTAAACAGCAACTCTATTCTCCCCCATTTTCATTACATTCGTTTACCGGTGTGTGTGGGTGAGAACCACAGGACAACTTGTGGGGTCAGTTCTCTGGTCCACTAAGTGGTCACAGAGATCAGGCTCCGCTGTCAGGCTTGGCAGCAAGCCCCTTTACCCATGAGCCATGTAGCCAACCCCCCTTTTGTTTGTTTAGTTTGTTGGGACAGAATCTATCCGTGTAATCATGGTTGTCTGCGGACCAGGCTGCCTCAAACTCCGATTCACCTGTGTCTGCCTCCCAGGCTGAGAATACTGCACGTGGCAGGATTAAACCCTGCACAACCAGCTCTATCCCAGGGCTGGTTGTGAATTAACTGTGCACTTGTCTCTGAGCGCCCGGCTTACTCCATGCAGGTCCCTACATTTCATCCACATCGCTGGATGTGACCGTTTCCTCCCTTGTTAAGGATGAATAGCATTCTTTTATCTGTATAGACCACATTTTGCTTATCCAGCCAGTGATGGGCTGACTTCCTTCCCTCCCTGGTACTGGGCTGGAATTCTCTTACTAGACCAAGTCCACAGGCTGGACTACTAAACCACACCCACGCCCTAGGCTACTGTAAACACACCTGCTGGCAGCGTTCTCACTGACCAACACCACAGAACATAAAGACCGGAGCCAGACATGGAGGCACACTACCGCAACCCAGGAACTGAAGCAGGAGGACCCCAAACTCAAGGCCATACTGTACTACGCAGCAGGCTTCACAGCAGCCTAGGCCAACTAAATTAATTAATAAAATGTGTTGTGGGTCTGCACCTTGCGATGCTTGCTGTGCTGTGGTGTGGGGACTGAGCCTGCCTGTGCTCACCAAGTGCTCTGCCAGGGCGGAGCATCCTCTCCCATATATACACACACACTATATATATATATATATATGTATGTATATATATCTGAGGTATTATTATTATTATTATTATTATTATTATTATTATTATTATTATTATTGGTTTTTCAAGACAGGGTTTTCTCTGTAGCTTTGGAGCCTGTCCGGGAACTCGGTCTGTCCATCAGGCTGGCCTGCCTCTGCCTCCTAAGTGCTGGGATTAAAGGCGTGTGCCACCACCGCCCGGCTGTTTTATGACTTTTAAGTGTGTGTGCAGTGTGTCTGTGCAGGGCAGAGGTGTGGGGTCCCCCGGGACTGGAGCTATAGTGAGCCAGACACTGGTGCTCTGAACTGGACTTAATCCTTGGGCAGAGCACAAAGCACTCTCTCCAGCTCTTGCTTTTGTTGGTTTTTTGTTCTATTTTTATTTTTACTTTTCAACAGATTCTCACTAAACTGCCCAAGCTGGCTTTGAACTCCCTCTGTAGTTCCGGCAGGCCTTGAACTCACAATTCATCAGGCCTGGAAGAACGGAATGCTTTAGCCAAGAAAACACCCCATTTGAAAACTGAGAAATGCTGTATCAGCACAGGAAGGGAGAAGCTCAGGCCTTGAGGCGTAGAGAGGTGACCTTGGGCCTCTGAGGTAAGAGCCCCAGGCTGCCCCATCTCATTGTCAGAGAGGGTAAGGCTGAGGGAGATGCTTCCCCGTTATCTGGGCAGTGCTTACAACATCAGCAACATAGTCTCCAAGTGGCTAAGGAGTGGAAGGAGGAGGGTGGACTGGAAAGGGAAACAAGAAAGGCATTGAGCCTGTGTGTAGGGAACGGGTGAGAGAGGACAAAACAGCAGACAGCACCTGTTTAAACTGCGCAATTCCATCTTTATGAAATGCCCACAGCAGACAGATCCCTAACAACAGAAGGCATTAGAGGCTGCCAAGGGATGGGACAGGGGACTATTCTTTTGAGGGTGACTTTAAAATGCTCTGAAGTCAATGTGGCATTGACACCACAACTCTGTGGACCACAGCACAACCAGGAACTGCACTCTGAACGGGCAGAGTTAATTATAGCTGCTTTACTATAAAAACCATGGGTGGGCCAGTGGGCTGGCAGGCTAGCTTAGCAGGTAAAGGTGCATGCCACCAAGCCTGACAGCCTGACTTCCATCCCTAAGACCCACATGGTGTCTTATCTGTTCCCTGACCCCCACAGTGCATGAGCACTGACTGTCATGATAAGCTAAATAAATCTAAAAATTAAAAACAAAACAAAAAAAGACTTCAAAAGCAGCAGCTGGAGCACTGACACACACACACACACACACACACACACACACACACACACACACACACACACACACACAATCCAAGTACTCGGGAGGCTCGAGCAGGGTTGCTCCTAATTCAAGGCCAGTCTGATCTATGTAGCGAGCACCAAGCCAGCCAGGACTACAGAGCAAGACCCCGTCTCAAAGACATAAACGGCTAAAGTGCTGCCTCGGGGTTAGCAGCACCTGATGCTCTTGCAGAAGACCCAGGTTCAATTCCCCGCACCCAGAGCAGCTCACACCCACATGTAACTACAGTTCCAGGATCCAGTGCCACCTCCAGCCTCCACAGACACCAGGCACGCATGTGGAAGGACCTGTGGTGGTTGTCACAGTTCTGAGGCAACTCTTCTGAGTTTGAAGTTTTAGCAAAATAAAATCAGGGGACAGGACGGGGAGCTCGGTTCCTCCACTGCTCCTCCTCGAGGCTCCTGGCCGCTGACCTCAACTCTTGCTGCCCACTAGCTACCAAGCATCCCTACATGACTCATGGGCACGTGAAACTCAGTATGCCAACCTGGTGAGCCCATCGTCTCTCGGCCTGCGTGGTAACATGATAGAACAGGGGAGCCGATACTACACCTCCCGTGACCTGTGTGTCCTCTGTCCCCTCTTATCTCCTACCTGACACTCCCCAGCGTGGAGGTGAAGTCGGGGCACACCGGTGTTTTATGTTCCTGGAGAGCCTGCTAAGCTGCATGGCATCCCCAGCCCGGCCTGCTTCCTGATCCCTTTCCTTCCAGGCCCTGCACCACAGAGCTGAGAGCCACCCAGCTATAACACAGCTGGCAGGGTCTCACGCAGCCCAGGCGGGTCACGAACTTACTATGTGGGGGAGCATGACCCTGAATTCCTGAACCTCCTGCCCCATCTCCCTGTCACATGCTGGGGTAACAGGCGTGTGCCACCACGCCTGGCCTGGACACTAGCTTTGCAGGCAGACAGAGACGGCTCTCAAGCCCTGTTAGAACTTGCTACTGGGAACACAAACGCCCCTCCCAGGAAAATGAATAGGACCCCAATGGAGATTCAAGGGGTATGATGGGCTCAGGAGAGAACCCACTACATGCTCCAGTCCCTCCTAACACGCGCTGGGGTCTAGCCATCTTGCTGCTTACTCCTGGACAGGCCCCTGCTCACTGTACGCCATCCCTCAGTCCCTCGGAGCTGAAGAGACTGACAGAGCAGTTAGGGCAATTATTCTGTGTCTGGCAGTGTCACACCAGACCCTTGGCAACCCTGAGGGCAGGTACCACTCCCACTTCATAGGGAAGGAAACTGAGGCACAGAGAGAGCCAGAGTACAAGGAAATGGGCTGGGCCTTTGAGCCCAGACGCCCAGATCCCAAGCTCTCGATCCCACAGGCCCACCTCGGCGGGCGATCTCTGCTTTCAGCAGCCCCTCCATGGCATCTGACTCAGCCAGGTCCAAAGGCAGGTCTCCATCACTGTTGACGGCGGCGATGTTGGCCCCATGGCTCAGGAGGTACCTAGGAGCAGGGGAAAGTCAGCTGCCAGGCCTGGACCTAACACCTAACCCAAGCCCTGCCCTGCAACCCTAGCCTCACCTGGCAATGTCCAAGTACCCACAGGAGGCTGCCACATGCAGCGGCGTCCAGCCCTCGTTATCCGCCTGGTTCACAGTAGCGCCCTGCTCCACCAGGAAGCGCACCACCTCCAGGTTCTCATCTATGCAGGCCTGCGGACGGGGACAGGCCCATCAGCTCTCATCTCAGCAGAGGCCCGACAGGGAAACACTGCCACAAAGGCAGACCCCGGAAACCCGGAAACCCAGAAACCCAGGAACCCAGGAACCCAGGAGCCCAGGACCAGAGAGGTGGAAAGCAATACTGATGGCCTTCAGCACAGGTTCCAGGGGCCTCCCGTCAGCAGCTGCCTACCTGGTATGCCTTTTGCCCTATGCTTGTGTAACCTGCGCACATGGAGCTCACAGAAACTAGGAGCAGGCTCCAAAAGGCAGACTGAAAACGCGACCATGGAAGAAGTGGGGCTGCCACCCCTGCACGTGGCTGCTGAACATACTCTGCGAGGCAGAGGGGTCCCACAGCCCAGCCACGTTCTCCCAAGGGGCAGGCACCTGGGGCAGACACACCCCAAGGATCATCTCCCGGGAGAACCCAGAACCACAGAAGCTTTATAATGAAGTCCACATCCAGGCGAGGTAGTGGCAAAATGCTCACCTAGCCCTGCGTTCCAGCCACACACAGGAAAAGGAGATATCCCACAGAGACACATGCACATCCCAGAGTTGAGGGCCCCGGGCACAGTTCCCCAAAGGGAAGAGTAGGCTATGGTCCCACTGTCCAGGAATCCAAGCAGCCCAAGCTCTGGGTCACTGAGGGCCTACCGGGCACAGGTTTCCTCAGAACATCTTTTCTAAACACCCGCCCCACACCACACCATATCACCTCACCCTTTGGGGAGAGGAGGGCCTCAGCCTAGCCAGCACAGCACCCAGGGCCCTGAGAGAGCTGGTCTCAGTCCCGGATGACACTGGTTGGACACTGGAACCACTGAGTCTAGGGAGGGGCTGGGTCCAGACTCCAGGGTCCTCGTGAAAATTAACCCCCTTCCTCAAGCTCAGCCATCTGGAGAAAGAGGGGAGGAAGCTACGAGGGCCTAGTGCATGAAGTCATGGAAATTTAGGCTGCGAGGGGGGGGCACACGTGCCCTGGGAACGGGATGAACTCTGGGCTTCTCTCTGGGCTCAGTTTATTTCCACCCTGTTGTCATGGTGATGGGAGGGGGGGCAAGGAGGCAGATGGGCCTTTCCCTTTCAAGGACCTGGCTGGGTACGGGCATCCATGTGAAAGATGCCTGAGGGTGGGCACTAGGGACCCAAGAATCCAGACCCTCCTCCTCCTCCCTCAGATGCAGCACTCTAGCCAATCCTCCTTCTTCAGACCTAGGGATCCAGACTCGGCCCTCCTCCCTCAGACCCAGGTGTATGGGCTCCCCGTCTCTCCCCTGCGCAAACCAAGGACTCTTAACTCCCAGCCTTACCTACTCCAGACCCACTCACAGCCATTATTGGACAAGGCAATTATTGGACAACGGGAGGAGAAAGGAATGTCCCTTCCTTGCTAAGGCAGAGAGGCTGGGGCTTAGGAAACGCCACAGCAGGAGGCTGATGCCCCAAGGTGGGTGTAGAACCGGAAACACTAAAAAGCCCCAGGTGTAGAAATCACCAGACTGAGTGGCTGAAAGTCCCTTCTCACTGGGACTGAATGAAACTAGCTCCTGGAGCTTTCGCAGCTGAGGCCAGAGCAGTGGTCCCAGGAGGTGACAGGGCACTACACTACGCCACTCCAGACCCCAGCGCCCTCTATGCTCTGGCCCTGTAAGCCAAATGCCCTCACGGAACCTGATCTCCCAGTCTCCCAAGCCTCCTGCAAAGCCCTGAAGACTCAGTTCACCAAGGTCTCTCCATGGTGGGAGGACAGTCCCACCTGGAAGGCTGCCGGCCAGGCCAGGCCTGAGGTTATAGGGTCCTGTCAGAGAGGATGCTCTAGGGACCCCACAGACCCAGAGGAAAGGGATGCAGTCGGGAGGGAGCACTCAGGAGGGCCAGGGACTGTGGTGAGCAGCCTGAGCTGATCCCCTGGACTAATCAAAGATGCTGACACCCAGAGAGGGGCCTCAGGGAAACTACCCCGCTGGGTGTAGAGGACAATGTCCCAGACAGCTCATGCGGGCCCCAAAAAGGAAGTTTTCCAAATGAGTCCCTCTGGGGACAGAGGTGACCACTGGTCCCATTCCACAGGTAAGAAAACTAAGGGATACAAAGAAAGACACTCAAGATACGAGAACCAAGAAGCAGACACCCAAACTGACGTCAGGTCAGTACTGACTGACTTTTTGTTTGGGTGCTTTTCGGGACTGGATCTTACGTGGCCAAGATCAAACTCCCTGTGTGGCTCGAGTTGACACTGGATTTCCAACCCTGCAGCCTCTACTTCCCAGGCACCTGGTTGCTGTGGTACCGGGGTTGGACCTGAGGCTTCCTGAATTCTAGGCAAGCACCCCTATCACCTGAGCGACAGCCCAGCCCAGGACAGACGCACTCTGCTTTTCCTCTACCTGCGTGTGTGGAGAACTGAACCTGTCAAATGTCCTCCCTTTGCTCCCCACCTCCAGGAGCAGCCAGGCTTCCCTCCCAGAATCCCGGCAACACCGGCAACTGAAGCACCGGCATCCTAGCAAGAGGAGGACAACCCACAGGGTGAAGCTTGCCATGAAAGACTCGACACTGAACCAACCCTGTGACCAGGAGGAAGAAGAGCTGGGACTAATCCTGTCCCTGGTGATCCCAACTACGGATGGTGGGGAGATAAAAAGCATCCCGAACCAAGAAGAATCCAGGCAACACAAGATGGTCCTCACTGTCGGGCACAGATCACTGGAAAGAAACGATCACAGCGTCTGAGCGGCCTAGGGTTTTGGTGGGGTCGGTTCTAGAAGGTAATAGGGTGGAAGCCTAGGAGAGAGGGCAGTTGTAAAAGAAGGATGCTGCCCAAATAAAGTCCGTGAGGGGATAGTGGAGTGACCATGCCTGTAACCCCACAAATGAGGGGTCAGAGACACAAGGAAGGACCAGTGCTTGAGGCTGCCCTGGGATACACAGCAAGACCTTCTCTCAGGAAAAAAATAACAACAACAACAACAAAATCAGAACAAGAGGAGAGACAAACAGTCCAGAGCTTGGAAGATCGAATGCTTAGAAGTTTCCAGAAAAGTAAATAAATGTGGACAGAGAAAGAAGAGAGTCCAGGAGAAGCCTCTCTGGCGGGTGGCAAGATCGCCAAAAGGGGACGATGAATCGAGAACTGAATCAATAGGACGTGGGTGTGGAGGGTAGGAGAAAAGATACAGTACGGATGACCCGACCGAGGAAGCACCTCTTCAAGGGGACAAAGGGGTACAACTGCCTTGAAGGGAAAGGACCATCCTGAGTAGAGCATGGCACAATATGGGTGGACCCTCAAAGAGCCTGGGCCTAGCCAGCCAGCCAGCCAGCATCAGCGGAGGGTCAAGTCGGGCTGCGGGAGGACGCAACCTCGGCCCTCAAGACTGCAGCACCGCCAAACAAGCCACCAGCCTGGAAAGGAGGAGAAACCGGGCCAGCACACAGGCACGGCAGTGAGCAGCGTGCAAAGGATGCACAGGAGACCGCCGCCAGCACAGATGACAGAGAAGAGGCGGCCACTGAGGCGGCAGAGCCGGGGGGTGTGGGGTGGGGTGGGGTGGGGTGCGGTTGGGGGAGGCAGCTCGGGGCCGGAAAGGGAGGACGCCCGGGTGGCGCAGACGCGAGACGGGGGCGCTGACCGACCGACCGACCGACCTGGTGCAGGGCGCTGATGCCGTCGGCGTTGGTGGAGTCGAGCACCGCTCGGGCAGGCGGCGGGGCGGCGGGGTCCGATTCCCCGCCGGGCCCGGGGCCCGGGCCGGAGTCGGCTGCGCGAAGCATCAGGCGAGCCTCATCCAGATCGCCGCCCGCACAGGCCGCTAGGAACTCGGCGGCGCGCTCGAAGCGGACGGTGCGGGCGCGACGCTCCCCGGGCCCCGGGTCAGCCCCTGCCCGCGCCCCCCACTGCCGCAGCTGCTCCTGCCGCCGCTCGCGGGCTGCAGCGGCCGCCGCCGCCGCCCCGGGGCCCGCCGCCGGGCAGTCCTCGCCCGACATCGCGCCGGCCGTCCGGCCGCCCGCCTACCGAGCGAGCCAGCGAGCGAGCGAGCGCCCGCCCGGCGACGATCAGCCGCCACCCGCCCGCCCCGGGGGCCGCCGGGAACCGCCGCGAACCGCCGCGCCACAAGCACCGCCCAGAGGCTCGACCGGCCCGGCCCCCGGACGGGACGTTGACGTCACGACGCCGCCCCGTGGCCCCCTGGGAAATGGAGTCCCGACTTCACCACGAGCGTGGTGCTGGGAAGCGGATCCTACAAACTGAACGGAAGCCTTCACCAGACTCGCTAGAGCCCGGGGGCAACCTGGAGCTGGAAGGGGTGCAATGGGAACCGCCAAGAGTGCGGCACGCACGCACGCCTTCAGCCCCGGCGCTGCAGAGGCAGACGCAAACCAATCTCTGAGTTCGAGGCCAGCGAGTCCCAGGACAGCCAGGGCTACACAGAGAAAAAAAAAATAAACCCTGTCTGGAAAAAGCCAAATGACAAAAATTGCCCGAAAGAGGACATGCCCCCAGGGAATGCTGGGAATCTGGGTATAGAGGCTGCCCAGGGGCGTGCTGGGAAGTGTAGTGTTTTGAGTTTTTGGTTTTTTTTTTGTAAAGTGGTTAATCGATGGCGCATGAGAAATGATGGCGTACAGCAGAACCTGGAAGATACAGAAATAAAACTCCCGTGCTTTCTGTGTTTTGTTGTGAGATAGGTTTGCCCTCGAGCTCACTGTGTAACTAAGAATGTCTTTGAACTCCTGATCTTCCTGCCTCCATCTCCTAATCGCCGAGGTTGCAGGCATTTGTTTAGAGTTTTGTGGGGGTTCATTTTTTTGCTTTTGAGACAGGGTCTTGCTGTGTAACCCTCGCTACATAGACCAGGCTGGCCTCGAACTCACAGAAACTCGCCCCCTTCTGCCTGGCATTAAAAGGGTGTCGCCAGGTCCGGCTTGTTTTGATTTTTAATCTACCACCACCCCCCATCAATCGATGGAAACAAGGATTTGTCTAGAACTGAGCCTGAGAGTTGGCATTGAAACATATTTTAGAATGAATGAATGGGCTCCCTGCGGCGTTGGAAAGACCAGGGGCCCACGGGAAATTGAGTTCTCAAACCAGATTAAAGACAATCGCCGCCAAACTCCTCTGGGTAACTAATTAACACTCCGGGATAAAGTTCCTGAGCAAAATTCAAGGGAACCAGATAACACAGGGCAAGCTGGGAAATGTAGTTTCAGGGTAACGCCTCCTAAAGGGTGCAGCCCCAAACTTCCAAATGTGCTTCAGAACCCAGGGTACCCAGGAAAGTCCGTTTCCAGATCAAGAAAAGCCTCCGCTCTCTAGTGGTAGGCCCTTGAGCACACCGGGAAGAAGACTCCTTAAGAGCAGAGCCCAAAATGACCACACAATTTTCCTTAGCTCACCTGGGGCTGCAGAGGACACTGGGAGATATTATTCAGATTGTGCCAATGCTCTCCCGGCATACTAGGATTTGTAGTACAAAATGTGATGCTCCGATGGGTTTGGAAGTTTTATAAATCCAGTTTGAGAAGGATAGAGACAGGAACACAGACCTACCACAGTAGAACAGAAAGCTGTCAAATTTATATAGGGAAAACAAACGTTTTCCTAAGGGGCATTAGGGCAGCCCTATTCACTCTGTGACCCTTGGATTTGTGAATGAGAAATAAATTACAAATGCTTGCAAGGCCTGGGAAATAATGACCATAAATCCAAAAGGATAATAATCCTGTGGTTTTTGAGATACGAGGTGTCTAAACCACACACACCATTCTTCCCCAAGACTAGAAATCAGATATTTCAACCCCTGAGGTCCATAAGGCAGGAGATCACTGACTCCAAAAGCTGTCTTCTGATTTCCACCCCCTGACCATGGCACACATGTACACCCTACCAAGGCACACACTAAGTAGATGTTTATAAAATTATCCACAAAATAAGGCTATGCCAATGCACAGATAAAGGTAAGACTATTATTAGCCAATTTTTGGTCTGGTTGTTGTTTCTGTTGAGTTTTGGTTTTTGAGGCAGGAACTTCTCCTGTCCCGTCTCTTAAATTCTGGGATCATACGCATGTCCCTACACAATCTGGCCTCCGGGTGTGTTATTTAAGACTATCGTTAGAAGAGTTAATTACCTTGTTCAATCAGTTTAAATTGAAGGGGCAGTTAATTTCTAAATTAAATTTTCAGGGACACCTGTGACTGGCCTGTCTGTTGCTACCGACACTGGGTCAACAGGAGATTATTAGTGTCCTGAAAGGTTGTATTCTCTCAAATGGCACCTCCAACTAAGGAACAGAAAGAAATTCACTCTCCAAATGGAGTACAGACACTGCAATGATAGGAAAAGATTCAATCCCAACCCCTAACATCAAGATCACCTTTTTAAAAGATCCATCATTTGTCTACACATTGGTGAAGGTACACAAGTGCACCACTAGAGGGCATCCTGTAGATGGAGTTCCAGGGTATTGTGGGCCTTCTGATCTGGGTGCTGGGAACTAACGTGGGTCTTCTGAAAGATCAGCAAGAACTCTTAAACCACTGAACCATCTCTGCAGTTCCAGAATTGTAGTGAGAGATCACAGCCGCACCTGTGGCACTGACCACGCCCGTTTGGGCGTGGCCACAGGTGCATAGGTGAGCTTGTGCTATTTGGTCTGGGGTCGGGATAGGCTTGCTCTCTCTTGGCTCCAGTCACGGAGAGCAGCCTGGTTGTGGATCCTTGGAGCGGGAACTTGTGGGTCATTGGTTTCTCGTGTAAGTGACTTCTCCCAGAATAAAATATATAACCCATATTTTATCCTCGTCCCGTATATCTTAATCTGTACACCATTACAGAATCGCACCTCTTTATTATTATTATTATTATATTCCTTTCTACATGTATGCTCGTGTATGCCAAAACACATGGAGGTCAGAGGACAACGTGCAGGAATTGTGCCTCTCCTTCTACCATGTGAGTCCTAGAAAGCCAGTCTAACCCAGGTCACAGGGCTTGACAGGACACACCTTTACCTTCTGAGCTATGTCCTGGGCCCTGGAATCACATCTTACAGATCTAGACGTCTTCCTGTCGCTTGCTTCTCCTCCCCCCCCCTTCTCCTAGCATTCTTATTTATTGTAATTATTTTTGAGACAGGGTCTCATGGAACCCAGGATGGTCTTGAACTCATTGTATAGCCAAAGATGACCTTGAAATCCTTACCCTCCTGTCTCCACCTCCCAGGTGCTGGGATTACAGGCCTTCCAGTCACATCCAGTCTAAGCAGCACTGGAGATTTAACTCATGGTCCCATGAGTGCTAGACAAGGTACACTGCCAGCCATGAATTTGAAATCTCTTTAATGAGAGCTTGTGACTCGCCCAGTCAACATGGAGATGTCAGCCAACCCCCACACCGCCAGCCACGCACAATGACAAGCTGAAGAACTCAGCAGATGTCTGGAGAGTCTTTATTTTGAGTTTCCGGTGGCTCCTGGGCTCCGTGCAGTGGGGCATGCCCTGGCAGTCTCACTTCCAGCGGCCTCCAACTCGACCCTTCCCAGCCCCCTTTCGGCTGTGACAGAAGAAGGTAGTGTCAGGAAGAGGCCCTGGACCTCGGAGATAAGCTTAACACAGGCCCTTTAAAATTACGGAAGTCCACCAAATACCCACCCCCACCCAGAGGAAAGAGAGAGCAGAGGCCACCAGTGCTCCCGCACTCTCTCTGTCTGTCTCTTTCTGTCTCTGTCTCTCTCTGTGTGTGTCTCTGTCTCTCTGTCTCTGTCTCTCTGTCTCTCTCTCTCTGTAGTAGTGGGTATGGAGTCAGGGCCTCACATATGTTAAGTATGCACACTACACTGAGCCACACCCCTAGCCCCTCACTGGGGGATTTCAGGCAGGGGCTCTATCGCTGAGCCACACCCCTATTGAGGGCATCTCTTTCAGATAATGCCCAGTAGGTGGTTGGTGGTCGTGTAGGAGTTGACTTTGTTGGGTTAGTTCAGAGAACACACGCAACTTTATGAGTAAGGGGCTTGAGCATGAAGGAAGGGTAAGCTGAAGCTGGTGGCATGCATGCAACAGTGGTCAGTGCAGCTGGAACAGACAGAGACTGAGCAGGGAGCGGCCTGGACAAGGTGGAACACATCAGCAGTCTCTGTGCTGAAGAGGATGAAGCAGGAAGGGCTCCAGAGTGTGAGGACATCCTGGGCTACATAGCAGGAACCTGACTTAAAAACAACACAAAAAGGCCAGGTGTGATGGCTCTGTAATCCCTGTACTTGGGAAGCAGAGGCAGGAAGTGTCAGGAGTTCAAAGACAACCTCAACTACAAGTGGAGGTCAAGGTCTATTTGCTTACAGGAGACCTTGTCTTAATAACAAGAAATAGAGAGAAGTAAAAGGGGGCAGGAAGTGGAGAGACAGATGAAGGAGGAGGAGAAGGAGGAAGAGGGAGGGTGGGAGGGAAGAAAGAAGGGAAGAGAGAAAGAAAGAGAGAGAGAGAGGAAGGAAGGAAGGAAGGAAGGAAGGAAGGAAGGAAGGAAGGAAGGGGGGCCGATGAGATGGCTCAGCAGGTAAAGGAGAAAAACAACTTGTTGGAGTCATCCTTTGACCACTCTGCACTGGCAGCGCTCTCTCTCTCTCTCTCTCTCTCTCTCTCTCTCTCTCTCTCTCTCACACACACACACACACACACACACACACACACAAACACACTGTGAATGACATTTTAAAAATGTGTTAAAAAATACATACTTAGAAAGAAAGAGATAGAAGGAAGCAGAAAGGGACGGGGTCTGAAACCAAAGAGCTGATAAGGAGGAGCAAGAAATTGGAGTGCAGGCCAAAAATCCCAGCACTCAGGAGGTTCAGGAGTTCAAGGCCAGCCTCAGCTACCTAATGAGACTGGGCTACATGAAACTTTGCCTTAAAAATAAATAGACAGGGGTCTGGAGAGATGGCTCAATGGTTAAGAGCACTGGCTGCTCTTCCAAAGGGACTGGCGTTTGATTCCCAGGACCCACATGTCAGCTCACAGCTGTAACTCCAGGGATCCTGACACCCTCATACAGATATACATGCAGGCAAAACACCAATGCACATTAAATAAATAAATATTAAAAAATAAAAATAAAATAAATAACCCCCCAAAAAGTGAGTTATGTCAATCACCCCCACATACCACAGGCTTGAGGCAAGAGAGTCTGCTAGAGGTTCAAAGAAAGCCTGGGCTATATAGTGAGCTCCAGGCCAGCCCAGGCTACAAAGTAAGACTTTGTCTCGAAATAATAAACAAATTAAACAAACAAATAAATAAACCCACAAGAACAGATACAGAAAGGCTGTCTTGGGGAACAAGGAGCAAAGGCACATAAAATGCCAAAAGGGCAGTGGAACACAGAAGCCACAGAAGGAGGGAAGGGGAAGGGAGGAAGAAAGGGAGGGAGGGAGAAGGGAGGGCAGCAGGCCTTATGTGGAGGCTGGGGGCAGCACTTACAATTTCTGGGCATGGCTGATGCGGTTGTACAGCACATTGATCTATAGAACAAGAAGCCAGGCTGAGTGCGGATGCCCAGCCGAAGCCCTGCCTGTCACCCCTGTCACCCGGCCTGGACCCCAACAGAGGCAGGCCCCACCTCGTATTTCTGTTGCTTCAGTTTCTCCATCAGGTCAAATTTCTCTGACTCCAGCTGGTGGATCCATTCTGACAGCTCCTGGGCCTTCTCCCTGGCAGGACGAGAATGACTGGGATGCAGCGAGACTGTGTCTAGGCCCAGAAAGGTTGAGACACATATCCCCAAGCCAGGCGGCAAGTCTAGAGTTTGGTGCAGTTGGTATGTTGTGGGATATCACTTTAACTGTGTAAAGGTGTGTTACATTTGTTTATGTTGTAGAACGTTACTTTATCTATTTAAACGTGTGCTGCATTTGTTTCATTGTGTAAAGATGTGTTGCTGTTTCACCTTGCCTGCCTAAGACACCTGATTGGTCTAATAAAAAACTGAACAGCCAATAGCTAGGCAGGAGAGGGATAGATGGGGCTGGCGGGCAAAGAGAATAAGTAGGAGGAGGAATCTAGGGGTGGAGGGAGATTCTGGAGCCAGCCAACCACCCATGGGGTAGGCAAAACACAGATGAAGAAAAACGGGTTGATTTAAGTTACAAGAGCTGAGGCCAAGCTTTCGTAACTGACATTAAGTCTCCATGTCTTGATTTGGGAACTGGTTGGTGGCCCAAAAGGAACCCTGTTACACTGGTACATTCTAGTTAAGATTGGAGGCTGAAATTTTAAAATAATGGCCACTTTCTGAAATGGAGGTCTCCCAAGGGAAAGAAGGAAGTGATGGCTGGGAGACCAGGAATCAGATGTTTGGTTTTTATTTATTGCTTATGTATTTATTTGTGTGTGTGTGTGTGTGTGTGTGTGTGTGTGTGTGTGTGTGTGTGTGGTTTTGACTTCTGAGACAAGGTCTCGTGTAATCCAAGCCTGGTCTCAAACTCAATATATAGGAGGGGGATGACCCTGAACTTCTCATCTTCTACCTCCTGAATACTAGGATTCTACCTAAATGAGGGAGGGGCACTACGGATGCCAGACTCCACAGGCCATGCCAGCCACAGGCCATATTGCACCTTGAGTGACACTTCAAACGCGAAAGCAACAGTGACCCAGAACAGGAATGGCACTTGTACCAAGGTCCACACCCGGACCATCGCCCGTGGAAACCTTAGGAGAGCCACGGGCACCTACCGGAGCTGGTCCTCCCCCATGTAGTCGATGTTCAAGGGCTTTTTCCTCTCAGACAGAATCCTGAGCTTCATCTCCCGGCCAGTCTGCCGCTTCCCACGTTTCTGCTCTGCCTGGTGGGGGAAGAATCCCAAGCCAGGGATGGAACCTGGAGGGTCCTACAGTCATGACCAGCGTCCCCAACATATGCCAGGGCACAGACTGCAGCCCTTCTCCTGCAGATGTGGGAGTACAGGCTGTGTCCGGGCTCAGGCATTGCGCTGGCCTGCCCCTGTCTCCCGGCAGAATGCACTCAGGCAGTATCCTGGTCAGACAAGGGTTCCATGAGTACTAGCCTGCACGCAGGTGCAAAGGACCCCTTTGAAAGACAGACCCCGCAGACTTATGCTCTCTTTCTGGCTCTTTTCCAGCTCTCTTTCCCCCTCTGTTCCCCCGGGGAAGACAGGATTTTCCCTGTCTCCCTCTTCTGTCCTCTCTCTGTCTCTTTACCTCTTTTCTCTTTCCTTCCCTCTCCCTCCCCTTTCTAATAAAACTTCTCACTTAAGCTCTGTCTGCCTGGCGTGTTTGTCCCCTGCCTCGGTCACCCTGGCCTGCCATGGAATCTGCCATAGTCCCCCTACCCAAGGTCCCTCCACCTTTATCCTAACAAGCTGCAGCCCTCCTCCCTCAGACCCAGGAGTTCAAGCTCCATGCCTCCTCCATCAGACACCGGCCCCACTCTTCTTTCCTCACGTGTAGGCACCACCAGAAGTCTTTGTGGATGGAAGGGGACAGAGACATCCAGCAGGTGACCACATGTCATCTAAAATGACAGTGCACCCCACCCGCCCCACCGGAACGGCGTCTAGGGTCAGACCTCTTCAGGACCAGCACTCCAAAGCTCCCTTTCCTTCCTCCTTGTAAACACAGGCCCCAGGCTTCCCGGGGGGCTAGACTCACCTTGACCAGGTAGCCCCCAAAATGAGCCCCCATGTTGGAGAGAACCTTCTTCTTCTTGGCATCGTCCTCTGCTCGCTTCTTGGCTTCCTCCTCCTCCTTCCGCATCTTCTCTTCCTGTGAAAACAGAGGGGTTCCCTCCATGTGTGGCGCTAACGACCTGAGGGGAGGAAGGCACTAGCCTGGGTAGTGGATGGCTCGGCTCCACAATGCATGAAGATGGGGCTGCCGAGGGATCCACCCCTAAACCTGATATATAGTTCACTGAGCCCTCAGATTTACAGGAATTCTCCTGCCTCAGTGCTGGGATCACAGGTCTGAGCCCACCACAGCCAGCAAAGCTAAGTCACTGTACTATGGTTTGAGTCTCTTGATCCAGCCGTGCCTGAAACTGGACCAGCAGTAGACTTTTTAATTTATATGCAGTTCATTCTTGCACTAGAAAAATAATTCTTACGGTACACATTACACGGACTGTCTGGGAACCATAGGGAACATCAAAAGCAGAAAAGAAGTATTTGTCTCTAAGATAAGGACAGACACCTACCGCCAGCTTGGCCTGCCGCTCTCGCTCCTTTTCGGTTCTGAACCGCTGCTGCTCAGCTCTCTCTGCTCGACGCCTCTCCTGGGGGGGAGGGGGAGATGGTGGAGTGGGATTGGAGGCTAGCCTCTCCCCCCAATTTATTCCTCCCTCCACCAGTAGGCTTCAAGAGAGGTAAGTGTGGTTTCTTTTGTTGTATTTTGTTTTTGGACATAGTTTCAGATAGCCCAGACTGGTCTCAAACCCGTGGCAATCTGCCTTGCTTGGCCTCCTAAATGCACTCCTGGCAGAAATATACACTGGGGTGCAACCATCCTGTGTCCCCATTGTTTCTCCCAGAGACCCCAAAGCATTTCAGGGAGGAAAGGAAGAGGAGGGACGGAAGGACCCGGCCCCCACGCTCACGATGCGATCTTTCAGCGCAATGAGCTCCTCTTCTTCCTTTTTCCGCTGCTCGAAGTGCACATCAATTAGAGTCTGCAGCTCCAGTAAGTCTTTTTCCATGCGCTTCCGGTGGATGTCCTGCAGAGGGAGCCCGTGAGGCCGCGGGGACCAGGCCCTAGAGCTGCCCCTCCCAGCCCCAGGGGATGATTGACAGCCGGCCCGCTGGGATGGCTTCCAGCAGATGTCAGCAACGCATTCCTTGCTGACAGCAGAGCACCGAGGTAAATCCAGGCATTTTCAAGAAGGCAGCAAAGAGGGGCACCTATCAGAATGGGCTCAAGGCGCTGAGGAACCAGCAAGTCCGTCTGGGGTGGGTCCTCTGTCACTTACATCGAAGTCCACACGCTCCCCTTCTGGGATCTTGGGGGGGATCAAAGGAGGCACCACAGGACGGCTGTGGGAACAGAAGTGGGAAGAGATCATCAGCAGGCTGGCCTCCCTTACCCACCACCTCACCTCACACTGTTCAAAGTGACGGCTGCCCCTGAGTGTGAGGAGACCACAGTCGGAAAATATGATGTTTGAGTATGTTGAGTTTAATAAAACATCTAAGACTCTTTGACATACTTGTTTAAAAAAAAAAAAAAAAATGTGCAGGGCCTGATGGCACAAACCTGTCATCCGATCTACTTGGGAGTCAGAGGCAATTTCAGGGCCTGCCTGGTCTACAGTGAAGCTAAGGCTTGTGAGAACCCGACCTCAAACTAAAAAGTAAAAACAGGACAGGGGCTGTGGCTCAGTGGTGGAGCCCCTGCCTAGAATCCCCCAGTGAGGGCTGGGGCGTGGCTCAGTGGTAGAGCCCCTGCCTAGAATCCACAGTGAGGGGCTGGGGGCGTGGCTCAAGATGGAGCACTTGTGTCAAACATGTAAGGCCATAGGTTGAACACTCTACATTATAAAGGAGGGCAGGGAGCCGGGTGTTGGTGGTGCACACCTTTGTTACCAGCACTCGGGAGGCAGATAGGTGGATCGCTGTAAATTCAAAGCCAGCCTGGTCTACAGAGCAAGTTCAAAGACAGACTCCAAAGCTACAGAGAAACCCTGTCTCAGAATAAAAAAGGGGGGCGGGGTGGGGATGGGTCAGGGAAGACTCAGTAATCAAAAGCCAAGCCTGGTGACTTGAGGTCCATTCCCTGGGACCCAGAAGGTGGAATGAGAGAACCGACCCCGGGAAGTCATCCTCTGAACGCCGCACCTGCGCCATGCCCAAACGCCTTTGTTCTCACACCCTCACACACAAATAAACAATGCAACATTTTAAAGCTTGAAATGTACCGCTTTCGTATAACTTCTGTATATGCTCCTGTTTTTCTTTAATTTTATGCGTTTGGGTTCCCTGCCTGCTGTCCCAACATCGTGTGTGTGGTCAAGTGCCCAAAGAGGCCTGAAGAGCATACCAGACCCCTGGAACTGGAGTTACAGACGCTTGTGAGCCACCGAGTGGGAGCTGGCAACTGAACCCAGGTCCTCTGGAAAAGCAGCCAGTGCTCTTAACCACCGAGCCATCTCTCCCGCCCCTAAAATCACATTTCAAGGGTAACAATGGAGCCCAGGGCTCATGCATGCTAAGCTCCATAAACTTTAAAGGTTTGTCTTCTCTAAGTAACTTAACTCCAGCTGTGTTAACATCCTGCTACGGGCTGTTCCACAACAAGTGTGCACAACTGTAACAGGAAAAAAGCATCTGCATGTTCAGGCACCCAAAGTTTCTTTTAACAGTTGTGATTTGAGATCAACAAAACCCACAGATGTCAAAGTTGGAATGGCCAAGGCTCCTGTACTGAGGGTGCAGACACACTGTGCCCAGGCCACTCACTTTCCCAAGAGTCAGGTCGACAGACACTTCCTGAATAGGTCACCACGTTCCGGAAACCCATGGAAACTGCCCTCATGCCTCTCTCCCTTCCCCAGGAACACTCTAGTCCCTTGACGTAGAACCTCTGTGGTTGTGTCCATTCTTCCTAGGGTCACTAAACCTTGGCCCTGTCATCACCACCCTAGGCTTCCTCTCAGTTCTGTGAGCTTCCAACTGCCTGCACTGGCTTCCCTGGCTTAGCCATGCTCTCAGAATGACCTGGTTCTGCATGCAGACTGAATACATACACGTGCGTGTGTGCATGTGTGCGTGTGTGTGCGTGCGTGTGTGTGTGCGTGCGTGTGTGTGTGTGCGCGTGCGCACGTGCTCAACTTTGCCTGTAAGACACAGCTTTCTTTGCCTATGATGTACCCAATGCCTTCGTCAACTAGCAAGGTCTCCATCGGCCAGGACCCGTGTGTCATCTCCCTCAGGAAACCTGCCTTGATTTGCCTGGGCTGTCACAGAGCTCCCTTGCATGCCATTCTAGAACCCAGGCTCTTGTTATTATAGCAGACCTGTTTCACAGCATAGAAAGGTCCTGAACTTCTTGCTGTAAGAATTCAGGTTGGCTGTTTCAATCCCTCATTTCTCAGCTTTTCAGGATTCCCTGTCTCTGCAGGTGAGGGAGCATGGAAAGACCCATTTGTAGCATCTCACCTGGGTTTAGGGCGCTCTTCTTCTGGTGGCAATGAGGGGAGGAGAATACAAAAGTTAATTAGCGAGAATGGAATGCAGAGCTTGGCACCCCTAAGAGGAAACCCAAGGGCGATCTGAGAGTCCAGTTCTGGGGGAAGGCCAGTAAGAGAGGGAAGGGGAGTTAAGGTGGCCAGAGGGGAGGAGGAGGGTCACTCACATCACATATACATTCTGCATAGGTCCCCTAATTCTGGAAACCCAAAGGACCAAACTCCTGACTGTCTACAATTGTATGTCCCCTGTATGCTGCCTTCCCCATCCTGCCCAGCAATGGAGGTGATCTCTTCTCTTCTCTTCACTCAGGGACCCCAGACCTCTGTCCCAGTGGGGACACAGACCCCACACACACACACACACACACTCTTAATAGTATTCTAAAACTCAACTTCCTCTTAGCTGTAATATTAGCACTTGGGATGCTGAAGCAGAAGGATTGCTATGAGTTCAAGGCCAGCCTAGGCTATCTATATATGCAATTTCAGGTCAACTTGAGCTAACAAGTTGAGACCCTCTCAAAAAACAAGAAACAAACAAACTGAGCATGGCGGTGAACACCTGTAACCCCAGAATTCCGGAGGCTGAGGCAGGAAGGTTGCTGCAAGTTCGAGGCCAGCCAGGACTACGTAAGACCCCCGTCCCCCAAAAAGCAAACAAAAAATAATGTAAGATTTAAAAAGTTCAGGCCCTAACCTTCGAATGTATATAGGGGAGAAATATAACATACAGAGTCGGGGGCCAAAAGGAGAGGCGATGGGGCACCTCTCCGACGACACACAACTTTCCTAGTAAGCATTCTTCCAAGATTGGAACGAAGGCTTGCACAACAGTCCCTTTAAGGAAGGGAAAATGTTTAAAGACACGCAAGGCAATTTCCCTTCACGGCCACCAGAGGGCGCAAGGCCCTAGGGGCTTAAAGGATGAGGCTGGGCGGGGCAAGTCATCCAGGAGCCGATGGGGTGATGGTGGACCGCGGACCTGATGATATCGGGGGTCCCCAGACACCCCGAATCAATCCCAGGAAGCGAAGAAGCTGTGGTTACCTCGCTCTGCCACCGGCTCCGGCTCCTCAGGGGCTGGGAGGGGCAGGAGCAGAAGCGAGCATTGGAAGGTGCAGGGAGGGGCAGCCACACAGAAGCATAGAGAGGTGGGTGGGGAGAAAAACGAGACGCTGTTAAAGAATGGACCCAGGATCCTTCAGCCCGACACATGGTTCCTTCCCCACCCAACCCCCACCCCTACCCCAAGGCCTCCTAGAACCTGTGGGATTCAGGCTCACCTTCCTCCTCCTCCACCGCCTCCTCATCTGGAAGGAGTGGGGGCACACAAAGAAGAGGTTAGATCCGGGGTGAGGAGCATCGAGTGTGTACCAGGGACCCTGCCCTCCCTCCTCATGCCCTGGACATCAGGTCCCAGCCCTCCTCCCTCAGACCTGGGGTCTAAGTCCGAGTCCCGGATAGCAAAGCGAGTTATCAAGATGACATCGGTACCCCAGCTGCAAGCGTTCAGGGAGCATTCCCACCTGTCGCCAGACGTTTCCTGGGAACAGCTTCAGAACATCCCACCCCCTCCCCTACCCCAAGCGGTGCTGGACTGACTGCCACAGTTCCCCCTCAAGGAGCCCGCTTCTTCCTGCTTCCTCCAGCCCCTAGGCCGCCCTACCCCACTTACCTTCTGCCTGCTCCCTAGAGACAAGGACAAGGAGAGATGGGGAGAGAAGCGACAGTTAGACATCTTGAGGTGGAACAATCTGATCTGTCCACATCGCAAGTCCCCAACCCTGCCCGATGTCACCACTCACTCGTATTCTTGCTCTTCCGTGTCTGACATTCTGGAGCTGACCTGCCGACCAGAGAAGGGAGAATGGGTAGGGCAGGTCCCCAAGGAAGAGGGCTGGACCTGGGTCAGAGGAGGGGAAGGCCAGGCCCCAGTCCTGCACCGAGCCTGTCTACCCTGCCCCCCTCACCCCAGCTGTCTTCTTTTGTCCTGTGACAGGTTCATGAGAACCTGATCCCAGTAGGGATTAGGGGGTATTGGAAAAGGGACAGGGTTTGAAGACAATAGTTGCCCCACCCCATAGTGCTATTTCAGGGGAATGTCACGGACAGACAGACAGAGGACATTTCCTGATAAGGAATTGCAGAAGTGGGGCTTCCCCCCTCGCCCCCTCCTGCCACAGCCCCCTTGTGTGCCCAACATTTCTTCCCATCCAGTATCTCTTTTCCCTTTCACCTACATCCTGTGCAGCTTCATCCTGATCCCCTAAAAACCTTAGCTCCCTCCCCCAGACTGCTCCTCTGGGCCTGAAAGTGCCCGGGTTGAAACCTTCAGAGCTCAGTACCCACAGATTCTGAGATCCAAATCCCTTGTCACATGAGACCGAAAAATCTCAGTGTCTCTAAATGATCAGGTGCCCGATCCATACTAGAACATGTATGGGCACTTACATTCTAAGACCAGAAAGATTTTGTAGGGGATGGGGTGGGGGTTGGCGGGTGGTGCTGGGACCCGGTCTCGTATAACACAAGCTAGCCTTGAACTCACTACATAGCCGAGGATGACCTTGCATTCCTGATTCTTCTGCCTCCCAGAGTGCCAGATTACAGCCTGCACCTGTCTGATCCTCAGGTATAAGACCTCGGAGTATAAGCTCGTCCAATAATAAAACCTGACACCCAATCTCAGAGGCCCAGTTGCAGCACCCCACATTGCAATACAATGTCACCATTCCTAATAGCTGTTTCTTTCTTTCAGTGTTTTCCAAGATGGGACCTCACTCTATTTCTCAGGCTGGCCCCGAACTAAAAACTCCTCCTGCCTCAGTCTCTTGAGTGTTGGGACTTCCAGCCTGTACCACGGAGACCTCAGGCCTTAGACCTTCCCCAGTCCCTCATGCTGGAGACTTCCCAAACCATTTGCCCTTCAAGCACAGATTTTAGGTTCCTCCAGCCTCTGAGATCTCCACAGACTTTTTGTTTGTTTGAAATGATATTACTATGTAACCCTGAATTCTCTTTGCAAACCAGCCTCGACTTGAGCACACAGAGATCCACATGCCTCTGCCTTCCAAACGCTTCCTCCACTAAGTTAAGGAGAGCATCCCCAGATTCTGTAACCCACAAATCCTACCCCTCCGCCCCTGCCATTCCAAGCCCTCCCAAAGGCTCAGGCTTAGCTGGGTTGCTGCTGCCTGTAATCTCAATGCTCACTCAGCCAGGGGTGGAAGGATCGCTGCAAACTCAAGGCTGCAGAATGAGTGACTGTCTCAAAGGAGGAGGAGGAGGAGGAGGAGGAGGAGGAGGAGGAGGAGGAGGAGGAGGAGGAGGAGGAGGACAAGAAGATTCTGCCCTCCTTTTCACATCTGGTTCCTACTCCTGTCCTGCCCACACCCCAAAGAGCCCGGTTACCTAAGTCTGGATCCACTGATGCTGTAAAGGAAATCGGGTCGATTCTGAGGACAATGACGCACCCCCTGGGTTTATAGCTGGATGCTCAGCCCCGCCCCAGGTTGGAGGAGGGGGGCGAGGATTCTTCTGCTCAAACACCATCCCCCATGCTCAGAGCCTGCCTTCTGACTCCAGTTTGGGGGTCCGACACCTGCCATTTGCTTCAAGAACCCTGTGGGATTCCATCAACAATGCCCTAGAGTTCAGGCTATGTCAGGCACCCCACAAGCTCTTTCGGGGCACCCCACAATATCCCGAGACTGGAGACAGTACAGGAAAGGCGAGCTTAATGACAAAAAAGGGGGGTCTAAGCGGAACTTTCTGCTTTTACCTCTGCGTGGCTGTTCTGAAACTTCTGCCGTAGCCCCCGTCTGTGGCTTGCATCTACATGTTGTGTATACGTGTCCTTTCTTCTGTCCCTCCATCTCTCCCCTCCCCCCACCATCTCTGTCCAACTGTCGCCCCATCCGCCCCCACCCGAACTCCTTTGTCTGCCCGGGATTCCACCACAGTGACAACAGGCTGCTAAAGCTGGAAAGCAGGTGTGGGGAGGAGGGGACAGGATGGGGTGTCAGGCTCAACAGCCCTCACCCTCCCAGCCCCTCCTCTGTCCGTCTGACACAGATCTTTTTTAGTATCCTCCGACCCCTCCCCCCTTCTCAGCCAAGCCATGACCTTGAACTCTAGGGAATTCCGTGCCACTCGGAAAGCAGGCTGTACCTCACGCTCTGCAGCTGTGGGTGTTCAGGGCTCTGTCTTCCCTACTTGGGTTTGGGCTCTCTGCCTGCCCCCCCCCCTCTCCAGTGCTGGGACTAACAGTTTCTCCAATTTTTTTTTTCTTTTTTTCTTTTTTTTTTTGTCCTTGTGTGTCCCTGGGGATGTGTTTGTGTCGTCACCTATAGCTCAGCTCATGTGTCACTGTGGCTCTGCCTTTCTGTAAAGTGTGCGCCATGTGTCTTTCTTCTGAGTGTCTCTGTGTCTGTCTCTGTCTCTTTAGTTTTCTGTTTCTGTGGGGCTTTTCATGGGTTCGTTAGTTTGATTGCTTGGGATGAGTTGGATTTTTTTGAGACAGGGTGTCACTATATAACTCTGGCTGTCCCAGAATCCAGTATCGAGACCAGGCCATCCTCTGCCTTCCAAGTACTGGGATTAAAGTTGTGTGCCAGCATTTCTGGCTTTGGTTTCTATTTCTGTCTCCTCCAGGGTCTCCATCATCTTTCTGCCTCACTGGGAACATATCTAGCGTTCTGGTTTTCTTTTCTTGGAACTTTAAAAAAAAATTCTATTTGTAACTTGAAATTTTTAATATGTATGGATAGTTTGCTTGTCTGAGGGCTTAGGGTCCCTTGGAATTAGAATTGCAGATAATTTTGAGCTGCTGTGTGGGTGCTGGGAATCAAACTGTGTCCTCTGGGGAAAAAAAAAAAGCCAGTGGTCCTAACCCCAGAGCCACCTCTGGGGCCCACTAACATGTCTTTCTTTGGATTTAGCACGTTCTGTGCCCCTGCAGAAGAGACTTGACTGTGACCACACCCGCATATGGCTTTGGGGGACACCACCCCTCATCACCCCCATCTTTCCTCATGCCGACGCTCCGGGGAAGCATGCACACACAGACACTTCTAGTTCAGAGAGGTTTATTCCTCAGAGACATGCTCGGTGCAAAGGGTGGGAGCCATGGGCTCAGCCCTCAAACTTCTTCTTGCGGCCCTCCATCCCACTCAGGGCATCGATGTTCTTGCGCCAGTCTCCCACCTCCCGGTTCTCCTGGAGGTGAAAGGTCAGAGGTTAAGAACTCGTTCTGGTATCCATTCCCTCAATATCCCCTATCTGACCTCTAGCTTGCTAGACTGCCCTATGCTGAGTGCCTGTCCAAGAATCTGGTTCTAAAGTACTTCCGGGCACCTCAGACAATCTGGCTGAGGTCAAAGCACCTTGATCTCCTCCGTGCACCTCTAGTCACCTCCACGTACTTCCTGTCTCCCCCTTGTGTTCCCGGCTCCATTATGCACCTCGGTCTCCCCCATGCGTTCCCTGTCTCCATTACGACTTCCTGTCTCTCCCATGCGTTCCCTGTCTCCATTCCGACTTCCTGTCTCCCGCATGCGTTCCCCGTCTCCATTATGCACTCCGGTCTCCCCCATGCGTTCCCTGTCTCCATTATGCACTCCGGTCTCCCCCATGCACCTCCAATCTCCCCATGCACCTCCAGTGTCGCCCCCACGCCTCGCCCCGCACCTCCAGTCTCTGTCTGGACTTTATGGTTGTGCTGCTCAGACCCTCACAAGTGTCTGCCTTCCTCACCCTCGCCCACACTCACCTTCTCGATGTCCTCTTTCTTCACTTGCTTGAGGTGGGCCCTCAGGTCCAAGGACTCCTTGGCCCGGGTCCCCAGCAGCGCCTGCATCATGGCATCTGCAGAGATCCTCACTCTTCGAAGGGTAGGCCGCTTAAACTTTCCACGCAGGTCATAGATCTTCTGGGTCAGATCTGCAATCTGGGAGTGACCATGTGGGGCGTGGAGACCCCAGAACCTCTGCTTCCATCCTGCACAACTCTTCTAACCTGCCATTCCCACTTATCCCTGTCTTGCCATCAGTATCTAAGCTCCGGCCTCTCTTCCAGCTCTGGCCCCAGGTTAAAGCCTCCAACTTCCGGGTGTTTCCGGGTCCCAGCCGTCAAAGCTTCCAACACTGCTCAGCCCAGACGTGCAGACCCTGACTCCCGGACCCGGGGCTCAACCCCTTCTCTGCAACTCAGTACTCCAGTCACACTCCTCCACAGGCCTATCTATGCCACCCGGGCTCTGCATTGGATGCGCTGTCCCTCTGCCGAAACAACTTTGCCACGGTGTAGGCACGCCACTGTCTGCTTTCTGCTCAGAGTTCTCTCACTCACAAGCAAGCAGCAGCCCTCAGCCTGAAGCTACAGACCTGGGGATCACAGTCTACTGTGAAGGTGCCCAGACTTCCCCAAAAGGTTCCCACCTCGGTGATGTTCTTGGTGACTTTTGCTTCCACGTCGTATCTCTCTTCGTCCACTTTGTCCACCCGAGCGTGGAGCTGCCGGCATAAGTCCTGATGAAGATACACATGTGTGTCGAGAGGCTGAAGACCCGGTTGTCTGGTCTGAGGAAGGAGGCCTGGGCTCTGGATCCCTGGCTCTGAGGGAGGAGGCCTGGGCTCTGGACCCCTGGGTCTGAGAGGAAAGTACTGAGGTCGAGACTCCTAGGCTGGAAGGAAGTGACACTGGAATCTGGACTCCTGGGAACTTAAATGTGGCTAGGAACCAAGAATCCTGAGACTTGGCAGGTAGCTGCTGGAGAAATAAATACACTGGGTTGTTTTTGTTTTTTTGGTTTTTTTTTGGTTTTTTTTTTTTTTTTTTTTTTTGATGTTGTGGGGCTATCTGTGTTGCTTGACATACACATTGCAGGTCCCCAGCAGAACGGGAGACCAGACCGGAGACGTGGAACCCTGGGTCCCAGGCTGGGCAGGAATCCCCGCTTTGTGACCTGGTACCTGAAGCTCTTCAAAGCCCAGCCCATCCAACTCCAAAGGCTGGCAACGAGTGCTCAGAACGCGCCCTTTCTCTCCGCGTCGCTCCTCGGCCTCTCGTTCGATCTCCTGCTTCGCAATCTGCAGCATCAGAGTCTGCAGAGCCGTTGGAGAAGACAACAGTGTCCCCCAAAGCACAGGAATACAAAATTTCCCTCCATCTTCCAGAGAGACAGAACATCCAAGTCAGTGTCTTTTACTCAAAACCTCTGTCTCATTTCTGCGCGCAGGTGCGTGTGCGTGTGTGTGTGTGTGTGTGTGTGTGTGCGCGCGTGTGCGTGTGTGTGTGTGGGGGGGATGTGACGCTCCCAAATGAAACCTCGCCCAGAAAAGCTCCGCCCACCAAGGCCCTGCCCCCTCCGAGCACGTCATCACCTTCAATTGAAGTTTCCTCGAGGCGGAGATCTTAGACTTTTTCTGCCAGGATGATATGGAGAAAGGTGAGCGAGCGGTCCCGGAGTGGGCATTGGGCAGGGCTGCAAGGCACCATCTCCCACTCGAGCACTCGTACGTTTGGGCCACGCATTCTTCAACCAGAACGCTGAGTCCACCGGAAGCTTGGGCTCTGACCGCAGCTACACATTGCTTATCTACCCTCTGCTCCCCACGCCACCGCCTAAGCCTTGCTGTGGGCAGCGGAGCTCCGCCCACAGGCAGCTGTCACCAAGTCCAGCCTACACCTTTCGGAAATTCTGCCCCACCAATCGAGCTCCACCCATCACATCACCAAAGGGCTGCCACCCCTACCGAGGCCTTGTTACCGCCCCTCCCTAGGTCCCTGAGGATTCTGAACCTAGAAGCCCCGCCCAGCGGTGGTCCCTCCCTCTAGGGTCCCCGAACCACCTTGGCGTGCGGCTCCGTGGCATAGGCTCGGTAGTTGGCAGAAGAGCGGCATCGGACAGGGGCTGGTGCCGGTTGAGGCTCCCCAGCCTGGAGGTGGAGCGGACTACGATCACTACCCAAACCAACCCTCCCACCCTGTCCTTCCCGGTACCCTCACCTACGCCCACCGCGCCCCAGTCCCCTCCTCCCTGCAGCGCCCACTCTGGGCCTAGGGTTCCCTACTCCACTTCTTAGCGCGCAGTGCTCACCGCATCGCCGCTCCTGAAGGGAGAGAAACCGTGAAGAGGCCATCAATGACGGGGGTCCCCCCTGGCCAAGAGGTTAGGGCTACTAGCTCCCACTCCCTCGGACCCCAGGAGTCCGGTTCCTAAATGCTTACCTCCTTTCCACCCAAAAATCCAACCCCCCATTGCATTCTACCATCTCGGGCCAAGTATCTAACCAAGTTGCGCCCTAGCGCGGCCCCTGAAGCCTGCCTGCTCCTCTCTCGGTTCTTTGCGGATCCACTCCGAGGTTACCAAGATTCACTTACTCATCTGCCATGCTGAGCCCTTGAGGCAGAGAAAAGTCCTGGAGGGTCCTGGAGGGGTGTCCCCGCTGACCTTGGAGGCCTCTAGGGATTGGGTCCCCTCTGGGCTGCTCCGGCCTCACTGAGGATACTGAGATAAGGGGCGAGGACAAAGACTAAATATACCGCTGCCCCCTCCCCCGCCCAGGACGAGAGATAACGGTGGGAGGGAGGCCTGTGCAAAGCCCCAGTTGGAGGACCAAGGTGCCCGAGATGCACACCCCTCCTCCTTCTGACTCTGGCGTCCCGACTTCCTCCTCCCTCAGACTCGGGAAAATCTGGGAGCCAGCTCCCCGTCTTCTCTCAAAGCCCAGGCTTCAGCTCCCCTAGTTCACAACCGGAAATCCAGGCCCGGCCTCCCTCCCTCACACCTAGGGGTCCAGGCCTCCGCCCCTCGCTAAACTTCGGTCCTTTAGAAGCCTAGAATTCCTGTCTACTCCTCTTTTCCCGGGTCAGTTTCAGTGCCCCTAGCGTGTTTAGTTTGAATGCTCACGTGTTGGACCCCGGGGTTGTGAAATAAAACCCACAAAAAAAAAAAAAAAAAAAAACCCACAAAAAAAAAAAAAAAAAAAAAAAAAAAGGCTTCTACTGGCCCTCTCCCCCCTTCTCCTGGCACGGTACGCAGTATGAGGACAGACACACAGAGGTGACCCTGTGCTCTTTATTTGAACCACATGGAGGGGAGGAGATGTCCCTGTGCCTCCCAACAGTAGCAATGTCGGGAGAGAAAAGGCCCAAGGCAAAGGAGAGCGCCTGGAACCGAGGGCTGTGTGTTCGGTCCGCAATTAGACTCAGGATAACTCGGAGAATAGTCCAGGACCTCCCACCACCGCCGCCCACAATCGTAGAGCTGAGAGTTCCAGGAGGGGAATTTGAAATTCTAGTTATGACACTGGGGTTGAGAAAGGGTAAATGCAAGGTAAAAAAGCATTTCGGCCCGAGGTGGACTGATGGTTGGTTATACGAGCTGGTGTCAATCCTGGGGCCTACATCAGCAGTTAAAGGTGGCCTTCTTGGTCCCTGGGTTTTGGTGGTACATTCACCATTCACCGTAGACAGGCAGGTTTATCACTTCCGGAGGAAGGGCTTGGGTGGGCTCACCGCTTCTAGAATAGGGGCCTGGTCAGCCTGGGGTGGGCTCATCGCTTCTAGAGGAGGGGCCTGGTCAGCCTGGGGTGGGCTCATCGCTTCTAGAGGCGGAGCTGGGTCAGCCTGGGGTGGGCTCATCGCTTCTGGAGGCGGAGCTAGGTCAGCCTGGGGTGGGCTCACCGCTTCTAGAGGAGGGGCCAGGACTTTGCAGGTCGAGGGCACAGATTCCACAACCGAGTCTCCACCACCCCTAGTAGAGTCCCCTAACTTGTAGAAGCGGGCAAACGTCTCCGATGGCGTGGCTCCAGGATGAGGGGCGAACCCAGCCGCCCGTGCTATCTCTCCAACGCGGTCAGAGAATGCCTTCAACTCATTGGGCCGCAGGTCCACCAAGTACCTGGTTCAGGAAACTGCACGTGAAGAGACTGGGCTTCTGGTCTGGTCCAGCTGGGACCGTCCCACCCCGCTCCGCTGGCTCACCGAGCTAATTCCACAACCAGGTTCCCTCCAGGGGCCACGCAAGCCCCAAGCTCAGGGCTGAGTAGATGGACCATCCTGCCGAGAGAAAAGGCTAGGAGCGGAGATCACATGGTAGGGACGAAATCCTGGAGTTGGGCGGAGACTGCGAAGCTGAAGTCCCCGGATTCTAAGAAAGAAGCTGGACCCAACCCTAGGTTTCAGTGAGCACACGCGTGACCCACTTACCCACAGGACACATAGAGCAGCTGGAACCGGCCCTTGTAGCAGGCCTTATGGTGGAGAGTCTGAGAAGAATCGAGAGGCAGAAAATGCATAGTAAAGGGTTCTAGAGTAGGCACTGCAAGAAAGGGGAAGAAAAGGGTCAGTTTTGGCTTACCTGCCAAGACAGCAAGCTTTGGTGCTCTGTGCCCAGCACCGAAACTCGGACCCCTTGTAACTTCCTCTAATTCTTTTTTATTGGCGTATGGCGCCCTCTTGTGTTCTCGGGAAAGAACCTACACATATGTGCTTACACATAAACCTTTTTAAGAAATTATTTTTATTTTCATGTGCATTGTTGTTTTTGCCTGTGTTTTTGTCTGTGTGAGGGTGTCAGATCCCCTGGAACTGGAGTTACAGACAGTTGTGAGCTGTCATGTGGGTGCTGGGCATTGAACCCGAGTCCTCTGGAAGAGCAGCCAGTGCTCTTAACCGCTGAGCCATCTCCCAGGCCACCAATAAATCTAAATCTTAAGGGAGACAGTCAAAAAAAGACACACGCAAGTGGGCAGACAACTAAATATTGGAGTTAATGCCCCTTCTTCTCTACTTTTGTTTTTGTTTTGGGACAGGTTCTCATCTTGTAGCTGAAGATGTCTGTAATTGTTACCGAGAGCAGGTACTTCCTCCTGCCTCGGCCGCCAGCACGCTGGGATGACAGTCATGTGCGCCCATGCAGTGTGTGCGTGTGACAACTATGGAGTCAAATCTCTCCACCTTTACGTCGGTCCCATCAAACTTGGGTTGCAAAGCTCTACCGGCGAGAGCTGCTCCCTGTTGAGCTAGCTATCTTGTCTACCTTCCTCGTCCTTCTGGAAGCACCCCACCACCACCACCACCATACTTTCTCTGAGCCGGGTTCATGCAAATCTGGGAGTTGGGCCGGCGAGGCACAGACCCATTTTGAATAGAGGAACAGACGTGCCTAAGGAGGGGTGAATTAAGGAAAAGAACAGAAGGACGGATAGCCAGAATCCGTGTGGGGAGGGCATCTGGGGGGGGATCTAGACAGTCCCCAGTTAGAGCTCTATAGGGGACCGAAAATTCTCCTCCTGGTGGTGTTAGCATTTAGAAGAGGCAGAATAAGAGAGAAAAAGAAAACAAGCATCAAAAAGAGGCCAACTGCCCAGGTATTCCAAATTAGCTACATCCGAACTTGGGGGGTTATAAAACAACGCCTATCTAAAGTTTGCAGCTGTTAAGCTACCTACCGTCAGACTCGGGCGACGTCTTCTCCTCCAGGTACCCCGGGATGGCTCTCGGGCCCCTCCAGGCGGCCACTTCTCTGAACAGCTCTGTAACGTTGTGCTGCGTGATCTCGCTTGCAGTCTGCCCAGAAGAAGAGGGGCGGGGGCCCGATGTTAAACCAGGGACCTTACGGGTGGACTAGATTGCCTGGGGCGGGGCTTACTGTGCACAGGTGACAGCTAGCCCCGCACTAGTAGAATTCCTTGTCGCTTTCCCCGGGCTGGATTTAGGACATCGTAAGAAGACTGGATCGAAGGGCTCCCAAGTGGGGTCCAAGAGGCTGGGGACAGAGCCTGTTACTTGGGGAGACACCGGACCGAAACGAGGGGTGGAGCTCAAAAGGCATGGGCGGGGCTTGGCGGAAGGCGGGGCTTGGGAGGGAGAGGGCGGAACTTGCCTACTGGGCTTAACTCCAGCCCCACCCGCCGCACACCTTGACAGGTTGCCCGTTACTCGTCCGCAAGAGGCTCTGGTCGTCCGCCTCGATGCCAAAAGCCACAAAGGGGCCCGTGGCGATGTCCCCCCAGTATCCGCGCGCTGCCACGCGTTCCCCACGCTGGAAAAAAAACAAAAACAAAAACTAAAAAAACGAGGGTGTATGGGGGGGAGATGAGATCGCAGGTGAAGTCTAAATTGGAGACCTTGATTCATAAGTTGACCTAAAAGACGCAGAATAAGCAAGACTTGGGAGTTGACACGCACGTGGCTCAGGAGGCGACCGGACGCCAGGGTCCTGTTGGGCACGTGGTAAGCGCTTGAGTCTCTGAGTTCAAAGGCAACACCTGTGTCCCGCCAGCGCCGGAATTCTTGGATGTGGATGACTTGGGCCTGGAATAGAAGATGGGAAAGAAGGACCTGCTGGATCTGGTACAGGAACCCCATCTCTACACCTATAGGAATCCCTCCTCCCTCAGTCCCAGGAGTCCAGACCCCAGCCTTCCAACCTCAGACCCGGGGACAAAGTCCCAGCCCTCTTGCTTCACTCAGACACCGGCCACCTGCTCCTAGGCTTCCTCACCGCTCGATCGTGCAGCTTCATGCGCAGGTCCCAGTCGGCAACACCACGCCGGGCATCGTAGCGGGAACCCAGGTAGTGGCGCAGCCTCGAGTCCCAAAGGCGACTCATGGGGAAGACCTCGGGGCCCTTCTCCCCACCAGACCAGAAGCGGAACACGGCTTCCAGGGCATCCCGCTCGCGGAACTGCAAGCCAGGGACGCGTGGGGAGAGAGCCAGAGATACAGGGAGGCTTCCCCTCCGGCCCATTAAATGGGAATGATTATGGGGATGGGGAGGAAAATAAAAAAGCCACAGAGAGCAAAGGCTCCTCTAATTCCATGCCCCAATAGTAGGAGTCACAGAGGTGGGATTGGGACCTCCATACCCCAGCCTGCTCCAGCCCCTCAACTCCTCTGAACTACTCGTTCCTATTCTTCCCGCAACCACCCGATTCCAGGCCATGCTCCCTCCATCACAGGGATGGGCATCTGTGGCACCTTGAGCGGCCGGAGGCTGAGCCAGGGTAGTTGCTCCTCCAGGCGATCAGGTTCAGGGACCAGATGAGCCAGGTGGCTAGCCTGGGCGCGCACGAAGGCAGCTACCGAGGGTCGCAGTAGCGCGTTCCCCCACAGCTCCAGGAAGGTCTCACAGCGCTCTGGAGGGAAGCGGGAAGGATGAAGCAGTAGGGAAGACGTGGCGAACACCAAACACCGCCGATTCAGGAACTGCAGGCACCACCCAGCGCTGCAGGGATTGAAGCTGGGTCTCGAGAAAGGCAAGGCACTCGGAACTATATCCTCAAGCCTCTTTGTTTTGGCTTTGTTTTGGGACCGGACTTCTCTGTGTAGCCCTGGCTGTCCTGAAACTCACTCTGCGCCTGCCCCCCTGTGCCACTTCCATCCCATCTCCAAAGTTTTAAATCACATCATCGGAAGGTCATTGTCCTTGAAACGAGAGGGAAGGGCCTTGAGTTTGGATGCTACGGGCTCAGCGCCTGACCTTGGAGCCCCATCTTCTCCGGTTCCTCTAGGACTAGGTTGAAGATCAACATGTGTCGCGCCACAGCTTCCAGATTATTCTCCAGCACATAAAACTGGAGGGAAAGACAAACACAGTTCTGCAGATCTAGGAGCCCAGAACACTAGCCTCCAGTGCCCGGCGCCCTGCCCCCCACCCCCAGTATGGTGGTCGAACACAACCAGGGGCTTTGCTCAAGCTAAGGCTAAGGCAGCCCTCCACCACTGAGCTATATTTCCCATCGCTCTTTTCCCAGTTTTTATTACGAGGCAAGGTCTCACTAGGTCATCCTTGAACTCTGGCCTTTAACTCTCTTTAGCCCAGGATGGCCTTAAACTTTAGATGCTTCTCCTGCCTCAGCCTCCTGAGTAGCTCTGATTACAGGCTTGACATACCAGCTCCAGCTTAACAGTCCCTTCTGCAGACATAAGTCCAGATTCCAGATCCTTCACACCAATGCTCAATACCCGGTCCTGGGCTCTCCACTGTCTGAAGCCCAGGACCTCCTCACTTCCCCAGGACATGGGTCTGAGACCTCCAGCGTCCACCTCCTCAGACCCCACAGCCTAGTCTCAAGCCCCCTTTTCTCTAGCGCCTGGACATTTTAACTCCAATCGTCTCTTCTCTCAAGGGCTCAGGAATCTGGGCTCTAAATTCCTCCCGCCCCATCCACGACCCCAGAACCCCAGCTCACATTGAACCTCCTGAGAGGCCAGAGCGCTGCCCTGGACAGCGTCCGCAGCACGTGTCGCCCGTCCACGGAGCCTAACAGCAGAGCATCCAACTCCGGGATCTTGTGCTCTGTCTCCGCCTGTGACTCTGGGTCCACGGGAGGACCTGGCAAGACAATAGCGGGCAGGGGCCAGCTACCTTATCTTCATTTACTGCAGCTGCCTTAAAAAGCTATGGATCCAGTAGACCTGGTACCCCAAGCCTGGATTCAAAGGCAGCTGGTATTATGGCATTCAGTATCATCAAGGAAGATTCTGGGGGTGACCCTCTCCCCCAAGCCATGTAATTTAGGGATTGTGCGCACATGGGAGCTCGAAAGGCACCTCTGTCTAAGACCGTGAGCGGTCATAACGTAGAGACTCACTTTCTGCCTGCAGGTCCAACGCTGGCGACATTCCCCACCAGGACACAGAGCCATAGCCGGCACCGGAGCCCGCCGGTGTGGTCATCGCCCTGCGGGACAAGGACCCTGGGAACTCCACGTTTGTCCACACCATCCCTCTCTCACTGCCCCTCGCTTCTTGCCCCTTCGCCTCCAGGCTGATCCCCTCACCTTTATCCTTCCAAATATCCCGAGGTGGCTCTTCTCCCGCAGAGCGCTGCGCTGGGCTGAGCTCCAGAAAGTCCACACAAACTGTCTCCCGGCGCTCCGCCCCCTGCGAGCAGTCAGCCAATGGTAGCAGGTGGTATTGCATTGTTGTTATCAACTGACCAATGAACGTGAAAAGGTACCGCTCACTATTAACTTTTGACCAATAGAAGCGCGGAGGGACGGGCGCGGAGTGGTCCGGAACAGGACGCCGGACGCAGTTGTCATGACGACAGCCCGGGCAGAGGAGTATAAGATCTCTATGAATCCAAATTTCTAGAAAGGGCCTAGCTTGCTGCTTCAAATTAAATCAGAACCGAACTAAATCCTTTTCTTTTTTCTTCTCTACTTTCTTTTTTCTTTCTTTTCTTCTTCTTCTTCTTCTTCTTCTTCTTCTTCTTCTTCTTCTTCTTCTTCTTCTTCTTCTTCTTCTTCTTCTTCTTCTCCCCCTCCTCCTCCTCCTCCTCTTCCTCCTCCTCCTCCTCCTCTACCTCCTCCTCCTCTACCTCCTCCTCCTCTACCTCCTCCTCCTCCTCCTCCTCCTCCTCCTCCTCCTCCTCCTCCTCCTCCTCCTCCTCCTCCTTCTCCTCCTCCTCCTTCTCATTCTTCTTTTTCTTGAGACAGGGTCCCTCTGTATTCTAGTTACTCCAAACTCCTGTCTCAGTCTCCTGAGTTTTGGGTTTTGGGCGTGAGCTTTGAATGGAATCTTTACGAATTCGAATTATAGCGCAGAGCTCAGACTGGTGCCTTCAGATCTCTGTTTTCTTTTACACCTGGGCTATGAACGAATACATGCCTCACCGGCTGGAAAGCAGGACCCTGCTCAGTAAATTTTCAAGCATTATGTGATCAGGCTGCTACTCAGTCATCACTCACTATTAAATCCTTAAGGAGTGCTGTAGCAAAGACTTGTAAAGCCTGCACTCTGAAGACAGAGGCAGAAGGGTCAGTGGTTCAAGGCCAGCCTGGTCTACATATCTTATTCCAAGCCAGCAAGGGTCACATAGTAGGAGTGTACGTGTGTGTGTGTGTATCCCCCTGGAGCTGGAGAGATAGCTCAGTAGTTAAGAGCACTTGCTGCTCTCCCAGAAGAATTGAGAGTTCATTAGAGTTCATTTCTCAGCCCACATCAGGGGATCATAACTGTCTGTACTTTCAGCTCCTGGGGATCTGACGCCTTCTTCTGGCCTCTTTGGGAAACCACAAACCTCTCTCTCTCTCTCTCTCTCTCTCTCTCTCTCTCTCTCTCTCTCTCTCTCTCTCTCTCTCACACACACACACACACACACACACACTCACACACACACACACACAAATAAATAATAACAATTTAAACTATAAATTAAACTCCTTCCTGGTGAGATACCTAACATTGGTCTCTCAGACCCTAGCAATGAACAGAATTTACTAGAATGAAGAAAAAATTAAAGGAAAAGATGCTTGATGGGAGATGTTATTCGGTAAATATGTTTCTCATACTGGTTAATGAATAAAGCACTGTTGGCCAATAGGAAAGCAAGACAGGTGGAGCTAGAAAACTAGGAGGAAAGAGGAAGTAGTAAGGAGGGGTCAGCATGAGGAGCCCAGAGAGGTAGAACGCCAGCCGCTCTGGCTGTTAAGATGAGCCACGTGGAAGTACTTAGAATACTAGAAATGGGTTAATCATCAAGACAGAGCTAGCTGATAAACAGTAATAGTAACTGGCCAACTGCATTGTATCAAATACAGAGTCTCTGTGTGTTATTGGGGGCTGGCGTGGCGGCGGGACCAGACCAGCGGTGGGGGGGGCTGCTCATAACAGATGCTACAGAAATAATAGCTTCAGGGCTGACATCAGTTTGGTAGAGCTCTTGACAAGCATGCCTGAAGCACTGTGTTCCATTCCCAGCATCACATAAACCCAGGTAGGACGATACATGACTATAATCCAATCAATGTCAAGGGTAGGCGGGAAAGCAGGGGTCACAGGATGGAAGCAGGGTTAAAAGTTCAAGCTTGATTATATAGAGAGGTGCTGGAGAGATGGCTCAGCAGTCAAAAATGCTGGCTGCTCTCGCAGAGGGCCTGGGTTCACATTCCAACATCCACATGTCAGCCAGCTTACAACCATCTGTACGTAACACCAGTTCCAAGGAATCTGATGTCCTCTTCTGGCCTCTGATGGCATACACGCAGGTGGTACACAGATACACGTATGGGCAAAACACTCATACATGTAAAATAAAAAGAAATGTATCTTTAAAGAAAAGTATACATTACACTACCATCAAATTATATAACTTTGGGGCTGGAGAGATGGTTCAGGGGTTGAGAGCACAGACTGCTCTTCCAGAGGACACAGGTTCAATTCCCAACATCCACATGGCAGCTCACAACTGTCTGTAACTCAGGATCTGACACCTTTACACCGATGCACATAAAATAGAAACAATAAATTATATAACACAATGTATAATTCCATGTTCATGATGAAGTATAAATTAGTGCCTCGTTTTTTCATGTGTTTTGCGCATTATGCATGCCTGTGTGGGTGCTTGTGTCCACAAAAATGCAAAGGCCAGAGGGATGTGTCTGGGGTCTTCCTCTGATTTCCTTGAGTAGTTTCCCACTAGACTGGAAGTTCACTATGTTTGTCAGGCTGCTCCTGAGTCTGCCTAGCTCCCCCTCCCTGCAACAGGCAGGGGAAGCTACACAGACTCACACAGAGATGCTGTATTAATTACAAAGCTGTTGGCCTGTTACTAGCATTTCTTATTGGCTAGCTCTGTCTCAAATATTAACCCATTTCTATCAATCTAAGTATTTCCACCTTGTCTTATCTTACTGGAGGTGGGGTCTGGAGTTCTGCTCTCTGTCCTACATGTTGAATCTCCTCCTGCCTCTCCTCAAATCCTCCTTGTCTCCTGGCCCCACCTATTTTGCTTTCCTATTGGCCAACAGGGCTTTATTCATAAACCAATATGAGAAGCATATTTACAGAATGACATCTCCCACCAGTAGTCCTCCATCACCTCAGCCTCGCCTGGCTCTTATGTGTGTGTTTGTTATGTGCTTACAACACACTTCTTTTTGTGGTGGAATAATATTCCATTTTATTTCTCTCTTATTATTTGCATGTCAACCATTCTTATCATGTTATTCAAACTTCACCTCAGAAAAGATCTCCCTGAACTCCCTAAATTTCTCAACATTCACTGGACTTGTTTTTTTAATTTTTAGATTACTTTTTTTTAAATGGGGCAGGACCTCTCTATTATGTAGCCCTGTCTTGTCTTGAAACTTGCTTTGTAGACCAGGCCACCCTCAAACTCACAGAGATCTGCCTACCTCTGCCTCCTGAGTGCTATGACTATTTGCACCATGCCCAGCTTGCATGTATGTCTTACCTACATGTATGTGCACTACATGTGTGTGTTCAGTGCCTGTGGAGGTCAGAAGAAGGTACCAGATCTCCTGGAATTCAAATTATGAATGGCATGATTCAATGTGTGGATGTTCAGTACTAAACCCAGGACCTCTGCAAGAATATCAAGTGCTCTTAACCACTGAATTATCTCTCCAGTTTCAATAATAAACATGGTCTTCTTAACAGCAGTACACATAGTCTCACAAAAGACATGACTGCTATTTTTTTTCCTTTTTGTTTTGTTTTTAGAGACAGGGTTTCTCTCTGCAGCCCTGGCTGTCCGGGAACTCGCTTTGTAGATCAGTCTGGCCTCAAACTCACAGAAATCCACCTGCCTCTGTCTTCCGAGTGCTGAGATTAAAGGCGTGCACCACCACCACCCAGCGATTTTGTGGAAATTTTTTAAATATCATGGACACTATAACCCATGTAACTGATCTGACTTCCTTGCTGATTGGTTTCCAGAACGTTCAGGGGACAAATGCATACTCTTTTCCTAGTATCTGGGGATACTCTGTGCCCCCATGGAGGGTTCAGAGGGCTCAATTTCCAAACAGCAAAGACCTGGCCATCATGCCATATCCTGCCTGGGGAGAGATAAAATTGGTCACGTAATCGTCCCCCTGAAATATGATGGGAAGCAACATGTGTTGAAAGGAGGAGGGGAAAGGGTACCATTGGCTTTTCCTCAAGTAATTGCCTTATCAATGGTAGGGCAGAGCCCTTGAGGATGGTGTGGCTATAGCTTCTGCAGGGATTTCAGTGCACAATGGCCATGGGCTCTTGATACTCCAGGGCGCTGTGGACATGAACTCCCTGGAGATTCCAGCTGGAAACTCACCTACTTTGTTCTCTTGATAAGAAGAGTAAGTCACGAGGAGTCTTACGTAAGTCTGGGCTTTTGGCTTGTGTCTCCTCTTGGTCCACGTTTCAACAGTGGCTGTACCCAGAAGAGCTCAGGGAGGATGAGGTGGAAGTAAGAAAGAGAGGGAGGAAAGGGGGGAAGGGGGAGAAGAAAGGATGCACAGGACAGCATGGACATCTATCTGTGTGCACGGGGGCCTGGGGTTGTGAGCCTGTGATCTCAGATACTCGGGAGGATGAGGCAGGAGGATGACAAGTTTAATGCCTGCCTAGGCTACAGAGTGGGTTTAAGGAGAGGATGGGCAACTTAGGTAAAAAGATGGCTAAGGGTGTGGCTCAGTGGTGAAGCCCCTGCCTAGAGTCCCCCAGTGAGGGGCTGTGGTGTGGCTCAGCGGTAGAGCCCCTGCCTAGAATCCCCCAGTGAGGGGCTGGGGTGTGGCTCAGTGGTGGAGCCCCTGCCTAGAGTCCCCCAGTGAGGGGCTGGGGTGTGGCTCAGTGGTGGAGCCCCGCCTAGAATCCCCCAGTGAGGGGCTGTGGTGTGGCTCAGCGGTAGAGCCCCTGCCTAGAATCCCCCAGTGAGGTGCTGGGGTGTGGCTCAGTGGTCCAACCTTTACCTGGCTGTTGACCACAGGGTCGGGTTCATGGCTAAGCGTATTCTCCCTGATGCCTCACAGCAGTTACACAATAGGTAGTATCATCATCACAAGTGTTTTCTTTTTATGAGGAAAGCAGGGTTCAGAGAAACAATGGATACACGTGTGAATGGGTTGGTGGTGGGTGGTGGGTGGGTGGGTTTCCTTGGATGGGTGTCCGGAGTGTTCAGTGTTACTCTGACCTGGCATGCCTTTGGGCCTGGAGGTAAGCCATCATTCCTGGTCCCAGCCACTGTGTCCTGTGCCCCTCCCCCGCCCTCCCCTCCCCTACACACACACACACACACACACACACACACACACACACACACACACACACACAAGGAGCACTGGGGCCAAGCTTCCAAGCTGCTGAGTATTTATTTGGCCCCAGGAGCAGGACAGGGGTCAAGCTTTGTGGGAAGAGCTAGGAGACTGGGAGAAAGGTGATAATAGGCTTTTCAGCTGATTGTCAAAGCAGAGGGTAGGACCCTGGGGCAGGGGACGCCAGACTTAACCACCTCCCCGCAGGATCACTGTGGTTTCTGGGTATGGGAGTGGTGCTAGAAGTCAGAAACATTCCCTGTGTGGAGGTAGGAACGGGTGCAATGTCTGGCGAGTGGGGAGAGACGTGTGGGGAGAGCTAGGGGCTGGGAGCCAGGGATCTGGGGTCAGGCGCTTGCCCGATGGGGATCAGGGTGCAGGCATTGGCCTGGCTCTGTCAGGGGGGCGCAGCGAGTGCCACTGGGCAATGGGCCGCCTGGGGTTGGCCAACATGTCAGCCCAGTGCCGGAGGCCAGCCCCACCAACCGCTGCGCCCACCGCCACTCTCCCGATGGCTTCATTCTTTCCCAGTTTGTCGTAGTCCAGTACAGTCAGCTCCACCTGAACTTTCTGGGGTGGAGGGAAAAAGGGGACAAGGACATTTTCTTCCTGTGACCAGGCTATGCAGGGACACTGCCTTGGAAGTTTGGGATTGGGGGGGGGGGAGGCTGGCAGTTGGAAAAGACAAGAAGGTGCCCAGGAATTTTTGTTGCTTTGAAAAGGAAATCCTTCCTTCCTTTCTTTCTTCCTCTGCTTTAGAGGGAGTCTCACTACATAGCCCTGGCTGGCCTCAAGCTCACAGAGATCCACCCGCCTCTGCCTATACAGTGATGGGATCAAAGGCGTGCGCCATAACACCCTGCTGAAAACAAACTTCTATGGAGATAAACCCACAAAGGACGCATTGTCCGGGGCTTGGTAGGCGCCACCTTAGAGCTCAGAGCTCAGAAAAGTGGGGAAGCAGGCAAGTCCTCGACAGAGGTGCTGTGGCCCATAAAGGCTTTTCCCTATGGGAACTAGAAGGTCTGAGCTTGTTGGGGGTGGGGCTTGCTTTATTCCGTCTCCAGAGAATGAAATGGGAATGAACAGGATCTGGTTTCTTTGGTGATGGAGACACCCCCGCCCCTCCCCCTTGCCACTCCCATCCCTGCAGAGCTCCTGTGATGGGAGCAGGGGCATGGCTGAACTCACCTGTACTTGGTCACAGGGCACCTCGAAGCTGAAGGCCTCGTTGTAATAGGGGTTCAGCGTGTTCTTCTTGATGGTGGTTTTCTTTTTCCGAACCTTCTTGCCTCCCTGAAGCAAGTGCACCTTAACATAGGGATCTGGAGCAAAGAAGGGCACCCTTTAACTCCCCCCGGTTCGGTTCACGGGGAGCAGGCTGTGTAGAAGCAGTAAAGAATCTCTTTTGGAGATAGAATCACCCCCATGTGCGCGCACACACACACACACACACACACACACACACACACACACACACAGCCCTTTCTGGATTAGACCAGTTCTGCGTTATCCCAGAGCAGTATGGGGTTCTGCCAACTCGATACAAGCTATCTGAGAAGAATGAACCAAAAATAAGAAAATGCCTCCATGATATTGACCTGTAGGCAAGACAATGCGGCGTTTCCTTAATTAGGGGTTTGACGTGGGGGACCTGGTCCCCTGTGGGTAGTGTCAACCCTGGGCAAATGGTCCTGGATATATAAGAAACAGGCTGGGAAAGCCGTGGGAAGCAAGCCAGTAAGCTGCACTTCCTCTCCGCCCCTCTGCATCAGCTTCCACCTCCAGGTTCTGTTTTGAGTTCCTGCCCTGACTTCCGTCAGTGATGGAATGTGACGTAAGAGTTGTAAGATTAAATTAACTTTTTTCTCCCCCCCCCCCGCCTACATCGTTATTTGTTTCGCACACACCTGAGAGACCTCCTACATCCATCTTCTTCAGGTTTTTAGCTTCCAGGACAATGACGGTGAGCTTTCCAGCCGTGGGGACATAGCGGAGAGAAAAGCAGATGTCCCCCAGTTTCTCCTGCTAACGGGAGGAATGGAACCCTATCAACCAAATTGGGCCGCTGCCCCTCGCTGGCTCACTTTGGAATAGAATGGTCCAGAGTTAAGCACCAGGGCTGTCAAATCTAATCCCTGGAGACAGCTAGCTCGCCCTCTAGCTCCTGAGCAAAAAAAAAAAAAAAAAAAAAAACCCAAACAAACAAACAAAACAAAAGCAAACAAACAACAAAAAACGGGGAGGGGGGAGCCTTGCAGACTTGAAGGACTAAAAGTCTGTGATCTGGTTGGTCCAGAGGAGGACTGGGCGGGGCCGCACATGCTCACCTCCTCTCTGGGAGCCACCTGCAGCTCCCTCCAAGCCTGCACCGGTCGCCCCAGGTTCACTGAACTCATCGGCACCCGCACCTCGCCTATGGCATCGTTGCGGGAGAAGCGGTCGAAGTCATACACCGCCATGACCAGCACTCTGCCCCCCAGTTCCACGTACGGGACCTGGTGGAAGGGAGTTCAAAAGGGAGGGCGGAAGTCAGAAGAGGACGTGCGGGACAGGATGTTCAGGTGGAAGTACAGTAGACGGGTATTTCTTTGGGTTGCCAGCTTCCAGCTAACGACACAGAGACTTCTTATTAATTATGAAAGCTCGACCTTTAGCTCAGGCTTGTGTCGACTAGCTATTATAACCTAAATAAACTTCACTTATATTAATCTACGTTCTGCCGCGCGACATTATCTCCTTTCTATCTAGCACCTCCTGTTCCCTCTCCCTGACAGGCTGGCATCTCCTTCCCTTTTCCCCCAGAGTCCTCTCTGTCCCCAGAAGTACCCCCTAACCTCTTCCTGCCTAGTTACTGACCATCAGAACAGGCATTGACAGGGTTCCTAGGTCCCAAGGAACAGCTTCCCACCTCCTGTACACACACAAGCTAGCTGCTGCCACCTGAGCTGTGTCTTCTTCCAGGGAAAGCTAAAGGGGTCAGTCCTCGGCGTTCCAGGGACTACGGGCAGGCTGAGGAGCGTGAGCGTGGGGGTGATGGCGGCAGGAACTCACCTTGAAGGCAAAGGTCTCCCCAAAGTGTGGATTCAGGGTCTGCGGGTGCACCTTGGTCTCATGCCGCCTCCGCTTGTCTGGCAGCAGATAGACACTAACATAGGGGTCCGAGGAACCTCCCAGGTCCAAGGCTGCCAGGCCTTCAGCTTGCAAGATGCCCACCAGGAGCTGCGGGTGCCCAGACACGGATGAGGGGCTCTAGTTTCAGCCTCGCTCCCGGGTTGGGTTCTCCACTATGAAGGGAGAGTCGGAGCCCCTGAGACCCTCCCTCTTCCAAAGCGTTTTCCCTCCCTCACACCCTTACCTGGCCAGTCTGGAAGTCATAATCCAGGGAATATTGCAGTCGTCCAAGCTGGTGCTTGTCTGATACCTGCTGTCCTGGCATGGATGGTGAGGGGTCCAGCTCCTCTATTTCAGGCTGAACCTGGAAAGCCAGAGGCAAGAAGATAGAATCTTCCCCTGAATCTAGTACCTTCCAGGCTCAGAAACCTCAAGAGGCTCACAGAGCCCTCCCTCTTATCTAAACAGTGTTTGATTAGTGATGTCTGGAACAAGATATGAGAGCATAAAGGCAACTTGTCTGTCAGCATTTGATTAGTGCTGTCTGGTATGGGAATAGACCTAGGAGATGCAGTCTAGGACTGTTTCATCCCTACACGTTTTAATGAAAGTACTGGGATAACAGTACAAATTACCACCTTTGATCTTGCAACAGGAAAATGTGAAAAAGAAATGGTGTATTCACCATGTGCTTAGCATTTGACATATAAGGTTTCCCGCCTAGGCCATAGATCCTCAAACTCTAGTATCCATCAGAGATGAGTGACAAAATACCGAGGTGGCTTTATTAGGTGTTCTGAATCACTAGGTCCAGTGACATTGCATCCAAAATTTACATTACAACAAAGTTGGAGGTGATTCTGACACCAATGGCCTTTGAAATCACTGGCTTAAGAAACAGGAATGGTGGCTGGGTTCCAGGACCCCAAAAGGAATCCTTATAGGTAACAATTATAATAACAGCTACTTGTCGGGAAAGAAGGAGAGATGTGAATTAATTGCCTTGAACTTGAGGCTCACACAGATGACAAGTGGTCTCCAGGGCTGGAAACCAGGACTGCCTGGCCTGCATTCCACTCTGCACTCAGAGGCTCAATATTCAGATTCTACCATAGCCTTTTAATTGTTTAATATTTAATTTTTAATACCTTAAATTATGCAAAGGTGTGTGTCTTCATGAGGCTATCTATGTGCATGTAAGTGCGGGTGGGGGCCAGAGGCATTGGATACCCTGGAGTTGGAGTCATAGGTGCTGTGAGCCATCTTACATGGGTGCTGGGGATAGAACTTGGTCCTCTGGAAGAGGAACGGGTGCTCTTAACCACTGAGATGTCTCTCCATACCCCCTAGGCTTATATTTTTGAAGGATCCATCTAAGTCCTCCATGACTCTTCCTGTGTGTGTGTGTGTGTGTGTGTGTGTGTGTGTGTGTGTGTGTGTATGTGTGTGTGTGTGTGTGTACGTGTGTGTGTGTCCATTATGTACATATATGGCATATGTACTGGGTCTCTCTCTCTCTCTCTCTCTCTCTCTCTCTCTCTCTCTCTCTCTCTCTCTCTCTCTCTCTCTGGCCACCATATAGCCCAGGTTGGCCTCCAACTTGCTATGTAACCATGGATAAGTTTGAATTTCTGGATCCTCCTGCCTCTACCTCCCAAGACCTGGGGTTATGGATGAGCACTACCATGCCTGGTTTGCATGGTGCTGGGGATTGAACCTTGGGCTTCATGCATGTCAGGAAATCACTCTATCGGCTGAGCAACACTCCAAGACCCCTGTCCCTTTCTTGGACAAACACCTCAGTAGCCTCATTTGCCCTCATTACATGGAGGATGCTCAGCCTTCCAGTGGCCTCACTATGAAGCACCCTGAACAACTCTCTGTTGACTCGCCTCAAAATACAATAACTAGTCCTCAATGCCTACTCTTCTTTTGACTAGAATGTTCTTGTCCTGGCTCTCAGCTAACTCTGTTGTTCTGGTCTAGCCACAAAAGTCACCTCCACCCAGGAAACTTCCTTTGACCCTCTGGGTTATCAATACCACAATGTCTGCTGTGCCCTGCATATGACAACATCCTGAATAAATTATTTCTCCAGAATGTTTAAGGTAGTGTGGCTGTAGATAGGTGTGTGTGTGTGTGTGTGTGTGTGTGTGTGTGTGTGTGATGTGCACCCGTGTATCTTAGTATACTCATCTATTCCCCTGCATGCATGGCCACTCCAGCTTTTGAATGAGTAAGGGATCAGAACCATGACCCTCATGCTTCTTAGCAACCACTTTGCCTACTGCATGTTTTTTGCTTGTTTGCTTATTTGTGTGTTTCATTTTGTTTTACAGATTTATCTACTTTATGTGTGTGAGTATTTTGCCTACGAGTATGTATGTGCACCACATGTGTGCCTGGCACCCACAGAAGCCAGAAGAGGGTGTTGAATCTCCTAGAACTGTAGTTACAGGATGGTTGTGAGCCCCTGTGTCCTCTGCAAGAGTAGCAAGTGCTCTTAACCAGCAAGCCAGCTTCTCAGCCCTGATTTGCTTTGTTGTGCTTTGTTTCGAGAGACAGGGCCTCACTTTGGAGCCCAGGCTGGCGTTGCAGCTACTATATGGCTCTGGCTGATTTTGAACACACAGCATCCCTACTGTCTCAGCCTCCCCCAAATGCTGGGATTACACACATGCACCGTCACACGAAGCTCAGACACAAGAGTTGTTAATAGCTCCAGAATCCTGTGGACAGAGTGGGATTAAGAAGAGAAGGAACCAAAGACAGAGGATAGCTGTGGACATGGGGGGAGCAGGGGTGTGGGAAGGGAAGGGTAGGGAGCCTGTCCATGTCACACCTTGTCTATGTAACTCCGGCCCAGCTCCTTCACTTCCTGAAGATGGACTTGGGCCTGGGCCTGGTTCTTCTTGCCCATCCGTCTCCGGCAGCGTTTCCGGTAGAGACAGAAACAGCTGCTGAAGATCAGGAGGCCTGAGCCCAGCACGATGGTGGCCAGGACCCAGGCAGGCACTGCAGAAGGGTAGACACAACATACATCAAAGCCCTGGAAAACTGGCTGGAGGGCAGCTTGACTCTTAGCCTGGTTTTCCCTCCAGCCAGTGACATTCATTTTAATGCCATGTTTTCCTTCCAACCAGTCTCACCTGTAAAGCTCTGTAGATGCTCTAGCCCAGGCTGGCATGGTCTGTCTTACAGTCCGAATGCCTCTACACCCCTTTTGATTTCTGCTCAACTCCTATTGCTCTTGGGAGAAGCTTTGCTCACTCCCGGGTCTCAGTTTCCATCCACCCGTTTATGATCCCATTCCGTGACCCACCCTTGGTCCTCTTCTGGTTTTCCTCGAAGACCTGTATTTCAGATTCTAGTCTGGGATACTGGCCCATGATCCCTGCCGCATTTTCCAGCCCACCAACCCCAGTCTCTGCATCTGAGTCCCGCCCCTAGGGATCCAGCAGGGCTTCCCACTTGGGCTGGCCCAGCAGCGTTTTCTCACCTGCGGCCGGCCTGATGCGGCTGGAGTCTGGAGGTGTCTCAGGCGCTGGAGACCCCGGGGTCGTGGGTTCCGGGAACATGGCGTCGGGTTCCCGCGGTGCTTCCTGCAGAGGTACCCAAGCACCCTATCCCCCCACTCCTACCCCAAACACCCATTGAGTTTTCCGCGCATCAAAGACTTTAGGCGCACACAGGGGGTTAACCTCAGCCTTTCCAGGCCGAGGGCGGGCTTTGGGGGGACCCAATTCCATCATAAAGGGACGTCCCCTCTCTGTAGGCATCCCCCCCAACCACCCTCTTGGACCCCTTCCTTGCCCTTCCCAGGGGCTTGAACCGGAAGTAGGCGAAGGCAGGCGTGGGAACCAGCAGACAGACCACTGTTGCCCAGAGAGACCGCCAGGCTCCAGGCAGGGTGATAGCAAGGCTGGTTGCTGAGCAACGAGCCTGTTGCCAAGACAACGGGAGGGACTGACGCACGGAAACGAAGACCGGGCGGTGCCGGTGCAGGGGACCCGAGGCCGGGATCCCGCGGCCCAGCGAGGGCGGTTGAGGGCGGCCTGTGGTCTGTGCATCCACAGCGGCTCCTCCCTCCGCGTCGGACCCCTTGCGCCACCTCTCTCGCTGGCGAAGCGGGGAGCCCGGCCCCGGCATCTCTGCTGGGCCCCCACAGCCTCTTGCTCACGAGTGTCGCGCGCGCACCCGGGCTCTGTCTTCTTCACACCTGTCCTCGTGACCTAGTCGGCCTCCACTTCTCTCTAAACCCCAGATGGACATCTTCCCCGTCCCGCACCCCTGCATCCATCCCTCTCTGGTCCGCGCCTCTGCTGCCCTCTGTTGTCTGGCCTCGGTCTCTCTCGGTCTCTGCCCGCCCGCTTTCTGCCTGCCAACCTGCTCTCTTTGTCTCCACACCTGTGTCTCCTCTCCACGCAGCAATCTCCTCGGTTGGGGCTTCCACCTGGCGCTCAGAGTTAGCCGGTGTCCACGTCCCTCCACCCAGAGCTCAGCCATACCTACCCCTCCCACACACGACTGAGGATGTGGCTGGGACAGGGGGTCCCGACAGCTCCTACCTGCTAGGTGGCTGGGTGGCTGGACAGGACCCTCCTGGAGGAGCCGAGGGAGTCGCGGGCTGCCGGGACCCCGCCCCCAGCACGTGGGCGGATGGCGCTGTCCCGGGTGCTGATCTAGCTCGGCGGGGTGGGGGCGCGGCTGAGTCCAGCCAGGCTGGTGCCTGCGCCCCTGCGGGTGAACGCGCGCGCGCGTGTATGGATGTGTGCATATGTGTGCGTGCGTGTTCTGCCCCGGAGAAAAGAGAACGCCCTGCTCCGCCCCTCGGCCCGCCACACCCGAGAACCACCATGGCGCCCACGTACATTGATCTTAGTACCCTAGAATGTTCTGACGTCTGACTAAGTCATCGGACATCTACACTGAGCACCAGCCCCCGCAAGCACACACACACACACACACACACACACACACACACACACACACACACACACACACACACACCAGACTTTTTACAATGCAAAATAACCGGATTCCAGAACACTGGGTTTTAGGATCCATGAGAAACCCCCCTGGAGACCCAAGTACTTCAGGTGCCATCCACCTTTTAAAAACTTAAATAACATTTATTTATTTATTTGTGTGGGGGAGTGGATATGTGGAGGTCAAAAGACAGTTGGAAGGCGCTGGCTCTCTCCTACAGCCCTGTGGCTTCCCGGGGATAGAACTCAGGTCATCAGAGTTTAGAGGAAGTGTCTTTTCCAGCTGAGTCACCTCAGTGTCCCTGTCTGGCTTGTCATTGGCACAGAACACACCAAGTACGCTAGGCTGGCTGTCCACCTCTGCCACCTCAGTTAGGCACTACAAGCAAGTCCCACCACACCCAGCTTTTCCCACATGGGTCTCTGGGGCCTCAAACTCAGGTCCCCAAGTTTGCAAAGCAAGCATTTCCCCAACCAACTGAGCTATCCTTCCAGCCTGAATCCTGTTTTTTTTTTTTTTTTAATGAGGTGGTAGAATATAATGGGCTCTTCAAGATCCCCCATACATGTTTGTTCGCATGTTAAGATATGGAACCCCCTCTTCTATCCCCAGTATTGTCTCCAAAGACAAATACCCACCTTAGGGAGAATAGTAAAATAAATTACGTAGACAGAAAGAATGTGCAGGCATGGGTTTCACGGAGACCACAAGCCTTCAGCCTCCAACTCAAGGAGACTGGTTTGGTTTTGGAAATAAGGTGGGGGGGGGACGGGAGAGTACCTGCCTGCCCTTGTTCCTCAGGTAGCAGAATTCCAGACCCCAATTCTTTCTTCCAAATCCAGGTTCCAGCCTATTTCTTTGAGAGCCTGCATACCCAGGCCACAACCACCTCCACTCAAAAAGCAGGAAATGGCCTTGTCAGCCCTTCCTTGGGCTCATGGCTCCCACAGGGCTCATAGTTGAAGTACATTAGTCCCATGCTGTCTGTGGACAACAGGAGATGGCCTTCCAGTGTGCTGGGGAGGCTGGGACTCCAATCCTCAGCTCTCTTGGAGTCCCAGGTGCCTGGGCTCCGGTAGGGGGTCCATATCCAGCCTGAGTATTACTGTGCATAGGGCTCAGCACCCAGTAGCTGAGACCTCAGACTCGTGAGCTCTGATGGCAGCTTCATTCTCGTAGACTGCGTCCTTTTGGTTGTGGGTGGAGGCTGAACTCTGGAGGGATTTCAGGATGCACTGGTGGAGAAATACATACTGGGCCTGGAGAGGTTCACAAGGATGAGCGATGATTCCCAAAGTGTCCCTCATCCCTCCCCCCTCCACCGTGCCCACGTCCCCTTACAGCCCCTCACCTCTGTCTGCACCATCAGTGGTCGGCTCTCTCTCATCTTCTTCACGAAGCTGAAGGGATCCACCAGCCCCTCACACTGCAGCTGCCTGAGCAGGACGTCCAGTGCAATGAGGGTGCCCGTCCGGCCCACGCCAGCACTAGGTAAGGGACAAGATATGGGTCAGGCCCCCCAGAGGAGAGGGAAGTCTGGAGTTCCTAGCTGCGATGGTATGGTTTTGGACAACCCAACAAGTGTGACACTCAACAGTCTGCAGTTTAAGTGGGGACTGTGAGGCAGTGAGGACCGTCACTAGAGTTTCTCTACGTCCGTCGGCCATGTTCTGTGAGCTCTGCTGGATCTTTTCACTGCTCGCCCATTTTACAGGTGACAACATGAAAACTGAGGAAGGGGAGGGAAGTTCGGGGCGTGCAGCTAATAAACTGGTCTGGAACTGAAATTCACAGGAGTAACTCCTAACGTAATTGGTTTTGTGTTGGCTGTTGTTTGGTTGGTTTGGTTTTGGTTTTCCAAAACAGGGTTTCTCTGTGTAGCCCTGGATGTCTCCTGGGATTCAGTCTGTAGACCAGGCTGGCCTAGATTTTAAGAGATCCCCCTGCCTCTGCCTCCCGAGTGCTGGGATTACAGGTGTATGCATGCCGCCGTGCCCAGCCCCTAATTGATTTTTAAAGGTTTTATTTTACTTGTAATTTTGTGTCTGTGATAGATTCTGAGTCGACCCCCATCTGGGGATAGGGGACAGAACTCCCCAATGGAGAGACTTCCAGGGCAGTACCCACCTGCAGTGCACAATGGGAGGGCCTCCATCCATGGTCTGGTCCAACCACTGCCGAAGCATCTTCCGGAAAGCCAGCAAGGGGTCCGGGGAGTAAGGGACTCCGTGATCTGGCCAGGCCAGGTAGTGGAATTGGCGCACAGAGAGAGACCGATGCTCTTTCGCCTGGAAGGAGATGAGGGCTGGGGAGGGGGAGTGTAGAGACTCTGGGGGGCTGGGGTGCACACTGCAGGGAGGCTTCTTGGGGTCCTGGGTAGGCTGAAGGGACTCACGTGGAAGAGCTGGAGGTCCCTCACCGCCCAGTTCTCCTTCACCTCTTCCTTCACCAATGTCACCTGCAACTGCCCGTGAGTGCAGGGCTGAGAATCCAGAGGCCAGTAATGCTCACACTTCACCTGCGCAGGAAGTCAGGAAACAGAGAACAGGGCGTGTGTGTGCATGTGTGTGCGTGTGGGTATGTGTGCCTATGTGCATGCACGTGTGTGTCTGTGTGTGTGTGTGCACGTGTGTGTGCGCATATGCATGCACATGTGTGTGCATGTATGTGCATGCATGTATGTGTCTATGTGTGTGTGTCTGTGTGCCTAAGTGTATGCGCCTGTGTGTGTCTGTGTGTGTGCATGCGCATATGCATGCACATGTGTGTGCGTGTATGTGCATGCATGTATTGCTGTGTGTGTGTGTGTGTGTGTGTGTGTGTGTGTGTGTGTAGGCACACTGTGGGAGTAAATATGCCTGTGCATGCATATGGATGTAGATGCCTGAGGTTGTTGTTGAGAGTCACCCTCGACCACTGTGCATTGTACTCGCTGAGGCAGTATCTAGCTCTGAACACAGAGCTTGCCCGATATGACCAGTCTGTCTGGCCCGCTTGGTCCAAACGCTCCATCTTTCTGCCTTCCGAGGGCTAGAATTACACTATGCTCACCTGGCGTTTATGGAGGTGCTCAGGACCCAAGCTCTGCCCCGTGCTTGCATGCTACACCCTTTATCCTCTGAACGATCCCCAGACCTGAGAGCAAAACACCTTTTGAGTGTTGCTTCCCTTGCACTGATTTGAAGTCAATGATGACCTTGACTTCTGGTCCTCCTGCCTACATCTCCCAGAGTGCTGGTGAGTGCGCCAGAGCCTCCCCAGCACCCTGCTTTGGCAGCCATGACAGGCTGCAGAAAAGACCCAGCAAGATGTAGGCCTCTGACTCAGCAGCAGGTGCTTGCCTGGCCTTGCCCGACCTCCTAGTCACCAGGAGGTCAGATACCTTCCGAGTGGCAAGGAACCAATCCGACATTAGCCGTGGGCTCTGGATGTGCTTTATGATAAAAGTGGCATAACGGTGACTTGCACAGCATAGAAACTGCCCTGACCATAACAACCAGTTGACCAATCAACACAGGACAGGTTGCACCAATCCTGAGACTGGTGTGTACCCCTAGACACTCCCCTTGCTCTCCCCAATAAATTCCCTGTCTCTCGGCTTGCTGGGTCCTTCTCACGCCAACCACTGTGTTAGACAGACAAGGGAACCAAGTTAAGGCAGTTAACTCGTTAAAAATAAGACTCTTTGCTTTTGCATCAGGATGGGTCTCTTGGTGATTTTGGGGTTCAGAATTTGGGCACAACACTGGGATTGTAGGTTTGTGCCATCTCGTGGGTTTATACGGTGCTGGGAATTGCACCTAGGACCTCATGTGTGTTAAGCAAGTACCAGTCTCTTCATATGTTTTTTCTAGTCAAGGTGAGGGCATGTTTGCTGCCCTGGTAACAAAGCAGGAACCAGGGGTGCCAGACCTAATAGATTCACACCAGCCAAGAGGACTCCTTAGTGTCAGTGTCGGTGGAGCCTTGATATAGTTTGAGTGTGCCTGCCCTAGAAACGTGTGCACTGAGAGCCTCGCTCCCAAATTCCTAGGTGAACAGTATCTGGAGATGAAGTCTGTGGGAAGACAGTAGGATCAGACGACATCATCTAAACTAGGATTCGATGAAGTCATCAGGGTAGGGCCCTCAGGAAGATATGCGTGATGGCATACGATGGGGAAGTGAACGGAGCTGGCACGCTGGCTGTGCCTCCATGTGGTACTCTCCATCTTGTCATGATGCAGGAGGAAGACCCTCTTCCAGATGCCAGCATCATGCTCTTGAACTTCCCACACCCAGAAGCTCTCTCTCTCTCTCTCTCTCCCTCCCTCCCTCTCTCCCTCCTTCTTTCTCTGTCTTTCTATCTCTCTCTCCCTCCTTCTCTCCTTCTCTCTCTCTCCCTCCTTCTCTCCTCTCTCTCTCTTTCCTCCTTCTCTCTCCCTCCCTCCCTCCCTCCTTCTCTGTCTCTCTGTCTCTTCCTCTCTCCCTCCTTCTTTCCTTCTCTCCTTCTCTCCTCTCTCTCTCCCTCCCTCCCTCTCTCCTTCTCTCCTCTCTCTCTTTCTCTCCTCCTTCTCCCTCCCTCCCTCCCTCCTTCTCTGTCTCTCTGTCTCTTCCTCCCTCCTTCTCTCCTTTTCTCCTCTCTCTCTCTCTCTCTCTCTCTCTCTCTCTCTCTCTCTCTCTCTCACACACACACACACACACACACACACACACACGGATTTTGTGAAGGTGGAGGGGATGGGCCCGTGTTGAAAGACGGTTGGAGTTATACTGGAGAAACGTAGAGGTATGTAGAAGGAATGTGCTGAGTCAGTGTCCAGGTGGGGCAGTGTTCAAGGGTTAGCACAGGGACAGAAATCTCTTCTTACCCGTCCAGACTCCATGCAGTTCGTTAGCATGACCAGGGTGTGGCTCTGCTGCTCCCACACCATACGCCAGAAATCACCCACAGTGTGAGGCAGGGGACCCTGGGTTGCAATAAATTCCTTGGGGCTCCAGAGACCCTAGTTGAGGAAAGCAGTCATGTCAAGGGGAGGCCATCAGACGAGCACCGCCCCCTTCAGCTCTCCAGGCTCACTGGGTGCCCCACCACCACCACCACTGCCACCTTACAGGCATGAAGCTAGCGTTGATGTAGTTGGAGCCTGGTTCATCCTGGAGGGACGTTAGGGGCACCCGGGACCAGTCATCTAGAAGACACAGAAGCATCAGCAATGAGAAGACAGCAGTGAGGGCTGGGCAGTGGGGGCTCGAGTATTTAGTCCCAGCACTCGGGAGGCAGAGGCAGGCAGATCTCTGTAAATTCAAGGCCACCCTTGAACTCGCACACAGCGAGTTCCAGGACGGCCAGGGCTGCACAGAGACATCTTGTCTGGAAAGACCACCAGGTCTTTCCACCAAACCCACCGAACTGAGTTTGATTCTCCTGTCCTCATACGGTAAAAGGAGAGGGAAAACTGGCTGTCCTCTGACCTCCACAATTTGCTGTGGCTTGCCTGTCCCACCACCACCACCACCATAAATAAATAAATAAATAAATAGTGTAAAAAACGAATAATCCGTGGTGCTGGGGAGACGGCTTAGCGGACAAGAGCGTCTGCTACTCTTGCAGAGGACCTGAGTTCAGTTCCCAGCACCCATGCTGGGGCTGCACATCCACCTGGAACTCAAGTCCAGTTGGTCCAAAGCTACTGGTCTCTGTGGGCGCCCGTATACAAAACACACACACACACACACACACACACACACACACACACACACACAAATAAACAAATATTTAAAAGCGGCTACTGACTGAAGAAGACGTCTGGCCTCCGTATACAGATCCATGTAAACCTGCACGCACATGCGTGGACACACACACACCGGAGGGGGGGGCGCATGCGCATAGGGATGCAGTTTTGGCGCCCCACGGGGACGCAGAGGAAGGTGACTAACAGAGGACACTCACAGGGCAGCACATTCCTGTAGCGGTTCTTAGATGTGTTCTCTAGACTCGATGCTGTCGTCTGTGGCTGGCCTTGGCCCTCCAGAGACAATTGCTAGAGGCAGAGAGAGACAGAGAAGAGGCCCAAGATGTTGGATTTTCTTTCCCTTCTCCTGCGCCCTCATGGCTCCACGTGCCCTACTCCGTTTACCCATCGAATCTTGGGACTCTGTGGCACTCATAAACATTGGGGCTGTATGAGCACCACATCGGGAGGACTTAGGGGAAGCTGGGGGCTTCCTCAGACAGATGCCCTGGGTAAAGTGTCAGGGTGTCCTTGTGCTTAAACCAAGTTATCACCGGGCATTGGTGGCGCACCCGCGCACCTTTAATCCCAGCACTCGGGAGGCAGAGGCAGGCGGATCTCTGTGAGTTCAAGGCCAGCCTGGTCTACAGAGTGAGTTCCTGGACAGGTTCCAAAGATATAGAGAAACCCTGTCTCAAAAAATCACAAATAAATAAATGAAAGAAAAGAAGGAAGGAAGGAAAGAAGAAAGAAAGAAATTAAGAAAGAAATTGGAGAGATGACTCAATGGTTAAAAGAACCGGCTACTCCTAAATAGGACTCTGGTTAAATCCCCCGCACCTACACAGTTTCGTACAACCATCTGTAACTCAGTTGCAGAGGATCCAATGCCCTCTTGTGGCCTCTGTAGGCATTGCACACACAGTACACATACATACACATGGACAAAACACCCATACCCATAAAATAGGAGTAACTAAACCAGTAAAGTTAAGGGCTGGAGAGATGGCTCGGTGTTTAAGCTCAACCCAGACGGGAGTGGGAAGCTAGGGTTTGTGGCACCAGCTCTGAGGCCTCTGCTGTCACCCACCTGATACTCCCTGGCAAACCCATAGTTGCTGTCCTTCTCGTTCTTCCTGACGTGGTCAGCAAAGTCTTTGGCTAGGATATCCCCTGAGAAGCTGTGGTGGGAAGAAGGGTAAAAAACAAAATAAAGACTTCAGGCACCTTGAGGCTGGGGAGATGTCTCAGCAGGTAGAGGGTCCTAACATGAAGTGGGATTGCTTATGTCCCACCCTTGGTAACCACGTACAGGAGAAAGAACTAACTCTCTTGGGTTGTCTTCTCACATCCACCCATCACGTACACTCCATGAAATCAGAAAGCAACTGAAGCCTCGTGCATTTGGGAGGCAGAGGCAGGCAGATCTCTGCGAGTTCAAGGCCAGCGTGGCCCTACAGAGAGTTACAATGATGTTGACCCAGCAACGCCACGTCGGACTAAATCTGCCAGAGAAAGGGGAGCCTCAAAGGTCACTGGCTCACCACCATTCACAACGGCACAAAGGTGCAAGCGACACAAGCGTCCGTGGCCACGCATGGTCACACCCGATAGAAACCCAGTGTTTGTGACACAGGGGCAGGAGGGGAACCAGGAGTTCAAGGTCAGCCTGGAGTACATAATGAAATCTTGCCTCTAAATTAATAGGAGAAGGGCCAGCAAGATGGCTCGGCAGGCAAAGGCACTAACAGATAAACTTGACTCCCTGGGTTTGGTGTGTAGGACTCACATGGAGGAAAGTGAGAACCAACTCCTACACACACACACACACACACACACACACACACATACACTTGTGTACACCACACATGCACGCATATCATAAATGTAATTTAAAACATTTAATGGAACAAGAGCCATCAGGAAGTGACCACTAGTGAACGAATGGATGAACCAAATGTGGTCTACCTGTACAGGGAGTATTATTCTGCCTTTAAAAGGGAGAAGATGGGGCTGTCGACACGGCTCAGTGGTTAGAGCACGGGCGCTCCTCCTGAGATCTTGGCTTTGACTCCCAGCACCCACATAAAGACTCAACCATCTGGGACTCCAGTTCTTGGGCCCAACGCCCTCTTCTGTCCACTGTAGGTACTGCACACACATGGTGCACATACACACGTGCAGACAAAGCATGCTTACACATTAAAAAAAAAAAATCTTAAACAGAAACCGCTCTCCAAACTTTCCACTCAGAAGTACATCCTTGCATTCTTCTCCTGTAAGACTTTGCCTGCCACCCCTCTGGCATTATTCCCTAACACCTTCCCCTGCGGCCACGCCATACACTCTCAAAGGTGCACAATGTCCCCTAAGCACCCGGGGCACGGCTATCTCAGCGTCTTTGCACTTGCCAGTGTCTGCAGCGGGACAGCCCTTGCTCCGTGTACAGAGACTGGTCTCGGTCCTAGCCAGAGTAACTCTACCTTGCAGTCATATATCTGTTCTTTATCTGAGACTTCCACGAAGAAAAATGACCGAGTTCTATGAGGCTGCCGGGAGCCCTCGCAGAAGAAACCTGGATGCACAACTAACTCTCCAGAGTCTGGCTTTGTGTGTACCTTTCTTTAAGGCAGCGTGTGGTCACTTCTGCTATTTGACCACACGGAGGCGCTCAAGACCTAGGTTTGCATCCTTCCGGCTGCCGCAAACTAGGAGCTTGGCGGTCTACGCAGGTGTGATTTTTCGAGAATGCAGCCTTCTACAGGCACCCGATGATATATAAGTGATCTCTAATAGACTCATTTACTCATCAAACGATGCTTCTTCGAGACCTTTGAGATTCCGGTGCCAGCCCTGTTTGGAAGCAGGCGTTTCTTTTCCATCTTCCTGGTACATCACGGAACATCCTAAAACTGTCCCAAACCCTTTTCTGGCTTCCTTCAGATCTTTGCTATCCTCCCCCTCCTCCTCCCCACCCACTTCTTCTTCCCCTCCTACTGCTCTCCCTCCTCCTTCTTTTTTTTTTTTTTTTTTTTTTTGGTTTTTTGAGACAACTTTTCTCTGTATCTTTGGAGCCTGTCCCGGAACTCTCTCTTTGTAGACCAGGCTGGCCTGGAGCTCACAGAGACCCACTTGCCTCTGCCTCCCGAGTGCTGGGATTAAAGGCGTGCGCCCCCACGCCAAGCCCTCTCCTCTAGTTTTAATGTCCTGCCTAGTGTGTTCCTTGACCTCCCTCTCCGCTCTCCTTGCTTTGTCTCCACACATAGGGCACAGTCTGCTTTATCTTGCTTTTCAGCCTTCCTGGTTTGATCCCTGAGACCGTCTCATGCAGAAAGAGACAGCCAAATCCCACAAGAGGTCCCCTGACTTCCTCGATGCACTGTGTCGTATGTGGACACAAATAAACGTGGGACAACTCGGACGAGGACTGGACAGCTGGCTCAGTGGTTAAGAGACTGGCTGGTCCTCCAGAGGACACAGGTTCAATCCCCAGCACCCACACATATGCGTGCGCGCGTGCACACACACACACACACACACACACACACACACACACACGGCTGCTCACAAGCATCTGTATGTAACTCCAGTTCAAATGGGATCTAATGCCCTGTTCTGGCCTCCTCAGGCACCAAGACACACATGCAGGCAAAACACTAGTACACATATGCTGTGGAATAATCCTTCTGTTCGCTGTAAATACGCATTACTCTCATTGGTTAATAAAGGACTGCCAGGTAGCCAGGGAGGAAGTATTGGCAGGACAACCAATCTAAGGACGCTGGAACAAAGAAGGGCAGAGGCAGAGGAGTTGGCAGCAGAAGCAGGGAAAAGCAAGATGAGCGCCACTCTGAGAAAAGGTATCAGTCCACACGGCACAGCGCGGATATACTGAGAAAAGGTATCAGTCCACACCGCAAAGCGTGGATATACTAAGAAAAGGTATCAGTCCACACGGCACAGCGCGGATATACTGAGAAAAGGTATCAGTCCACACGGCAAAGCGCGGATAAGAGATGTGGGTTAATTTTAACGTAAGAGTTAGCCAATAACAAGCCAGAGCTATTGGCCGAGCACTTATAATTAATATGAAGCCTCTGTGTGGTTACCTGAGATCAGCTTGTGGGACAGAAACTTCCACCAACACACATAAATAAAATTTAAAATTAAGCAGAATATGATCAAATCACATTGCACATATGTATGAAATTCTTGAAGAACAATGAATACATTTTTTAAAGGAAAATATAAAGGAGAATTGACCCTAGGCCGTCTGCATAAATGAGCTGGGGCCCACTGCAGAGGTCACAAGCCCTCCGGAGGTTTCCATGGTTCTGCCCTCTGACCTATCCGGTGAGCAGCAAACGCCCCTCGCCTTACCTCAGATACTCTCCCGGACTCACTCACCTGAACACCAGACCCTCTTGTGCTCTCTTCTCCTGGCTCTTCTTCCTTTTGGAAGAAAGACACGGGGACGTAAATCTCCAGCCTGATCCCTGGACCAGAGACATCTGGTCCTGGACATCCTCGCTGCTGGCTGCCACGACCGAGTACCCACCAGTCCTGTTCCAAGTCTCACCTCCTCTTCAGGAAGAAAATCAGGAGACCCACTAGGACGGAAAACAGGAGAACGCCCACGATGGCTCCGGCAATGACGCCTGCAGCGAGAAACGGAGCAGGGATTATTATGATGACGATGACGATGGCGACACGTGTTTGTGGCTCCGTGTGATGTGGCGTACGTGTGTAGAAGTCACAGAACAGTTTTTTTTTACACAGCCAGGCTTCTCTTTTCACCACACGGGTACCAGGGTTCGAGCTCAGGCCCTCGGTCTTGTGCGTTATGCGCCTTCACCTGGTGAGCCATCCTGCTGACCCAAGGCCCAGGATTTGTCTACTGATTTGCTGTCTCTGCCCTCAGCCCGCTCTTTGCTGAGAGGCTCATAGTGAAGAAAGACAAGGGCATGCTTTTGAGCAAAACCCTCATTCCTGGGCACAGATACAAATGCATTATTAATAAAAAAGTTACACCTATCTGTCTACTTTCTTTCCTTCTCTCCGTGTGTGTGCACGCACGCCAGGGTGCATAACTGGAGGTCAGAGGGCAAATTTCAGAAGTTGGTTTCCTCCTACCACGATGTGGGACCTGGGGTTGAATTCAAGTCATCAGGCCTGGAAACCACACCCTTCACCCCATGATGTGTCTGGGTTGGTAGAGACATACAGCTCCCTGGAGCTAGCTGCCCAACCAACACAGCCCTGCCTGGTTGGTTTCAAGCACACGAGAGACCAGGTCTCACAAAGAAAAACTAAATGTGGAGTTGTGAGATGGATCCGGGTGAGGTTACTTGCCACCAGCCCCAAGGAACTGAGTTAGATCCCCGGAATCCACATGGTGGAAGGAAATAATTGACTCTTGCAATTTGTTTTCTGACCTCCACAAGTGTAACGTGGTACACACACACACACACACACACACACACATATACACACACATACACATACACATACACATATACACACACATACACACACACATACACACACACACCAAGAAAAATAAATAAATAAGAAAAACATTATTAAAAAATGTTAATAGAGGTGCTACATGAACAACAGCCAAAACCTGTACACACATGTACACACTCAGAGGGAAAAAGAGAGAGCAAGAAATCAGAACACAGAAGGCAGACAGACGAAACCAAAGCAGAACACAGCAACAACAAAAACAGAACTCCATGCCCTGCCTTCATGGCAGGACCTGAACACTTGCCTGTGGGACAGTACTCACCTGCGCTCTCTGTGTGGCAGGTCACAGAGATGGAAGGGGCCTTCAGGCCATTCGAGACCGTGGTGACGGTGGCCATGTAGGACTGAGCTGGCCCGAGGTCTGACACAGCCATGCCCTTCTCACACAAATCTCCACTCTGGGAGCTTCTCTGTCTGCCCACTTCCACCTCAAAGGCCTCATAAGTCCCAGATGGGCAGGACCAGTTCAGGAAGGCCCCGTAGCCCCCAGAGGTGCTGACACAGGAGATGCTGTTGACAGCAGCTGGGTCTGAGTAAAGAAGAACAAGAGGAATCAGTCTGAGCCATGTATGGAAGTTGCCTGGATTTGCACCGCCAACTCTCTGAGAGCCAGCCCTCCACCTCCTCTCCAAACTCAAGGACCTCATCTTCTCTTGTCCCCAAGACACTGAAGTCCTCCCAGACTACAACCCCACAATGCCTTGCACTCTGTATCACTGAGTGTACCAAGTCCCAACTTCGCGGCATTATGGAATTTGTAGTCCACTCTTACTTTTTTCTCCCTTTGGAAATATTTTAATGTTGGGTGGTGGTGGCTCATGCCTTTAGTCCCAGCACTCAGGAGGCAGAGGCAGGTGGATCTCTGTGAGTTTGAGGCCACCCTGGTACAAAGTGAGTTCCGGGACAGCCAGAGCTACAGAGAGAAAACCTGTCTCAAAACACCAAAAGAAAGAAAGAAAGAAAGAAAGAAAGAAAGAAAGAAAGAAAGAAAGAAAGAAGAGAAAAGAAACAAAACAAAGAGGAAGGAAGGAGGGAGGGAGAGGAGAGGAGAAAGAAGAAGGAAGGAAGGATGGGAGTTTTGGTTTGGTTTTTTTAGTTACATGCATGTGTCATAGTCTGTGGAGAGAGGGAGGTGCTCACTGGGGACAGGAGAGAACATTAGGTCCCCTCCACTTAAGTTAGACTTACCTGTGAGCCACTGAACGTGGGCGCTGGGTATTGAACTCTGCATCATCAAGGGCTCTCAACCACTGAGCCATCTCTCCAACACTTCTATTCCCTCCTTGCCCATGAGGTCAACCTCAGCCCCGTCCACCAGGTACAAAGAGGGTGGGGCAGCTCACCTATGGGTACCTGGAGGGTCTGCATGGAACGGAGTACACGGCTCCTCGCTGCCTACAACCTGACTTTGTACAAAGTGCCAGACCTGAGGCTCTTGATCTCATTCCAAGACTCACTGAATGGCTTCCGGGCATAGCAACCTTTCTTCAGCTGCAGCTGACCCGCCAAGTCCCGACAGGTTCCCCCAGCCCAGAGATGCCTCATCCTGAGACTGTTACTATGTAACAGTGGAGCCCTGGACACCAACATATGCCCTGTCCCACTGCAGATCTGGGTCCCTCCTACTCCACCTGCTGTGCAGGACCTGAATTAACGTAAATAAAAAGACTCTGCAAAACGGTACACAGCCAGGGGGATCCCTGAACTCATGATCCTCCTGCCTCCATTTTCCAAGAGCTGGGATAACAGGTCTGTGCCTCCACACCTGACCCGGGCTTCAAGTCAGCATTCCACAGAGATATGGTCACATATGTGGTTACTGCTACATTGGTCACAATAGCCAAAATATAGGGCCCTCCTAGAGGTCCATCCAAGGACAAAATGTTAAACAAAATGTGATATCACACCACACACTCACACACACACACACACACACACACACACACACACACACACACACACACCTTACATCCTAACTAGCCCAGGTCAGAAGTTGCAATTGCTGTGAACAAATATTCATTCTCAGAGCCAAGACTGCTCCACAACAGATCCTGTCTTCCCCATTAAAGTCCCAAAGGGGTTGTGTGCTAGATGGTTGCCCAAATTCTCCATGTTCAGGCATCACCAACAACTGTCTTTAAAATCTAAATGAGCCAGGCGGTGGTGGCGCACACCTTTAATGCCAGCACTCGGGAGGCAGAGGCAGGAGGATGTCTGTGAGTTTGAGACCAACCTGGTCTGCAGAGCTAGTTCCAGGACAGACTCCGAAGCAATTTAGAAAAGCCCTGTCTCAAAAACCAAAATAAAAAAAATAAAATAAAATAAAAACAATGTGAGTGGCTGTACTCCAGCATACTGAAGACCAAGGCCAACTTTACATCACTCTTGCCTTGAAAGCATGAGACCTTGGGTCGAATTCCCAGTACTTCTCCCTGAGACATTATTTATCTATTCATCTGTCTGTCTGTCTGTCTGTCTATCTGTCCATCTATCTATCTATCTATCTATCTATCTACCTACCAACCTATATATATATATATCTACCTACCTACCTTCCAATCTTCTATCTCACATCTGTCTATGTATCATCTATCTATGAATGTATCATTTACCATCTATGTATCTATGATTATATATTTATCCATCTGGATATGTTATTTCCATTATTTCTACTGAATCTTGAACCATGCCCTAGTCTCCTCTAACCTTTCACCACACCCCTTTAAGAAAAAAAAGAATACCAGAGTATCCTCTCACCTGTGGAGTGTCTGGCATTCTCTCTAGAGCTGTTGACTCCATCTTTTTCGACCCACACAGAACATTCATATGAAGAGCCAGGGTCCAGTCCAAACATGGTGACATTGGTGTCTGTTGTGCTTGGGTTCCCACTTTTGCCACCTTCTCTACTACACTGGGCCCAGTAGGTGAGGCCTTGGGAGGGGTGGCCATCAGGGACATCCCACCTCAGGCTGATGGAGCTGTTGGTCTGAGATTCCACCCTGAGGTTTCTCACTGGGTTTGGAGCTGCAATGGAGACAGAAGGGACATGAGGTGCTGTCCCTGGTCCTCAACTTTCTATGCCTTCAGAACACAGTGGCAGATGTGGGTTGATGAAAAGCTAGAATGTCCAATATGGCAGCACACTTTCCAGTTGCTGTTTGAACTCTGAGAATGTGTCTGGTTGACACTAGGAAGCCAGTGAGACTCAGTGCACAGAGTTGGGAAAATTTTATCACCAGGTTAAGATTGTCAGACCTAACAAGGCATGGTGGCTCCTGTCTGGAACCCTAGTACTTGGGAAGCTGAGGCAGGACTGCTACACATTTGAAACCAGCACTGGTCTACCTAGAAAGACACTGTTCAAAGAGAGAAGAAAGGATGCAAATGACAAAAAATATTCCCCCAAGCCCAAACATCATTGCGTTTATAAAATGTGGGTTAAATGTACACATGAGATGTTCTAGGTCTTTCCAAACTCTCATAAAACCTGAGAGGGGTGGGCTGGTCTTTACTCCCAGCACTTGGGAGGGAGGAGCAGGTGAATCTCTGTGAATTGGAGGCCAGCCTACCCTAAACAGAGTTGAAGGACAGCCAGGGCTACATAGAGACACCATGTTCAAAGAATCAAAATTAAGGAAAAAAAACAACTCTCATGAAGATCAATGGCATCTTTCTCCTTCCTTTTCCTCTACTGTAGAATGGCTGATAGAGACTGCAGGGTGAGTATGTGGCTTCCTTTCTCTCTCAGGACCTTCCTCTGTCAGCTCCCAAACACCCTCTAACCACGTACCAATTCCATCAAAGGGATCAGAGACCGATGTGAGGCTGCAGACATGGCTCAGTGCTCAACAGCATCCCCTGCTCTTGCTGAGGACCCAGGTTCGGTTCCCAGCATCCCCGGGCAGCTCACAACTGTCTGCTAACTTCCAATGCACCCTCTTCTTCTGGCCCCAAGGACCATGCATGCATCTTGTGCCCTTACACACGGGCAGGCAATGCACTCAGATACATAAAATAAATTAAATCTTTTTAAAGATTCAAGGAGGTGCCATGGTGCACAGCTATTACACAGGCACGTATGAAGTGCTGGCAGGAGGGTCTTGAGGTCCAGGCCAGGAAACGGATAGGAGAGGAGAGAAAGGAAATAGTGTGTGCTCTCACCTGTGGAGGTATTTAGAGTCACTCTAGAGCTGTGGACTCCATCTCCTTCCACCCACACAGAACATTCATATGAAGAGCCAGGATCCAGTCCAAACACGGTGACATTGGTGTGTGTTGTATTTTCTGTGTTATTTTTGCCACCTTCTCTACTGCACTGGGCCCAGTAGGTGAGGTCCTGGGAGGTGTTGGCCTCAGGGACATCCCAGGTCAGGCTGATGGAGCTGTTGGTCTGAGACTCCACCTTGAGGTTTATGACAGGGTTTGGAGCTGCGATGGAGACAGAGGGGGACATGATGTGTTGTTCCTGATTTTCAAGGATCTATCCCTTCAGAACCCAATGGCAAAGTTGGGTTAATGGAAACTTCGGATGAACAATATGGCAGCACACTTTCCAGTTGCTGTTTGAGCTCTGAGAATGTGTCTGGTTGACACTAGGAAGCCAGTGGGACTCAGTGCACAGAGTTGGGAAAATTTTATCACCAGGTTAAGATTGTCAGACCTAGCAAGGCATGGTGGCTCCTGTCTGGAACTCTAGTGCTTGGGAAGCTGAGGCAGGATTGCTACACATTTGAAACCAGCACTGGTCTACCTAGAAAGACACTGTTCAAAGAGAGAAGAAAGGATGCAAATGACAAAAAATGTTCCCCCAAGCCCAAACATCATTGCGTTTATAAAATATGGGAGGGAGGGGCAGGTGAATCTCTGTGAATTGGAAGCCAGCCTACCCTAAACAGAGTTGAAGGACAGCCATCGCTACATAGAGACACCATGTTTCAAAGAAAATAACAACTCTCATGAAGATCATTGGCTTCTTTCTCCTTCCTTTTCCTCTACTGTAGAATGGCTGATAGGGACTGCAGGGTGAGTATGTGGCTTCCTTTCTCTCTCAGGACCTTCCTCTGTCAACTCCCAAACACCCTCTAACCACATACCAATTCCAACAAAGGGATCAGAGACCGATGTGAGGCTGCAGACATGGCTCAGTGCTCAACAGCATCCCCTGCTCTTGCTGAGGACCCAGGTTCGGTTCCCAGCATCCCCGGGCAGCTCACAACTGTCTGCTAACTTCCAATGCACCCTCTTCTTCTGGCCCCAAGGACCATGCATGCATCTTGTGCCCTTACACACGGGAAGGCAATGCACTCAGATACATAAAATAAATTAAATCTTTTTAAAGATTCAAGGAGGTGCCATGGTGCACAGCTATTACACAGGCACGTATGAAGTGCTGGCAGGAGGGTCTTGAGGTCCAGGCCAGGAAACGGATAGGAGAGGAGAGAAAGGAAATAGTGTGTGCTCTCACCTGTGGAGGTATTTAGAGTCACTCTAGAGCTGTGGACTCCATCTCCTTCCACCCACACAGAACATTCATATGAAGAGCCAGGATCCAGTCCAAACACGGTGACATTGGTGTGTGTTGTATTTTCTGTGTTATTTTTGCCACCTTCTCTACTGCACTGGGCCCAGTAGGTGAGGTCCTGGGAGGTGTTGGCCTCAGGGACATCCCAGGTCAGGCTGATGGAGCTGTTGGTCTGAGACTCCACCTTGAGGTTTATGACAGGGTTTGGAGCTGCGATGGAGACAGAGGGGGACATGATGTGTTGTTCCTGATTTTCAAGGATCTATCCCTTCAGAACCCAATGGCAAAGTTGGGTTAATGGAAACTTCGGATGAACAATATGGCAGCACACTTTCCAGTTGCTGTTTGAGCTCTGAGAATGTGTCTGGTTGACACTAGGAAGCCAGTGGGACTCAGTGCACAGAGTTGGGAAAATTTTATCACCAGGTTAAGATTGTCAGACCTAGCAAGGCATGGTGGCTCCTGTCTGGAACTCTAGTGCTTGGGAAGCTGAGGCAGGATTGCTACACATTTGAAACCAGCACTGGTCTACCTAGAAAGACACTGTTCAAAGAGAGAAGAAAGGATGCAAATGACAAAAAATGTTCCCCCAAGCCCAAACATCATTGCGTTTATAAAATATGGGAGGGAGGGGCAGGTGAATCTCTGTGAATTGGAAGCCAGCCTACCCTAAACAGAGTTGAAGGACAGCCATCGCTACATAGAGACACCATGTTTCAAAGAAAATAACAACTCTCATGAAGATCATTGGCTTCTTTCTCCTTCCTTTTCCTCTACTGTAGAATGGCTGATAGGGACTGCAGGGTGAGTATGTGGCTTCCTTTCTCTCTCAGGACCTTCCTCTGTCAACTCCCAAACACCCTCTAACCACATACCAATTCCAACAAAGGGATCAGAGACCGATGTGAGGCTGCAGACATGGCTCAGTGCTCAACAGCATCCCCTGCTCTTGCTGAGGACCCAGGTTCGGTTCCCAGCATCCCCGGGCAGCTCACAACTGTCTGCTAACTTCCAATGCACCCTCTTCTTCTGGCCCCAAGGACCATGCATGCATCTTGTGCCCTTACACACGGGAAGGCAATGCACTCAGATACATAAAATAAATTAAATCTTTTTAAAGATTCAAGGAGGTGCCATGGTGCACAGCTATTACACAGGCACGTATGAAGTGCTGGCAGGAGGGTCTTGAGGTCCAGGCCAGGAAACGGATAGGAGAGGAGAGAAAGGAAATAGTGTGTGCTCTCACCTGTGGAGGTATTTAGAGTCACTCTAGAGCTGTGGACTCCATCTCCTTCCACCCACACAGAACATTCATATGAAGAGCCAGGATCCAGTCCAAACACGGTGACATTGGTGTGTGTTGTATTTTCTGTGTTATTTTTGCCACCTTCTCTACTGCACTGGGCCCAGTAGGTGAGGTCCTGGGAGGTGTTGGCCTCAGGGACATCCCAGGTCAGGCTGATGGAGCTGTTGGTCTGAGACTCCACCTTGAGGTTTATGACAGGGTTTGGAGCTGCGATGGAGACAGAGGGGGACATGATGTGTTGTTCCTGATTTTCAAGGATCTATCCCTTCAGAACCCAATGGCAAAGTTGGGTTAATGGAAACTTCGGATGAACAATATGGCAGCACACTTTCCAGTTGCTGTTTGAGCTCTGAGAATGTGTCTGGTTGACACTAGGAAGCCAGTGGGACTCAGTGCACAGAGTTGGGAAAATTTTATCACCAGGTTAAGATTGTCAGACCTAGCAAGGCATGGTGGCTCCTGTCTGGAACTCTAGTGCTTGGGAAGCTGAGGCAGGATTGCTACACATTTGAAACCAGCACTGGTCTACCTAGAAAGACACTGTTCAAAGAGAGAAGAAAGGATGCAAATGACAAAAAATGTTCCCCCAAGCCCAAACATCATTGCGTTTATAAAATATGGGAGGGAGGGGCAGGTGAATCTCTGTGAATTGGAAGCCAGCCTACCCTAAACAGAGTTGAAGGACAGCCATCGCTACATAGAGACACCATGTTTCAAAGAAAATAACAACTCTCATGAAGATCATTGGCTTCTTTCTCCTTCCTTTTCCTCTACTGTAGAATGGCTGATAGGGACTGCAGGGTGAGTATGTGGCTTCCTTTCTCTCTCAGGACCTTCCTCTGTCAACTCCCAAACACCCTCTAACCACATACCAATTCCAACAAAGGGATCAGAGACCGATGTGAGGCTGCAGACATGGCTCAGTGCTCAACAGCATCCCCTGCTCTTGCTGAGGACCCAGGTTCGGTTCCCAGCATCCCCGGGCAGCTCACAACTGTCTGCTAACTTCCAATGCACCCTCTTCTTCTGGCCCCAAGGACCATGCATGCATCTTGTGCCCTTACACACGGGAAGGCAATGCACTCAGATACATAAAATAAATTAAATCTTTTTAAAGATTCAAGGAGGTGCCATGGTGCACAGCTATTACACAGGCACTTATGAAGTGCTGGCAGGAGGGACTTGAGGCGCAGGCCAGGAAACGGATCGGAGAGGAGAGAAAGGAAATAGTGTGTGCTCTCACCTGTGGAGGTATTTAGAGTCACTCTAGAGCTGTGGACTCCATCTCTTTCCACCCACACAGAACATTCATATGAAGAGCCAGGATCCAGACCAAACACGGTGACATTGGTGTGTGTTGTATTTTCTGTGTTATTTTTGCCACCTTCTCTACTGCACTGGGCCCAGTAGGTGAGGTCCTGGGAGGTGTTGGCCTCAGGGACATCCCAGGTCAGGCTGATGGAGCTGTTGGTCTGAGACTCCACCTTGAGGTTTATGACAGGGTTTGGAGCTGCGATGGAGACAGAGGGGGACATGATGTGTTGTTCCTGATTTTCAAGGATCTATCCCTTCAGAACCCAATGGCAAAGTTGGGTTAATGGAAACTTCGGATGAACAATATGGCAGCACACTTTCCAGTTGCTGTTTGAGCTCTGAGAATGTGTCTGGTTGACACTAGGAAGCCAGTGGGACTCAGTGCACAGAGTTGGGAAAATTTTATCACCAGGTTAAGATTGTCAGACCTAGCAAGGCATGGTGGCTCCTGTCTGGAACTCTAGTGCTTGGGAAGCTGAGGCAGGATTGCTACACATTTGAAACCAGCACTGGTCTACCTAGAAAGACACTGTTCAAAGAGAGAAGAAAGGATGCAAATGACAAAAAATGTTCCCCCAAGCCCAAACATCATTGCGTTTATAAAATATGGGAGGGAGGGGCAGGTGAATCTCTGCGAATTGGAGGCCAGCCTACCCTAAACAGAGTTGAAGGACAGCCATCACTACATAGAGACACCATGTTTCAAAGAAAATAACAACTCTCAAGAAGATCAATGGCTTCTTTCTCCTTCCTTTTCCTCTACTATAGAATGGCTGATAGAGACTGCAGGGTGAGTATGTGGCTTCCTTTCTCTCTCAGGACCTTCCTCTGTCAGCTCCCAAACACCCTCTAACCACGTACCAATTCCATCAAAGGGATCAGAGACCGATGTGAGGCTGCAGACATGGCTCAGTGCTCAACAGCATCCCCTGCTCTTGCTGAGGACCCAGGTTCAGTTCCAGGCATCCCCGGGCAGCTCACAACTGTCTGCTAACTTCCAATGCACCCTCTTCTTCTGGCCCCAAGGACCATGCATGCATCTTGTACCCTTACACACGGGCAGGCAATGCACTCAGAATCATAAAATAAATTAAATCTTTTTAAAGATTCAAGGAGGTGGTGCACAGCTATTACACAGGCACTTATGAAGTGCTGGCAGGAGGGACTTGAGGCGCAGGCCAGGAAACGGATAGGAGAGGAGAGAAAGGAAATAGTGTGTGCTCTCACCTGTGGAGGTATTTAGAGTCACTCTAGAGCTGTGGACTCCATCTCTTTCCACCCACACAGAACATTCATATGAAGAGCCAGGATCCAGTCCAAACACGGTGACATTGGTGTGTGTTGTATTTTCTGTGTTATTTTTGCCACCTTCTCTACTGCACTGGGCCCAGTAGGTGAGGTCCTGGGAGGGGTGGCCCTCAGGGACATCCCACGTCAGGCTGATGGAGCTGTTGGTCTGAGACTCCACCCTTAGGTTGCTCACTGTGATTTGGCCTGAAAATAAGTGCAGAATGGATGGTTATTTGTTCCCAAATTTCCTTAATGTGTGAAACCTATGTGTCTTGTGCCTACAATCTCATGCCTTGGGAGGCTGAGGCAGAAGAAAATCAAAGACAGTTTGGGCGTCATAGCGAACTCCAGACTTGGGATATGAAGTCATATTGAGCATGTACACAAAAACATACAATAGTAGCAATAAATAAGTTAAGATGTAGCAAGAAGAGAAAAGGTACTTAGTCACAGAGGAAGACACCTGACAACAAGCTCTGGCCACCACATACAAATCCTGCAAGCTGAGAAGCTAGTCTTGTCTACAGCCCCCCATGGGCCATCAGACTCGGAGGTCTCACCTCTCGGCGCAGACAAGGATTACACGTAGGGTTGTACTCACCAGCCACCCTGGCCACAGTGTAGACATACAGAACCTAGAGGGATGCAGGTGGGAAAAAAAATGAGCTGAGCCAGGTGAAACCTGGGGGTGGGGCTGGCATCACTGGCTGAGAGTCTCTTGATCTCCGTCCCCCAGCTGTCCTTCAACCTTGACCAAGGAGAGGAATGTGGGGACAGGGTGTGATAAAGGTCAATCCAACACAGGTGTGCTCTTGCTTAGAGAGAAGCTCACCCGTGGCAGAGGTGGAGCTCCAGGGAAGCGGGAACCAAGGTTGGTCCCCGGATAAGGGCAGGAGATAACACAAGTACTTTTTTCAGTTTTGAAAAAAGAAAAAAAAAAGAAAATATATATATATGTATCTCCAGAGGCACTGGGGGAGGGCAGCCATGGACCAAGAGAGACGAAGGAAAACAAAAATGAACTCTGGAGGCACACTAGACTGTGGGTGAAGGGAGTTCGGGAACAGCCTGGACACCGTTGGTTTGTGGGAAGTTAGAGCTTGGGTCTCTGGGTGTGGAGTTGGGCGGGCAGGCTCTGAGCTTCTGGGTCTGAGGGAGGAGGGCTGGGCTGTGTGTGCCAGCAGCCTGGTCCCGTGTTCACTGTCACACCAGACACTACAGCATCCCGAGTCCAGTACGGTAAGCCTTGTCCACATTCCTCCAAACTCAGAGCTCCCCTGCCTCTCCAGTTAGTACCGTCCCCTGCCTCTTCAAGGCCCTGGCCGAGGGACCTCCCTCCCCATCTCTGAAATGAAGATGGCCTTTCTACCCCTCGCTCCCTTGGACCCCAGCTCAGCCCTGAGCAGGAGAGAACTTACCAGTAGCACCAAGCTCCCCCAGACCCCGAGGTTCCCACCAGCTCTGGCCATGTGTCCCATACTGCGCGGGGAACACAGGCGTCCTCGGTCTGGAACCTCTACCTGTTGGACTTTACTCTCTCTAGAGTTTCCCTTTGCCAGCCCAGTGGTGAGGCCAGAGGCTAATGCTCAGAGGGCGGAGGAGGAAGTAGTACAGCAGTGAGCTTGAGAGCCCAGCTTGGCCCTGCCCTGCCCCTCACCCTCATTCCTTGCCTTCTCAATTCCCCGCGCAGACATCCTGAGCATCTTCCCTGTGGTCCAGGCTGGAGTCCCCAGTGCCCAGCTCACCCCATTTTGTAGCACAGAAGCCTCTTCTCCACTCTGCTGCCTTCAACGCCCGAGGCAGAAGGGGGTCGGCTCCCGCTGTGTGTGAATGCGCCACGCAGACTTCCAAGGCCCAGACTAGACAGAGCCAATGCTGTCCATCTGACTGTCCGCTCCTGGTGAGCAGGACACACCACAGCCAGCCCAAAGCCAGGTGACTTGAGAGGGGAAACTGAGGCAGGATTACTGTACATTACAAGGAATTCAAGACTACAGCATCAGACACTGTCTTAAACACATACACACACACACATACATTTACATACATATATACACATAGACATATACATAAGTATACACATCCATCCATGCATGCATATACGTACATATGCTTACATATATGCATGTATAGGTACCCACATGTATGTATGCATATTCCAAACACATATATATATATACACATAGACATATAAATAGGCACACACATCCATACATACAAACAATACACAGAAGTAAATTTAGATACATATATACATAATGACATACATATACACACATAAGCATATATGTGCATATGTATGTATGTATATATGCCCATATGTGTGCACAAACATGTACGCATAATCACATATGTGTGTACGTGCATACCCACATGTATGCACACACATGTAGACATAAACACACATGTGTGTGATGCACGCCCGCATGTATGCACACACATGTAGACATAAACACACTTGTGTGTGATGCACGCCCACATGTATGCACACACATGTACACATAAACACATATGCACGTGCATGCATAGTTACACACACACAGGCACACCATCACTAGCCTGGAAGCTGTATCTCCTGCCCACTGGTGAGCTAACCTCACACAGAGCTCTTCTTCCTGCGGCCCCTCGTGCCCGGCCCTTTGTGTGTGTACTCCCCAGCACAGGCGCACCCTCCCACTGTCCTCCAGCAGCCTCACTCCTGTCCCCCACTTTGCTTCAGCTCAGGAGCAGGCCACACCAGGAAGTCCTGGGTTGTAACCCGTCCTGGCACACTATTCACATTTGCATACGTGCCTTGTCACAGGGCCTTTCTGTGACCTTAACAGGGTGACTTCAACCCATGGTGACTCAGATTTCTCCTCTATGAAAAATGGTCACAGCCAATTGTAAACAAGCCATGGGGAATTAGAGAGGGTGCCTGGAAAATCTCACCACAGAGGGTGTGGTTTTGCAGACTTGTTGTCACTGCGCCCGAGAAGCTGAGGCTGGAGGCTGGTGCGTTCCAGATCAAAGCAAGGCGTGCGTGTGACCCCACCTGTGGTCCCGGCACTGAGGAAGATCAAGGGTCACAGAGAGACCAGCCTGGGCTACACAGGACCCTGTCTTCTATGCCCCAGGCTGGCCTCAAACGCTCCATGACCTTAGCTGCTGTCACCGCCTCCACCTCCAGAGAGCTGGGATCTAATCACCCACCAGGAATTCTGGCTCATGCAGTGGGCGAGGTGGAACCCAGGGTCTCCTGCACCCACACAAGCAGACCACCAGCTGAACTCCAGACTCTCACTGAGACCGCATAGCGAGTCTGGTCAGGAAGCTGCAGTGTAGATCAGGCTGGCCTTGAACTCAGAGTTCGACACTGGGCTGGACCTCAGTGTTTTGGTTTGGTTTGGTTTTTCCTCCACGCTGCCACGCCGCCCCTGCCTGCCTTATTCTTGGGACAGATTTGACCTCACTGTGCTGCTGAAGGCCTCGTGCCCCTCGTTGAGTTCCTGCCAAGCCGCTGTGACAGGAGCGAGCGCACTTGGCTCACCCGCCAGGGAGGCTCACGCCTGTCCACTGCGGCGAGGCTCGCCCTCCCCAGCACCGGGAGTCAAGGCTTGAAAATGCGAAAAGCAGGGCTGCAAGGCCACAGGGCCACCTCAGCGGATGTCGTCTGCTCTGACATAATGGGTCGCAGTCAGTGTTTGACCTTTTCACTTTCCCACCACTGTCGCAAAGGGTAAGGGTGGGGAGAGAACTGGCGTTTATTGCCCCATGCTGGAAACACTCAGGCTTTGGCAGTGCTCCTGAGTCAGAGGAGGAAGAAAGGCTCGAGGGTCAGAATGCAAGTGCTGCACTTTGACCTCCAGGACGGGTTCCCAAATTCCCTCCCGCCTCACCCCTACCCATCCCAACTCCCCTCCCTCCTCACCCCTACCCATCCCAACTCCCCTCCCTCCTCACCCCTACCCATCCCAACTCCCCTCCCACCTCACCCTGCTCTATCCCTACTCCCCTCCCACTTCACCCCTACCCCATCCCAACTCCCCTCCCTCCTCACCCCTGCTCTATCCCAACTCCCCTCCCGCCTCACCCCTACCCCATCCCAACTCCTCTCCCACCTCACCCCTACCCCATCCCAACTCCTCTCCCACCTCACCCCTACCCCATCCCAACTCCCCTCCCACCTCACCCCTACCCCATCCCAACTCCCTTCCGACTTCCCCTATCCCAGCCCAGCTCCCTTCTCTTCCACATCTCCTAAGGTGTGAGGATGTAGTTATCTTAATGCATCCCTGAATGTACCGCCATTAGAACCATAGAAACTTTTACTTTTCTTACTTTGGGGGAGGGTCTGGTTGAAAACTTTCACCACGAATTGGCTATGGTGGTGCAGGCCTGTAATCCCAACCCTTGAGAGGCAGAAACCCTGTCTGAGTCAGCCTGATCGACACAGTGGGAGATTGAGGCCAACCTGGTCTGCATAGAGGGATCTGTCTGGGGGGGGGGAGAAGAGACCCAACCCAGATATGGTGGAACCAGCCCTTACATCTAGCAGTCCAGAGGCAGAGGCACACGGGACCAGCCTGTTACATAGCCAGGCTCATCGGGCAGCCAGGGCTACATGGCGAGGTCCTGTATCACCAACTAAAGACGGAATATTAGTTTCTTCAATGCATCCTAGCCTACAGCTGCCATCTCACCTCTTGACAGACTGAAGCTGGAGGACTTGAACCTCGTCTCAAAACACTTTTTTCCCACTACCTAGGAATGTAGCGTGTGTTTAATATGTAAGGATATAACTATGCATGTTCCCATGAGCACAGGATAGAGGGCAAAGGTAAAGGTCAGGTCAACGCTGGACGTCTTCCTCTATTGCTCTCCACTTCTGTTTTGTTTAGTTTAGTTTTGGTTTTGGTTTTTCTGAGATGGGGTTTCTCTGAGGCTTTGGAGCCTGTCCTGGAACTCACTCTGTAGACACCTGGAACTCACAGAGATCCTCCTACTTCCTCCTCCTCCTCCTCCTCCTCCTCCTCCTCCTCCTCCTCCTCCTCCCGTGTGCTGGGGTTAAAGGCGTGTGCCACCACTGTTCCGCCACACGCCTCTGTTGCTGTGTACATACACCTGGCTTCTGGATGGCTAGTGGAGGAACTTGTGCCCATGCGGGGGCAAACGCATCTCAAATAAGACACACAGGGTCTTCTTTCCTTCCTTGACTCTTCAGAACGGAACACCCCCTCCCCCACACCCACACCCACACCCTGTCACCGAAGGGAGTGCAAGGTTTCTTTTCCATTGCTGTGAAGAGACACCATGACTAAGGCCACATATGGAAGAGTTTATTTGGGGCTCACAGTGTCAGAGGGCGAGTCCGTGACCGTCACAGCAGGAAGTGCGGAGGCAGGCAAGCAGGCATGGTGCTGAGGCAAAGCAGCTCTCATCAGGCCTGGTGATTCGGGTTTGCCATCCCACAATTCGGGAGGCTAAGGCAGAAGGAAGACCGTGAGATGAAGGGTGACCTGCGCTATAGCGTGAGGCCATTTCCAATAACACATGCATGCATACAAACACACACCACTGTCTCCCGGGGACAGGTCGTGTGTGAGCAACCACATGGAGTGACGGCTCTGTACCTGGGAAAAAAAGATCAATGTGGGAAAACACATACATACACACACACACACACACACACACACACACACGCACACACATACACACACACACACGCACACGCACACGCACACGCACACGCACACGCACACGCACACACAACCCCACACAGGCTCCAGTTTCTAGCTCCCAGCAAGGTTCACACACAGATGCTTGCAATGGCACATGTTCCTCTGGGGTGGGGGACGAGGAGACTTACTGATGCAAATCAAAGCCTAAGTAGTCAACCTTCCACCTCACTTCTGCTAGAGGCCAACGCTCAGTGTTCTAGGAGACTCGGGAAGGAGGAATTACAGTTATTAGACCCTAGCTCTGATGCAACATTAGCCCATAGGGGACACAGAAGGTCACTTGTAGGGGGCTGTAAAGATGGCTCGGTGGATAAAAGCACTTGTTTCTCTTGCAGAGGACCCAGGTTCTAACTGCAGCACCCACATGGAGGCTCACAACCATCTGTAACTCCAGTTCCAGGGGATCTGACTCTCTCTTTGTGAACTCTGTGCACACCGCATGCTCGTGCTGCATAAATATACATGCAGAAGAGACACCCATACACATAAAAACATAATTTGATGTAGGGGCTGGAGATGGCTCAGGGGTTAAGAGCACTGGCTGCTCCTCCAGAGGTCCTGAGTTCAATCCCCCGAAGCCACATGGTGGCTCACAACCATCTGTAATGAGATCTGGTGCCCTCTTGTGGCCTGCAGGTACACACGCAGGCAGAACACTGTATAGATAATAAATAAATCTTTATAAAAATTTTTAATTTAAAAGCTGACTGTGCTTCCAGGTCTGGATAAGGCTGGATGGGGGCAGGGGGAGGTCCTATGTATTATTAATCTTTTCTACACTGTGACTAAAACACCTAAGAGAAGCAACTTATAGCCCTTTGGCCTGATGGTTGGAGAAGGGGAGGCAAGGTAGTGAGATGTTACAGCCTGACTTGTTCACATACCTTATACGAGGAAGTTGGACCAAGGTTTGACTCTCCAGCCTGGCCTTCTAGCAAACCACTTCAGCCAGATAGAAACTGCCTCCCAAAGGTCCCCAAGCCGAACTAAGTGCAGGGATCACGAGTTCAAAGGCAGGATCCTGTGAGAACATTTCTCATTCTAACCAGACAGGTAAGTAAAGAGAGAATGTAGCCAAGGCTATCCTTCAGCTAGGACAGAAGCTCCTTATGTTCCTTGCCCTTAGGCATAAGCAGGCTTTCCTGTTCCACCCGCCAGCTCCCTAACAACCACACTGAGACTCGTGATTAATTATAACTGCTCAGCCAATAGCTCAGGCTTGTTACTAGCCAACTGTTACATTTTCAATGATCCCATATGTCTAATTTTCTTATCCGCGCTCTGCCAGGTGGCTTCGTACCTGGCAGGTACGGCAAGTTCATCTCCTCCTCTTCTCGAGATTCGGAGACTTTCCCTTTTGTCTCTTCTGTGCTCTTTTGGTCTGCAAGACCGGCCTAACCTCTACCCGCCCAGCTATTGGCCAGACAGCTTCTTTATCAAGCCAATCACAGTGACACATACTCACACAGATAAGGAATACTCCACACTTAGATCCTGCTCACATCAGTGAAATGAGTGGTCCCATAGATAGTAGCCACGGCGTTTGGCTTTCCCAATCTATAATCTGAGTATTTTCGTGGTGGGAGCCTGCCTTGGTTAGGGTTTTATTGCTGTGAAGAGACACCGTGACCACAGCAATTCTTATAAAGGAAAACATTTAATTGGGGGCTGGCTTACAGTTTCAGATGTTTAGTCCACCGTCGTCATGGCAGGAAGTATGGTGGTGTGCAGGCAGACATGGTGCTGAAGGAGATAAGAGTCCTACATATGCATCCTCAGCCAGCAGAAGAGAATCCCACACTAAGCCTAGCTTGAGCATGGGAGACATCCAAGCCCGCCCCCACAGTGACAAACTTCCTCCAACAAGACCACACCTCCTAATAGTGTCACTTCCTATGAACCAAGCATTCAAACACACGCGTCTATGGGGTGATTCCTATTCAGACCGCCACAGGAGGAGAAATGGGAGGCCTTTCCATCCATCCCAAATAGGAAGTCCAAGGAACAGGCAGCTGCTGCCATGAGACTCGGTAGAATGCCGTTGACAGGTGGAGATGTGGTTTTGTTTGTTTGTGTTGTTTTGAGACAGGGATTCTCTGTGTAGCCTTGACTGTCCTGGAACTCGCTCCATAGAGCAAGGTGGCCTTGAACTCACAGAGATCCACCTGCCTCTGCCCCTCCAAGTGCTGGGATTAAAGGTGTGTTCTACCATGGCCGGGATTCAAGATTGCTTTTTGAGACAGGGTCTCTTATTGACCTAAACTCACTGATTAGGTTGGATTGGCTTGTCAACCAGTCCGAGGGCTTTAACAGCCCTCTACCTTCCCAGCACTAGGCTACAAGCATCATGGAGTCTAGCCTCCTCCTCCTCTTCCTCCTCCTCCTCCTCCTCTTCCTCCTGCTTCTCCTCCTCCTCCTCCTCCTCATTCTTCTCCTCCTCCTGCTCCTCCTTCCTGCTCCTCATTCTCCTCCTCCTCCTCATTCTCCTCCTCCTCCTGCTCCTCCTCCTCCTCATTCTTCTCCTCCTCCTGCTCCTCCTTCCTGCTCCTCATTCTCCTCCTCCTCCTCATTCTCCTCCTTCTGCTCCTCCTCCTCCTCCTGCTCCTCCTCCTCCTCCTCTTCCTCCTCATTCTCCTCCTACTACTACTTCTCCTTCCCCTTCTTCTTCAATGAATTCTGGAGATCAAACTCCAATCCTCATCCCTGTGACTAAAGTAAGTAGCCACTGAACCACCTCACAGGCCCACAATGGGGACGTAAGTGAATCTTACTGCCCTTGCTGTTAACAGTATGCATTGCTCACAGCCCTTCACCAGTGTGGGGACATCTTCCGTATAGAAACACCTGTCCACTCCTGGATCCACGGACACTCAGAAAAGGTCATCTGATCCACACTTGGGGCCCACATATTTTTCATTAAAGTTTGTGCCACTCCCTGATCCCTACAAATCCACTCTGAGGTTACATTTCCTATGATCTCACACTACTAAGCCAGTCTGTTTGGTTCTTACCTCTTCCCATGGTTTACCCCTCTACCCTATCCAACTAGCACTTTTTTGGAGGGAGGGGGTTCCAGACAATTCTGGCTGTCCTGGAATTTACTTTGTAGACCAGGCTGACCTTGAACTCACTGAGATCCCTCCTGCCTCTACCTCCCAAGTGCTGGGATCAAAGATGTGAAAGACCACTTCCAGGCTAGCACTCTTACAAAAAAGATTTATTTATTTATTTATTATGTATACAGTGTTCTGTCTGCATGTATGTCCACAGGCCAGAAGAGGACACCGGATCTGATTACAGATGGCTGTGAGCCACCATGTGGTTGCTGGGACTTGAACTCAGGAACTCTGGAATAATAGTGAGTGCTCTTAACTACTGAGCCCCCAGCTAGCACATTTCTATCTAGACATATTCATGGGAAGCAGGGATTAGAAGTCCCCAGAAATGATATCGGCCTACTTTATTCTATTGTGGGAACCAGGCCCTCTTAGCTCCTCACTGACTGGAGGAGGAAGCCAAGGGCACCATGGGAAGAGAGCCTGAGGCTGGGAGCCCCTGATGGTAGGCTGGCCGCAGTTAAGCTGGGAATGGCAGTCTGCCTGTGTATGCAGATGTGGGTAGGATGTGGAAGCCTGTGGATCCTAGCGCTGCGGGTGGCCGCCCACCCCTGTCACTTGCTGTACTCTGAATCAGGTTCCTAACAGATGTCTACGAAGGACCGCTCTAAGCATCTCAGTTCTCCACTCAACAAAACCCTCACTTGGATTCTCTTGGGGGCTGGGGACACAGTGGAGCTCAAAAAGATACCTTTTGAGTTTGCAGACACCAAGACTGCCCGCCCAGGTCCTAAGCCCTCCAGGTAGTCAAACCTCCCTGGTGCTGTCCGTGGTGCTGATGTGGGTCTGGAAGCAAGAGTGTATGTAGCATTGTTCCTGCAGAAATCAGCAGAGAGCACGCACAGGGGCTTTGTGAGTGCTCCCCAAAAGATCCAGAGATGAGTGGCCTGTGCCCTAGAGGGACACCAAATGAAGGACAGCTATTGTGGTAGCCTTGTAGAAAGTGGCCTTAATTTCCACATTTAATCATGTCTGTTCAGGTGTATATGTGCGATCAGATGTGTGTGTGTGTGTGTGTGTGTGTGTGTGTGTGTGTGTGTGTATGTGTGTGTGTGTGTTTGTGTGTGTATGTGGTGTATGTGTGTGTGCTTGTGTGTTTGTGTTTGTGTGTGAGTGTGTATGTGTGTGTGTGTTTGTGTGTGTGTTTATGTGTGTGTGTTTGTGTGTGTATGTGTGTGTGTGTATGCGTGTGTGTATGTGTGTGTGTGTTTGTGTGTGTGTGTATGTGTTTGTGTGTGTGTGTGTTTGTGTGTGTATGTGTGTGTGTGTATGCGTGTGTGTATGTGTGTGTGTGTTTGTGTGTGTGTGTATGTGTTTGTGTGTGTGTGTGTTTGTGTGTGTGTGTGTTTGTGTGTGTGTGTATGTGTTTGTGTGTGTATGTGTTTGTGTGTGTGTGTGTAGGCATGCTTGTGCACATGTGCATGTGTGTGTGTTTATATACAGAGGTCAGAAAACAACATTTTTTTTTCGAGACAGGGTTTCTCTGTGTAACAGCGCTGGCTGGCCTGGAACTCACTCTGTAGACCAGGCGGGCCTCATACTCAGAGATCCCCCTGCCTCAGCCTTTCCAGTGCTGGGGTTAAAGGTGTGTGCCACCACACCCGGCCTTATTTGTGAGTGTGAGCATACTGCATGTGTGGAGGCCAACAGCAGACATTGATTTGATCTCTACCTTATCTTTTGAGACAGTTTCTCAAAGAATCCCGTATTCACTGACTGGCTGGCTGCCTGGGTAGTAAGATCAGGGTTCTGGCTGTCTCCAAAACCCCCCTCCCAGCCCTGGGGTGACAGGCACATATGACCATCCCCCACTTTTTCATGTGGGTGCTCGGGATCTGAACTTGGGTCCTCAAGGTTTATGGAGCAGGCACTCTGACAACTGAGTCGTCTTCTCAGCCCCACCTGTTTTTTCAAGGGCTTCCAACCTGGCCTGGAACTCACCAAGTAGGCTAGACTGACCGGCCGGCCATCCTGGGGGACTCTCCCTGTCACTTCTTCCCTAGCCCTGGAACTACAAGCACATGCTTCCACCCCTAGCTTTTATCTTACTTTATTTTTATTGTCGGGTTACAGAGACCAACTCAGGTCCTTGCACTGTGAAGCACCTTACCAATTAGTTGTCCCCTCAGCCCCTTCATCAATGTCTCCATAAACAGTGCTCAGCCACCTTGTGGGCAGGCCCTACCTGTGCCCACATCCATCTTCTAGATGCCCTCATTCTTCTACTGCCTCCTCAGGGCCTGGGCAAGAGGCGCATGTGAGGGATGCAGAAGGGATGGGGATGACATCCTACACACCCTCAGAAGAGAGGCGCCGCCACTCCTGACCGTCCTTTACCAGTTCCTGCCACATAGGGTGGTGGTGAGGTCCTTCCTGAGTTGTTTGTTTGTTTGTTTGTGGGAGTTTGAGACAGGGTTTTTCTGTGCAGCTGTCCTGGAACTCTCTCTGTAGACCAGACTGGCCTCCAACTCACAGAGATCCGCCTGCCTCTACCTCTGCCTCTGCCTCTCTGCCTCTGCCTCTGCCTCTGCCTCTGCCTCTCTGTCTCTCTGCCTCTGCCTCTGCCTCTGCCTCTGCCTCTGCCTCTGCCTCTGCCTCTGCCTCTGCCTCTGCCTCTGCCTCTCTGCCTTGCCTCCCAAGTGCTGGGATCAAAGACGTGCACTAACACCACCCGGCCCTTCCTGGGATTTTATACCCCTGCTAGATATCCTCTAAATTATATGCTCTCCCAAGAGGAGGATTGAGGGAAAGCATTTCTGTCAGAATGAGCCACACGTGAAAGTCCATGATGGGATGGGAGAAGGGATTTAGCACAGTGTGTGTACAGCTCTTCCAAGCCTTGCATGCCTTATCCGAGACTCCGGAAGAGCCACTGTTTGTCCACCATGATGGCAAATGCTGGCTGTCAACTGGACTGGAACTGGACTCAATCAAGGTAGGAGCCTCTGGGGCTCACCATCGAGGGCTCTCTAGATTAAGGTCAGCTCTGGGAACTCTGTGGAGGGGTTACTTGATTGCCTTAACTGAAGCGGGAATACACGCCTAATTGTGCGGACACTTTCCAGTGCCAGCACAGACACGAGGCGACAAGAGGGGAAAGGCTTCTGTTTCTTACCTGCTTCCGTTTGGATCTTGTGAGTGATTCCTTCTACTCTGACACTGCAATGTCCTTCACTGACACAGTGTCTTCAGCCCTGCGGTGTATACTGGACAGCTCTCTAGGAGTCCTCACAGCCTTCAACACCCGACTGGAACTACCAAGACATAAAGAGTCCTACACCAGACAGCTGCTGACTTCTCAGCCTCTCCAGTATGAAGGCAGATATTGTTGGACTATACAAACCTTTTTTTTTTTTTTAAGCCAAATGGATTTTTTTTTTTAAGCCAAATGGATAAGTCCCCTGATGGGAGATGCCATTCTGTAAATATGTTTCTCTTATTGGTTAATGAATAAAGCCCTGTTGGCCAATAGAAAAGCAAGATAGGCGGGACTAGGAGACGAGGAGGATTCTGGGAGATGTAGAGCAGAGTATGTAGGGACTTGAGAGAATATGTCCAGACCCTCTCTGCAGTAAGATAAGATCACGCGGAAATACTTAGAAAATAGAAATGGGTTAATATTTAAGACAGGGCTAGCCAATAAGAAACAGTAGTAACAGGCTAACAGCTTTGTATCTAATACAGCGTCTCTGTGTGTTATTTGGGGCTGACAGGGCTGTGGGACCAGGCTGGTGGAGGAAAGCTTCTTGTAACAGTCCCCTTTTATTTACCTGTTTTTATTTGACCATTCATTCATCCTTTTTCATTCCTTTTTCACAGTTTTCCCTCCTCTCCTCCTAGCAATACCCTACCTCCCCTCTGCTCCCCTCTCCTCCATTTCTATTCAGAAAAAAGGATGGGTCTCCCATGGATATCTACAAAACATGGCACACAAAATCGCAGTAAGACCTCCTCCTCCTAAGGTTGGACAAGGCAATCCAGTAGGAGGAAGAGGGTCCCAAAGCCAGCAAAAGAGTCAGAGACAGCCTGTTCCCACTGTTAGGAGGACCCAGCTTCACAAGCATCACACGTATGCAGACGGCCTACATCAGTCCCATGCTGGGTCTGTGTTTGTCACCGCAGTAGTTTATTCCTTTCTGCAACAAACTTGGGATTTACTTCTCACAGTTAAGCACTACCTGGTCTCCTGCGCATTTGGAGTTTACTAATTACATTCCTTAGCTGTGTGTGAAGCCTGTTCTCCCTCCCATGTAATGACAGCGATCTGCCTCCCTAAAACCATCTCTATTGACAGGCATTTGGTCAGTGTTTAGGGCCCAGGCAGAAGCATCCCATCTAAGACATTCCCTGATATCCAAGGATAAAGAATTACTACCCGCCCAGAGCTGTTGATTCATAGCTGCTCAGATACACAGGAAAAATAAGTGTGCCCTCATTTTACCTCACTGGCAGATGGGGAAGAGATGGCCTAAACTAACCCTGCACTAAAAGAGTCTCGGACTTCTTGTTTTATTACTCAAGATCTTGGCCCAGAGGTTTACGGCCGCCGCCCCCCCCTCACACCCCCCCACCCCGTTTCCCCTGGGGAGATAAAGACAAAAGTCATCAGCCCATTTACTCATCCTCAGGGAAAAGTGAACTTTCCCGAAGGTCTGTGCTGCCACAGAGGCCAGAGCACTGGAACTGCCAGGTTCCGTTTCTCTTGCAAATTAAACTCAGACTCACAGCCTTAAGCAATTGATGTTAAAAGCTTCTCCTAGCGGGAAACCATAGCGAAAGTGCAGACAGCTGACCTAAAGCTGCTAGCCCGAATTCCTCTGCTGTTTACTGGGTTGCCTGGTTACCCGATGCTCACTGAGCACGCTGGGAGAAGCGCGGCCGCTGAGCTAATAGACAATCTTTGCCTACTCGTAATTTGTACTGAATACAAACGTTTCACTTTTTATCTAACCACTTCAAAATGTAGTGTAGCACACTAGTCCCCCTTTTTGAATTCCCTGATGAGAAGATCTCTTCACTAACCTTCTTCCCCCTTAAAGAGTTCACGGACGTTCACTAGCCTCTCTCACCTCTGAGCCGACAACCGGGACTTCTCCCATGTCAAGATTCTTATCTGTCTTTCATGGAGCAAAAGAATTCCAGCCCCGGAATCCCACGAGGGCTGGAAAGTTGCTGGGTGTAGTGATATATATAAAACTGGAAACTGGCGGGAAAAGAATAATAGACGTGGATAGAAAAAAAAAAAAAAAACCCATGTTGTAAATAGATTCCTTTCCCCTCAGGTTTTAGAGGCTGGCCTCCTAAAGTTTTGCATACATCTGCCCCTATCTGGGGTTGGAGGAAGCCTCTCTGGGCTAGGCACCCATCTATGAGCATAGGAAAAATACCATCGGGGTTCATTTCAGTGATTTTTTTTTTTTTTTTTTTTTTTTTTTTTTGCCAGTTATGTTTGGCTCCACCCCCGGTCTCTGAGCTGTGCAGCCCCTGGTTCCTGGCCATCCCGGCAGTGTCGGGTGTGGGCTCCCTCGTGTGCTGTGGGTCTCAAGTGGGCCAGGCATTGGTCGGCCACTCCCACACGTCCTATGTTATCATTACCACAGCACGTCTTGCAGGCTGCACAGTTTGTAAATCGGAGATTTTGTGTCTGGGCTGATGCCCATTCCCACGGCTAAAAGTCATAGGAGTATTCTCTTAGATTCCAGGGAGTCCGCACCACGCTAGGTTTCTACATCATCCCAAAAAGCCCCCCCCAATCCAGTCATCTCTTCCAGTACCCCGTCACTGCCACACACACAACCCCGCCTGATCCCTCTTGTTCCCATCCCCACCCACCCTCAGTACACCTGCAGAATCTATTCTATTTGCCCTTCTCAACAAGATCCACACCCATCCCCACCCACCCTCAGTACACCTGCAGAATCTATTCTATTTGCCCTTCTCAACAAGATCCACGCATCGTCCCCCCAGAGCCCTGCTTGTTACTTAGCCTCTCTGGGTCTCTGGATTGTAGCATGATTATCCTTTATTTTACAGCTGCTAACCACTTACGAGTGAGCAGATACGAGTGAACAGATACCGTGTTTGTCTTTCTGGCTCTGGTTGACCTCACTCAGGATTTTTTTTTTCTAGCTCTATCCATTTACCTGCAAATATCATGATGTCATTGTTTTAACATCTGAGTAGTACTCCATTGTGTAAATATACCACATTTCCTTTATCCATTCTTCAGTTGAGGGTCATCTAGGTTGTTTCCATGAATAAAGTAATGAACATGATTGCGTAAGTGTCCTTGTGATGTGATTGGGCATCCTTTGGCTAAGTACCCGAGGGTGGCATTGCTGAAGCTTGAGGTAGATCAGTCCCCAAGTTTCTGAGGACCCCCCCCCCCGCCATGTTGATCTCCAAAGTGGCTGCCAAGTTTGCACTCCCACCAGCAGTAAATGAGTGTTCCCCTTTCTCCACATCCTCTCTAGCACGAGCTGCCACTTGCAATTTTACTTATTATGTAGACAGTGTTCTGTCTGCACGAGTGCCTGCAGGCCAGAAGAGGGCACCAGATCTCATTACAGATGGCTGTGAGCCACCATGAGGTTGCAGGAAATTAACTCAGGACCTCTGGAAGAGCAGCCAGTGCTCTTAACCACTAAGCCATCTCTCCAGCCTTTAGTTTTGGTTTTGTTTTGATATAAGATTTCACTAAGTTGCTCCGCCGGGCCTTGAGTTTACATGCAACCTTCTGGCTCAGGCTTCTGAGTAGCTGGGATGACTGGTCTATCCTGCCAGGCCCAGCCAGTATCATCCTTGTGACTTTCCTTTCTCCTCACTCCCCACAGGGGCAGAAGTGAGGATGGGAGGCCCAGTGTTGTTAAACATCCAGTGGAAAAGACATTTGAGGGTCAGTGCCATCAGAGAGGCTTCATTCCACTGATAAAAACAGATGCAGAGGCCAGGTGTTGGTGGTGCTCCCTTTAATTCCAGCACTTGGGAGGCAGAGGCAGGCAGATCTCTGTGAGTTCAAGGTCAGCCTGGACTACAGACTGAGTTCCAGAACAGGCTCCAAAGCTACACTAAGAAACCCTGTCTCGGGAAGAAAAGAAGGTCAGCCCTGAAACCATATACACAAAAACAGACTCAGAGGGTTGCATTTATATATTTGCACATTCATATACATATAACAATGTATATCATAATAATAATAATAAAGAAAAATATCAATTTGAGGGTGAGGCAAATAAAGGTTAAAGTGATGTACTTCTATTAGAATTTAGTGTACTTAAAAGGGAAAAAGTGCTATTGCTCGGTGTGTGTGTGTGTGTGTGTGTGTGTGTGTGTGTGTGTGTGTGTGTGCCTGCGCACGTGTGTGGATGCTTGTGTGCGTGTGCACGTGTGACATTTCTACAGGTGTGCCTGTCGAGGCATAGTTGTGAAAGTCAGGGACTGATCTGTAGAGCTTTCTTTGTTCTCCTACACGTGGCCTGCGGGGGGAGAGAACTTGCATCACCACACCTGAGCAGCAAGCACCTTTACCACTTCGTTATTTTCACTTTTGTATTTCCTCAGCTTCGGAATCCTGGTGTAGCTCAGGCTGACCTTGAACTCGTTGGCAATCTTCCTGTCTCTGCCTCCTGAGTGCTGAGGTTATAGGCATGCACCACCACATATAGCTATCTTGTTTATTTTTGTTTCCTTCCCCCCCCCCTTCCCTTCGCTTTCCTCTGCCTTTCTTTTCTTTTCCTTGTGACAGGATCCCCTATAGCCTCAGGCTGGCCTTGAACTCACAATGTAGTTTATTTAGTTGGTAGAGTGCTTGTCTTACACGCACCAAGCCAGGAGTTTGATTCTACATAAACTGGGAACCATTATACACATCTGTAAATCTCAGCAGTTGGGAAATACAGAGGTAGAAGCAGAAGGTCAACGTCATCCCCAGCTGTATATCAAGTTCAAAGGTGGCCTGGGATACAAAAGATGCATACCTTGTGTGTGAGTGCACACACGTGTATACACACACACACACACACACACACACACACACACACACACACACAGCCTGTAACTCCAGTTCTGGGGAATGTGATGCCCTCTCTGCCTTCCGCTGGCACTGCAAAAGTCGGGTGAATGTACATGTATGAAACTGTCAAATAGTAGAGAAAAAACACAAAAAAGAAAATTGTTATGGTGGCACACACCTTTAACCCCAGCATCAGGAGGTAGAGGCAGGTGTGTCTCTGTGTGTTCCAGGGGAACCTGCTCTTACAGAGTGAGTTCCAGGACAGCCAGGACTGTTTCACAGAGAAAACCTGTCTCGAACAGCCAAAGTATAAAAAATGTTCCTATTTCTGTGAAGTACCTATAACAATCGAATTTACAGAGGTAGGAAGGAGGAATGGGATACTGTTTAATGTTTACAGGACTTCACTTTTTAACCCTTTACAGGCTCTTACCTGTAACCCTAGCACTTAGGAAGCTGAGAACTGCTGTGAGCTTAAACTACACAGTGGATTTGAGGTCAGCCTGGACCAGAGAGTTCGGTCCGGTCTTAAACAACAAAACAGGTGGCTCAAGAGGTAAAGACTTGCAACATAAGCCTGAGGACCAGCGCTCAGATCGAAGGGGCCAGACCCTCACCCAGCCTCCCGCTTTGGCAGCCATGACAGGCTGCAGAAAAGACCCAGTAAGATGCAGACCCCCGACTCAGCAACAGGTGCTGAGGGCCTGACCTTGCCCGACCTTGCCCTCCATGTGTGGAGGAACCAATCAGAAGTTAGCTAGGGGGCTCTGGATGTGATTTACGGCAACAGTGGAATGCAGAGCGCAGAAACTGCCCTGGGAGGACCTACAGGCCAAAGCAACCTGGCTCAGCTGCAGCTGACCAATCGATCAGCACAGGACAGGCCACTCAAGCCCAGCCCCAATCCTGCGACTGTCTCAGAACCCAGACACTCCCCTTGATCTACCCCAATAGATTCCCACGGTCCCTTCTCGCTCCACCCACAGTGTTGGCGGAAGGATGGACCTGAGTTAATACTTTGCTTTTGCATAGGGTCGTGTCTCTTGGTGATTTTGGGTGTTCAGAGTTTGGGCACAACAAGTTCAGATCCACTGAATCCCCAAAGAAGATGGATACTGGTGGTTATGGCAGCTTGACTGTAATCCCAACAGGCAAGCAGCAGCCAGAGACAGGTTATATCTGGACCAAGCTGGCTAGCCACAGTCGGAACAGCCTATGTGAGTTCAGCAAGAGATCCTGCCTCAGTAAACAAGATTGGCAGTGACTGAGGAAGGCACTCAATGCCTCGGACCTTGGGCCTCTGGACCTTGCACTCATAAATGGCAGCAGGGAAACCATGGATGTTAAACATGCAGGGTTGTCTTTTCAAGGGAAAGATGTATAACCTGTCCTCTGCCCAGAAGGCTGGGAACGGAGGTGGCTAAAGCCTAGGTGTCCTTGGGCCGGAGACAGCTAATGAATAGTCCAGGTGACCTCTGTGTTATCTGGTATGGCAGGCGCTTCCCCAGGCGGGTTCAGAGGTGGCTAACAACCCAGATGGCCTCCACACTGCATGACCAAGGCTGTATCAGAGCCTCCTCTAGGCCTCTGATACTGGCAGCCTATGTCTAGACCCCATCTTCATGGAGGAAATGCCATGTACTTTGAGAAGGGTTTGAAGGTAATCACGCCTCCTTGTGAGGCGGGGTTTGTGTTATGCCAGGAAACTTTTTTTCCCATATTGCACTCTACTTAAATATGCCTAAAATAGACTGCCCAGGGTCAGGTTATAGAAGTTTGAACCAACAGCAGCTGCTGAGTTGAACTGGGTTTCCTTGTTTCCAGTTAGTCTGCTGACCATGGTGTTTGCAGAGACCCCTGCAGGCCTCAAATATGCAGGATACACGCACATCTGTACATGTGAACACATATACACACATGCATGCACACCACTACACACTCATAGCCTGATGACCTGAGTTCCAAACCGTGGAAGGGAAAAAGGACACCCCTCCAGTTGTCCTTTGAGCTCCACTTGAGGCCAAATCTGCTACGCAGTCAAGAATGAGTTGAACTTCTGATCCTCCTGTCTCCACCTCCCAAGTGTTAAGGTTATGTTTGCACTATCGTGCGAAGTTAATGCACAGTGCTGGAGATTGCACTCCACCGTGCTACACCCCCAGCCCAACTTCAGTCTTTTCAAACAGGGTCTAACAAAGTATCCCAGGCTGCCCTGGGGCTCACTATGAGAGCCAGGCTGGCGTCAGCTCCTGACCCTCTGGCTTCAGCCACTCATCACACACAGCAACTTTTGTGTCATAATGATGACAGGAATAACTTCGTCCCCAGAGCTCCCGATGGCATGTCGTGGGTGTAGTCATGCTTCTGCTGCCATGGTCACTAAAAGCACACTATGGAGAAGGTAGTGGAGTCAGCTGCTGGACCTCATCGTGTGTTCTGACACAGAAGCCCAGACGTGGGAAGTGGCTTGCCAAGGCGGCACTGCTGATGAGGGCCATACCTGAGCTCTTACTTCCTACTCTGCACGCGCCTATTGTTACCTGTCCTCTCCAAGGTCCCTTTATCCCTACTTCTGGCACTGTGGGCTGTTCCCTAAAAAGCTGTCCTGCTGAGGATGGGGCTCAACAGTGGAGTGCTTGCCTAGCATGCACACAAAGCCCTCCATTCCACCCAATGTTACACAAACGTACATGTGTGTAAATCTAGCACCTGAGGGGGGGTGGGGGTCCCAGGGGGGTGGGTGCCCCCGCAGCCATCTTCAGCTACACAGTGAGTTCAAAGCCTACCCAGGCTACCAGACAGTGTCAAAAGGGGTGGGTGGGACGGGCCGATAGATAGGATGGTAGAGCTATATAAACACGAGGACCTGAGTTTGTAATCGCACCCGGCTGACTCATTGACCACCTAGCCTATCTCCTTCAGTGAGATTATAAACACATTCTACCATGCCTGACTTTTTATGTGGGTTATAAATGTCACTGGACTTTGACCTCTGACCCATCACACACACACACACACACACACACACACACACACACACACACACACACACACACACGGGGTGGGGTCTGGGAAGGGTGTGATCAGGCACAAAGCCTGAATCAGAGGGATTAATCAAGGCATTTGCTTGAGGTTCTGAGGCAGGATGGCAAATTTGAAAGCAGCATGGGTTATGCTGAAAAGACATGTCTAAAGGCGGGAGCATCAAATGACTCAGCTGTCCAGAGTACTTTAAAAGAGTACTTATGATAGGTTCTTTTCTGAGTTCAAGGCCAGCCTGGATTTACAAAGCAAGATCCTGTATCTCACAAGTTTGGGGGCTGGAGAGACAACTCATTAAGAATTGAGTATTTCTCTTGCAAAGGTCCCAGCCACAATCTTCCTCAGGCTATGCTGATCCACGGGGACCCGTCACCTCTGGCCTCCACAGGTATTTCCTTTGGTCTTGTTGTTCTGAGACAGGGTTTCTCTGTGTAACAGCCCAGGCTGTCCTGAACTCACTCTGTAGACCAGGCTGGCTTCGAACTCACAAAGATCTGCCTGCCTCTGCCTCCCTGAGCGCTAGGACTAAAGGCATGAGCTACCACACCTCCTGTGTACACACCTATCACACAGATAAACACAACTATCCACAATTCAATGTACATATGTGAATATACACACACGTGTATTTAAAGAAAACTTGCTGTGTCATGGTCACAGCTTGTCATGCTTGTCATGGGGGTCACAAGCCTAAACCCCAGCTCTGAGGAGGGCAGACAGGATTACTGGGGCTTGTTGGCTTTGGCCTAGCTAAGAAACTGCAAGCCACAACAGGTTCAGGGAGAGAGATCCTGTCTCAAATAGGCAGACGACAAGAGGACACCAGCTGCCTGCCTCTGCACACATGTGTATACCACTCACAGTCAAACTTCCGTTGTCATTTTTCAAGACAGGGTTTCTCTGTGTAGCCCTGGCTATCCTGGAACGTGCTCTATAGACCAGGCTGGCCTCATGGGTGCTGGGACTAAAAAGCGTGTGTCACTACTGCCCGGCCCAAATAATCTTTAAAAGACAAAAAAAAAAAAAAAAAAAAAGTCCAAACAAACAAAAAAAACAAACTATGCTTGCTGTTATGACCTGTCATCATCCCTACACATTCCTCCCAAATAATGACACTGATGTCCCAACACTCCTTTTACTTAAGCAGCTAGAACCAGGTTTGGAGCAGTATGTAGGGGCGGGTAGAAAGGGAAGACTGACTGGGTAGAGAAAGCAGGCATGGGGAGGGGAAGCCAGGATGTAGGAGGGGTTGGAGGCCTGGAATCTACAATCAGAAGCTGGGAAAGGTAGCCTGATCTCAGTGGTAGCTCTGAAATTCTGCCAACAGTACACCAATGTTTCAGGATGGCCAAGTATCTGCAGGTTTGACCGGAAGCATCTGCTTGCCAGGCTGGGTGGATGTGAAAAGCCAAGGCCCTTATCGGAGGGACCCTGAGCTGGGCCCTGAATTAGTGGGTTTTGAGCCCTGGGCTCCTGAGGGCTGACAGGGCGAGAAGGAGCTGGGCTGCATAGTAGGTGCTCATGGTCATTAGGCGGGCAAAAGGCAAGGGGTGGACGAAAGCGTTCCAGGCCAGCACACCATCGGAGACTGTGAAGAGCACACCGCCCCAGCCAGCACTCCCTCCCCGGACAAGGCTGCGCCACAGCATGGAGAGCAGGATCAGCCCGTAGGCCAAGACGGGAAGGACCATTCCTGGTTCAAGGTGTGGCAGGAGGAAGCTGTAGTATACCAGAGAGACCGGGACGATGTACAGCAGCAATCCGGGCTGCAGGGGGGACAGGCCAAAAGCCCAAAGGTAGAGTAAGTGGGCGGCAAAGAAGGCGGCCATGCCTGAGGGAGAGAGGGATGGGACCCAGTGAGTCAGGTGGGTGCCTCCTGCTTTCCACTGTTGTCCTGACCACCACCAGACCTAAAGGGACAATGCCCCCGGTGTGCCAGTCCCTCCCGCGACGGCCACGCCACTGAGACCACAGCACCCTTTCCTATGAGTTTCCAGAACAATGAGAACGACCTTAGAATTCAGTGTGCCGTGTGCTCGCTCTGTTCAAGTGCCCGGCAACTCCAAACTGTGTTCTGGGAAGCCCTATGCCCTCATTTCACCAACCGCTCTACTGCAGCCAGACTGGCCCACTTGGGCAACATAACCCAGGTCCTTTCCGCACACGATTCCATGCGCGGGGTGGCATCTCTCCCCACTTGCACATACATCCTTGAAAATACACCTCGATACCAGGTGTAGTAGGGAAGTTTCTGTATATTCCTGTAACCCTAGCACTTGGGAGAGCTAAGGCAGGAGGATCCTAAGTTGGAGGCCATTCAGACCAACCTGGACTATACAGATGTGTCAACGACAACACCCTGCCGCCCTCGCCCTCCTCAGCTATGCTGCGCTTTAATGTCCTCCACCCCATCCCTTCCAACCATACCCTGACCCTGACCCTCAGGTGAACCGTGAGCTGTCTGCCACACAGCACTGTGTCACGGTGTCCCGGGGTCACAGCCTGGTTCAGCCCTAATAACCCAAAGTTGTGTCCCAGCACTGGCCGACTCCACAAGAGCCTTCAATGTATTGTCAGAGAGTCCCTGCTCACCATAAAGGAACCCTCCAGGCCAGATGAGGCAGGCATCTCCCACAGCAGAACACACAAGACCTCCCCGGAGGAGCCAGGAGTAGCTTCCACTAGGGGCTACAGCCAGGAACACAACCAGGCTCAGGACGGGCAGGCACTTCACCAGGGCACTGAACCAGGATGGCTGGTCCTCAGGAATCCAGAGGAAGAAGTAGAGGAAGCAGGCAAGGATGAAGGGGACCAGCCACCTGCAGACCTGTGGGTGCTTCGGGAGAGGGGAGCTGCTCAGCCTCCCACACCCAGTCCGCAGGTAGGATGACGGGAAAGGCTTACGAGGCCAGCACTTAGGAGATGGAAACGGGATGATGCTGGGCTCAAGAGCAGTCTATGATACACAGCGAGGGCCCTATTTCAACACCTGCCCCCCCACCTCCTACCCTCATCCCCCATCCCCCCACCCTCCCCACCCCCGCACCACGACCCAAGGCGTCCAGGTTGGACTTCAGGGGCCAGGACCTTCCACTTGGTAATCTGGTCACTCAGGACAAGACCACAGTGCTTTAGAACCTGGACTCCTGGAAGGAAAGGGGACCCCAACCAACTCACCACACAGGGACTCACAGGCCCTAGGGCTGCCCACATTCCCAGGTCGGAACCCACCCCTCCTCACAGGCTCTCACTTGGTCTGAGGTCTTCGGAAGCAGCCCCTCCTTTCTAGTATCCATGCTGAGTGGTGTCTATTTAGGAACCAGTGGCTTCAGAGGGCACAGGGGAAGCCTTTTAAGGTTACACATTAATCCAAGTGTCCTGTGGACTCTGGGACTGATAACAGGGCTCACCCAAGGCCTGCTCTTCTCTGACACTTGCTGATAAAGTGCCCATCAAGACTCAAGGGTCCCTCCACCCTGCACAGCCCCTCCCCCAGCATACAGAAACCTGGCCACCTCCTCCTACAGGCCAGCATAGGTAGACCTTCCATTGTCTGGCGCCCGGCCAATCAGAAGGGACAATGCAGGGTTCCACAGAAGGCTACCTATTCCCACAGCCAACCCAACAGCAGGCAGGGAAGATTCCAGGGAGGAATCCTGCCTTGTGCTTGATGTCACTCAAACACACTTCTTACAAAGATCATCACTCCACGTGTAGGCACTGTCTGTCCTGCAGCCCTTCCCATGTAGAACATAGGTACCTACTGGGTGCCAAGTGCCCAGCTTACTACTAGGTTCCTTAATAGGGGACACTTCATTGTGTGGCTACTCCCTGCCTCCTATCCCACCTTTTTATTTTGTTTTTCCAAGACAGGGTTTCTCTGGATAGCCTGGGACTCCCTTTGTAGACAAGGCTGTACAGATCTCCAACTCATGTAGAGCCTGCCTCTGCCTCCTGAGTGCTGGGACTAAAGGCCTGCACCACCATGCCCGGAGCTTCCTATCCCCTTAATGGAAGAAAGCCCAGCTCCAAGGTCCAGGGACCTCTTGTTCTTACTAGCAGGTCTCAGCTAGAGGAGGAGAGGGAGGGGGGCTGTGAGCTGACTCAACAGAGCTCCCACCCTGATCTGCACTTCAAAACATGGCCAAGGGAGTGCTAACTAACAAGACTGGTGCCCTTTTCCAAATGTTCTGCCTGGTGAGCATAATTAGCCCTAAACACACACACGCGCACACACGCACGCACACACGCACGCACACACGCACGCACGCACGCACACACACACTCACCCACCCACCACTGCTGTCCCAAGAGAACGAACGTAGCTCTCTCTAGGCCATGTGGAGCAAGCAGATCCACCCAAGCCTGAGTCCCAGAACTCAAGGTCTGACACCAGGGTTCTTCAGCTGTCTTCCTTTATTTATATTTGCAGTATGAAACACAAGCCCTGCACACATACTTGCACACTCACGCCAGCCTGGGGAAAGGAGCTGGGACAAGGCCACTTGGCAGCAGTGCTGGGAACCCTCAGGGCACTGGGCACCCAGAATCCCCGGTTCTGGCGCTCTAGGGGATGTTGCCAGGGAAGCCCTGCTCCCCAGGGCCAGGGGCCAGATGCCTGGTCAAAGTGCAAGGTCTGAACAAACGCATGGCCATCCGGGCCTAGCGCCCTCTGTTACACCCCAAGGTGGTCCTGAGTGAAAGGCTGGGTGTAAGCACCTGCACCAGAGCCTGGGTCAGCAGCTTCAAAGCCCAGCACCCGTCCTTCCTGGACAGACAGGAGGCTGCGCTTCAGAGCCACTGAGCCAGCTATTGCACTGGCTTCCTTTCCTACTCCTCACTCGTATATATATGTATATATAATATATATAATATACCTCTCTCTCTGCCTCTCTCCTTTCTCTATGTGACTCTCTATCTTTATTCTAGGAGACAAGGCTCCATAGTTTCTCTTCTCAGTGCAAATGGGGTGGGTGAGGGCATCTCCCTGGCACCAGCCTCCTTTGGAGTCCAGAGGAGAGAATGCAGGATGTGGGATAATGGGGGAGAGGGCCACCAAAGGACCCGTCCTGCCCCAGCGGGGGATTCCATGGGGCGGACAGAGGATTTGGCCACCACTGCCACCAGGCAGCTACCTGGAAACAGAGGGAGACACGTGTGAGGATCCAGGGACCCCATTCTGCCCACCCACACCAGGCTGTAGACACACTCACTGGGAACCGGATGAAATGGGCCCTCCTGGGGTAGAGCCATTGGGCATCTCAAGGGCCTGGGCACTGCTAGGGGAGAAAGGAGAGCTGGAGGTTCCGTCTTTCCCCACCAGCCTTGCCCCATCCACCCAACACCTCCCAAGAGAGGCGAACTCACCTCTGGCTTTGGGGAGGCCCCAAAGGTTCTGGGCCCTTTTCCCCCTCCAAGGTCTGGGGGGACTGCTGGGCCTCAAAGGCTGGGACAGAGGTAGAGGGCTCTCTGGTTGTACTGTAGGAGAGACCAGTTTGACTACCGTTAGATGCTCACAGACCTCTGCCTGCCAAAGGCCACCGTCTCTGCAGAATGGGCCTCGGGTGAGGGAGGGCTGGGGCGCAGAGACCTCAGGACAGGGAAGCCTAGGGCAGGCCATGGCAGAGCGCATGGTGGAGCTGCAGGGCTGTGGGGCGGGAGAGCAGGCCTCCTCGGCCTCTGATCTGAGGGCTCCCAGTGGTGGTGCCACACGCACTTGTGGTGCTTGTGCTCCCTGATCCTCCTGGAAGCCATTTTTAATAGACTCTGGGGTCACAAGGGCCCTATGTGCCATTGTCTAAAACATTTCATTACTAAAAGGAACAGCTGGCTACAGGGGCAGAAGGTTGAGCCAGCCCAGTGCGGAGGACAACGGGGGACCTGGGCTCCCCTGGCCCACCTCCAGCAAGCAGTGCAGATGGGACACCCATGGTCACCTGTCCAAGGAGCTGGAGGCAGAGCTCATCCCATGTAGAGTGGCCTGGACATCCGCAACACTAACCAGGGCCTGGCAGGGGGCTGTGGAAGGAGAGAGGGGACATATCTCAGCTGCTGTCTTCACAACACATGTGGGCCTGAGGCAGAGCTCAGCGCCCTTATGGGAAAGGTATGGCTTGGCTCACCCAACAGCTCTGCTACTTTGCTGCTTTCTGTGACTTCCTGAGGTGCTGAGGGGGGTGTGGGGTCCTGAGACCTAGAAGGTACAACAGGAACTTGAAGGTGTGGCTGTGGTCCACACCCAGGCCTGAGAGAGGACTAGGGAATACCTCCCGATGAGCGTCACACCCTGGCCATGCATACCTGAGCTGTGGGGCACTGTGGGCTGGAGGGCTGGTCAGGATCTGGGTGGAGGACGTGTCTGTCTCCTTGGAAACTGAGGGTCCTGTTGGGACATCCATAGGCACTGGTTCAAAGGTGGCTGTCCAACTTGGGCCTGTGAGAGGTGAGAACATGGGCAGAGGGAGCTTCAAGCAGGCAGATGCTCCATGTGTACCCAAGTACAAGCAGACACTTACCAGGAGGCTGAGGGCCTGGGCTGGGGAAGGAGGAAGGGCTGGTCCTTCCACAGGCTGCCTGGCCAGCCCCCTCATCCTCATCCTCTTCCTCCTCGTCCTCATCATCCTCGCTGTCCGTGCTCCCTCCACTCCTGCCTCGGACAGCGACTCGTTAGGAGGCCAGCATGTAGGGACAGCCTGCTGACCCACTTCCCCACTTCCCCAACCACGCCAGACCACAGGACACAGGCAGCAAAGCACGAGAGGGAGCAGAGGTCTCCAGGGAGTCCAGGGACCCAGGGTGCGAAGATGCCGGCGAAGCCAGCAAACAAGGGGAGTCGAGTCACTTGCGAACAAGACTCGACCACAACCACAAGAGATGAGGTACCAGCTCTCAAGCCACTGCTGACACCAATGTCAAACACACAGGCCTGTCCACTGTGAACCATCCCCAGAATAAAAGATTTACTTTGCGCTTTCCCTTCAGCTATAAATACCAGGAAACACAGTTGCCATATCTTCAGAACACACCTAGAACCCTTGGCTGCTCTAAAAATAGTCTGAAAGCCTATGACACAGTGTGTAACCACCAAGAAAATCCCAAAGGCCTACACACATAAAGGAGAAAGGATCAGGGGTAACCCAAACTCAAGGACCTACCTCCTAAAGCATATATATAAATATGTAAACAGATATAATAAACCTGAGTACAGTGTAGCATTTAAACAAGAGACCAAGAAGGAACATCAGGTAATGAGGAAAGATGGAATGTAGGTAAAAAGGACATACATGAGTCAGAAAGTTACAAATCGGCCAGGCTTAATCCCAGCACTCGGGAGTCAGAGGCAGGTGGATCTCTGTGAGTTCAAGGCCAGCCTGGTCTACAAAGCTATACAGAGAAATCCTGTCTTGGAAAACCAAGAAAGAAAGGAAGAAAAAAGTTGCAAATCCTTCTATTTTTGCCTAATGTCAAATCTGTCATAGTTTGTCTTGTTCGCCCCATGGCGGCAAGTTCTGTGTATTGAAGTAGCGAGAACCATGAAATAAAGTCAGTGACAGCAGTTAAGTGTTAAGACCCTATGTGATGTGCCAGTGCCTCGAAATAGCCACTTACTGTACAGCAGAATTTCACTGAGATTACACAGCTAGGGCTGGCGACTTCTTAAATCAGCCGTGTAATGCTTTGATTTGTGAGTTCATCAGAAGAAAGTGGAGAAGGAAGAATATACATAAACTGGGTGTGGTGGTACATGCCTGTAATCCCAGCACTCAGGAGGATGAGAAGTTCAAGGTCACCCTCAACTATAAAGCAATTTTAAGCCAGCCTGAGCTATATGATAAAATGTCAACAAAGCAACAAAACACAAATCTCAAAAAAAAAAAGATAGAGAAGATAGAGGGATTTCTTTCAAAACTAACGCTACATCTGCTACTCTGTGAGGTGGCTCTACCACCTGTGTGAAACCACCCAACTAACTACAACACACTCTGATTTTCCTCATTCACTTCAGCCTCCGTCCAAGACATTTATAAACCTCTGTGTGTGCGTGTGCACTTGCAGACACGCATGTTTTACGTGTGCACACATCCCCTAGCAGGGGGAACTTACGAGACAGGAGGGTAGGGAGACTCACCGGACACCCGGGGGCTGGCCTGCATGGGATGCCCTCGCAGGCTGGCTGCCCTGCCAGGCACCGTATTCTCCGTCTGACTCTGCTGAGCCGTGGCCCTCCTCCTCCTCCTCCTCCTCCTCGTCATCATCGAACTGCTGGATCCGGTCCTTGTAGCATATCTCAAGGAGGTTGGCATTGGGCTGCAGTGCAGGGCAGGAGGGCGTGCTGCACTGCTTGTGTGACCCCACACACCCCACCCCCACCACAGCCAGGACAAGCAGCACTCACGTTCTCATCATCAGCATTTAAGGAGAAGGTGATGTTAGCAGTCTTGTCAAAGGGTGCACTGGGAGAAAAGAGAGACACTGAGACATAATTCTCCCCTCCTTTGCTTGTTCACATGACACACAGCAAGTTCACCTCCCCCCTCCCCCCAAGGTGCTGTAACCTTAAAGCCAGTGCTCACAGAACTCTGAGGTCACAGAAGGAAGGAAGAGACATAGGTCACCTAACTCATTCTCAGCACATCGCACTTGGTTCTTTCTCGTAATCAATCACACTGAAGGGGAGTGCCCCCATCTCTTCCCTAAGCATAAACACAGCTGCTGGGGCTGGCAGGGTGGCTCAGCGGTTAAAAACACTTGTTGCTCTTGCAGAGGACCTGGACTCAGTTCCTAGCACCCATGTGGTGGCTCATGACCCTCCATAACTCCAATTCCTGGGGACTCTACACCCTCTTGTAGGCTCCATGGATAATGGATGCATGTGGTACACACACACACACACACACACACACACACACACAGAGGCAAACTCATACATTAAATTAGAATAAACCTTAACACAAACAATGCAGCTTCCTTCAGATGCTCAAACAGGGACTCGGGTGACCTGCCACGCAGGAAGCTCTGCAGGATGCCTGAATCCTAATCTGTCTGTGGACTAGCCTCAGCAACTCACTTAGCACGAAGTCTCATTTTGTCATCTGTAACGTCAAGGAAACAGTATCTACCTTGAAGGGTGTTTTTAAGGATTTACCTACAATCTAGGTAAGAGTTTACACATCCATCCATGTTTCCTGATAATGACAGCTCTGGGTGTGCCAATCTGCTATTCTTAACTACCATGCAACAAAGTAAATTACTAAAAAGCATCAGCAAGATGCACCCTATTCTGCCACCTCTGTGTTACCATTTCTTGCTAACACAAACAAATGCAGGGGGACCTATCACTTCCTATCATGGTTTGTGGCCTTCAGCCTGTCTTCCTCTTTCTTGTGAGAATCAAAGTGCTGGTTGGAAGGGCACGGGCCCAGTACTACACTCTGGAAAATAAACTAATAATACGGTTGAGTGACGAATACCGTAGATCCCATAGCGTGGGGGGAGTGGGGATGAGGGCACACACACGACACGACACACACAGCATCAGGCAGAACATACATGGGGAGGGGAGGGAAAGGGGGGAAAAGACAGAGAGATAGAGAAGAAGAGAGAAGAGGCAGGAAAAGTCCTGCCTGCTCCTTCAGAGGAACTGCCAGGTGACATGCCAGCATAATGCCTGAATGCTAACACAGACGACACTTACAGCCAAATAGGCAAACTGCTTCCAAGAGGCCACCCCAGCCAGACCCTGCCATAGCACAGGTACAGGCTGCAGCAGCTGACACATGGCCCCTGGCCTCGAGAAGCCTACAGTATGGTGCTCAAATGCTATTCATGTTTGGAGATTAAGTAACACGGCTGCCGGGGCCTCACCACTCCCTGCCGGAGCTACCCAGCAGGTGCTGCCGATAGGGAGTGCCTCACAGCGGGCACATGGCAAGCCGTCCATGCCCACCTCGTACTCTCCTTAGCACCGTGCACAGGTGTCCTGCTCAGTTCTCTTCCAGACAGCCCCACATCTGAAATACACACATGCTCTCCAAGAGGACTGGCCAGCTTACTCTCTTCCTAGCTGAGCCTGTGACTTTCCAACAATCGCCTGCAGATTGTCTGTTACCCACCTTTTCAAGTTTTTGTTTTAGGATAAGAGTCTCAGGTTGCCCACCTAAACTAGCCTTGAACTCACTATGTATCTGAGGATGACCTTGGACTCCCTAATTCTCCTGCCTCTACCTCCAAAGTGTTAGGATGACAAGAATGTGCCACCACATCTGGCTTTTTTCTGTTTCTACTGAGATTACATGGTAACAACACTTTATATACAGATCACATTGCATACGCAGGTTGGGGTTATTTCCCAAGGGGTTAACAGTCTTAAATTCATGAAATGCTCAGCAATATAGTCCATTCTTTCTTTCTCTTTAAGAGTTATCACATACAGTGTTCTGTCTGCATGTATGTCTACAGGCCAGTAGAGGACAGTAGATCTCATTACAGATGGTTGTGAACTGTCATGTGGTTGCTGAGAATTTAACTCAGGACCTATGGAAGAGCAGCCAGTGCTTCTTAACTGATCCATCTCTCCAGCCCAATATACTCCACTCTTACAACTATAGGAGGGAAGTGTCCTTAATTCCCCAAAACGAGGAGCTAAGGTTCTCAGCAAGTCAAGAGTAAAGCAACCCAGCCAAGTGCTACACAGCCCTGCCCCCGTCAGCAGAGGAGGCGTCTCCCCCAGCAGCCTGCAGGACACCTCTCCCCAGCACTGTTTACCAGGTACCTTCCCTGCCCTACCTCTAAATAGCTTCATTTGTCTCGTAACTTTTATCTTGGTGGGGAAGCAGGAACAGAGCTTTTTCTCACAAGCACAACTAGTCACCCATACCCTCCATCCACCAGACGCCAGCTGCAGCCCCATCAGGATGGAGCCTTGCTCGAACATGTTCCCCAAACGACAGAAGGGCCTCTGACTAACGGGAGGCCACACCAAGCAGAGAAGCAGCAAACACAGGACTCCATGGTTGAGCTGAGGGATCCTGAAGCCACAGCAGACTGCAGTCCACCACAATGCACCCAGATGTGCAGCCTGAGGACCTGGACAAGGCTCTCACTGTCCGGCTAGGCCCCAGGACTTTGTCCCTTTGGGTGTATATAGCTGATAAGCTTGCTCAAACGGTGGCACAGAGTATTACAAAACGGGCTCACATCCAATGGCATAACATCCCAGACCACCACAAGTGACAACACAGATGTCCACTCCATGCTCCCCGGGCCGAGAGTTGGGTCATCTGACAACCATGTTCTGCTTTCCCCAGAAACACCGAGACTTCACCAAGACTGGCATCTCTCACCCAGGCATCATTTCCACACTATAGACTGTGTTCACCATCCTCACCAGACCTTCAGTGTGGGAGGGGAAGAAGACTACAGAGCTGGGTCTCACTTTAGAGGCCTCAGCCGGGGTGCTGGCCCGGTCATGGAGCACAAACAGATTAACATTCCAGAGAAGAGCCAAGGCGTGCACCACCATGGGGTTGGGCAGCATTGCGACCTCACACAAGGACATACCCCGGCAGGCACAGCACATGTTGTCACACGGCGGGAGCCCCAACTTCCTATGAGGAATACTTACTTCACACTTTCTTCCTGCTCCCCAAATTCCTCATCATTAAAGCCAAAGTGGTCAATGAAGGCTGAGGTCATGCGTTGCATCTGGAAGTCCATGAAGGCCTACAAGAGGCACAGAGGTCAGGCTGGGAGGGGCTGCCCTTCCCGGGCCCCCACTTGACAGGCCCTGCCCCACCCACCTGCTGCAGTACAGCCTCCTCGGGGAAGTTGAACTCCTTGAGGCGGTCATCCTCATCGTCACTGGAGGAGTGCAGGTGGTGAGTGTTCACCTGGGGGCAGGATGATGGAGAGTACTCGGGGCATGCTCCAGTCTAGACAGGGGCAAGGCAGGCAGCAGCGGGGAGCAGGGGCCTCACCAGGTCCACCGTGTTCTTCTTGTTGGTCTCAGCCAGGGGACCGGTCACGAACGCTTCCCACCGCTGCTGCTGATCTTCTGGCAGCTCTGAGCACACGGACAGGGCCATGTGAGGAGGGGGGACCTCGGCTTCTAACACCCGCGTCTCCAGGCCGCACCTCCAGCCGCCCCCGCGCCTCACCCTTCAGCAGCTGCCCCAGTTGCTCAGCATTGGGCCCCTGCTCTGTGTTCTGCACCACAGCATTGGCCACCCGGGTCAGGTGGCCCATGTAGCCTTTCCTCGGGCCCCCTCCAGACCTGGTTGAAAGTGGAGGTCAAGCTGGGTGACAGGCTGGACGCCAGGCTACCCAGGCCCAAACCCACCCTCCCACTGCCCTATGTGTCCCCAGGAAGGCGGCGAGTACTGACTGCACATTGTCATTGTCCTCCCAGGAGGCCAGGATGCGCTCCACCAGGCGGCAGTGCTGAAGGAGCTGTGGAGAGCAGAGCGCGGTTGGGCTGGGGAAGGGCGGCCCGGCGGCCCAGCAGCCTGGGAGGGGCCTTCGCCAGGCCCCAGGCCGTCCTGACACAGGACCATGCAGGCCAGGCTAGCCTCAAACTATGAGGTCAAAGATTGCACGGCCTCTCCATCCTTCTCCCAGTGCTTCCCTACAGCTGCTGTGCCATGGTGTGCTGGGGACCACCCACAACTGCACACAGCCTAGCACGCTAGCAGGCTCACGAGGCAAGCACTGACCAGGCGAGCTACATCCCAAGCCCTCGTTTTTTTGTTTCTTTTCTTTTTTCCCCCTCTGACAGAGTCTGCCTACATAGCCTAAGCTAGGCACAAAAGTTGCGACCGTCCTCTCCTGGACTGGGATTAAGGTGTGAGCCACCGTGCCTAGCATCGGTTCTTCACGTGTCACATGGAACAGACACAGCCCCCCACAAGGCTCACCCCTCACTTGTCCCTAGCATCCCCACTCTCCACTGCCAAGTCATAGCATTCACTGGCCCTCAGTATATACCCATTCCCCCAACTGCGTGTCCCACATCCACCCTAGGTACTGGTACTTTCAAGTGGGAGGCCTCTGGGAGGGTGTCTTCAGGGACCAGGTCCCCAGAGGGAGGGGAGCAGGGGCCCCAGCTTACATGTTTCAAGATGGGGTTTGGGATGGGCGTCTCAGAGCTGCTGTCTGGAGGGGGCCCGGAACTTAGCATGGCGCTCACACACACCTCCACTTGGGCATGCAGGAAGTTGTTGAATACATAGTGGAAAAAGAGGTCCTGAGGGAGCGGGGACATGGGCTGACATCAAAATGGCTCTGCCCACACCTCTGCCTCCCCGGCCGAGCCCATCCGTCCCATCCGTCCCTTGTACCAGTAAGGTGTTGGGCACATCCAGCGCCAGGAGTTCCTGGGTCAAGGCAGCAGCGTTGGTACTCAGAGCACTGGCCAGGAGCTTGACCACATGCAGCCTTGTGTTACCCAGTGGTTGGGCCAGGCTGCCCCACGTCATCTGCAGAGGCTCCAGCTACAGGACGAGGGATGCTTAGTGTGCAGCGGGCACTTCTCTCCCACCCCCTCCCTCCAGAGTCACAGCCACCCGAGTCCCACCTTGGGAGGCTCAAGCAGGAGCTGATGGAAGCGGGCGAGCCGGGGACGCAGGGCATGCAAGGCTCCCATACTGGATACTGCATTATCCAGGGCCCCCTGGGCCAGGAGCTCCAACTGCCCATCCACGCTGCTAAAGAAGTTGTTCATGGTCACAGAGTCAGACCTGTGGAGAGAGCAGGGCGAAGGCAAAGTGAGCCACGCAGGCCACAACAATGGCCAGAGGAACACCACAGCCTTGTGCCCTGAACATCCGGAGCTCTTTGACAGGTCCACAGGCAGGGCAGAGGCAAGGCCTGGCTGGGGAAGGACATGTGTGCACGACGGCCATCCAGACCGCGAGGCTCTGAGGGACTACAGTTGCGGGCAGCGGCCGTGTGCCACGTCAGGCTGGCACCCTCACCTTGGCCTCCTAGGCTCCAGGAGGGTCAGCAGCACCTGGATCCCACTGACAATGACAGACTGACACTGCTCTCCCTCAAACATGTTACTCAGAAGCTGCTCGATGGTCTCCTGCCTGAGGGAAGGGGAGTCAGCGTCAAGGGCCAAGGGCCAGGACTCCCCCAGGACAGGTCCCTCCCTAGGCCTCAACACTGGCCCTGCAAACCCACTTCTCCAAGGTGGCCAACAGCTGGTCTGGCTCCGGGCTGTCCTGGCCTTGGATCATCTGCTCCCGGCTGAGGCGGATGATGTCACACAGGGACTGGGATGCATTGGAATGTTGCTGGGGAAGTGGAAACAAGTAAGGATGCAACACAGGCTAGCCATCGGCTCCCAGCCCTTTCAGACAGAAAGGAGCAGTCACGCAGACACTGGGATACACGCAATGAGGAAGCCAGTGCCCAAAACCTCCAGAAAGGAGACAATCACGTAGGCACACGCAGCAAGGCTCAACCGCATAGTCATTAACTGCCGAATGGAAAACAAAGCTTGGCATAACCACAATGTGGGGTATTTATTATTCAGCCATGAAAAGGAATGAGGCACTGAGCAATGAATGCTACAATGAAAATTAACATCCCCAGTCCTGCCAAGACAAGAGTCTCATGTAGCCCAGGCTACCCCCAAACTCTCCAGGAAGCAAAGAGTGATCTTGAACTTGCGCTTCTCCAGTTCCAGAGGACCGAGATTGCAGGTGTGTCACTATGCCTGGTGTGTGTGACTCCCAGGGCATCATGAACCCTAAGCAAGCACTCTATCACACCCTCAGGCCCCCACCCATCTAAGGCACAAAGGGGGTGTGGGACAGGGTCTGAAGGAGGCTTCCGAGAAGCCAGCCGGCACTCACATTGTCGTCCTTCGAAGGGTGGATCTGCTCAATAAGCCGCTGGACAATCTTTTCTTCGTTGAGCCACTGAAGGAAGAGGGTAGGTTCCTAAGCCACATGCCGGCCCGCCCCGCCCCGCCCCGCCCCGCCCCGCCCCCCCCCCTGAGCGGGCTCCTCACGTTGAAGACGTCCTGCCGCAACTGGGGCCGCTCCACACAGGTGAGCAGGCGCAGCAGGAGGTCCATGATGGCCGAGGTGCCGATGTGCCGCAGCAACAGGCCCACGAAGTCGTCCTTCTTGCGCAGGAAGGACACAAGCTAGGGGCACAAGCTGTGTCACGGCACAGTCCTACCCACCCGCCCTACTCCTCACCCAGATGTGGAGGGAGAGCCGGCAGGCAGGCACCTGGTCTGTCTTGCGGTTGATGAGAATGCCCATGACCTTGCTGAAAAAGCTGGCGAGTAGTGGGTTGAGGTTGTCCCCGCTCTGCAGGAAGCCATAGAGCCGGTTCAGCAGGGACTCATCTGCACCCAGGGCATCGTTGATCTGGGGCACATCGGAGGTCAGGATCTCACAGGCTACACTAGGATACCTGGGAAGTGAGTGCAGGATAGGTGTGGGTGCAGAGAGAAGGTAGAGGCCCCACTTCATCCACATCCAGCACTGGGCTAGGGGGGTGGGGAGTCCAATGCCCAGGAAGGGAATCCAAAAGAGAAATAAAGAGCCTCTCCAATTCCTTTTCTAAAAGTCTGTTAATTTCTGTTTTATGTACACTAGTGTTCTGCCATGGGTGTCAGGCCCCTGGCCCCTGGAGCTGTAGCTGTGAGCTGCCATGTGGATGCTGGGAGCTGACCTGGAAGCGCAGTCGGTGCTCTGAACCACGGAGCCGCCTGCCTAGCCCCACCCCTTCAGTTTCTACATCCTCCCTAGGCTTCCTTAAGAACCCACTGGGGGTCGGAGTTATAGCTCGGAGGCCGTGAGCACTCTGGCAGAGGACCTGGGTTTGATGCCTACCACCTACACAGCAGCTCATAACCAACTGCAGTTTTGAGTTCAGTCCAACAGCCTGCCCCAGCTTCTACCAGGACCAAGCACACATCATACACATCTGGTGACACAGACACACATGCAGCCAAAACACCCATACACATAAAACAAATGAAAAATAATTAGCCAGGTGGTAACGCACACCATTAATCCCAGCGCTCAGGGGGCAGAGACAGGTGAGTCTCTGTGAGTTAAGGCCAAGATGGTCTACAGAACTAGTTCCAGGACATCGAAGGCTACCCAAAGAAACCCTGTCTCAAAAAAAAACAAAAGCACAAAATAAAACAAAGCCAGGCATGGTGTCACATATCTTTTATCCCAGGACTCAGGGGGCAGAAGTAGGAGGATCTTTTTGAGCTCGGGGCCAGCCTGGTCTACATAATAAGGTCTGGGGCAGCCCGTGTTACATAAAGAAACCCTGTCTCAAAAAGAAATAAAATAAGGAGGGCTGGAGAGAAGGCTCAGCGGTTAAAAGCACTGCCTGCTCTTCCAGAGGTCCTCAGCTCAATCCCAGCACCCACATGGTGGCTCAGGTATCCACAGTGGGATCTGATGCTCCCTTTTGGCATGAAGTCATACGTGCAGATAGGGCACTCATATAGATAAAATAAGTAAATAAATCTTTAAAAAATAAAATTGAAATTAAAAACAACAAAAATCTAGCAGGCAGCCATTGTGGAGGCACATGCCTCCTGCAATCCCAGAACTCAAGCAGCAAAGGGCAGGTGTGAGTTCAAGGCCAGCCTGGCCTACACAGCATAGCCAGAGCTACATAGACTGGGCTCCCAGTCCCATACCACATACTGCTCCAGCTCAGGCCAACTCTCCTTACCATCCATCCTAGCCCTGGTGTCTGTCCTCTCTATAACCCTCTGCCCTTTGCTCCTCTTCTCAGACATGTTTGGGTCCTTGACATTCCAAGAGCTTCACTGCTACGGGTGCCACCCAAGGCCCCGTGAGAACACAACTGCTCCAAGTCTAGCCCAAAACCAAGAGCCCCACAGCCAGCAGGGATGCCTCACTATCGATCACCTCCATGCTGAGTCTAGATCACAGCCCACTAGATGCACATTTAATAAGGGTGGATGGGCAGAGGGAGAAGCAAGGGAGAAGACACCTAATGGGATGAGCCGGCAAATGACAGCCACCAGGATGCAAGGGACACCATACTGTTACAGACGCCGTCCCCAAGAAGGCAGCAAGACCTAATTAATAGGCCATGGCTCTAGAGCTGACACTGCCTTATAAGAGGAACACTAAGGAGCAGCCCTCATTGTCATCTGTCTGGCTCAACGTGTCCAGAGTGGAAGACAGAACAAGGCGGAGGGCGGCACAGTGAACAGGTGGGACACAGGAGGCAGAGATGAAAGACCAGGGAAGGACTCGAGGAAGGGCAGCAGCACGAAGGCTCATAATTGCTGGGGACCTGACATGTCCTGTCTGCCTGACCCTGCCTCGCCACATGCTGCTGCTCCCGTGCCCATGGGGGAGGGGGGCCACATGCTTCCTCCCTCTGCAGAAATCTTCATGCCGGGCACCAAGAATGAATGGGTCAGACACATGCAGACACTGCACGCCCAAAGCTCAAAATGCAAAAGGAAATTAATAATAACAACATCCCAGATGAAAAGGAGGAGGCCTGGAGTCTAGGGCTGGCTGTAACCACACGGGAGCCCCACAGGCCGCCCCGCTACAATATCTGTGTCAGGAATGCAGTGAGCCGCAGTCAGTCCTGCTAGGCTCCTGCTACTCTAGACCAAAGAAAAAGACACCTTTTCTCCAGAGCTTCTACCAACCTCCAGGAAACAGTGCTGAGACATGCCAATGTCTCAGGTAAAAGCAGGACAGACTCATGGTGCAAGTTAAGGAGGCAGCGTGTCACTGAGGAGACAGGAGTCTGTGGGGTGGGGGAGGTGCTCAGGACGCTGCTATGGTCCACACACAAACTAAGTCTGCACAGATGCACAGGTGCACAAGTCAAGTCAGGAAGCCTCCTTTCAACAGGTCAGGACTAGGCAGGTTCCAGGCAAGTCACTAGCCCAGGAAGAAACCCTACAGAGTCAGTTAGGAAAACAGCAACGTATACTTGGGTCACTCAACTACTTCTTACAGCTATGTTCAGTTCAAGTCTACATCATCCTAGCAAAAATCCGAATTGATTAAAAACACTAGGAAGGAGACAGGAGAGAAGGCCAGCAGTTCAGCATGTTTAAGACTTTCAGAGGGAGCCGGGCATTGGTGGCGCATGCCTTTAATCCCAGCACTCAGGAGGCAGAAGCTGGAGGATCTTTGTGAGTTCAAGGCCTGGTCTACAGAGCGAGTCCCAGAACAGCCAGAAAGCCTGTCTCAAAACAAGACTAAACTAAACAAAGCCTTGCAGAGGACTAGGTTTAGTTCCCAGCTCCATCATCAGATGGCTCAGAACCTTCTGTACCTCCAGCTCCTAGATCTCCAACATCCACTGAGCTCCTTAGAAACCTACACGCATGTGGCACACACAAACTCCACAGGTATACATAAATACATACAGATACTAAAATTAGACAGACACCAACAAGGAAACACTGCTGTGTAAACATGAGGAGTTATGCTTAGATCCCCAGCAGCCATGTAAAATGCTGGGTGTGATGCCTTGTGTCTGTAATGCCAGAACGAGGGAGGCAGAGACAGGCCGATCTCTGGATAGCTGAACTGGTTAGCTTCTGATTCAATAGATCCTGTCTCAAAAAACAAGGTGGAGGAATGGTGAGCCAGCTCAGCAGGTCAAGACCAAGCCTGAAAACTCAAGTTCAACTGCCAGAACTCATATGGTCGAAGGAGAGACCGCAGAGACGGGCCATTGTAATTCTTCCTCTGAAAGCACACTCACTCACGCAGGAAGTCAAGCATGGTAAATGTTTGCTATAATATCAGCCTTGGGAGAGAACAAGATCAGGAATTCAAAGTGATCCTCAACACAGAAAGTTCAAGGTCAGTCTGAGCTACGTGAGACCCTATCTCTAAAACAACAAGGAAGACAGCAACAAGCAAGGAAAAAGTTTGACAATGAAACCAAAGGGAGGAAACCCCACTCCTTGCTGAGGTTTGAAGGGTGAATGGGACTTGTCCCAAGGCCTCCTTTTTGGTGTGTCTAGATAGTGTTATCACACAAAACTGTTAAAAAAGGGCCCGGCTCTCCCTGCCTCACTCACTCACTCACTCATCCCCACAGCTCAGTTACTGAGTACAGACAGGGTGGAGTGAAGGACTCACTTGTAGCGCAGCCGTTCCTCACCACTGGATGGGGGCTCCTGGGTGACCCAGGCCACCATGGCCTGTAAGTGGGGTGGCTGCAGCAGGAAGTCCAGGAGCTTCAGGTTGACAACCTTGCACTCCTGCAACACGTCCTCCTCATCCAGAAGCTCTGGCAGGCTCAGGTCCTCCTTCTCCAGGAGTGTGTCCAGGTGAGAGCTTGTGTGTAGGTCAAACTTCCAGAACATGGCGCCCTACAAGCACGGGCATAATCAATTTGTCACACATAACTAGCAACCCCTGTTGGACAAGACACTGCCACAGTGACCAAGCACAAACAGCGTCCCAGGCCCCAGACACAGGTTCCACACAAGCCTGCCTTGCACAGGAGCTGCACAGGTGTGGCGCCTGCGCCCAACACTGTGAGCAGACCCAGTCCTGCCAGGGAGCCCGGAGCCCACCACCTCAGCCTCCAAACTGCTTCCCCGCAGTGTCACGCTCAGCTTAAGGCCCGGTGAAGGCCTCAGTGTGGACCATCCAGGGCCTGCGAGGAAAAGCTAAACAGTCTGCAGTGACCTTGGCCCATCCCAAGAGCCTGTATTCACTGTCCTGTATCTGGGCAAGGTTATCATTTGAACTTCTGGCTTCAGATTCACTTTATTTGCTGAACAAATTCAAATGCTCCCATGACCTCTAGTGCACAGCTGCTGCCCATCCCAGCAACTCGCCCAAGGCAGCCTGGTGAGGTGTGGGGTGGTGGCAGCCGGCAGAGAGGAAGTAAGCTCATCTCAAGGCTGTGGCTGTTGCCAGGACACCACACACACAAACAGCCATACTCTCAAAACCCCACGCCCAGGCCTGGGACAGGGAAGAGGAAAACTTGGGGTCGGGGCTCCTAGAACAGGCCAGTCACTAAGCAGGGCTCAAAGAAACCCATGATGATGAACAGTTCAGCAGGAGAATCAAGTAGCTACGAGGCCCTGACTCCAGAGACTAGCAAAGACCCCAATACCCGGTTACTACCCAGCTGTCAGTGCTGTCCTGAGTCCCTGACCTGCATCAATGCTTGCTCCTCTCAAGACAAGAAAGCTCCAGAGCCCATCAACAGAACTGACCCAACCTGTGCCACCAGCTACTTCTTCAGCAATCTGTACTGGGCACAAAGACCCAAGGCACAGCCACAGAAGCTGCCATCACATCACCCAGGGTGGGAAGAGCTGAACCCCAGGAAGTTATGAGGCTCCCCAGGACCCCAGGAGCCATCTGACCCAAAAACAGCCTCTGTGGAGCACTTGCCACAATTACGGCGTGCCCACAGCTCCTCTTCACTTGTCTCCTGATGGCTGCCTGCCAACCACCCGAGCGAGGCAGAAGGCCACTGCCGCCCCAGGCCACCCTGGATGAAGGAAGCTCAGACAGCCTGGAGGAAGTTCTAGCCAGGAGTGCCAACAACTTGGCAAAGAGACACCAGACCCTCTCTGCCTAATTGTTGCCTCTTGTTCAGACCTCATTGTTTCCCGAGACCCTGTGATTTGCAACCTGAGTCTGGTCCTAGGGAGAAGCCCTTCTCCAACACAGCCAGCCAGAGCTTTCTGCAGAGACGGAGCCCCAGTGGACTCCAGCTGCTCGCAAGCACTGCCTAGACACCCACCCTGGACACACTGCACTGTCCTGTTTCCTAAGCACCCTAAGCTGCAGTCTTCCTCGCGGGCTCTGCCCCAGCAGCTAGTCTCTCCTCAGCCTTCAGGGTCTCCTTGCCCAGGGGCTCTCCAAACCATCGAGGCTGAACCAGTCAGCTCCCTGGCCCAGCCTTGGTTCCCTTGCTCCAACCCGTAGAGCTCACTCACTGCTCTCCAGAAAGGAGATTACCACCCAGCAACAATACACCTGTGGCTACGTGACCTGACAGTAAAGACTGCGGGGCTGGACACTACTTGGTATTTAGACCACGTGCTCTTCCAGAAGACTCAGGCTCCAGTCCTAGCACCCACATGGCAGTCCACAGCTGTCTGCAAACTTCAGTTCCTGGGGACCCACGCCCTCTTCTGGGTTCCTCAGGCACTAGGCACACATGTGGTGCACAGACACATACAGAGACCAAATACCTACACAAAACTTAAAAAACAAAAAAACTTAAAACTATTCCTCCAAAATCTTCCTAGGTTACTAAGAGTACACAGGAAACCCGCTAGTGCAGAAGCTTACCCTTTAGCTGTGAATGCTCACAGATACTAGCTGAACGACAGACATGTTGCCAAACCATGTGGCCACAAGGTTTACGGCCCCTGAGGCAGGAGACTGCCAGTCTGGGATTGATAAATAGAATCACTCCCACCCCTTGGCCCCATTCCATCAAAGACAAAGGGAAGAAGTCCAGAGAGAAGGAGGCACAAGGTCACTCGAGGCAGGCTGGGGAGGGACGGCTGGTCGCTGGGTCAGTGCAGGTGCTGCGGTGTTACCCCAGATGTGGGCAGGGTGAAGGAAGTCCTGCTGTGCACGCCTCAGGGGAGCCTTTCCCACCTCCTCACCTAATGGCAGTCTCACGGCCCGGAAGACACTGACAGAAGGAGGGGTGAGGCAGGCAGGTTTCCTGATCTGTGTATGCCTAGGACTAGAACAATCTCAAGGGGCAACCGCCACATTAATCATGACTTTGCTGATTTCCGGCTGAAGACCACGTGCTGTGCAGTGAGACGTGGAGCCTCTCTGCACAGGAGGTTGCTTCATGTGCAGCGGGCAGATCTACCAAGTGTCCAGGACAGACAAACGTCCACACTGACAGAATTTCACGTGGCAGAGAGCAGATCTACCAAGTGTCCAGGACAGACAAATGTCCACACTGACAGAATTTTAAGGAACTAGAGGAACTGGGAGTGACTGCTTAAGGGGACAGCTTCCTTTTGAGGTGATTTTTAAAAAACTGAGTCAGGCACAATGGTGCATGCGGCAGTGTGAGCACTTGAGAAGCTGAGGAAGGAGGATCTGGATGTTTAAAATCAGTCTGACTACATAATGAGTTCAATACCAGCCCGGGTAACCTAAGACCCCGTCTAAAAAAAATCCAAAAACTATGAGGAAAAAATAGCATAAAACTGACTGCAGATGTGGGTATACTCGGAACCACTGACTGTGCTCTTTAAATGGATAAACTGGACAGTAAAGAAATAATGTCAACAAAACCATTAATGAAGAAACAAAGCTGGCCAGGGTTGACAAAGTGCCTGAAGACCTGGAAGCTCTGCAGCGCTCAAGCCCATCAACTGGACAGGGAGCCGCTGGGACAAGTCTAGAGGTAATGGTTGGGATGGGTTCACGGGGTGTCGAGCAGCCTCCACATGAATCCGGAAAACCCAGATTATGGGGGATGGGGGGTGCTGATCGCAAGCAAGTCCCGATGCAGCAGGGCAAACGCTCCGGCTGTCCTGAGACCCAGGGAGGTAGGAGACGGCCACTACACCAAGGGTACAGCACTGCAAACAGAAAAGCAGGGCCTCAGGGTCTGGACGCCCCAGTGAGTGAAGCACTTCCCTCAGATCATTCATATGTTCAGCACCACGCTCCGCCACCCCCACCCTGTGTAACTTTCAGCAACTTCAAGAAAACGGAAGTGACAAGCTCTGGTTTTAGAGACGGTTTGAAAACCAAGACTGGCTACTAACGGAAGGAAGGGAAGTTATAAATGAGCAAGAGCATTAGAAACGAAAGTCCTCCGCCTCCCATCCAGCTCTAACAGCAGCAGCTCTAGCTTCGGGTTCTGTTGCGCTGTTCTAAGGTTGCTGATGGCAGTGGCTGTCCCTCTCAGGAGCCTGCCAGTCCCTGCACCTTGTCCTTCCCTCCCTGTCCCCACTGCTGCTGCAGCCACCGCCGTAGCTCCAAACACTGCCTACCAAGAAACCCATGGGCAGGTTCTTTACCTGCCCACCCCTCCACCTTGGGAGACAAGGGCAGAGAGCCTTTGGGAGGGCCTTCAGGGAGCCGGCATCAGGGCAGGCCCTCGGGCCAGCTGGCTGCTCTAGAGGAAAGGAAACCGTGCTACCAGCAGCAGGCCCGCTAGCTCCTTAAAAGGCTGAGTGGATCATGCCTTACTTTTTAATGCCACAGCCAGCTCCTGGCCAAATCTGGAAAAGGGGTTTGGGACACTTAATACCCGGGATGAGGAGACAATAACAGCACCTAACCGCCTCTGGGCAGGATCCTCAATGTGGCCTTGAGAGCACACTGTCACCCTGGCAAAGCAGGCACGGGGCAACCACCGAGAGAAGGAACCACTGCTAGAGGGGCCTGGCCCCATGCAACACGGAGCCGGGACTTTCCCATGGCCTAGGATGCCTGGAGGCTTCTTAGTGAGAGAACAAACCATGGGCCCACCCCTCAGGCCCTAGAACCACCCTCCCAGAGGAAACAGACACTCAGACCCAACCCCATAGGAGTAATTAGAAAGCGGAGTCTAAGGATGCTTGGCCAAGGCCTGGGGAGAAGACTTGAAAGTTTATACTCAACACTCATCTCCTGGAGAGGTCACAGGTTTAAAGGGGAAAAAGAACAACCTACCAAATAGATGTGAAATAGCCCCTAGGGAAAAAAACAGAGGGAAAACAGGACTTGGGAAGTTGAGATTAGCTTGGTCTATAAAGCAAGATCCAATCTCAAAATTAAACTAAAAGTAAACTCTCAAAGACCTAAGTTCGTGTGTGTGTGTGTGTGTGTGTGTGTGTGTGTGTGTGTGTGTGTGTGTGTGTGTGTGTGTGTGTGTGTCCTGGCCTCCAACTCCCAAGCTCAAGTGATCCCCGGCCTCAGATTCCTAAGTAGCTAGGACAGATTATAGGAACACAGCACGGCACCTGACCAGGGTTGGAGTTTCCTCTCATCCCACTGAGTCTCAGCTTCCCCATCTGAGAAATATCTTACAGATGAGGTTACTGTAAGGCAGCCCTTCCTGGGGAACTCATAAAACGAATGTGCAAAGGGAAAACCTGGGTCTGCCATGGGTGTGTCCCCACTGGGCACTAACTCTCGGCACTCAGGCCTCTTACCTCTCTCCTGCAGCAGCAAGCCTAATGGCAGAAGCATTCAACAGTTGTGCCAAACTGGCTGCTCTCAGGATGGGGGCTGTGCCCTCCACCTGCCCTACAAGCTGAGTCTGACTACCTCCTCCTGAGGCTGTCAGGCCTCTACAAAGCCATCCACCCCCGGCAAGCCTCCTTCCAAAGCACCCCTTCAGTCACTCTATGACAGCCTCATACAAGCCTCAGCTGTGTGGAAAAGTCAGGTCTGTCCAGGCACCTGCCACTCTCCAGGGATGCCACCTCAGATCTAACACATTGCCAGATACAAAACCAAAAGTGTTAGTTGGGGGTTGAGGATGTAGCTCAATTTGCCAAGGTGTCTGTCAAGCATTCACAAGGCCCTGAGTTAGAGCCCCAAAGGTGGACCCCTCCACTGCCATCCTAACACTCGGGAAGCAGAGGCAGGAGGGTCAGAAATAAGTCACCCTTCGCTGTATAGAGAGCGTGAGGCCAGGTGGAACTACATGAGACTCTGGTTCAAAATAAAAAGTAAAAGTACTTGTTGGATTAATGGAAACTGAAGCCAGAGAAAGTAATCCCTGAAGGTCACTGGGCCAGAGATCCCAAAGTTGAAAAAACAGGAGAGGGGGATGAGGTTGCCCTCCTTCATTGGGGATGTCACATGACCGAACAAAAGCAAACGACAGAAGAGATGGGTAAAATGGAAAATACACAACAGTTCACCTCACACAGGAGCACAACGTACACAAGACACAAAGCAGAGAAGCAGTGTTTCCCTGCCATCCCCTCGGAGCACCAGCCATTTGTGACTGGATAGTTACTGTGGTGAAGCTGCCCTGTGTATTGGACCACAAGTGATAGCACCCCTGGGTGGGAAACACATGCCAGGAGCAAACCTCATCCTGTTTCCTGTAGTTTTGAAAACTAAAGCATCTCCAAACATTGCCAAACGTCCCCTAGAACACATCACACCTACTGAAAGCTACTAGGACATCGAAAATCAGATCATAAACCTAAGAGCGACTGATGGGGGTCCTTGCTGTGCCTTACGTTCTGTGACAGGCATCTAAAACACTGCATGCGATCCCCAGAAACACCCTACAGACAGAGCCCTCCTTTAGCCCACTTACACAAGAGAAACAGGTACAGAGAACACTTGCATAACTTTTCCAACGACTTACCTACCACGCTGAAAGGCAAGAGCCAGAACTCGAACCCAGGTCTAACTCACAAAGATCCTGCTCTAAGTAATCCCTCATTATTCCAATCCCCGAATCGAGGCCCAGAGTCACTGAACTTAAGAAATTGACTCGAATTAGGTAAAGGTTACCAGAAAACAACAACAACAAAAAACCACAGAAGTAATTTTAAACAGCTAAAGACAACTCCAACTACATGAGTATGTGGGCAGAATATGGCAAACTCTCCCATGTCCACACTGGGGATACGGAATGCACATAGAAACAACTCCTACTGTGTGTGTTTTCAAACAATCCAATCCCCGCAACGTTGGCCTTGGTGCTGTCAGAACCTCTCCTTAGGGATGCAAGCATCCCTGTTGCAAGTTTTACAGCCCTCAACCCCAACACCACGCCTGACAGGCAATGCAGCTTCCTTTCCAGTGTTAATGGCAATACGTCCACAGTGAGGTTGCCTCTGTGTATTAAGAGTGCTCAAGAAAGACCCTAACCACCTTGGCCTGGTAACATAAACGTGGAACCCCAGCTACTTAGAAGGCGGAGACAGAGGACTGTGGAGTCAAACGTCCCACTGGCTCTGCAGAGTGTGTTCAATGCCAAGTCTGAAGTCTCACAACTCGAAAGAGGGGAGGCTTCGCAGCTCCGTGCTAAGAGCTGCTTGCCCAGCAGCAGGAGACCCTGGGTTTGAGCCCCTGCACTACCAGGAAGGGAGAAAAAGGGAGGGACCACTAACCAGGTCACACAGGGCCCTGGACAAAAGTCCTAGCCAAGGCACTGCGCGTGCCCTTTGCCCTTTCAACACCTGAACGCACTTCATCCCACGGGACTCCTGACTTCTTTGATGTCCCCACCTTCACGTATTTGCACGTGCTGTTTCTTCCACCTGGAAAGCCCTTCTTCCCACTCTCCATCTGTTAACTCCTCCTCAGCCTTCCTCGAGAGAAAAGCCACCCATCCGGCCGGTCTCACCAGTCTCTCCCACTCTGTGGCCTGCTGCCACGGCATCCTGGGTTACCACCATCACAACACACAGTAATTGTGACTGTCCCACTCTGCCTTTGGCTACCTGGGTAGACAAAGTGCCAGGGCCTTCTGCTGACCACTCCCTCCGGGACCCAGCAGCAAAGCAACCAGGCCCTGCCCTCAGCAGGCCTCACCTCACCGAGTAATCCCCAGTAAGTGCACCAAAGAACAGTGGCTTCCCGGGGCAGCTAGGGACAGCCAGGGGCAGGACAGCCACAGCCAAGGTGAAGGGAAAACCTGCTTGATCTTGCCTTCGGAAAGGCCAAGAGTCCATGAGGGCGGATGGGAGTGAAACGGGGAGACGGAGGAGGAGGACAGAAGGGCAGGCAGGGGGAAGGAAAGAGGAAGGCGCTCGGGAGGAGGAAGACTACGACAGGGGAGTGGGCCCGAGCAGTCCCAAAGGGAGCTGAGTCAGAGTGACAGGTGGAGGTGGTGTCTGTGGATTGCAGTGGGGGAGATGGGTGGGGGTGCTGGGCTGCAGGAAGGAAGGAAGGAAGGAAGGAAGGAAGGAACAGCCTAGGTAAGGGGCGTAGAGGGGACCCGCAGGGGACCAGGCAGATGGGTGGGGTGCATGACAGCGAGCCCGGCCACAGGACACAGACTTGGCGACACTGACAAGTGTCCGCGAGACTCGGGGAGCGAAAGGGAGGACGGACGCTGCGGGGCTGGGGGTTTCGGGGGCAGCCGAGGGGCAGAGCTGCGGGGAGGGGTGAGGGAGCAGGCGGCGGCGGCGCTCACCTGCGCGGGGGGGCGGCGGCTCCTCGCAGTCGGGGCTCATCGGGGCGCCCCCGCCGCCCCGCCGCCGGCGGCTCCGGCCCTGCCGAGGGGCCGGCTCGTGAGGGGCGGGCGCGGGGGTCCCGCGCAGGCGCCTGGGGGACGGAGCTCGCGGGCCCGCGCAGGCGCCCTGGGGTCACAGGGAACCCCCTGCCTCACCGCCGCCCGCCGCCGCCGAGTTCGCGGGGGGAGGGGGCGGCTTCGCGGCGGAGAAGGCGCGCTCGTTCCGCAGCGGGGCGAGGCGAGGCCTGCGCAGGCGCCTGCGAGGCAGCGGCGACCGGGTTAGAGCGGCCGCGGGTTGCACACACGCACACGCACACACGCACACAAACGCGCACGCACGGACACAGCCGCGCGGAGGGCGAGAAACAAGGCTCCGCGGCCGCAGCGGCTGCACAGCTACGCCCAGGCCCGACGCCCGCCTCCTCGCTCGGCCCCAGCGCGCCCCGAAGCGGCCGGCTCTCGCTCCCCGGCCGGGCCGTGCAGCCCGGGGCCTCCAACGCACGGCAGCTCCGCCACTGTCCCACAATGCCCCGAGCGCGGGAGGACCCAGGAGGGCAGGCTCCGCCCTCTCGCCGTCGCTCTCGGTGCGCAGGTGCGCGGCGGGGGCGGGGCGGCGCGGTGCTGCGCGTGCGCACTAGACCGGCGCCCAGGCCCCGCCCACTCCGGAAGCCCGCCGCTGCACCCAGAACCCCGGTTTCTGTGACTGCGTTCCAAAGCCCTCTGAATGCTCTGTCTGTGGATCCTTCGCCCGGGCCGCTCGCGACCTTCGGGAATCCATCCATCGTCACTCGGCGCCCTCCAGCCACGCCGATGCTGTGACTCTAGCGTCCCCCCACCCGGAGCTGGCTGCTCTGGTTCAGCCGGGTTCGGCGCCGGCGCCTCCAGGCTGACTACGGTTCCCACTTAGGCAAATATGTGCCCCGGCCGCATCTGCACTCTGTTGCCAGTTTCTCTTCCAAGGGCCGGGAGGAACCCCCAACGCCGGGATCCAGTCACTCTTAAGGGCCCTTTTCTAGCTCTGAGCCTCCGTTTACCCCAACTTCCGTGCCCCCTTCCCTGCCCGTTTTAGAGGTCAGCTGTAAGGGCTTGATAAGTGCACGTAAAAAAAGCTTACTTTTCCTTCTTGAAAGCAGCAGACTGGCACTTGTTTCGGGGAAGTTATGTTGAGCCATGTTTGTGTGTATTCTCTTGTATTCTCTTGTCTTTCCGGGGACCTAGTTTTTTGTTTCTTGTTTTTTTGTTTTTTGTTTTTTTTTTTTTTCCCACCCCTTAATTCTCAAACGGCTTTAAAGGACCTCTTCCACGGATTAAAATCTGTCCGTAATTTTTTTTTTTTTTTTTTTTTTTGTCTGACTAGTTTCTTCTGGGCTGTGTGCTCTTTCTATTTGTTGCTGATGGATTTGTTTGTTTGATCCTTGTAGTTCTGTGTAACAGACCGTCACCTGCACTTAAGAAAGTTGTTTTAGCACTAGTCCTGCTCCCCATGTCTCCTCTTCAGTCTGGGACCCTAGTCCAAGTGTTAACCCATATTCAGAGTGGGACTCCTTCCAACTAAACCTTTCTGGAAACAGTCTCATACACACACTGGAGATGTGTTTCCATGGTGATTCCAAATCCAGCCAACTTGACAGTGAAGACTAACCTTTACATAAAACTTCCTTGAGGTCTGGTGAGCTGGTTCCATGGGCAAAGGTGCTTATTGTGCAAGCCTCTTGGTCTGACAACTTAGATCTGATTGCCAGTTCACACGTGGTAGAAGAGGGGAATCTACTCCTCCCATGTTCTCTGACCCCCACCCTTACACACTCAGACAAAACTGTTGTTTTTAATTATATGCTGAAAAGGACAGGATGGCCCCAACACAAAGCAGGAAGATAAAAGGAGACAACAGTTCTGAGGACAAGAGCAACGCTTTTATTCCTTTAGCGACACCCTTCCCCAAGTCCACTAAGCTCAGCCCCTCCTACCATCCATAAGAACTTTACAAAAAAACAAAGCGAGACGATGTGGGGGGAAGAGGAGCAGGAGAAATGCTTTTATTGGAAGAGCAGTGTGACATGAGGAGAAAGGATGACAGAAAGCAAGGGACGGGGATCCAAAGGGCCAGCACCTTTCTCGGCAACCCCTCCAGGGGGCTGCCCAGAGATGGCTGGCAGGCCCAGGCCCAGACCTGAAGAAGGCCTGGCAATCCCTTGGGAGAGAGTGCCTGGGAAGGAGGGAGGCAGGAGGCCTGGGTTCCCACGGAGAAAATGCAAGAAGCCACCTGGTTTCACCGATCCATGCTGTCGTCCGTAGGGCTGGAGAAACAGATCTGTAACAGCTTTTCACAGAACTCCAGCTCCTCCTGGATCAGGAGAGAAATCCTGAGCATGGGCAGACCTGCCTCCCGACGTTCAGCAGCCAGGACAACCCTCTCTACTGGCTACCACCTGCCCACTGCAGTAGCCACTGGGCTTTCCTAGTGATCTCTGCTCAGATCATGCTCACTTGCCCTCCCTGCCCTGGGTTCCTGAGCTTTGGAGAGAGAGCCTGGAGCCTTCCAAACTGGTCTGTCCTAGAATCAGCTCTGTGACTTCCATATATCCACCCCAGGTCAAGTACTGACCACCAAGCCTGAGAATCTTGAGTTCACTCCCCACAACCCATGTTGTGGAAGTTAAGGACTGGCTCACACAAACTGTCCTGTGACCTCCACCTGTGCACCATAGCACACACATGCCCCCACACATAATAAATACATGAGGGGCTTGGAGGTTAAGAACACAGGCTGCTCTTCCAGAGGATCTGGGCTTAGTCCCCAGCATTCACATGGCAGCTCACAACTGTCTATAATCCTAGTTCCAGGGGATCCTCACATGTAGGCAAAACACCAACATACATAAAAATAATTTCCCAAAATAATAGATGAATATAGCCTGGCGGTGGTGGCGCACACCTTTAATCCCAGTGCTTGGGAGGCAGAAGCAGGTGGATCTCTGTGTGTTTAAGGCCAGCCTGGTCTACAGAGTGAATTCCAAAATGGCCAGGGCTGTTACATAGAGAAACCCTGTCTCTAAACCAAAAGATAATAATAATAGATGAATGTAAACATATTTGGTTTTGGTTTTTAAGACAGGATTTCTCTGTAGCTTTGGAGGCTGTCATGGAACTCGCTGGCCTCAGACTCTCAGCCTGCTTCTGCCTTCCTTCCTTCCTCCCCAGTGCAAAGATTCAAGGTATGTACCACCATCCATACTTTTTGAGGCACAGTTTCTCACTGAACCTGGAGTTCACTGATTCTACTGGACTGGCTACACACAAGGAATCTTCTCTCTTTGGCTCCTGAGTGCTGGGATTTTAAGTGTGTACCTGGGATTTGAGCTCAACTCCATGGCAAGCAGGTTCCCTGCCTCAAAAACCTGTTCTTACAGCAGTGTTTGTAGGTGAGACACTGGAGACAACCCACACCTCCTTTAAGAGCCAGCTACCTCAGGATTTCAAGTTTGACACTACTCTGATCTAACACAGTGAGAACCTACCTAAAAAATAAATTAAAGAGGCAGTCAAATCAATGAGGCCAGGAAGCCATCCACACTCCACACAACAGAGCTATGACGGAAGAGAAAAGCTCTAACACCAGGGGTCAGAATAACCCTTCCCTGCTGGGCACCGTGGTGGATGCCTTCCATCCCATGACCAGGCCTGGAAAGCTCTCTATCTGCCATAGTCTGTGCTACCCTGCTTTTATTCTGAGGAAAATGTCCAGCCTTGTCTTTACTTTTGAGAAAAGTTTTAAAAAGTAAATAAGTATTGGTCTGTGCACGTGTGGGTGGTGGGCTGGAATCATTCAGCTCAGGGTGCCCTGGGAGATGTAAGGGCAGCATGCAGGGCCCCAAAACCGCCACCTGACACCAGGCCAGCCTGGGCTCCATGGGGACAGATACTAACGTCACTTTCCTGCGGTGAGGTCAGCTGCCAGCTGCCAGCAGGTGTCCTGCCTGTCCTACTTACCAGTGTCCTCCTGCCACACAGACGAGACAGAATGGACACCGCTGTGCACATTTGCCGTGCCTAGCTGTGTTAAAAGCGACAGCACTGAAGCCTCAGGCTTCACAAAACGAACAATCAAGGCTGGCAGACGGTGAAAGTCTACTGTCAAGCTGACAGCCTGAGCTTGAGCCCTGGGACCCATGTCAGAAAGCTGTCCTGGGACCTCCACACAAGCACCATGGCCCATGCCACTGCCTGGCTAACTTTTCCATTCTTTGTTGTTTTGTTTTTGGAGACAGGGTTTATCTGTGTAGCTTTGGAGTCTGTCCAGGAACTCACTCTGTAGACCAGGCTGGCCTCAAACTCAGAGATCCACCTGCCTCTGCCTCCCGAGTGCTGGGATTAAAGGTGCGCACTAGCACTGCCTGGCTGAGTTATCCATTCTTATCTACTTAATCTATTCGCCTACTTAACTTGATATTTAAGGATGTTTATCATTTCTGTGATTGTTTATAAAATAGTTCTCACTTCCCGACTGATGAAGCATGTGGCCCAGTGTCTGCTAATTAGAGGAGACAATAGTGAGAGAAGGTGGGGACAGATTGAGCCCTAGGCCACAGGGCCAGCACAGGATGGTGCCCGCCCTTCTACCTGGTACTCCTCATGCTGCTGCAGCAGCTGGCAGCGGTGCCGGAGCAGCTCCTCCAGGCCCAGCTCAGGCTCCCGGCATTCTCGCACACCCTGGGGAAAGTCTGTCACAAGGCTACGGAGGACAGAAGAGCAGAACTTAGGACCCCATCTACAACAGAGACCACAGCCCAGCTCCCAGCCCCCTCCTCCCCCCCACTGCTTCTGTGGGAGCCAAGGTATGCCAGGGCGCTTCGGCGGGTGTGGGCTCCCCATCTGCAAAACTGCCCTCCAGCTGCCACACCACCACGGTGAATATATGCCTGCCATGATGTCTACGCTGGCTCCATCATGCTCCAGGTGTGTCTAACCTTTGGATGCTGTGACACAATGTGGTCATCTGCAAGGTTCATGCTGGACAATGGTGTGGTTGAGTTGCTTTAAGTACATTTACAATTCTCTATTGGGCAGCATTCACAGGGACCCCGGACACAGGTGGCCCAAGGCCTGCTGGCTAAAAAAGCCTGGACTACTAATTTCTTATGGTTCCTGTGGGAACTGAGGAAATGCTCGGTGTGGTCCCTGCTCCTCTCTGGCTACACTCTTCCTTCATCTAGTGCCTGAGCTGCTCGTGCTGTGAGGACCCCATTCAAGGCCCCTCCTCCCAGGGCCCCAGCGTACCTGCACAGGGCTCCAAGCACATGCTCATGGAAAGGGCTGTGTTCTGTCCTCACAAGGGCCACCAGCTGCTGGACCATCCCCATAGAGCAAAGGGTTCCTGAGGGAAGAGCCGTGGGAGTCAGGAGGCAGGCTCCGGGACCGCCCTCCGTCCCCCACATGTCCCCCTCAGGACACCCGCTTCCCGTCACAGCCACCTCACCTTTGTGTTCCGGGTGGCCCACCAGCAGGTTCTGCAGCAGGAATGCCGACTTGACCTTGAGCTTCTGCACTTGCTGCTGCATGGCCCGCATCAGCACAGAGAACCCATCCAGGCGGAGGAACTGCAGCAACCCGGCCTCTTGCTCTCGGACGAGACCTGAGGGAGGGGCAGAGCTCTGAGGTCCCAGTCACCATGGCCTCCACCACCATTATCACCACAGCCACCAACACCACTATGCCCATGACCACCATCGAAATTACAACTACCACCACCCATCACTATTGGTTGTGGAATACTCTTTTTGTGCACTGTGAAGATATGTCTTTGCCAAAGCTCCTTCTGATTGGGAGCTAAATGGCCAATAGGTAGGCAGGAGGCATAGGTGGGATTTCTGGGGAGAGAAAAGAAGAGGAAGAGGGCCCAGGCATGCAGGAGAAACAAGACACATGGAAGGAGCAGGACAGGCAGTATGGAGGTAAAGTAAAAAGCCACAAGGCAAAGCACAGATTATATAAATGAGTTATAACAGCTATTGGGACAAGCCTAAGCTAAGGCCGAACTTTCATAATTAATACTAAGTCTCTGTGCCATTATTTGGGAGCTGGCTGGCGGGACAGAGACTATTATCATCATTGTCATCACAATCGGCACTATCATTATTACCATCATCAGCACCACAACCACCACTATGACCATCATCAGCACCACAACCACCACTATGACCATCATCAATACCACCATCGCTATGACCAACACCACCACCATCGCTATGACCAACACCACCATTTCCATCACCACCACTATCACCATTACTACAGCCATCAACAACACCATCACCACCATAGCACTATCACCAGCACAGCCAGCATTACCATTCTAACATAATCACCATCACTTCCAACTTCAGTCCTATCGCCACCATGACCACTATCATCACCACTGCATCGTCATCACACCACACTAGCCACTGTCATCTGTATCATCTCCACCACCGTCATCACTACCATCATAAGGAGTTCATCATAACCCATAGTTTACCGTCTCGATACATATGACTCAGGGATAACCACACAGTTTATCTCCAGTGCATATAACTCAATGGTTTTTAGTGTGTTCACTAAGCAGCCGTCACCATCACTTACCTCCAGAACATTCACGTCCTGGAACTAGCTCTTGTAGACCAGGCTGATCTCAAAATCACAGATATCTGCCTTCCCAGACCTTATTTTAGGCCTCAAGGTAAGGTTTCAGCCAGGTGGTGGTGGCGCATACCTTTAGTCCCAGCACTTAGGAGGCAGAGGCAGACAGATCTATGTTGAGTTCAGGGCCAGCCTGATCTATGAGAACTAGTTCCAAGACAGCTTCCAAAGCCACAGAGAAACCCTGTCTTGAAAAACCAAATAAAAAATAAAAAAGGTTTTGTATGTCTCAGTCTGGCCTCCAACTCACATACTTAGCCAAAGATGGCCCTGAACTCTTCTTAGCCTTATTTCCTCCACCTCCACAGTGCAGGAACTGTAGGTATACACCACCACACACGGCTTAAAGAGCCAGGCTACAGAGCATGTATGATCTTTATTCTGAGGGCACTGAGGACTCTGCAGCCTCCAAGTAAGGCAAGAGCCATCCAGGGATGCATGTGCAGGAAGGCCAGCTCCACGACAAGCTCCAAGCCTGCACTGCTCGGGCAAACAGGAGCCACTGCAAGTTCAAGGCCACTAGGTACCTGGCATGTGACCAGTGTGACTAAGGAGCTGGGCTGTTCCTTTCAAGTTCATTTAAATATAAAGTCAACAAACAGGGAGGGTGTAAAATTTTCCATTAAGCACACTCTGTTGCTTTAGTAAAACTATACGCCAACCAATGGGAATTCTACACCTGCACTGAGAGGCACTAGGTGTAAAATGAATACCAAGTACTTCTGAAGACTCCGGGGCCAGGTTTACTTCCCAGCACCCATTTGGGGGCTCACAACTACCTGTAACTCCAATGCCAGGGGCTGCAATGCCCCTTCCTCCTCCTGAGGAGTCAGTCACCCGGCATACATACATGAAGAACACCCACACGCATAATATCACATACACATAAAAAATAAATAAAACCTTTACTGATTGGTCTGCATCCACTGTGTGCTCCAGTTTTTACAGGTAACAGTGAACTGCTAGTCTTTTCTTTTTTAATGTTTTTAGTTGTCCTTGTGAGTACCCCACCGCAGGGGCCAGGAGAGGGACGTTAGACGCCCTGGGGCTGGGGCCTCAGGCAGTTATAAGCTGCCCCACATGAATGCTAGGAACCAAACTTAGATCCTCTGCAAGGCTTGCTGCTTGCTTGGGGTTTTGTTTTCTTTGTAAACTGCTGAGCTATCTCTCCTGCCTCTTTGTTTCCTTTTTCAAGATAGTAACTTACTGCGTTGTTTAGGCTGGCCTTGAACTCACGATTCTCCTCCTCAATCTCCCGAATGTTAGAATTAGAAGCATATGCTACCATGCCTGAACTTTATAAAATGTCATTTTAAAAAAAGACGACGACGATGACGACGACCTGGGGCTGGCTCAGCAGGTAACAGCACTGACTGCTCTTACAGAGGACCCAGGTTTGGTTCCCAGCATGGGAACCAATGACCGTATGTAACTCCAGTTCAGGCCTGAATGCCCTCTTCTGCCCTCTGTGGACACTTGAACTGTTTGTCTGTTTAAAGATTTGCTTATTTATTTTAGTGCACTTATGCTTTGCCTGCACGCCTGACTGTGTGGCGGTGTCAGACACCTAGAACTGGAGTCACAGCAGTTGTGAGCTGCCCTGTGGCTGCTGGGAACTGAACTCAGGTCCTAGGTAGAGCAGCCACAGCTCTTAACTGCTGAGCCACCCCTCCAGCCTGTTTGCTTTTGACAGAAGGTGGGTTGTGGTAATAAGCACGTGCAATCTCGGTGCTTGGGAAGTGAGAGGACTACTCTCAGTTCAAGCTTACCTGGTCTATACAGCAAGTAGCGAGCCAGCCAAGACTATGTGATGAGACTGTGTCTCAAAAGCTGAAAAGGGGGCTGGTGAAACGGATCAGCAGGTAAAGACAATCACTGCCAAACTGATCACCTGAGCTTAATTCCCAGGACCTACACAGCAGGACAGAGCTGAATCCCACAAGTTATATCTTACCTCCAGTCAGTTATGGGAGGCAGCACGTGCAAGTATAAACACACGCACACACACACTCACACACGAGCACACAAACGCGCGCGCGCGCACGCGTGCGCGCACACACACACACTAATAAAATGTAATAACTTAAACTGAAAATAGTAAGCACAGGGACTAAGCGATGGCTCAGCCAGCAGTTAAGAGCACCAGTTACTCTTCCAGAAGACTTTTGTTTAATTCCCAGCACCCAGAGGGTGGCTCACAACAATCTGTACTCCAGTTCCAGGCCATCCAACTCTTCTAACTTCCTGTGGTACCAGGCACACAAGGTGGCAGACATTCAGACAAGACACCCATACATAGAAAATATGTACAAACATAGTTTTTAAGAGAAAATAATAAGGATAGCTGGTCATGGTAGCTCATGTCCTGTAATCCCTGAACTCAGAATTCAAGGTCATCTTCAGTAACATAGTGAGTTTAAGGCCAGCCATGGCTACCTCAGACCCTATTTCAAAAAATACATCAAAATAAAACTAGGTAAAATAAATAAATAACAAAATAACCCATGGGTGGGAGACATGAGGCACCATAAACTCAACTGGCAAACATAGCCTGAAGGCTCCAAAGCATGACGAGAGCAATCATGCCCTTGACTCTACGGTTTCTCCAACCTGGACGCGGGAAACACTGGGGCTGGACCAACCAGTGCTGTGGAGCTGCCATGAGCGTGGGTGGATACGGACAAGAGCCCTGACCGGCTCCAACAACTGCGAATCCCTCGAGTCATTACCAGTGTTCCTGGAGGGCAGTCACCTCTCCTCTGGGACCTCGTGACTCAGTTCCACATTCCGTGCACCCTGGCTGGGCCCCTATCTCTTCTCTGCAGCAGGGGAAAGTCAGAATGGCTGCTGCTCTCAACTGACAGCCAAGGTCATCGCCATGGGACACACTACTCCCTTAAAAAACTACACTCAACTCTGCTGTAAAGAATGAGCTCACAAGACAGAGGAAGGATAAGGCACATTACGACACAACAGGCCAACTAGAAAAGGCTGCATGTGGGTTCCAGCTATGTGGCTGTGGGGATGTGAATGAAAATGGCCCCCACAGGCTCATTGGGAACAGCACTATTAGGAGATGAGGCCTCGGAGTGGGTGTGGCCTTGTTGGAGGAAGTGTCACTTTGGGGGTTGGCTTTGAGGTTTCAAACGCTCAGGCCAGGAGCAGGACTACTGCCTCTTCCTGCTGGCTGAGGATGCAGATGTAGAGCTCTCAGCTCCTCCTCCAGCACCATGTATGCCTGCACTTCACCATACTTCCTGCCATGACGACCATGGGCTAAACCTCTGACCTGTACGCCAGCCCCAATTAAAGGCCTTCCTTAATAAGAGTTGCCGTGGTCATGGTGTGTCTTCACCCAATAGGAACCCTGCAACAAGTCAAACTGCGGGTCAGGGGTGTGATGTGATGTCCTGGCAGGGCAGACAGGATCTAGGCAGTGAAATGACCGTACGGATCCATAATGATGGACATGTGTCACTAGATGTCTGTCCAAACCACGGAGTTCACAACCCTGTGTGAACCCAATATGAGCTACATGCAGATCCCAGACAACACGATGTGGATTATCAGTTGGGGCAAATGTGTATCTCGGTTAGGACACTGATGAGGAAGGGAGCTGTGTGGGCCCAGGACAGAGGGTAATAGAAATCTCTCTGTACCTCCATTTTGCTATGGATCTAAAATGCTCTAAGCCTGGAGATACAGCTCAGTAGTAGAGTGCTTGCATAGCATGTATGTGGTCCTGGGTTTGAAACCTACCAAGATGGGCATTTTGGTGCATGCCTGTGGTTCCAGCTCTAGAGAGGCTGAGGCAGGAGGACCAGGAGGTCAAGGCCACACTTGGCTACCTAGCCAGTTCAAGGCTATGCTAGGCCGTGTGGACCCTGTCTTAAAAACAAAACAAACATGGGCTGGAGAGATGGCTTAGTTGGTTGGGAGTCTTTGCTGTTCTTCCAGAGTATCTGAGTTCGATTCTCAGACCCTACAACAGGCACTTCACAATACCTGTAATTACAGCTCCGGGGAGCTGATAGCCTCTTCTGGACTCTACAGGTACCTGCCCTCCCAAGAACACATACACACATAATTAAAAATAAAACAGCACGACCGTTGCAAGTCTGAGGTCTGTGTGGGCTATACAGGGAGTTACACAGGGGTTCCAGTGTACTGGGACAGCTCAGCAGGTAAAGGCACTGGTCATCAAGGCTGATGTGCTGCGTTCAACCCAGGAACCAACTCCCACAAGTTGCCTTTAGACCACCACACTTGCACTAAGGCATACATGCCCCAATACAAACGTTAAAAAAAAAAAGAGTCTTAGAAATCCAAAAACAAGAGCCAGGCGTGACAGGAGGACACACTTGTAATCTAAGTATCTGGGAGGTGGAGGCAGGAGGATCACAAGGCCAACCTTGGCTATACAGCAAGTCCCGGGTCCCTGCCTGAAAAAGAGATGACAAGAGAAGACTAGTGTGGTGGCTCAGGGGTGAGCGCTTGCCGCACAAGCAGGCTGGCCTGAGTTTAATCCCCTGGTCCCCAAAGGCAAACAGGAAACTCAGTGCACAGGTGTCCTCGGCTAGGCACTCACCAGCTCCTTCTCTGAGTTCAAGGCCGGTGTGGTGCACAGAGTGAGAGGCACACAGAAACCCATCTGGGCGTGGGGGAGGGGGAGGAGCAGAGGTGGGGATCAAGCCAACAGAGGTACACGTGCATCTCCCTGCCCTTCCGTGTCCCTTCCCCCACCCCCCAGCCCTAGCACGCATGACTGCAAATGACCCATCGCTGAGGCTTTCTGAAACCCTTTCTCTGTGAAAACAAAGAGCCACTTACAAACGTGAAGTGACAAGGCAACCAAGTCTGTGGCCTCACAAGAGGGGACAAGAATGTAGTAGTGTCCCCGCCTCGGGCAGCAAGAGCCCGCGTGACCAAGCCCTACCGGTTCCTAGCACAGAGCCCTGGAAAGCAGCCACACAGCACCATACTATAAAGGCACACGAGAAAGAACAGACACTGCTTGGCTGCACACTTTAAAGTGGTTATTGTCAACTTTACTTCAGGGCAAAATGGCACTGTCGTTTTGGTAGCGCCCCCCCCCCCCACAGTGCACCTGGAGAGCCAAGCCTGCTGCGAGGCCACTCGAGCCATGTGAGGCTTCTGCCTTCAACCCTCAAATGCTTTGTTCAGCAGCAGGCGTCCTGGGAGGCAGATAGCCACAGCAGAGATGTCTGTGGGCCCAAAGACAGTATCATTGTGGGGACCAGGACCTCACAAAGGACAAAAGCAAGAGCTACCCAAGCGGGGCTTCTCTTGAGCTGTGACCCACAGAAATGGTGGGAGATGATGGTGTGAAGAAGAAAGACTCACAGCAGTCTAAGATTGCTGGGCAGAACCATCCAGGTGGTCAGTCACCAGGTACACACAAATGGGAAGAGGAAGAGAGGCTTCTGCGTGCATGTCTGCAAAGTACATGCACACACACAAAACACCTTATACCATACACACACAGATACCATACACCAACACAACCCACACCAGATAGATACCCATCCCAAACACACCACACCACACATACACACCACACACACACATTCTCTCTCTCTCATACTTACAGAAACATGTACCATGTGCAAGATAGTAACCAGAGCCAGGCAGTGGTGGTGCATGCCTTTAATACCAGCATTCGGGAGGCAGAAGCAGTCAGATCTCTGTGAGTTCCAGGCCAGCCTGGTCTACAGAGCTAGTTCTACAACAGCCAGAGTTAAACAGAGAAACTGTTTCCCAAAAAAAACAAAACCAACTAAACAAACAAAAACAGGGCTGGAGAGATGCTTCAGAGGTTAAGAGCACTGGCTGCTTTTCTAGAGGTCCCTAGTTCAATTCCCAGCACCCACATGGTGGCTCACAACCATCTGTAATGAGATCTGGTGCCCTCTTGTGGCCTGCAGGGATAAATGCAGGCATAACACTGAATACATATAAACAAACATCTTTAAGAAAAGAAAAGAAAAGCTGGCCCAGCAGTTGAGAGCACCTATTGTTCTTCTAAGACTTAGATTCAGTTCCCAGCATCCACATGACAGCTCAAATACACCTGTAACTTAAGTTCAAGAAGATACAATACCCTTTGCTGGCCTTCTCAGGCACTGTACACATACAGTGTACTTACAGGCAAAAAACTCAAGCACATAAAAAGGTACAAGTGATAAATCTTATAATAAGTAGATAAAACTTATTAGAAGGAAGCTTTGCAAGTGCCCCACCCGGCTCCAGGTCTGGCTGTAGCTGAGCTGGGGACACAAAGTCCTTTTCCTTACACTAGGGCTAGGCTATCCTGTCTGGGCCTGGGCATGACTTCCTTAAGGCTGCCCTGCTCCTCCCTGCTCGAAGCCTGTCCTTCCCACCAGCCTGGGAGCCCCAGGAGCATCTGCCCTCTGCTGTGAGGAAGCCTCTGGAGACCAGAGCACAAGATGCAGGATCGGGGAGAGGCTCCTCCCACACGCTTCCTCTCTCCAGCTCCCCGGCTCCCCCTCCGCTCCACAATCTAACTTTGTAACCCTCGTTGGCCTCAAACTCATGGCAATCCTCCTGCATCCTGGGATTACAGCCCTCCACTAGGCTTGGCTTTATAAGTCCCGTTTCAAAGACAGTGTGTAGCCGCTAGAGCTAAGGGACAGTTGGACTGGGGTGTTGGTCAGTTGATGGTAGGATGCTTTCCTAGCATTCATGAAGGCGTGGGTTCAAGTCCCTGCAGCTCACTAGCCAAGCATGGTGTGGGGTGCATGCCTAGAAAGACACAGGCAGGAGAATAAGAAGGGAAAGGTCCTTTTCTGAAACAGAGAGCATGAAAGGCCAACCTGGTATATGTGAGATCCCACCCAGGAGCAGAGGCAGGAGAATCTCTGAGTTCAATGCTAGCTAGTTCCAGGACAGCCAGAGCTACACACAGAGAAAACCTGTCTTAGGGAGGGGGGGAGGAAGGAAGGAGGGAGAAAAGAAACAGTCCAGCTTGCAGAGATAAACAAGGGGCCCACTCCCAGGGACATGCCCTAAGAAAGGGAACATGTCGGCAGACAAGAACTGTAACCCTGCTCACAGCAGCAGAGCCGGAGGCTGAGACAACCCAGACTCCCACTGGCAGACGGACAGATAAACAAAACGTGCCGTGTTGATGCGCTGGAATGTCATTCAGCCATAAAAAGGAATGAAGTACTGACCCATGCCACAACAAGGATGAACACCATGCTCAGTGAAAGAGTCCAGAGGCCAAGGCCACATGGGGCTCACAGCTCTGTTTACAGGAAATGTCATGGATAGGCACACCCTCAGACACGCTGGACCAGTGGCTGCAAGAGCTGAACTTAGGGGATATGGGGAGGGGCCGCTGCATGCCGACAGCGTCCAGCTGGAGGTGACAAATGTTACCAAGTTGAAAGGGGGTGTACAACCGGGTGAATGCACTAAAAAAAGGATAGATTCAGCAGGGCCTGGAGGCATAGGCTATAATCTAAGCTACTCGAAATATGGAGGCAGGCGGATGAAAAGTTCAAGGCCAACCTAGGTAAACGTCACAAGATTCGGCCTCAAAACAAAAAGGTAAAGAGAGCCAGGGGCGTACTCCAGAGTGCTTGTCTGTCACACACACAAAGCCCTGGGGCTGATGCCCATAATCTAAGCATGGTGGTGCATGCTTGCAATCTCAGCACTCCGGAGGTGGTGGCAGCAGAATCAGAATCATCACTTTAGGAGAGGCACTCATAAGGCCCCCCCTCCCTACGAAACTAGTCCACCGTTGCTGAGAGAGTGGGTAGGAGGAACCATACCCCTCAGTGCTGTGGCCACTGCTAAGATGCCCTGAACTGGGTAAATAAGCACCCACTGGAGCTCATGAGAACGACCCTAGTTAAATGCAGCAGGTCACAAAACAGAATAACAGACGTGAAAGCAGGAGGAGACTTGTTGGTGGCTGAATCTCTGTGAGTTAAAGGCCAGCCTGGACTATGTGGCAAGTTCCAGGCCAGCCAGAGAGAGCTACACTGTGATAGTATCTCGAAAATAAATAAATAATAAAATTTAAAATAAACACACACACACACACACACACACACACACACACAGTAGAGCTTGTCATAGCTCAGCAGATACAGACATTTGCCACCACCCTGAGAACCTGTCTGGAAAGTGGGGGCTGTTGTAACTGGGGGAGACCACAAACACAGCACATGGGAAGTTCTCCAAGGCAGAGAATAAGCTGACCGCAAACATGGACATCTGACGAGTGAGGTGTTCAAGCTGAACCACGAGGCCGTCGTGCACCACGCACCGCCCAGGGGCGGCTGGTCTCCAGCTCTCACCTCACCTCTCTGGCTCTGGCACCTCACACAGAGCCCCAGCAAAAAAATGGGAATCCAAGGATAAAGGAAGCGCCCAACCCGCTATCCCCTGTGGCTCCAGCAAGCCCCAGGCCCTCCCCCAGCAATCCTGGACACTCACAGGAGATGGCGAAGAGGGCCTTGACGCGTACCGTGTCGCAGGAGTCCCGGTCCAGCAGCCGAAGCAGCTTGCGCAGGGCACCCAATCCCAACACCTGCTCCTGGATGGCTGCGACATTCTGACTGCATGTGCCGATGAGCTGTGCTGCCCTCCAGCGCAGCCCTGCAGCCCCGGCCTCTAGGTATCGGCCCACCAGCAGGTGCATGCCTGACAGCTGGCAGAAATCTGTAGACAGGAGAAGACCGAAGACCGTCAAAGCCCCCAGTTCACGGGCTGACCTCTTAAGCCTTGGAGTGTGACTACATTTAGAAAAGGTGTGGGGGCTCACTTGGGAAGGATGAAAAGTTCCGGAAGTGAGACAGGGCTGGGGCTCGCTAAGGCTGTAAGCACTCAGGAAGCCCTGGGTTTGAGTCTCAGTCCCTCATTAAACAGGATTGGTGGTACACTCAGCACTCAGGAGGCGGTAAGATCACAAGTTCACAAGTTCTAGCTCATCCTCAGCTACATAGGAAGCTTAAGGCCAGCCTGGTATACATACAGCTCTGGCACAAGCTGAGAGTAGTGGTGCAGTCCTTTAATCCCAGCGCTCGGGAGGCCGAGGAAGGCAGATCTCTGTGAGTTCAAGGCCAGCCTGGTCTACTGAGTTAGTTCCAGGATAGCCAGGGCTGTTACACATAGAAACCCTGTCTCAAAAAACAGGTCACCAAACAGAAGTGGAGGGGCCGGGGTACATGCCTATAATTCTCTGAGACAGAAGGATCAAAAGTTCTGTGTGGGCTTCAGAGGGAGTTCAAGGCCAGCCTGGCAACTCGGTGAGGCTCTGCCTCAAAATGCAAAATGAAAAGAGGGCTAGCATTATAGCTTAGTAGCAGTATGCTTGCTACATGCTTGAGATCCTGAATTCCTTCTGTCCCTATACCACACACACAAAACGTTCTGGAACCTGGCAGGTGGCAGTTGCACAGTATCATGAATATCCTGAAATCTACCCGGTATGCTGGCACAAGCCTGTAATTCCAGCACTTTACAAGACAAAAACAGGAGGATTGCTACAAGTTCAAGGTCAGCTATGATGTTATAAAAAAAAAAAAACTGCCTCAAAAAGTAAATAAATAAATAAAAACAAAAACAAACAAAAAAACCAACAGTAAAATAAAACAAAAGAAATGAACATTACAGAATCATACATTTGAAATGGCTACTTCTGTTCTGTGACCTTTTTACATTACTTATTTATGGGGAGGGGATGCATATGTCATGGCACCATTTTGGAGGTCATAAGATGAACTCTGGGAGTGGTCCTCTTATTTTACCACATGAATTCCAGGAGTTGAGCTCAGGTTACTTGGTGACACAAACCTGTAACCTCAGCACTGGAGTGGTAATGGAAGGAAGATCAGGAGTTCAAAGCCAGCCCCAGTTACACACATAGCAAGCTTGAGGGCAGCCTGGGCTGCCTGATAATTTGTCTCAACAATAATAACAAAACAATATGGGGGGGGAGGCTGGAAAGATGGCTCAGCAGTTAATAGCACAGCACTAACTGCTCTTCTAGAGGACCCAGGTTCAATTCTCAGCACCCGCAGGGAAGCTCACAACTATCTATAACTCCAGGATGTAACACTCTCCCACAGACATACATGCAGGCAAAACACCAATGGGAGTACACATGTATTCACATGCACACTCACGCAGGCACGCACACACACATGCACACACACACAAGTGCAATAAATTAAAAAAAAAAAAGAACATGGGGATTGAAAAATGGCTCATTTTTCATAAGAACATTTGCTGTTGGTTCTTGTAGAGGACCCTGATTTAGTTTCCAACACCCATAAATCAGAGGATCACAACTGTCTGTAACTCCAGTTCCAGGGGATCCAAAGTCCTCTTCTAGCTTTGCAGGACATCAGATATGCATGCATGTGATATACACACATACATGCAGACACTCACACACACATACAAAAAAGGCATAGCTCATGCCTTTAGTCCTAGCCCTTGGGAGGCAGAAGCAAGTAAATATCTGTGAGCCTCAGGCCAGCCTGGCCTAGATAGTTCCAAGCCAGCTAGGACTGCATAGAGAGATCTTGCCTCATGAAATAAATAAACAACAACAAGCCAGGCTTGGTGGCACACACCTTTAAGGCAGAGGCAGATGAAGTTCTGTGAGTTTGAGGCCAGCCTGGTCTACAAATCCAGTTCCAGGACAGCCAGAACTGTTACACAGAGAAACTCTGCTCTAAAAAAACAACTTAAACAAATAAATAAACAAAAATAAGTATTATGTATTTAAAAAAAATGTGGCCAGGGATAAGCCCAAAGTACACAGCTCACTTGGGTCTCTGATCGATGCTGTACTTCAAGGTGGCCTCACTTTATCACCTGGCCCCAATCTCCTGCCTTCTCTTCCTCTAGGGGGCGGCAGGAGATGGCCAGCAGATTAGGGGAAGCAGCATGGCGCTAAGGTGACATTGGCGGGTGCCAGAAGAGAAGGGCCTTGCTCCTGTGGTAACCGTGGGGGGAGAGAGGCTGGGAGGAGCTGGTGGTGCGATGCAGGGGAGAAGAGTGAGGGCTGAGCCACACAGGACGGGGGACACTGTGGTGGGGGCTGGGGTACCTGCTGCATTGTCCATGTTCTCGCACAGGTCTGCCAGCAACTCTAACGCCCCTTCGCGCTCCTGCTGGTCAGTGGCCAGCTCGGCTTCGCCGGCAGCTGGGGGTGTGGGTTGGGACAGCACCCGGAGGCAGCTCTTCATCTGTTCCACCTCCTCTCGCTGGCCCCGAAAGGCAGCCGACATGGCTTCCTGCAGCCACTGGCGTCTCTAGGGACAAAGGAGAAAGGGTGGGTAGAGAAGCGAAGTCTCTCGGTGATGACCGAGGTAGTGACAATACAGCATACTGGGGAAAGCACAGCCGCCTCGTTCTGTAGTTCAGCCTTCCTGTCCCTGCCTCCCAGCTGCTGGGATTAAAAGCACGTGCCACGTCCCCAGCAGGCCTGCAGTTTTTACCCACAAATTCTTTCCTAGTACTAGGGAGTCCGCGGGGGCGGGTGCCTTTCAGGGGGCATGAGTGGTGAACAGAGAGGCTGCAGGAAAATAAGTAGAGCATGCAGTGTGTGACATGATGTGACAATGTGATGGGCACTGTGGGGTAAGAGTAAGCAGAGGGGAGGATCGAGGGAGTGCAGAACTAAACGGGCTCGTTTTGAAAGGTCATGAGCAAGCAATGAACAGGCCAGGGAGTAGCCAGGTGGGCACTAGGAAGAATCACCAAGGCAGAGGTGGCCACCCGGAGGCCAAGGGGGCTGAGGCAAGATTAATTAAGGGGAGAAACAGCTGCTGGGGAATATCCCTGAATGGCTCATAGCCAGGAAGGAAGTCCCGCCTATACTTCCTTCCTGGCTACGAGCCAAACTGAAGACTGGGAAGAAAGAGGAGTTGCCAGGAAATGCAGAGGGAGCAAGGCATGCTGGAGGACAGGTAAAGCCACAAGCCACGCAGCAATACACACGTTAATAGAGATAGGTTAATTTAAGTTGTAAGAGCTAGTTAGCGATAAGCCTGAGCTATTGGCTGAGCATTTATAATTAACAATAAGACTCTCTTGTGGTTATTTGGGAAGTAGCTGCCAGGACAGGAAAACTTTGCCTACAAACACCCCAGGAGAAGAACAGGTTGGATGTTACGGGTGGCTGGAGAGGCCTAGATGTTGCTCTACATCAGGTGGGCGTAGCTACAAAAGTTCTTAGCAGAGAGGGAGAGACATGGACTGAGAAGTGTAAAAATGGGGATGAGGGGTCCATGCAAGAGAAAAGGTGATGCAGCTGATGGTGTTGGCATATGCTTGTAATCCCAGCACTGGGGAGTGCGGAGGTGGAGGCAGGAGGGTTACAAGTTCAAGAGCAATCTCAACCATGTTATCAATGTGAGGAAAGGACAGATCCTGGGCTGTGAAGAGAGGAATAATTGAACAGCTAAGTTATGACACAAGAAAGAGTACCAGGATGCTGCTGGGTTTTGTCCTGACCAACTGGTGGGGAGAGGGGGACACAAGACACTGGTTTACCACAAGATGTCAGGTTTGAGGACCTGCTACACAACTAGGTAAAACACAACACAGAGTAGGTGTCCTCGTGATTAGGACAGAGGTCCTGGCATCTTTGCTCTACTGACACCCTGAGCTGGATGGTTCTGCACGGTGACAAATGTCCTGAGAATTACATGAGGTTGCGCGGCATTCCTGGCATGCACTTTCCTCCAAAACTGTGACAAGAACGGCTCCATCCAGACTGGTGAGGGGAGGCAGAGGCAGGCGGATCTCTGTGAGGCTAGCCAAGTCTACAAATCAAGTTCCAGGGCAGCTAGGGCTGTTACACAGAGAAACATTGTCTCAAAAGATGGGGGGGGGGGAGAGAAGAAAGGAAGGGAGGAAAGAAAGACAGAGACAGACAGACAGAAAGAAGAAAGAAAGGCTCTACCTATTGCTCTACCTATTCCTCTGGAAAATTTTAAGAAAAAAAATAGAAAGCATGGAGAATAAAGAGAAACCAACAAAGGACAAGGACACAAACAAGGACAAGTCAGTTCAGAGGAAACCCAGAGAGGGCTGAAGAGGCTGACATACACTCTGGAGGTGGAGGCAGGACGTTCAGGAGGACAAGGTCATTTTGGCTAGCCTGGTTTGCAGGAGACCTCAATCTCGAAAAAGGAAACAAAGTGGGGAGGAGGGAGAGGTTTCGAAGCTTTGTAATCATACTCCCTGATAAATTTGGGCAAGCTATCCCATTGTTCTGTGCCTGTTTCTCCTTGTGCTTTAAAGGTCAAGTGACACAATGTATACAGGTTATTCTATAACTTAATTGAATGCTACACTATTTCTACGTATAGTAACTGTCAGCTAAAAAAGAAAATTACATGTAAAATTTCTATCAACTTTCAAGACAAGGATGTGAGTTGCCCAACCAAGGTCATGGTTGGTACAGTATGTTGAGTACAGCCCAGTCTAAACTGGAACATAAGAACTGCCTTATTAAACATTGTCGTTACTATTATTATCAACATCATCTCGAAAACAAATGAAAACGAGAGGACTGGAAAGATTAAATAATATACCCATGGTCACACTTTGTGGAGGCAAGGCTGAATCCAGGTCTGCCTCATTCCAGAGAACCCTAGCTTCTCTCCCCCCCCCTCCCTCATCACGAGACCATTCTGCCTCCCAGAACGAGGCTGTCTGTGATCAGTCACTTCACAGCCGACCTTCAGCCTACCATGATGCCACATTTAGACTCCTGCTCACCACGCAGACAGACAACGGCTCGAGGCTCATTAAAGTCACTTGTCTCGGAGACACTGACATCCCCAGGGCCCCCACCCCAGCTCCTTGGGTCCTCATACGTTACCTCCTCGCTCATGGGTTCTGGCGGGGGGTCTGGCTCCTCTGAGCCCGCGGTTATAGCCATCTGCAGCAGGCCTTGAAGGTTCCGTGGGGGCCGGGGATTGCCTGAGCCCCCCGCCGAGGAGCCGCCGCCCCCTGACGAGCAACCCTGGGACGCCGGAGGCAGCGCGAGCGGGAGGCGACTGCCCCCTGAGCCTTTGTCCGCCATGGACCTTTTATGAAGGGAGGATGTGTGTGCTGAAGGAAGACGACGGTCACCGCTGGGGCAGCTGTGGCATCCGATGCGTCGACTGTCGAGGGTCTGCTGAGAAGCGGCGCCTGCGGAGTGTTAGGAGCCCAAACCATTCTGCCTGCGTGGACCCACCTTGGTCACGGTCCCCTCTCCTCCCTCCACACCAACAGGACCCTTCCCCAAATCCAGATGCCAAACCCCCCTCTTCCTCCCTAGCAACAGGCCCCACCCACTCTCCCTGGCAACGAGCACCCCCCCTCCCGAAGCTCCACATTTTGCGTCCTCGTCTCTTAGCAACTCCAGCGCCGCGCCTCCATGGCAGCAAGCCTTTCCCTCGGTCTCCTTGGTAACAAGCGCCCTCCCTCGCCTTGGAAGAGGGGCGCCCACTGGGGCCGATCTCACCTGCCCGGGTCCGGAGCCGCCACCACGCCTAAAGACAGGCTCGCCTGCACCTGACTCTGGTGGGCGCCGCCATCTTTACCGGAAATACGCGCGGCCTCGCTCGGAAGTGCCTCACGCCGGGCAGTTCGCCCCGGTTCCAAGCAGCGCCTATCGGCGGCGGACGCGGCACTCGGCTCCGCCTCCCCCGCTAGCCCCACCCACCACCACCCCGCCCCAATTCGCCACGCCCCCCGCCCATTGGCGCGTTTGCTATAGGTCCCGCCCCCTGGCTCCTCCGTGCAACGCAAGCCCCGCCCCTCCCGGGCGCAGGCCCCGCCCACGCCCATATTTCCCCGCCTCTGTTCTAGGCCTTTCCCAGCCGAGTCCCGCCCCCGTCACGCACCTGGATCCTCCTGTCCGCTGTGGCCACGCCCCCGGGCAGGCCACGCCCATACATCCTCTGCTCTCCATCCTCTGCTCTAGGTCAGGCGGGTTTGTCAGGCACTCTCTGAGCTGGTTTAGTGTAAAGCTGCGGTTTCTGCGGGCGACTGGGGTGTTGACGCCTTTTTCTCGGCCTGAGTTCACCCGTTTTTTATCGGCCTCGGTGCGGACCACTCTTTGTGTGTCTTTGTGCGGCTAAGCACGGTGTGTGTGGAAGGCAGTCGACCTCAGGTGTCTTTCTCCTTCCAGCTCCACCTCACCGGTTTTTTGTTGTTGTTGTTTGTAAATCGGATGGTAATGGCGCACGACTTCAATCCCAGCACCTGGGAGGCAGAGGCAGGTGGATCTCTGACTTCGAGGCCAGCCTGGTCTACACACTGAGTTGCAGGACAGCTGAGACTGGTTCAGAGAAACCCTGTCTCTGTCTCGAAAAAAAAAAAAAAAAACAAAAACAAAAACAAAATGAAAACAAAAGATTATTTTTAACTATATAGATGTGGGGGGGGGATATGCACGGAAACGCAGGTTCCTATGGGGCCAGAGACATAGGATCCCCTAGAACTGGAAGTTACAGATGGTCTTGAGACAAACCTGTGTGGGTGCTTGGAACCAAGCTCAGGTCCTCTTCAAGATGCCAAACCATCTCTCTAGCCCCTCAGATTATCATTATCATTATCATTATTATTATTATTATTATTATTGGTTTTGAATGTTTTGGATTTATCTGTTTACCATCTGTGTGTGCACCATATGCTTGGAGGACCTGGAACTAGGGTTTGGGTGGTTGTGAGCCATATTACATGAACCGGTCTTTAGCAAGAGCAATAAAGCAACAAGGGCTCTTAATCACTGAGCTTTCTCTCTCCAGCCCACCCCCCTTTTGTTTTTGCTTTGGGACTTGGTTGGGTTTTTTTGTTGTTGTTGTTTTGGTTGTTTTGAGACAGGATCTCACTATGTAGCTGGTCATGATCAGGCTGCCCTCCAGTTCATAAATATCCACATGCCTCAGCCTCCTGAGGGCTGGCTGGAATTAAAGGTGTCTTTATGCCTGTCTTATTTTATTCACTTTTATATGCTTGCTGCCCTTATGGGCCAGAAGATGAGATCTGTTCCCTGGAACTCGTATACATACATTCATTGGTGTAAAAGTGTCAGATCCCCGGAAACTGGAGTTACAGTTAGTTGTGAGGTGACATGCAGTTGCTGGAAATTGAACCTGGGTCTTCTGGAAGAGCAGCTACTGCTCTTAACTGCTGAGCCATTTCTCCAGCCCCCCCCTTTTTAAAGATTATTTATTATGCACACAGTGTTCTGTCTGCCCGTATCCCTGCACACCAGAAGAGGTCACCAGGTCTCATTACTAATGGTTGTGAGCCTCCAGTGTTTACTGGGAATTGAACCCAGGGCCTCTGGAAGAGCAACCAATGCTCTTAACCTCTGAGCCATCTCTCCAGCTCTCCTTGGAACTCTTACTACTGCTGTTCACAAAAACCTTTGTAGTGATATTTTGTTTGTAATCTAACAGGTAAAGCTTGCCTGAAGATCAGAGTGCTAAGCTAAGTCACTAGTTAGCTATAGAGGACAGGCAGTGGTGGCCACACCTTTAACTCCAGCACTCAGGAGACAGAGGCAGGTGGATCTCTGTGAGAATCAGTCTAAAAGCTATACAGCTCACACTTTTGATCCCGGCACTTGGGAATAATATATGTATAATGATATATAATGTAACATAGTATAAATATGCATATAACATATTTATATGTATATATTAATATTTTACATACACATCACGCTGGTAGCCTAGATGAAAGCATCCACACATCCTATGAAAGATACAATATGATACATAGATATCCCTTTAATCCCAGCACTAGAGAGGAATATGAGGCAGGAGCTCAGTGCAGTCTGAGGTTTGGTGGAGAACATTGCGGTCTGCAGTCACGCTGAGGACAGGATCTCCCCTCTTTGGTCTTAGCCTTGGTAGAGGTAAGAACTCTAGTGGCTTGACTGCTTTGCTTTTCTGATCTTCAGCTTGAACACCAATACCTGTCTCTGGTTTTTTATTATTCATGCTACATATCTTGATGACTTAAAACAACATGCATTTTTTATATATATTGGAGTGTGAAAGGCAGAAGTCTAAAATGACTGAAATCAAAGTGAGGACAGGAGTCCTTCTTCAGGCCTCTGGTGCAAAGCTGTTCTCGATCCCTTTAACAGCTTCTAGAAGCTTCCCTAATTTCTCCACCTGTGGCCCACATCCCTTTGGCTTCTGCCGCATCTTCTCATCTCCTTGCATGACTCTCATCCTCCATCCCTCCTTCCCACAAGGATCTTGTGAGTATGAGGGACCCACACCCACCAAGACGTACAAGGATGTTCTCTTCACCTCGAGATCCTTAACAGAGAGCAGGGTGTGGTGGCACACCCTTTAAACTCAGCACTCGGGATGCAGGCGCCATCAGACTTCCTCGAGTTCAAGGATAGCCTTGTCCATTTATCAAGTCTCAGGCCAACCAAGGCCTTATAGTAAAACCCTGTCACCACCCCCCGCCCCAAAAAAATCCTTAAGTGACTCTCATCTTCAAAGTTTCTTTCGGCGTATAAGGTCATATGTTCACAGCTTCTTAGAATTAGAACTAGAAAGTATGGGCCTAGGAATAATATATGTAAAATAATATATGTATAATGATGTCATGTAGTATCAATGTGCACATAACATATTTATATTTATATATGAATATTTTACACATACACCATGCTGGTAGCCTAGATGAAAGCATCCACGCATCGTATGAAAGTTACAATATGATACACAGATATCCCATGAAAGCTTTACAATAAACTATAAAGAATGTAATCATATAGCTTTGCCATCTCTACTGAAACACTCCAGAGTAAAATGAGTCCTCTTGACTAGTAATAGCACATACCTGTAATCACAGTTCTTGAGACAAAGAGGAGTTCAAGGCCAGTCTCAGCTATATAGCACGTTCAAGACCATCCTGAGCTACAAGTGATCCTGTTTTGAAAAGAAAGAAAAAGCACCCGCACCCACAGGGTGGGTGGGGTGATGCACACTTGTAATCCCAGTGGTGAAGGGGTGGAAGCCAGAGTATCGTGGGATGCAATAGCCAGCCCATGTTGCCTAATTGGCAAATTGGTACTGAAGAGGTGGCTCAGCCGTTAAGAGCGCTAACTGCTCTTCCAGAGACCTGAGTTCAATTCCCAGCAACCACCTGGTGGCTCACAACCATCTATAATAAGATCTGGTACCCTCTTCTGAAATGGAGGTGTACATACATTTAAAAAATATAGTCAATGGTGACAGTACATGCCTTTAATCCCAGCACTCAGGAGGCAAAGACAGGCAGATATCTATCTGAGTTCAAGTCCATCCTGGTCTACAGACCACACCAGAGTTTCCAGACCAGCCTGGTTTACACAGAGAAACCCTATCTCAAAAAATAAACAAATAAAAAATCTTAAAAAAAAAAAAAAAACCAAGGTGGACAACTCGTAAGGAATGACGCTAGAGACTGACCTTTTGCCTCTGCAAGCATTATGCATACACGTGTACTCACTTTGCACACACACACATCCAAATAATAAGTTACAGATGATTCTGGATTACATTAGAATGCTGGATTACATTAGGGGAGCATACATTATATACATATATGAAATTTTCAAAAATCACATACACACACACACATACACACACATATATATACATATATACATATATATATATATATATATGGTTTTTTGAGACAGGGTTTCTCTGTATTGCTTTGGAGCCTGTCCTGGAACTAGCTCTGTAGGCCAGGCTGGACTTGAACTCACAAAGATTCACCTGCCTCTGCCTCCCGAGTACTGGGATTAAAGGTGTGTGTCACCGACGCCCTGCCAATTTTATATTTTTAGAAGAGATGAGAACTTATTACGGAATTCCAGGCATAAACCAAAGACATGACAGCCAGTTTCTAAAGCCCTATGCAGCTGCTTTCTTGCCTCCTCCTTGTCTTTGCTCACTCATCTCTGGACACCCTGGCCTCTTCAACGTCACAGGGTATGACCCAGCCCTTTGCTCCTGCCTTTGCTCTTTCTATGACTAGACAATTCCTTGTCTTTTGTCTGCATGATTCATTTTTCTTCCTAGCCATCTTATCTAAATTCATAGCTATTTCTAGAAACACTGCCCGGGAGCAATGGCTCAGTGATCAAGAGCACTTGCTTTTCTAAGACCAGAGTCTACGCGCAGGGTAGTGGCGGTGCATTCTTTAATCCCAGCACTTGGGAGGCAGAGGCAGGCAGATCTCTGTGAGTTCAAGGCCAGCCTGGTCTACGAAGTGAGTTCCAGAACTGCCAGGGCTGTTACACAGAGAAACCTTTGGGCAAAGAATTGTGTTGACTTCTCAACAAAAGATGTTACCCATGTTATGCATGTAGCTCAGATTTGCTAGTCTACAAAGATTGCTAAATTAAGGTGGTTGAATAGACTTGCCATTTCAAGGGAGCATCAGGTTTCATGGGTATACACCATGAGGAACTTGGGGATTCAGTGGGTGTCTAACAGCTGTGGGAGCCCTGACACAGAGAAGGCTATGGCTTGTGAGGAGGTCTGATGGAGATTGGATTCCACAAGGTTGAATGCTTGTCTGTGATGACCCCACTGAAGTGTTCCGTTTATGCTGGGGTCTTGTGAAGGTTAGGGCTTAACAACAAGCACAGACTACAAACACGACGTACATCTGGATCCGTTTGCCTACCTATCTAGGTATATGAAACATTAGAGCTGGGGGCATGGCTCAGTGGCTAAGAACATTGCTGCTCTTTCAGAGGACCCGGGTTCAATTCCAGCACCCACATGGCAGGCAGCTCACAGCTGTCTGTAACTCCAGTTCCAGGGTTTCTGACACCCTCACACAGACATACATGCAGGCAAAACACCAATGAACATAGAATTAAAAAGTAGACGTTGAAGCTGGGCACGGTTATAGGTGCCTTTAATTCCAGCACTGGGGAGTCGAGGCAGGGGGATCTTTTGAGTTTGAGGCCAGACTACTCTACATACTGAGTTCTAGAACAGCCAGGGCTACACAGAGAAACCTTGACTCAAAAAACAAACAATAAAAGTACTTGTTTTGTGTGTATGGGTGTTTGGCTGTGAGCATGTCTGTGTACCCCATGTGTACTCGGATTCCTGGAGCCAGAGTCTCCTGGAACTGGAGTTATGTGTGGCCACGAGCTGCCATATGGGTGCCCGGAATCAAACCTGGGTCCTCTGGTGCTCTTATCTGCGGAATCATCTCTCCAGGGCTGCAAACCCACACTTGAGAGGCAGAGGCAGGAGGGTCAGAAGTTCAAGGTCATCTTTAACTACATAATTTGAGGTCGGCTTGTGCTAAACGTTGCCTTAAAAAACAATGACAGGACACGGAGCTCTGATAATGCTGGGAACATAGACTCTGCCCACCGAGTACAGAGTTGACCTCAGCGGACTTAGAGAAATAGATCACACTTGGGTCTACAACTCACCAAAGTCCTTCCCCTCTCTGGCTCTGTGTCCTTTGTCCTCTGCGTGCCCCCAACACACACACACACACACACACACACGCTGCCTGAAGTCTGTTCCCATCTAAGCCCAGCAGCTTCCCCTCCTCCTGTGAATGTCTGGACCCATGACAATCCTTGTTTCTCTTTGTCCCCTTCTCTCTACATCTTCTTTTATATTTCTCTATCTCCTCATCCCATCCGGTTGTTTGTTTGCTTCAGTCCTCCATGTCTCCTATCCCTGCCTGCCTTTTTCAAGCTCTTTTCTCCCCGGGGCGGGGCGGGGGGGGCGTCTCACATAGTCCAGGCTGCCCTTAATCTCACTGTATAGCTGGGATGGCCTTGAACTCCTAGTCCTTCCTCCCTCTTTTTCTCTTTCTGCCCCTCTGTCTCTTCCACCCCGACTCTGCTACCCTGCATCTTCCCATCTGTTAATGTACGTCAGCCTTCTCTTTGTGTCTCCATCCCGGCCTGTTTATTGATACTGTATCTCTGTCCATCCTCGCAGGCATCCCTCTCTTCTCCAGCATCCCTCTCCTCCAGCATCCCTCCACCCATCCCTGCATCTTCCCACCTCCTTCTCCATCAGTCCAGCTTCAGGACCGCCCCTGCCACTCCCCCCTCCCCTCTCCGAAAGGGTTAACTGTGGGGAAGGGCCGGGAGTCCCCGGATGGTGATGTCAGCGTGCCGGAGAGAAAGGACGAGGTGGCGGGGGGAGGCGGAGAGGAGGAGGAGGCGGAGGAGAGAGGGCGCGTGGGGGGGCGGGGGGGATCTCGGCCTGCAGCATCCGCCGGCCCCGCACTTCAGACCCCCCCTGCAGGGGGAGGCACAGGAAGGGGGGGGCCGGCCAGGGTCGGGCTGGGGAGGGGGGGCCGCGCAGCCCCCCCGGCCATGCTGACTCCAGGGGCCTGACCCCCCCGGCAGCCCCCCCTCCCCCAGCTCTGCGGCCCACCGACTGGGGGGGCCAGCCCAGCCCCCTGGGGACCCCCGGAGAAGTGGGAAGCAACCGGGGGGGCCGGGACGGAGGTGTCGCCGGCCCCCACCGGAGGAACGGGGCCACGGGCCGCAGGGGGGGCGGCCGGGGGACCGGTCGGGCAGGGACCAAGGGCACCATGTCGTCCGGGTCCAAGGAGGGTGGCGGGGGCTCCCCCGCCTACCACCTCCCACACCCACACCCACACCCACCCCAGCACGCCCAATATGTGGGTCCCTATCGGCTGGAGAAGACACTGGGCAAAGGACAGACAGGTGAGCCTAGAATCTAAGCGGACACCTGGGGCGGGGGCGGGGTGCAGGAGGGGGCAGAGGGCGGGACCACGGGTATTTAAAGGGCAGACCCCTGGGCCCCTCATAGAATAGGGGCTTGGGTCCTGAGTTCCAAGTGTCCACAGTGTACGGATGTAGGGATTCTGACTCTAGGGCCTCCAGAGGGCAGGGGTCTGGGACTTGTGGGTCCGAGCAAGAAGTAGGGGTCTGGACTCCTGTGGCTCAAATAACCCTATTGGGGCAGATGTTGGAGGGGCTCCAGGAGCAGTGGGGAAGCAGGCCCGTTGCGGGTGTGGGGCCCCGGCTGATTCTGCAAGCTGAGGCAAGCGGGTGCTGCAGTACAGCCGCAGGCAGGGTGGAGGTGCGGGCAGGGTGGAGGTGCGTCCATCCTGAGAGCGGCTGCTTCCCTGCCCCTCTTCTCAGGCTCAAAAGGGGCCACCTGAGCCCTGGGGAGCAAGCTGGAGCCCTAGGGTGTGAGGTCGACCACATATCTCCCCATTCTGCACGGTGTGCAAACAGGATGGAGGGGCGGGCTCTAGGAAGCTCAGCTCCCAAGAGTGGCCCTGGAAAGCTGGGTTATATTCGATTGCTGCTAAATGCTGACTGTGGCCACATCTCCTTCTGGGCAAGTGGGTGGAGGTGACCTGGGAGCCGACCTCTAGTGTTCCAGGCTGTGGGTCCCAGGTCCCTATGAAGGGAGCTCCGGGCCTGAGATAAGAAAGGGAAGTCAGACTTTGCGTCCTGGTCGTAAGAGCTTAAAGTGTTGTTGACCTCAATTCATGAACTATGGAAGGAGCCTGGACTCCTGGGTCTAAGGGAGAATGGCTGGGGTCAAGATTGCTGGCTCTGAGGGAGGAGAGCAACTCCGGGTTGTGTGGGGATGGAGGGCTGAGGTCTGCGTTCCCGGGACCGTCTGAGCTCAGCTCTGGGTGAGTTAAGGACTCTGAGGAATAGGCAGGGATCCCTGAGTGGGGGGGGGGGGCCTTGGAATTTGCATGCTGGTGGCCATGATAGCTGTTTTGTAAAGATAATTGAAGGGTTGGGGTTTGGAAGGAGGTGAGGATGGGGAGGCTTGGGAAAGAAGGAAACTTGAGAGTGTGTATTCTTTGTGAGATTATGGGGCTTCTGAAATCTGAAAGGCAGAGAATTCAAGGGAGTGATGGGTTGGTTGCGAGAGCAAGGAGACAGACTAGGAGAAGGAGAGTCTGGAAAGATGAAGTTGGGCAGACATAGCAGAGGGCCAGAGAGTCAGAGTGAGAGCCTGGGGTGGAGGGGGGCTGGTGTCGGAGTAGACAGAGGGTAGAAGGAAGCGAAGAGAGCAACAGAAATGGGAAGGGAGATGTGAATGCCAGCTGTCAGCCACTAGCCCAAATGCAGGAGATTCAGGAAAGAAGAAAGATAGCCAACCCCGGTGGTGGGGGGGATGGGGGGAGGGAAGGGGAGTTGGGGGTAATCGACAACTTAGGAGCTGGGGAGAGATCCAGAACACCCCATATTTATTTCAAATCCGACCTCCAGGGCTGGTTAAACTTGGGGTCCACTGCATCACGGGTCAGAAGGTCGCCGTCAAGATCGTGAACAGGGAGAAGTTATCGGAATCGGTGCTGATGAAGGTTCGGTGTGTGTGTGTGTGTGTGTGTGTGTGTGTGTGTGTGTCTGTAGCAGGAGTCCCCTTTGGTGCTGTGGGTAAGGTAGGGAGGTCATGCTGACCCCTCCTTGTGTCCCTGGCCCCTCAGGTGGAGCGGGAGATCGCCATCCTGAAGCTCATCGAACACCCTCACGTACTCAAGCTCCACGACGTCTACGAGAACAAGAAATATTTGTAGGTATTTATAGCCGCCCAGCCCCTCCATCCCCCCTCCCCATGTTAGTACTCCAAAAAAAACAGGACCTAGTGTATCCCCGCAAAACTCAAGCTTGTAACTCAGCTGGTGTGGAATGCTTCTGTAGAATTCAGCCCCCAGTGTGTCACAACCTGGATGTCTCAGCTCTAGGGAGGTGAGGACCAGAAGTTCAAGGTCATCCTTCAGTACGTAGCTGTGTCGGAGGCCAGTGGGAGCCACTTGTGACCTGGTCCAGCCCTTCCCTTGGTTACAGGAGCACACTGGAATTCACACTCGAGACTGATGCTATCTATCAACACTACAGCAGGACCAGGGTGATCCTGAGTGCAGGACAGAGGCTGAGTTTCTTGCCACTGCTGTCTTTCTGCCTCAGCCTCCTGGGCAAATGGGATTGCCAGCCTGTACTGAGCCCAGCTAACTGCCTCTTCCTCCCTAAGGCAGTTAGGGTTAGTGTTAGCCTAGTAAAACAGGGAGGACCCTTCCAAATTCCCACTTCAGGACATCTGGGGTTGCAGCATCACTTCCTCCGATGCCGGGGCTGGCCACCCCAACATCGGGCCTCCTCTGGGGTCCTGAGTCAGTATCACAAAAGCCCATCACCATCCCGTTAAGATGGGGGTGGGGGTCAGCTGTCTGGACGCCAGAGAATGACTCTTTGTCCAGACTCTGGTGGCCCTGAGAACAGCTGGACTGGACAACAGGAGAGGGAACAGGGCTCACGTTCCCACCCCTCCCCAGGATGTAGAATGAAACCATTCTAACATCTACCAGATTGGTGGGACAGGTTTCCCCAGGCTGGGAGCAGTGTCCAGCTCCAGGTTTTCATGGGAGTTGTGGAAGCAAGAAGTCATTGTCTACAAAGTTGATGGTTACCACTCCTACTCCACCATCAGGGCTGAGAGAGGGCTCGTGAGAGTTTGTGGTCCACATGGGAATCTAGCTGGCCAGTAGCTCAGAAATCGAGTTTTTGTTTCCCGGGAGCTGAGAGGAACTGGAGGTTTAATCTTTCAGAGCCTGATGGGATTTGGAGTCTCTAGAATCCAGGTGGCTGATGGGAATTGGGACTCTCTATGTTCCAGAGGCTTATGGGAAGTGGGAGGGGTTTTTGCTTTGTTTTGCTGTCCTTATAAACTCCTTTGAATTAATGGGAGTTGTAGTTTCTCTTTGGTGTGTACTGTAATTGTTACTACCCAAGAATGAATGAGAATGTGGGTTTATTCAAGACACAGGCTTGTGAGAACTGGAGGCTTGGCCTGGGGTGGTGGGTGGTGGTAGAATGTGCCAATGGGAATAGGGTCTTTTATTTCCCAGAGTTCCGTGGGAATTGTGGTTTCCGACCTCAGGTGCCAGTGGAGCTGTTTTATCTCCAAAAACAACCCAAGAGTTTCCTTGGGAATCTATGCTACCCAGGGACTAGTGGGAATTGACTTTTGGTTTCCTAGAGACGTGTGGATATTGGAATCACTTCTAGAGGCTGGTGGCAAGTAGAGTCATAGTTGAAATCTCTTCCTTGCAAACAAACTGGGGGAAGTTGGGGCTTCCCTGTGTAAGGTGAAGGGAGACCAGGCCTTGGTCCCTCACATGCCCCTTCCAGCCCTCTGCCCCGTCTGTGTCTTTCAGATACCTAGTTCTGGAGCATGTTTCTGGTGGTGAGCTGTTTGACTACCTGGTAAAAAAGGGGAGACTCACGCCCAAGGAGGCACGGAAGTTCTTCCGACAGATCGTGTCAGCGCTGGACTTTTGCCATAGCTACTCCATCTGGTGAGGGGACAGCTGGAGGGGGAGGCGGATGAGGGTGGTCTGGGAGGCAGGTTCCTGCAGCGGCATGGAGGGCTGAGCAGAAACCAGCGTGGTTAGCCCTCAACCCTAGCCTTTTAAAATCTTCTAGTATTGTAACTCAGACCATACCGTTTACCCTTTTGAAAAAGTGTACAATTTTGTGGTTTTAAATATACTTTCAGTTTTGTGAGTGGTTGCTATGTAATTTCAGGCATCTTTTTTTTTTCAAGACAGGGTTTCTCTGTGTAGCTTTGGAGACTGTCCAGGAACTCACTCAGTAAACCAGACTGGCCTCGAACTGACAGAGATCCACCTGCCTCTGCCTCCTGAGTGCTGGGATTAAAGCTGTGAGCCGCCACCACCCAGCAGGACTTTTTAAAAAATATTTTCTTTTTAATGTGTGTGTTTTGGGGCTTGTGCTTGCTAGGGGAGCACTAAACACCATTTGCCATGTATCTCCAGCCTTTTTTCTTTTCCTTCTTTCTTTCATTTTTTTGTGTGTGTGAGAGAGAAACCAGGTTTCTTATACCCCTCTGTATATGAATTCTATGTAAACTAGGCTGCCCTTAAACTCATTGCAATCCTCCTGTCTCAGCCTCCTGCATGCCATGATTACAGGTGTGCTCCACCCCTTACAGCTCTGTAATTGGCTTTTGTTTTTTTTTGTTTTTCATTTTGTTTTTCAAGACAGGGTTTCTCTCTGTATTGCTTTGGAGCCTGTCCCGGAACTAGCATTGTACACCAGGCTGGTCTCAAACTCACAGAGTCCCACCTGTCTCTGCTTCCCAAGTGCTGGGATTAAAGTCCTGAGTCACCACCGCCCGGCCGATTCTCTCTCTTGTATTTAATCCTGGGGTCTCTTTTAAGTCGATAACTGTGTTTGATGTGAGTTAAGAATTGCAGTTCATGTTTCTGATGTATAACTATCCCTGCAAAGCAGTATTTCTTTTCCTCAATGACCTCAGTCCAGAGAAAGATATAATGCATGGGGCATTTAGGGTGAAGAGTACATACCTGTAGTCCTAGCACTCAGGAGACAGAGGCAGGAGCATCACTAAAGAGTTCAGCGCCAGCCTGGGTTACCTACAAAGACCCTCTCTTGCCAGGAACCATGGTGCACACCTTCAGTCCCATCACTCGAGAGGCAGAGGCAGGTGGATTTCTGAGTCTGAGGCCAGCCTGGTCTACAAAGCGAGTTCCAGGACAGCCGGAACTGTTACACAAAGAAGCCCTGACTTGAAACACACACACACACACACACACACACACACACACACACACACACACACACACTTAAAAGTTAAATCTTTTTAAGAAGCAACTAAGCGCAGGCTATTTAAATTAAGTTCAACACCTTTTTGAGCAGCCAGGGTATCAAGCCCTGGCAGTGAAGACTATAGCCTGTAGGGGGCACTGTTCAACGCACTGTGTGACCCACTTTTTGACCTCTGACCGCTCCAAATAGAAACTGCAGAATTCTACAGCCCCAGCTCCCTCCAGATTTGACCCTTAAATCTTAAGGCGTTTAGCCCAGTAGAAAGGTCCTGAGGAAAGGAACCAGTTGCCTACCTTGAGTAGGCACATTTTTTTCCCCCTCTCTAATTACTGTTTTGGTAGTATTCACCTATCGTCCCAGCACTCAGGAGGCAGAGGCATGTGGATCTTTGTGAGTTCCAGGACAGACAGAACTGCATAGATAAACCCTGTCTCAAACAAACAAACAAACAAACAAACAAACAAACAAATAAATAAATAAATAAATAAATAAATAAATAAATAAATTGCTTGATATGCTCCCAAATAATGCTAACAATAACACCAACAACAATAATAATAATAGTGGGTGTGGTGGTGCACACCTTTAATCACAGCACTTGGTAAGCAGGTAGCTCTCTGTGAATTCTAGGCCAGCCTGGTCTATAGTGTGAGTTCCAAGGTAGCCTGACCCACACAGAGAAACCCTGTTTGGAGGGGTGGGGGTAACTTGATATGGAAGGATTTTTATTTTATTTTTATTTTTATTGGGGATATTAAGCAAGTCAGAGTCATGGTGTAGCCCACATTGGCCTGGACCTCATATCAATGCTCCTGCCTTGGCCTGCAGAGTACCAGAATTAAAGACACCATACCCCGCTGTATTTTTTTTTTCCTTTTTTTTTTTCTTTTTTCTTCTTTTTGGTTTTTCAACACAGGGTTCCTCTGGTCCTGGAACTCGTCCTGTAGACCAGACTGGCCTCGCACTCACAGAGATCCACCTGCCTCTGCCTCCCAAGTGCCTGGATCAAAGGCGTGAGCCACCAATGCCAGGCACCGAGCTGTATTTTTATATTTCTCTTTATTTGTGTGTTTGTTTGTTGTTTGTTTGGGGGAGGCACAAATGCCTTGACCCACATACTGAAATCAGAAGACAACTTTCGGGTTCTCCATGTGTGTTCTGGAGTTCAAACTCAGGTCATTAGGCCTGACAGTAGGGGCCATTACCCGCTGAGCTATCTCAGCGGCCCGATTTTTATGTTTCTAACCACCAGTTCAGTGTGGGTGTGGCGGTACATACCTGTGGAGGCAGAGACAGGTAGATCTCTGTGAGTTCCAGGCCAGCCCAGGGCAACATAGTGAGACCTTGTCTTAATAAAGAAATAAGCAAATTTTAAGTCGGGGCTATAGAGGTGGATGTGATTATGAGCACTGGCTGCTCTTCCAGAAGACCTGGTTCCAATCTCCCCCTACCCCCCACCCCCACACACACAGTAGCTCACAACCATCCACGGCTCTGGTTAAGGGATCCAACATCCACTTCTGACTTCTTCAGGCACCAGAAGTTCGCATGATGCCAACACATACAATGTAGGCAAAACATTCTTATAAGGGGCCGTCGAGATGGCTCAGGGGGTACAGGAACTCGCAACAGGGCAAGCTCAGGGCTTGAGAGGCAGGAGCAGAAAGCTCCCTGGTATCAGCTGGGCAGCCAGCTCATCTAGCCATATTGATGAGCTCCAGATAAAGTGACAGACCCTGTCTCAAACAGCACAGTGGAGGGCAGGGAGGAAGACACAGATGTCAACTTCTCGCTTCCACATGCATGCACACACATGTGAACATGCCCATACACAGGAAGGCATGACGAATCAGACACAGTGATGTTGCCTGTGACCCCAGTACCTGAGGGTAAGGCAGAAAGATTGGTTCAAACTTGAGGCCAACTTAGGGCATATGTCAAGACATTGTAGCTTAGCCCTCCCTCCCTCCCTCTCTGCCTCTGTGTGTGTGTGTGTGTGTGTGTGTGTGTGTGTGTGTGTGTGTGTGTGTATGTGTGTGTGTGTGTGTGTGTATGTGTGTGTGTGTGTGTGTGTGTGTGTGTGTGTGTCACTCTCTCTGTCTCATACACTCACAAAGTCAGGCTTGAGGGCACATATTTGTAATTCCAGAACATGGGAGATAGAGACATAAAGACCAGGATTTCAAGGCCATCCTCAAATATATACTCAGTGTGAGGCTAGCCTGGGCTACATGACAGCTTGTCTTTAAAAAAAAAAAAAAATACTAGAAGTATCTCACTGCAAGAGGGAATAAATGAAGGTTGGGAAAATGACTCGGCCCTTAAGAGCACCGGCTGCTCTTCCAGAGGACCTGGGTTCAATTTCAGGCACGCACATGGCAGCTCACAACTGTCTGTGACTCCAGTTCCAGGGGGCCTGACATCTTTACACCAATGCACATAAAATAAAGTTAAGAAAATGAAAAGGGCGGGGCGGGTTGTGGGGGGGGGAGTGAGGACAGGCTCCCCTGGGGGCAGGGGAAGCTGAACGTCACCTGTTTGTCTCAGTCACAGAGACCTGAAGCCAGAGAACCTGTTGCTGGATGAGAAGAACAATATCCGGATCGCAGACTTTGGCATGGCGTCCCTGCAGGTGGGGGACAGCCTGCTGGAGACCAGCTGCGGGTGAGTGGGAGGCCCAACCCCTTCCCGGGAAGGGCAAGATGCTGGCCAGGGCTCGTGCACACCCTCATTCCACTCTCCCTCTTTCCTTCTCTTCCCTCCAGGTCCCCCCATTACGCATGTCCAGAGGTGATCAAGGTGAGTGAGGGGGAGGGGAGGTTAAGAGACTCGGACAGAGTGGCAACATAGATGCGGTTGAAATGACACCTTCTGCCTTCCAGGGGGAGAAGTATGACGGCCGCCGGGCAGACATGTGGAGCTGTGGGGTCATCCTTTTTGCCCTGCTTGTGGTAAGGTGCCTTTTGCTGCTACCGCCGTATATCTAGAACAATGTCACCCCCAACGGGGCATAGGACTTTACGTGCATCCTCACCCCCAGAATCATCTCCTAAAAGACTGGGCGTCTGTGAGATCTCCCACATATTTGCATCCATGTGTGACTGGATGTATATCCATGTGAGTGTGTGTGGGTTCTTGAACTATGTGTTTGTGAGAGGGCTCTCCAAAATACATGTGTGACCTCCCAAATAACGTGTGTGTGGGTGTAAGTGTGTGTGTGTGTGGCTTGGTGGGTGATCTGTGTGTGTGTGTGTGTGTGTGTGTGTGTATTTATGGAGACAGCAGTGGTTCCCAGCATTCCTAATGCTGAGACTTTAATACATTTCCTCATGCTGTGCTGAGCCCAGCCATAAAATTAATTTTGTTGCTGCTTTGTAATGGTAGCTTACCTGTGTTTTCCGACGGCTTGACGGTTTCCCAGGTTGACAACCGCTGTGATAGAGACATAGGCAGTGTCTCATATCTTCCGGGCTAGCCTTGAACTCATACGTAGGCAAGGATGGCCTTGAACTCCTGATTCTCCGGCCTCTGCCTCCCCAGTGTTTGGATCAGCACTGTACTTGGTTTGTGCAGTGTTAGGGTTTGAACCCAGAGTTTTGCATGCTCAGCCTGGAACATTCCTCCATCCCTCTGGCCCCATATCTTGCCCAATGAATATCCTCAGCCCCATGGCCATTTCTCCCAGAAGCTTCCCAGAGCCTCGCTCTGTGCCCTCCCTCACCCCCGCCCCCTGGTTGGACCTTGTGGTTAGTTCTCCTCTCCCTAGCCCTCCATGGCCATGGTTGTCAGTGTGCATCTTGCTGCATGGTTTTTCAAGCCTTACCTCCCTTCTTTGTCTGTCATGAGCTCCCTGAGGTTGGGACCCTTATCAGTGGCTTTCATCTTTGTGCATTTGTTTAGTTGACTCATCTTTGAAGATGCAGGGTTGGCCTGTCACGAACCTCCTAACGTAGCATGAATCGATAACTAACTCAAAGCAGACTTTCTTCTGAGCATTTTTTTTTTTTAAGGTTTACTTTTTATTTCTGTGTGTCTGTGCGTGTACATGGGTATCTGTGGGAACAAAAAGAGAGTGTCAGATCCTCTGGAACTGGAGTTATAGGTGGCTCTATGCCTTTTACTGTGGGTGCTGGGAACTCAAATTGGGTCCTCTGGAACTAGTTCTTGTAGACCAGGCTGGTCTCGAACTCTCAAAGATCCGCCTGCCTCTGCCTTTGCCTCCCGAGTTGCTGGAACTAAAGGCTTGCACCTCCACCGCCCAGCAGTTTTAAGGCTTTTTTTTTTTTTTTTTTTTTTTTTTAAATAGGGTTTCTCTGTGTAGCCCTGGCTGCCTGGCTGTCCTGGAACTTGCTCTGTAGACCAGGCTAGCCTAGCACTCACAGAGATCCACCTGCCTCTGCATCCTGAGCTCTGGGATTAAAGTCTTGTGGTACCCGTTAAGAATCGTAACATAAATACCTGTGTTTTCTGACGGCCTTAGGCTAAGATTTGTTTATTTTGATTTTATGCATGTGAGTTTTGCCTGCATATTTATCTGTAAACTGTGCTTGCCTGGTGCCCGAGGATGCCAGAAGAGCAGTCTGAAGTCCCCTGCAACTGGAATTTTGAACAATTGTGAGACACCATGCTGATGCTGGGAACCAAACCCTAACCCTCTGTGTGAGCAGCAAGTAGTCTTACCTGCTAAGCCATCTCTCCAGACCCACTTTCTAGGTGTTTTGAGGCAGACTGTCGTGTGATCTGGGCTAACCTGAAGCTCAGTATGTATGTAGCTTCCTTGAATTCCTTTGCCTCCTTCCATCCACTGCCCATGCCACAGGGACACGGTGCTGGGGTTGAGCCCGGGGCTTTGTGTATGCTGGGCAAACTCCCCACCACGTGGCCTAGATCTTCAGTCTCCCCTCAGTTTTTATTGTCAAATGGGGGAAAGATGGAGTTCAGATGTCTGCTTCCTTGTCTTGGGCAAGTAAGCCACTTTCTTTCTGTAAGCCTCGGTCTCCTTATGGATACAGTGTGAATAATTATAGCACTAACCAGGCAGTGGCACCTGCCTTTAATCTCAGCATTTGGGAAGCAGAGGCAGGCGTATCTCTGTGAGTTCGAGGCCAGCATGATTTACAAATGAGTTTCCAGGACTGTTACACAATGAAACCCTGTCTCAAAAAACAAAAGCAACAAAAAAGAATATAGTACCAACAGTTGTGGGGATTAAATTAAATGTGAGATCCAGTACTGTAAAACAGACGAGCAACAAAAAGCCCATTAAAAGCAGCTTAGGGTAATGGCTGGTTGACCTTGAAAAGAAGAGGATGTGAGCAGGGAGGGGGTAGAAGGATCCTAGCTGGTTTTCACCCAGATGCCATAATTCACTGTTGCAGTACCACTAACTCACTGTTCACAGGGATCATACACAGTCGTGCTTCCGACAGTAATGAGGACCAGCTGTGCTGTGGCTGATATTTTTAATCCGTCCCATACCCTTTCCCAATAAGAACCCCACATCCCTTCCATAGAGGTGAGAAGCTGAGGCTCACTGCCAACGAATCAGGCACCAGAGCCAAAGGTGGGCTTTTTGACTCCAAGTCCTCTTCCCATCTTCCTCCACCCTGCATTCTGTCCATGCCCCCTCGATACAAGGGACACCCTGAGGCTCACAGCATCATCTCTCCCCAGAGCCCTCTCCAGCTCCTTAGGTCAAACCAGACTCTCTTCTTGCCCTGTCCCCAATTCTGATGATTGTGTCATCCTCCCATTCCAGCCTACATTTCTCCCTTAGTTTCTCCTTTCTCTTAAATTTAAGTTTATTTACTTTTTTATTTTATACGTATTGGTGTTTTGCCTGCATGTAAGTCTGTGTTAAGGTGTCAGATTGTGGAGTTAAAGATAGTTGTTAGCTGTCATGTGGGTGCTGGGATTTGAACCCTGGTCCTTTGTTTGGGAAAGCAGTCAGTGCCCTTAACTGCTGAGCTATCTTTCCAGACCCTCCTTTTATTCTCTTATTTTTGCTGTTTTTAAATATGTATGTATTCATTTGGTGTGTGTGTGTGTGTGTGTGTGTGTGTGTGTGTGTGTGGTATGTGTGTGTGTATGTGTTATATGTGTTTGTGTAGTGTATGTGTGTGGTGTGTGAGTGTGTTGTGTGTGGTGTGTTGTGGTATGGTATATGTGTAGTATGTGTGTGTGGTGTGTGTGTGGTGTGTGTGTGTATATATGTGGTATGTGTGTATGTGATGTGTGTGTGGTGTTGGTGTGTATGTGTGTGTGTGTATATATGTGGTGTGTGTGTATGTGATGTGTGTGTGGTGTTGGTGTGTGTGTATGTGATGTGCGTGTGTGTGTGTAATGTGTATGTATTTGTGTGTGTGTATGTGATGTGTGTGTGTTGGTGTGTGTGTGTATGTGTGTGGATCCAAGGCATGCATGAGGTCAGAGGACGACTAGCGAGAGGCAATTCTGCCCTTCACCCCATGGGTCCCAGGGGTCTGTAGAGTAGCTTGTCAGCACACACCTTTATCCAGTGATTCATTTCACGGCCCTGGTTGAGACAGGCTCTCATATGTCCCAGGCCGCTTCCTCCTCGTGGTGCGAGGGTTACAGGAATCAACTCCATGTCCCACTGCACAGCTTTGTGCATGGCAGCCACATCCCCAGCCCATTTTCCCTCGCTTCCTTTGTTGTGTGGTGGTGTTTGTTTCAGATAGGGTCTTTCCATGTTGTCCAGGATGGTCTCGCTATGTAGCGCTGACTGACTTATTAGACCAGGCTGGCCTCAAACCTGCAGTGGTGTTTTTTGTTTTTGTTTTTTTTTAAGATTTAGTTTTTATATATACCATGTTCTGTCTGCATGTGTGCCTACATGCCAGAAGAGGGCACCAAATCTCATTGTAGATGGTTGTGAGCCACCGTGTGGTTGCTGGGAATTGAACTCAGGACCTCTGGAGGAGCAGCCACTGGTCTTAACCTCTGAGCCTTCTCTCCAGCCCTGTGTTGTTATTTTAAAGATACATCTCCCCCTTGCAAATCTCTACTATGTAACTTACATATTACACACTGGACAACTCTTTAGCAAAGTGTGTCTCAATTTCCCATCAAAAGTAAGGATTATGGGCTGGAGAGAGATGGCTCAAAGTCTAAGAGACTTACTGTTCTTCCAGAGAACCTGAGTTCAATTCCCCACACCCACATCAGACAGCTCACAACTGTCTGTAACTCCAGCTCTAAGGGATCTGGCTTCCAAAAGCACATATATATGTGCTTTTTTAAAAGGGAAGATTATTTTGGTCTTGAAGTATTGTTTTGTTTTATTTTTGATTTTTTTTTTTTTATGTGGTTTTTGTTTGTGGCAGTGAGTGTGTTATGTCACCCAAACTGTCCCTGAACTCACTATGTAGCTGAAGATGACCTTGAACTTCTAAGGTCCTCCATCCACTTCCCAAATTCTGGGATTGTAGGCATGTGCCACTACACCAGTGCTGGGGATCTAATCCAGGCCTTCATGAATGTTAGGCAAGCACTCCACCAACTGAGCTCCATCTCCAGCCTTGTAGGTGAAGATATCGAGAGTGTCCTTCCTCCGTGCTTCTTGTGCCATGCTGAGGATGAGATATGCTAAGGTATCATTAGCACTTGGAGCCTCACCTGGCCAATCTTAAACTCCACCTAAGACAGTGGTTCTCGTGCTGTGGTGACCGCAACCATAAAAGTTCTTTCGTTGCGAGCCAGGCATTGGTGGCGGACACCTTTAGTCCCAGCACTAGGGAGGCAGAGGCAGGCAGATCTCAGTGAGTTTGAGGCCAGCCTGGACTACAGAGCAAGTTCCAGGACAGGCTCCAAAGCTACAGAGAAACCCTGACTCAAAAAGCAAAACGAAAAAAGTTTTTTCGTTGCTGCTCCATAACTGTAATTTTGCTATTGTTATGAATCATAATGTAAATACGTTTTCCCAGTGGTCTTAGGTGAGGCCTGTGAAGGTGTGAAAAACCCATTTGACACCCCCCTCACCCACAAAAGGGTCCGTGACTCACAGGCTGAGAACCAATGACCTAAGGGGTCTTGATAATGCCTTGCACAGGGGGCGCTGCCCTTCGATGATGACAACCTGCGCCAGCTGCTGGAGAAGGTGAAACGCGGCGTCTTCCACATGCCACACTTCATCCCTCCAGACTGCCAGAGCCTCCTGAGGGGGATGATCGAAGTGGAGCCCGAGAAAAGGCTCAGCGTGAGTCGGTGGGACTGGCAGGAGAGGGACGGTCCCTGGGGTGGCAGAACTCCCAAGGGAGTCCTGGGATTCATTCCTGGAGCCTGCCTGTAAATCCTCGGATGCATGAGTTCACTGGTTATGCTGCAAGCCCGAGGTCCAGCAAAGCCTCAGACTTACAAACCAGAGAGGAGGCAATCCAAGGTTGGCGAAGCAGGGAGTCTCAGGTCTTGGGGAGGGCACATGTTTGGATTTGGCAGGGGTTGAAAAGGCTGGCACTGTGCATGCCGAAAAGCTGCCACCCAGGGTTTTAAAAAAGGTCAGTCTTAGGTCCGCGCAACAGTAGGCTTCACTATCATCAGAGGAAGACACGATAGGTCACCCTGTCTCTGGTTGGGGATTGGATGGGTCAGGGACATCCCAGAGTCAACTCTAATCGATTTTATTTAATTGCTCTCCCTCTGTGTGTATATGACCTAATTTCTGCTTCTCTGTGACCCACCCTTTTACAGCTGGAACAGATTCAGAAACATCCCTGGTATCTGTGAGTAAGAGGGAATTGAACAGTTGGATACTCGAGGGAGGGAGGGAGGGAAGAAAAAGAGGGAGGGAGGGAGGGAAGGAGGGAGGTGGAGAGTGGTATGCTATGTTCCTGATGGGTGGGGTAGGATGGGAGGAACCACAGTCTCAAACTTAAGAGTCTTGGCAGAAAAGAACAAGGCTGAAGGAGTGTCGGACCAGAGGAAGGAGGGAGCTAGGGGTCCAGGACTTTTGAGTCAGACAGAGAACTGGGGTCTGGACCCCCGGTCTGAGGGAGGAAGGCTGGGGTCTGGACTCCTGGTCTGAGGGGGGGAGAGCTGAATTCTCATTGCCTGAGGGGTCTGAGGAAGTCAAGCTGGGGATCCAGACTCTCCAGGTCCTAGGAGGAGTAGTCTGGACCTAAGCCTAGGATGATGAAGGCTCTATTACGGATGCTGGTTTCTCCAAAGAATTTCCGCACCTTTCCAGGGGCGGGAAACACGAACCAGACCCTTGCCTGGAGCCAGCCCCGGGCCGCAGGGTAGCCATGCGGAGCCTGCCTTCCAATGGAGAGCTGGACCCTGACGTTTTGGAGAGTATGGCGTCTCTGGGATGCTTCAGAGACCGCGAGCGGCTGCACCGAGAACTGAGAAGCGAGGAGTAAGAGCAACCAAGACCCTTTCACGGGCACCCCACCTCATCCCTTGAATGGGTTATGGCAGTCCCGTAGACTGCCTAAAGGGGGCGTACCGCGTCCAGGCTTAGGGAACCAACAGACAAGAGGCATGGCTTAGAGCTGGTGTGCGCAGGAGCTGTTGTGATCTGGAGAGAAATGCAATGCGCTGAGCAGGCATGGAGGATGTCTGCATTACGTAGAATTTAATACGTACTTAGTAAGTGCCCCGGTGTTAGCTATTATTACTATCCTGGTGCTCACTTTGTAGACCAGGCTGGCCTTGAACTCACAGAGATCCCCCTGTCTCTGCCTCCCGAGTGCTGGGATTAAAGTCATGTGCCACCACTGCCCAGCTACATATTATTATTATTATTGTTATTATTATTATTATTATTATTATTATTATATTTATATTTATTTTTGTATGGGAGGAGGGAGCTTGTGTGCCAAGGCACCTTCGTCAAGAACAGAGAACAACTTGGCAGGAGTTCAGTTCTTTCTTCCTACCACGTGGATCCCAGGGATCCAACTCAGTGGCAAAGCACCTTCATCCTTCTCTCCAGCCCCGGGCACTGATTTCTGACCTCAGTCCTCCCTTAACCGCTTCCTTCTTCCCTGTCTCAGAGAAAACCAAGAAAAGATGATCTACTACTTGCTTTTGGATCGGAAAGAGCGGTATCCCAGCTGTGAGGACCAGGACCTGCCTCCGCGGAATGACGTTGGTGAGAATGCGGGTGGGTGGGGCATTTCAGATCCCAGGATTCCCGAGGGAGGAGGATGCTGCAGGCCCTGCGTTGACAGCTAGCCGGGTTTGAAAACCTCTCTGCTCTGGGCCTCTGTTTCCCCTATGTGCCCTGTATAGCTGAGCAAATTGACCTACCGAGGGGCTGATCTTCTCTCCCTTCAGACCCACCTCGGAAGCGTGTGGATTCTCCCATGCTGAGCAGACATGGGAAGCGGAGGCCAGAGCGGAAGTCCATGGAAGTCCTGAGCATCACAGATGCTGGGAGTGGCGGCTCCCCAGTGCCTACCAGACGAGCCTTGGAGATGGCCCAGCACAGTCAGAGGTGAGAGCCAGCCTGCCCCCTCTGGAAAGGTCTTCGGCCCCAGAGTATAGAGCAAGTAGAGTGTTAGTTCGAGACCCTGCTCAACCTGAAGTGTTGCGTGTGCCTGGGACAAATCACTCCTCCTGCCGGGTCTTCGTTCCCTCATCTGGAGGACATGAAACTGAAGGAACATCTGAACCCTTTAAAACTCTCAAATTTCCTTTCTTCCTTTCTTTCGTTCTTTCTTTCTTTCTTAATCCTGTAAACAGATCCCGCAGCGTCAGCGGAGCCTCCACTGGTCTGTCCTCCAGCCCTCTGAGCAGCCCAAGGGTAAGGCTAGACCCTCAGATGGTTGAGACAGCTACTGAGAAGTCAGCAAAGATTGAACAGAAGACAGTTCCATGAGGTGTTCTTACCTCCCCACCCCCAGAAGTGTCAAGGACCCCATTTCTGTATTATTAGACTTGGATTTGTAGTATATCCGAAAGGTTTAAACATTTATTATAAATTCCGTGCATGCACCAGGCTTGGGGTTACAGCCTTAAGGTGGGGTCGGAGACAGTGTCAGTGTGGGTGGGGATGACTGAACTACAATTCCCAGCATGCCTCGCAGCCCTGCCCAGTGAGTCTGAGCAGGTAGTGATTCCAAAGCCTCCTGGAAGTTGTAGTCCAAACTGTTTACCAGGGCCTGCTCCTCCACAGAGTCCGGTCTTTTCCTTCTCGCCGGAGCCAGGCGCTGGAGATGAGGCTAGAGGAGGAGGCTCTCCAACTTCCAAAACACAGACGCTGCCTTCTCGGGGCCCCAGAGGCGGGGGTGCTGGGGAGCAGCCACCGCCCCCCAGTGCCCGTTCCACACCCTTGCCCGGACCACCAGGCTCCCCGCGCTCCTCCGGTGGAACCCCCTTGCACTCACCTCTGCACACGCCTCGAGCCAGCCCTACTGGGACCCCAGGAACAACACCACCACCCAGCCCAGGCGGTGGAGTCGGGGGAGCCGCCTGGAGAAGTCGTCTTAACTCCATCCGCAACAGTTTCCTGGGCTCCCCTCGCTTCCACCGGCGCAAGATGCAGGGTACGGGTCTCAGCAGATGCAAGGCTAGAGTTTCCAACTGCTAGATTCTAATGTGGGAAAGAGGGGGCTCTTCTTGGCAGTCTCCATTCGGGTAGAAAAGAGAGCCATCTCCCCAAGTCCCAAGACAAATGGAGATGATAAGGTTTGGAGAGAAGAGGGGTTTCGGGAAAGAGGAGATGGGGACAGGTCCTGTATAGTGTACTCTGGATTGCCTACTCATTGGTCCATTGAGCCCCCAGCCTGAGGGGTGTGGTCTAACCATTCTGCCTTTCCTGGAGGGGCCTGGACCAGACTTCCTAGGTTAGGGTTAGCTATTTGAGAGGTGACTGCACCCACAGGGATGATAAATAATAAATAGGTGTTGACTGCTTGTTCTCCCCTCCCTGACCAGTCCCCACCGCTGAGGAGATGTCCAGTTTGACTCCAGAATCCTCTCCCGAGTGAGTTCGACAAGGGAAGGAATGAGTGGGAACCGAGGGGATTTGTCTCTTAGCGTCTTCCTGACCCTCCTGCTTCTATCCCCTTCCACCCAGGCTGGCAAAACGCTCCTGGTTCGGGAACTTCATCTCCTTGGACAAAGAAGAACAAATATTCCTCGTGCTAAAGGACAAACCTCTCAGCAGCATCAAAGCGGACATTGTCCATGCCTTTCTGTCGGTGAGAGCCTTGGCGTCCCGTGGACCATAGAGCTACACCACCACCACTCCCACCCCCACCCATCCACCGCCACTCTATCCCTAGACTGACTTCCTTCTGAGACTCATGGGATTTGTAGTTTTTCAGCAAGAGTCGGAATTGGTCAGTACTGGGTAGGCAGGCAGGAACAGACTATTGGGTCAAGGCCCCAGAGTGCTGAGATAAGACCCTAAATAACAGTTTCCTGAGTACCAGTGGAAGATGAGTGCATTGCCATGCCTTGCCTCAAGATCTGAGGGTGGTGTGAGAATAGACCTTTCTCAGTGGACCTTAACGCTTCCTGCTTTTGTCTAATCCCACGGTCTTTTGCTGTAAGTCTGATGAGATTTGCAATTACCAAGATATGTGACTTGTGGAGGGAGGGAAAGTGTATTTCATGTGATTGTAACTATCCCATAGAGAGCAGAGACCACGTGAATTTAGGGTTCATTCTTCTAAATGTACGTCAGGAGGAGCTACAGGCACCAGCGGGCACAGGTCCTCCCAAGGCCTTGTTTATGAGCTTGTTCCTTGTCCAGAGTCAGGTGTAGGATGGTGATGTGCGCCTTAGACTCACCCCATCCTTATACGCCTACTTCCTAGATCCCCAGCCTGAGTCACAGTGTGCTGTCACAGACCAGCTTCAGGGCAGAATACAAGGCCAGCGGTGGCCCCTCCGTCTTCCAGAAGCCTGTCCGCTTCCAGGTGGACATCAGCTCCTCCGAGGGGCCGGAGCCCTCACCCCGGAGAGATGGCAATAGTGGGGGTGGCATCTACTCTGTCACCTTTACTCTCATCTCTGGTACGTCTCTCCTGACCAGCCTCGGGTGTTGGAGATCTCTAAATAGGATTATCAGGGCAGCAAGGAAAGGAAATCATCATGGAGTGTGCTGATTCTCTGAGGCCCCCTCCCCCACACGCTCTCCCTCCCCCCCCCAGGGGCGTGGATAATGAGAAACGATTTCATGGGTATCAGTAATCACCTATTTTTCTTTTTTCTTTTTTTTAAGATTTACTCATTTACTTTATGTATGAGTGCTCCATCTGCATGTACGCCTTTATGCCAGGAGAGGGCATCAGATCCCACTATAGGTGGCTGTGAGCCACCATGAGGCTGCCAGGAATTGATCTCAGGACCTCTGGAAGAGCAGCCAGTGGTCTCAACCACTGAGCCATCTCTCCAGCTCCGTCACCCATTTTTCAAAGGGAAAGATCTGTAGAGTACCTTGTGTTACCTTTTTGTCTTCTATTAGAAGTGTGAGCACGCTAGCCTCAAACATCAGTGCCCTACCCAGAGCAGACATCACCAATCTATCCATGAAGTTCTTCCTGAGCTCATAACTGCAGCCTCGGGAATTTTAACACCAGGCAGCCGTGACCAATCAAGAGTAGCCTGAGAGAAGGAAAACCACAGGAATGCCTTGCTTCCAATTCTTGGTTCCTGAATCTTAATATTGGAAGTATATACATAAGGGTACTCCTCTATCGGCTTTTTGCCTCACCAGTTTTAACCGTTACGGTCAGGGGACGAGATTGCCCTAAGAGCTACTAAAGCAGGCTGCAATGAACGTGTGTGACACAGCTGTCGTGTAGAGGTCAAAAGTCAGCTTGTTTCTCGCCTCTTTTTTTTTTTTTTTTTTTTTTTCCTTCAAGAGAGTTTGTCTGTAGCTTTGAAGCCTGTTCTGGAACTCGCTCTCTCTATAGACTGCCTGCCTCTGCCTCCCAAGTACTGGGATTAAAGCCATGCACCATCACTGCCTGGCTTATTTTTCTTTGTTAAAGAAAAAAATGTTTTTTTTATGTATGTATTTTTTTCTCTGCATGTGTGTCTGTGCATCATGTGTGTGCCTGGTGCCCAAGGACGCCAAAGGAAAGTATCAGACTCCCTGGGACTAGTTTACGGTAGCGTAAGCCGCTGTGTGGGTGCTAAGAATCAAACTCAAGCCCTCCGGGAGAGCAGCCAGTGCTCTTAACCGCTGAGCTGTCTCTCCAGCCCCTCACTCATTTCTCTTACATTTTTCCTTCCTTCACATCCCTAAGGAAAGTTAAGTGAGCAACAACATCAATTTCAATAGCAACCGACATCGTTATATTATATGTTATATATTATAACTGATACCGTTATATTAAAAGAAGGCGTCTGGGTGTGATAGTGTCCCTTAGCTGTAATACACAGATCCATTTGGGAGCCGGTTATTGATGCAGGCTTAATAGGGTCAGAAAAATTAACCCTTGCAGGAGGGACCTTGCCTGCCTCCATCCTGAGTCACTGTGTTTGCTGTTTATCCATCACCCTCCAGGTCCCAGCCGTCGGTTCAAGAGAGTGGTAGAAACCATTCAGGCACAGCTGCTCAGCACTCACGACCAACCCTCGGTGCAGGCCCTAGCAGGTGGGTGATAACTGTTGCTGGGGGGCAGGAATTGAGGGCGACCAGGTGCCGACAACTCTGCTCTGCCTTTGCTTTGGAGCAGCCAGACTGGCCCACTTCTTAGACTTTTGGCCAGTGTCTTGCTGAGGCCTCCCCTGCACTGGTGGGAATAGATTTCCCACAAGGCATTGGGGTCTGAGAAGGGATTCCTCAGCACCCTGGAGGCTGTGAGAGGACAGTGGCCTCCATGTCAGGAGCAGTGGAAGATGGTGCCACAGAACTGTGGAACTCTGTAGATTTACCAGCCATCCGGTGTGCCTGGGTCTGGGGGCAGGGCATGACCTTTAGGCTAAAACCAGATAGGACAGATAGGACGCATTAGTGGCTCACTTTACAGGACCCAAATGTCATTGGAATTGGACCCCATAGTTCTCATCTGGCATCCAGGGGCAGAGCAGAGGCCAGGCCTCAGAAGAGAGGTTGTAATTCATCCAGGTTTCCATGAGAGAACAGCAAAACCCGGCCAGGGGTGAGATCAGAGGTAGACGGGTCCTGGGTTCAATCTCCAACAGAGACAAAGAAAAGCAAAACAAAAACAAACAAAACACGATCTGGGTGGCTTTTTAAGCAATAGGAAGCCAGGTATGGAGATGCACGCCAGTAGTCCCAGCATTCAGGAGGCTGAGGTCGGAATATTGCCACAAACTCAAGGCCATCCTGGGAGGCTAGTTCCGGGCCATTTTGGCCACTTAGTAAAACTGTCTGAAAGCAAACAGATGGGGCTGGGGATGTGGCTCAGTTAATAGAATGCTTGCCCAGCATGTACCGTGGTCTGGGTCCAATCCTAGCGCCGTGTAACTTAGGAATGCTGTCACAGCTGTAATGCCTGGCAGCGCTCTGGAGATGGAGTAGGGAGATCAGAGATTCAAAATCAGCCAGCGAGTAGTAGCGCACATCTTTGACCCCAGCACTTGGTAGGCCGAGGTAGGCCAGCCTGACCTACAGAGGGAGTTCCAAGATAGCCAGGACGACACAGAGAAACCTGTCTTGAAAAAAAACAAAATAGAGAAAGAAGGAAAATGAGGGCTGGAGAGATGGGCTCAGCAGTTAAGAGCACTGGCTGCTCCTCCAGAGGACCTGGGTTCAATTCCCAGAACCCACACGGCAGCTCACAACTGTCCATAGTTCCAGTAAACCCGACACCCTCACAAAGACATACATGAAGGGAAAATACCAAGACACATAAGAAATTCAAAGCCATCCTCAGCTGTATATCAAATTGGAGTCCAGACAGACATTCATGAGACCCTGTCTCAGAAATAAACAAAAAGGAAATTATTTTGTTTTTTAATCACTTTTTTAAATAGTATTGTTTATTCTGTGTACATGAGTGTCTTTGCCTGCACACTTCTTGTGTGTGTGTGTGTGTGTGTGTGTGTGTGTGTGTGTGTGTGTGTGTGTGTGTGTGTAAGCCAGAAGAGGGTGCATCAGAGCCCTTGGAAGTGGAGTTCCAGAGGGTTGTGAGCTGGGGATTGGTGCAGGTCCTCTGGAAGAGCATCTAGGGCTCCTCGCCAGGAAGCCGTCTCTCCAGCCCAGGAACTTTTGTTGGGAGACTAGAAGTCTCGGGTCAGTGCAGCGTGGCAGATCTTGCGTCTGTCTGGAGCCCGTTTCCTCGTTCACAGATGGCCTCTTCTGGCTGCTCTCCTTAAGTTTCATCTTTGATTTTTTTTCAGGCAGGTACTCATCTATCCCAGACTGGCCTCAGGCTGGACATGTAGATACAGATGATCTTGAACTCTTGATCCCCCTGCCTCCATCTCATTGCCGGGATTACAGGCATGCCTCAGCAGTCTAGCTTTCACTGTGGTCTTTGATGATGTCATGTCATTAGTCCCATATATGAAGCCTCCATCCTCAAAAACCTCACCATCTCCCAGAGGCCCCATAGACTTAGGGGTGATGGTTCCAGCATGTGAATTATGGGGGACATAACATTTAGCCTGTAGTATGAGGTGTGTCTGCCGTAGCAACCCAGGATGCAAGGATGAGGACTCTTAAATGAATGAAGGGTTTACAAAGAGAGGAGGATGCTTGGACACAACAGTCCAGTGAAATCAGTCTGACATCCCTGTGTCCCCATCCCCCATAGAAGGGATGGAGCACAGAGAATCCAGCAGCGGGCACAGCAGCAAGAGTCAAGTAGCTTGAGTCTTGACAGGGCTCATCTCGACCTTGGTTGGAATCACTACCTATGGCTGCCATCAATAAATGACCTCAATTTGGGCAGTGGTGGTGCGCACGCCTTTAGTCCCAGCACTCTGGAGGCAGAGGCAGGCGGATCTCTGAGCTCAGGGCCAACCTGGTCTAGAGATTGAGTTCCAGGACATCCACATTCACAGAGAAACTGTCTCGAAAAACCAAAAACAGAAAAAGAATACCTCAAAATTGGTCCCTAAAATAATACGGTTTTCCATGCCGCTGTCCTGGACGTGGGACACCCATGCTGACATCAGGATGCCTGTCATCCTGACATCTATCCTCTTGCTCTGCAGCTCCTCCCTTCACCTGTGGGCCGCACCCTCCAGAGCCAGTATCTGCCCTTGGCATGGCTGGGCCATTTAAGGGCTTGTATGACTAAACTGGGTCTACCCAGATAATCCTAGGTAGTCTCCCACCCACAGGGATTACCGAGTCACCACACAGGAGCTCAACGTTTTCACACATCCCTGGCTTTATAATGTGAACATCTGTGGGGGATGGCATGATTCAGCCTACCACAGCCTCTCCGGGGGTCATTTGGCAGTGTGTGAAGGGTTTTTGGGTTTTTTGTTTTGTTTTGTTTGATTGTCTGGAATGGAGAGCAGGGAGATGTTATTGGCATCCCGTGGGCGGGGACCAGGCATGCTGAAAAAACCCTGTAAACTCACAGAAAAATCTCTCACAACAAAGTTATTCAGGCCTCAGCATCAGTGCCCAGGAGGATTAGCTAAATGACTGGTTGCTGCAACAAAATACCCTCCAAAGGCAGCTTCAGGAAGCGGGGACTGGCAAGAGAGTTCAAGGTCTAAAGGTACTTGCCGCTAAGCCTGACAACCGGAGTTAGGTCCCCGTGACGCACTCGATGGAAATTCCTGCAAGTTGTCCTCTAACCTCCACCCTGGAGCTCTAGCACACGCACTACATGTACACGCGTGCTCACATGCACGCACACTAACAGTAAGGGAAATGCTGGGCAGTGGTGGCGCACGCCCTTAGTCCCAGCACTCCGGAGGCAGAGGCAGGTGGATCTCTGAGTTCGAGGCCAGCCTGGTTTACACAGAGGAACCCTGTCTTGGGGGGCAGTGGGGGGAAGGTTTGTTTTGGCCTGCAGTTCCAGGAGACAGTGCCTCGTGGCAGAGAGGACATGGTAGCCCCGCCCATGGAGTGATACATCTCACATTAGGGTGGGTCTTCCCACGTCAGTTATCCTAGTCCAGACCCTCACTGGGGAGGCTGAGGCTGGGGGATCAGGGCTTCAAGATCATTGTCTGCTACAGAGTGAGTTCACCTGAGCTATGTGAGATCCTACCTCCAAAAAAAAAAAAAAAAAAAAAATAGAAAACACAAAGGTGGGGGTGGGGGTGGGGGTGGGCTAGAGAGGTGAGCCCGGGGTTAAGAACACTTGTGCTTGCAGAAGACCCCAGCGCTCACAGGATGACTCACAACCATCCAGAACTCCAGTTGTAGGAGGCGTGATGTTGTCTTCTGAACTCAGTGGTAACCAACCAAGCATGCACGAGGTGCACAGAACACACTTGCAGAAAGCCACTCACACGATAAATGTCACCTCTGAAAGGGGAGGGTAGGTGGTTCAGAGAAATGACTTACTCGGTACATTGGTGGATGCAAGTGTGGGAACCTGAGTTTCATCCCCAGAGCCCGTGTGAAAGAACTACGGGGCTGGAGATTTACTCAGTGACAGACTGCTTGCCTAGGGAGGCAGGGAGGGCCCTGTTCTCAGCTCCCGGGGGAAGGAGGGGGCGTGTGTGTGCGTGTGTGTGTGTGCGTGTGTGTGTGTGCGTGTGTGTGTGTGTGCGTGTGTGTGTGTGTGTGTGCGTGTGTGTGTGTGCGCGCGTGCGTGTGCACGTGTGTGCGCGCGCGTGTGTGTGTATGCGTGTGTGCGCGCGCGTGTGTGCGTGCGTGTGCGCGTGTGTGTGCGCGAGTGTGTGTGTGTGTGTGTGTGTGTGCATGCGCGTGTGTGAAGAGTCAGTCACTGCAGTATGGCCCTGTAATCCCAGCACTGGGACATGGGAGCCCCCTAACCAGTCCACCTGACTGTTAAGCTCTAGGTTCCGAGAAAGGACCAAGTCTCTGACCTGCATGCGCACTCGGGACACAGAGCCAGGCAGACTTCTGTACATTTGAGGACAGCCTGGTCTATATAGAGACTTCTGATGTTGGTCCCCATGTTCACATGTGTTCAGAGTGTGGCCTTCCTCCGGTCAGCAGAACCCGAAGGGTCTCAGGCCCCAGAACAATTCTCGCGCTGTGAACCCCATTCAGTAGAATCGCCTAGTTGCAGATAAGGGGTACTGCAGTCTATCAGCCCCCTGGTTGCCTCTGAGACTGGGAATTTCTTGTGCTGGGCTGCCTGGACCTCAGACAAACTGGACAGGTTTTCCAAGCTACAGGCCCCCTGTAGGAGGAGATATGTTCCCCTGTGGCAGCTGTCAATAGGACTTGAAGTCTCACAAATGTGAATCTGGTCTCTATTATGATTGCTGTTATTACTGTTATTACATTTATTTGTGTATGTGGGAAACGAGCACCATAGTGTATGTGTGGGGGGTCAGAGAACAGCTTGGCAGTCTGTTCTGTCTCTCTCCTTCTCCTTCCTCCTCTGTTGAGTCCCAGGGATCGTGATAAGCACCTTTACCCACTGAGCCATCCTGACACCCGACATTGGTTCCTTGGGGCTACTGAGACCAACAGCCTCAAGCTGGTTTCAGCCGCCCGCCTGTCAGTCCCTACAATGGTAACTGCTTCCTTCGCAGATGAGAAGAATGGAGCCCAGACCCGGCCTGCTGGTACCCCACCCCGAAGCCTGCAGCCCCCACCAGGCCGCCCTGACCCTGATTTGAGCAGCTCTCCCCGCCGAGGACCCCCTAAGGACAAGAAGCTCCTGGCCACCAATGGAACCCCTCTACCCTGACCCCAGGGGGCCAGGGAAGGAGGGGAGCCCCCTCCACCCCCTTCCCTGCCCCCCTACTGTGAATCTGTATATAAGGCCCAAGGAGTATGTTGGGAGGGGGGATGTAGAACTCGGCCTTGCCCTACAGGGATGGGGCTCCAGGGGTCGTGCCCAACGGGGGGAGGTTCTAAGGCAAAGAGGGGGTGGGAGCTGTTTCTATTTATTTATTGATTAATTTATTATTTTATTTATTGATCAATCTCTGCGGGTGGGGTGGGGTGGGGGAGGGATGGGAGCTGGTTGGGGGTGGCTTAGCAGATCCGGACAGGGCCCTCTGTCTCTGTGTCATCCCCAACCCCCACTCCCCTCCCTGGGCCCCTGCTTCCCACCAGGTCCTTCTCCCTTCCCCTTCCGACCTTCTGTACGGATTTGCTCTCCCCGGAAGGAATTCTGGTTGCGCGTGACCCAGAAGGAATTCTGGTTCCGCGACCCTGCCTGCGTCTGTGTCCGATTCCGCCGGCGGCAACAACAACAACAACAACAACAAAATTAATAAATAGCCTTGATCAGGGACAGCTGGCTGGCTTCGCCTCTCGGTCCCTGGGGTGCTTCCGATCACAGGGACGGTGGGTGCCACGATGCTGCCCCTCTGGTGAGCATCACTCCTCTCTTCCCTGCGTCCATCAACCAGGCTGTCCGCCTCAGCCTCCATCGTTGGGTGAGCCCCATCCTTCCTCTGGCAGTTGTGCGGGCCGAGTCAGAGCGCCTGTGACATCTGTATGTTTGGAGTCCCAGAGGTAGCCTGTGGGAGGCTGGTGTCCAGTTTGGGTTGTAAGTGGAGGGTGCAACCACCCAAGCTGGAGAAATCCACAGCAAAGAGGCCAAACAGCATAAAGAGCAGCATGGCCACTGCCCACTCGCAGGCGGCGGAGGCAGAGCGCATCCGTTGGGAGTACAGGATGATCACTTCACGCCAGTGTCAAGGGTCACATGCCACGTGCTAAAGGCCCAATCACCCACCTCAGATGCGGTGCCACTTTAGGCCGGGCGGAATCCATCTCTGGTCGTCAGAGATGCTCCACTGTCCTGGTATAACTAGCACGCCCTGACTCACCCCCATCCCTTCAAAGGAACTCTAGTGCCCTCCACAACCTGCCTTCTCTCCATCTGTTCCTCTTTGACTGATTAGGAATGGAGTACCAATGCTCCAACCCGCTTTCCAAGCCGCAAAAAAAAAAGAAAAGAAAACACATTTCTGCCCCTCCAGCTGTATTGCTGCTTGGGGTTCTCCCCTCTGTTTGGGATTTTTTTTTTTTTTTTTTTTTGTCATGTAGCCCAGGGTGGCATTGAACTTGAGATGCAGCTGAAGGTAACCTTGAAATTCCAGTCCTGTGTCTACTTCTCAAATGTTGGGGTTCTGGGCATGTGCCGCCACAACCTATGTATTTAATGGGGGGGTATAAACCTACAGCCTCCTGCATGCTTAGCAAGCATTCTACCTACCTACCTACCGACATTACCAGTCCCCAAAAAAGTAATTTTTTAAACGTCCCTGAGCCCCGCCAGTCTCGGGCTGTTTGCAAGTTTCTCCCGAATGCATGACCCACAGCCTCCTCCAAATTTACTCCTTAACGGGACGGAATCTGCGTGTCCCAGACATGTTTCTCTTTCTAAGGGACCCCACCATCCCCTTGGATCCAAGTTGACACTTGGGAATTCCCCAATTCCTAGGCCAACTAACTGGTCACCTTCAGTCCTGTCTGCACAACCCCACCTACACAGACACAGACACAGACACACACACACACACACACACTGCTTTAGCATAGTTCACTCAACTCCTTAAAACTTTGTTTTTTGCTGGTGGTGGTACCCCATGCAGAGGCAGGGAGATCTCTGATCACTGAGTTTGAAGCCAGCCTGGTCTACAGAGTGAGTTCTGATACAGCCAAGGCTACACACAGAGAAAGCCTGTCTAGGGGAGGGTGGGGTGTTGGGGGTGTCAGGCAAGGACTGGATGGATGGCTCAGTGGTTAAGAGCACAGGCTGCTCTTGCAGAGGACCTGGGTTCGATTCCCAGCACCTACATGGTGGCTCACAACCATTCACAAGGGATCTGGCACCTTCTTCTGATCTCTTCAGGCGCCTGACAGGTACATGGTGCATGTACATATATGTGCAAAATACTTAAACCCTCCAAATTAAATAGATAAATCAGAGAGAGAGAGAGAAGCCGAGGGCTCAAACAGGAGGCAGGGTGGCTCAGCGAGTGAGGGTGCTTGGATTCAGTCTTCAGGAATCACACGGCGGACAGAACCAACTCTGGTGTCCATGTAGGCGTTGTGGCACACGAGTACCCCACATGTACATTCATAGGCACACACTAAATAAGCAAACATTAAAAAAAAAAAAAAAGGGTGGGGCGGGGGTGGAGAATATAGCTCAATTAGTAGAGTGCTGGCCCAGCATATGAAAGCCTTGAATTCAGTCCTCCAACGGGAAACATAGAAGGTGTGATCCCCCACACCTAGAATCCCCGCACTCAGAAGGCTGGGGAAGGACCATCAAAAATTCAAGGTCATCTTTGGCTATATAGCAAGTTTGAGGTCACTCTGGTCTACATTGCTAGACTGACATTCTCTCCCCCCATGTCTCTGTCTCTCTGTCTCTCTCTCTCTGTCTCTCTGTCTCTCTCACACACACACACACACACACACACATGCCTACCTGGCTGGCTCTAGTTAGTAGCATTTCTGATTGTACAGGGGCAAATACTCCTTCCCTCAAGGCCATTTCTGGTCACTTATGTGAACACTCAAGTTGGGAAACGATGGTCAAGCAACCGGTCTTGTGGAGCTGCAAGGGTCATCAGCAGCCGTCACTAATTCCAGCCAGGACTTTCACTCCTGTCTGAGCCTGCTACAGCTCTTCAGCACCCAGGAAGATAGATGCTCGACACGCCTGGCTGGTGCCCCTGGAAGCTAGTTACTAATAGACGCCTGTTTGCCACAAGCTGTGTGCCAGGGGCATGGTTCTCCCTCACAACACTGGCCAACTACCTGCATTTTATTTTATTTTATTGAGACAGGGTTTCTCTGTGTAGCTTTGGAGCCCATCCTAGCACTTGCCTCAAACTCACAGAGGTCTGCGTGCCTCTGCCTCCCGAGTGCTGGGATCAAAGGTGTGCGCCACCACCACCCAGCAACCTGCATTTTCTTTAGGACAGATCTCACGGAAGTAGTCCTGGCTAGCTTCAGCTGGTGATCCTTTTACCTTAGCCTCAACTACCTTCACTTGATAAGAGAGGAAGCTGAGGCACGTTGGGGATGTAAGAAACCAGGAGAAGTTCCTCAACATAATACTTGGAGAAAATGAAGTTCCTGGACAACCAGACTGACCTCCAAATTCACTTCAATCTATTACATTTGTTTTGCTTTTGAGACAAAAGTCTCAAACATAGCCCAGGCTGGCCTCAAACTCACAATCCTCCCAGTGTTGGGATTACAGACTCGGCCACCATGCCTGTTTTCCATATTCCACTACAGAACTGTGATCCCAGAAGGACAGGAAGGCCCCAAAGACATGAGAGACACCCACTGTGATACACAGCAACCAGCAAAGGGGACAAGCCCAAAGGCAAAGGCACCTTTACCCAGTCCCACTGCCCAGGAAGGATACTGGCCACAATGAGGACGGTGGACAGGATGCAGAAGCTCAGGCGGAGAGGCCTCATCCAGCGGGGCCCAGGCTGGGGCAGACCCTTCATCCACCAGGACAGAAAGAACTGTAGCCAGAAGTACAGGTTGCCCAGGATGAAGGCCAGGAAGGCCCCTGCCAGGTGTGTCGGCTTCTGGTTCTTCTCCTGGGGGAAGGGAGGAGAACTGAAAATAAAATCATGGTGGGGGAGGGAAACTATAGGAAGTAGAGACGTTGAATCAGTCCATCAGGCTGGTGAGACGGCTCAGCTGGTAAATGCTTTCAGGTTACCTATACAGAGGAAGAAAAGAAGTAGCGTAAAAGGTGTCCTCTGGCCTCCACGCGCACGCAGGATGCAAGAACTCACATACATACACACACACACACACACACACACACACACACAAGAGAGAGAGAGAGAGAGAGACAGAGAGACAGAGAGAGAGAGAGAGAGAGAGAGAGAGAGAGAGAGAGAGAGAGAGAGAAGCAGCACCTGCCACCCTATCACCAACTGTCAGACTCCACAAAGCAATCTATTTGTTTGTTTGTTTTGTTTGTTTTCTGAGACAGGGTTCCTCTGTATTGTTATGGAGGCTGTCCTGGAGCTCACAGAGACCCGCCTGCCTCTGCCTCCGGATTGCTGGGATTAAAGGCATGCACCACCACCGCCAGGCTTATCAGTTTTTATTTGTATGTATGTGCATGCCACGCGTGTGAAGGTCAAAAGAGGAGGCTGGGTCCACTGAGGCTGGAATTACAAATGATGACGGGTGCTTAGAACCACACGTGGGTCCTCCAGAAGAGCAGCTAAGTGTTCTCAGACGCTGAACCATTTACATTTATATTTACTGCCAGGTCCACATCCCACAAAGTCCATGTTCAGGAAACATGAGTAGAATAAATCTTGTGTTCTCAAAGTGTGGCGAGGGAAACGTACCCCCAGGTCATCCTTGAACTTGATGTGTATGACCTTGAACTCCTGTTCCTCCTTCCTCCACCTCCCAAGGGCTAGGACAACAGGTTTGTACCACCATTCCCAGACACCCCCCTCCCAAAAAAATTATTGGAGGTTAAGAAGGCTGAGGCAGGTGTATCTCCAGGTTCCAAGCCAGCCTGATCTACATAGTGAATTCCAGGATAGCCAGAGCTACACACACACACACACACACACACACACACAAATCCATCTCATAAAACAACAACAGCGGGCTTTAGTGGTGCATGCCTTTAGTCCCAGCACTTGGAAGGCAGAGGCAGGCAGATCTCTGTGAGTTCTAATGATTAACCCATTTCTACTTATCTAAGTATTTCCACGTGGCTCATCTTATCAGGGAACTGTGGCTGGCGTCTTGCTTCCTCCATGCTCTACATCTTGACTCCTCCCAACTACTTCCTCTTTCCTCCTCCTGGTCTCCTAGCCCCGCCTATCTTGTTTCCTATTGGCCATAGTGCTTTATTAATTAATCAGTATGAGAAATATATATACAGAATAACATCTCCCATCATCTCCTCTTTTCTGTCTAAAATAAAAAGAAGGGTTTTAACCTTAACATAGCAAAATATATCACACAACAGTTATCAATTAAGAATCATAGTTAACAACATTTAGTCCATTAGCATTTTGTAAGTCTTAAAGAAAATATCATCTATCCTATCTTTGTGAGTCTAAAAAATATGGAACGGTTCACGAATTTGCGTGTCATCCTTGCACAGGGGCCATGCTAATCTTCTCTGTATCGTTCCAATTTTAGTATATGTGCTGCCGAAGGAGGCCAGCCTGGTCTACAAGAGCTAGTTCCAGGACAGCCTCCAAAGCCACAGAGAAACCCTGTCTAAAAAAAAAAAGAAAGAAAGAAAAACCAAAAAAAAAGAAAATCTGTCTCAAAAAACAACAATAAAAAAATTGAGCTTATGTTGTGGGGAGAAGGGGTGTGTCACATTATGGAGCCCATGTGGAAGTCAGAGAACAAGGTACAAAGGTTAATTCTTTCTTAGTAAATGTGTCCTGAGGCTCACCCTCACTGGGTTTGGCGCCTTCACATGCTGAACCATCCCAATGACTCCCAAATTTTGATATGTGACAAGTGAAAATTTCATAGATACGATAATGGTTTTTGACTTACAGAAACACATGTTAAAAATGTATGTAAATTTTTTTTTTTTTTTTAAATAAGGCCAGATGTAATCTTAGCTGAAGCAGGAACTTACATAGTAAGTTCCAGGCCTGCCTGAGCTAGAAAGAGACTTTGTTTCAAAATTTCATGACAGATCGGGGTAGTGGCACTGCCCTATAATCCTAGCAAGATGAACACATTTAAATAATCAGACTGTCACATAACAAGCCATGGAGGGAGAAGAAGACTGGAGAAAAGCCCAGGAAATTGCTTAGAAAGGCAATAAAAAGGAGTAGAGACTGAGAAGGCAGCTCAGTCCATAGAGGGCTTGATTGGGTTTGGTTCCCAGTACCCACACAGCAAGACTGTGGCTCACCTGTGACCCCAGAACTCATGAGGTGGTGGCAGGAGGATCTGGGAGCATTCAAGGCCATCCTCCAGTACATACTGACTCCCAGACTGGCCTGGGATACTTGAGATCCTCAAAAATAAATAAATAAAATAAAAGGATGTTTTTTCCTTTTTTTAAAGACTTATTTATTAATGTATACAGTGTTCTACCTGCAGGCCACAAGAGGACAGCAGATCTTATTACAGATGGTGTTGCAAACCACCATGCGGTTGCTGGGAATTGAACTCAGGACCTTTGAGAGAGAAGCCAGTGCACTTAACCACTAAGCAATCTCTCCAGTCCCTAACATGGGGTTTTTAACAGTCTTGACCATCCTGGAACTCATGCTATAGACCAGGTTGACCTGGAGAACACAGAGATCAGCCTGCTAGAATTAAAGGTGTGCACATCCCACTGTCAGGCAAAAAAAAAAAAAAAAAAAAGAAAAAAGAAAAAAGAAAAAAGAAAAAGAAAGAAAGAAAAGAAAAGAAAAGAAAAGAAAAAGAAAAAAGAAGAATTTTTTTGGTTTTGTTTTGGTTTTGGTTTTGGTTTTGAAGACAGGGTTTCTCTATGTAGCTTTGTAAATCAGGCTGGCCTCGAACTCACAGAGATCCATCTGCCAGCCCCTACCTCCCAACTGCTGGAATTAAAGGCATGCACTTAAAAAAAAAAAAAAAAAAAAAAAAAGTTCTTACAGAAGAAATATAATAACAATAACATAGTAGTAGGTTGAGTGAGGAACATAGGAGCAAATGTTCTCACCCACCCTGCACCTCACCAGCCCTTAGCAGGAGGCTGGACGGCAGACCAAGACAGGACATAAAATGCAGTAACAAAATAAACCAGTGAGATTTTCCCCATCCTTCGTCTATCCATTCTACAACTATCTATAGAGCTTCATGAATGCCGGAACTAGAGTCTGTGAAAGCCTGTTCGTTTCTGACCACCCACAGACAAGCTGCTTGTGCTTTTAGGGTAGGGGAAGGGGACTGAGTAGAGTTCTGTGGAGATTATGTATACAGAGAAGCCTCAACCATTATACCGATCGCAATAATTTCAGGATTAAATGACACGGAGATTTGTGGCTGCAATAAAAATTCTCCTAGGCTCCGAGAGGGTTTCCACATAGTTCTGAGTATATATCCTAGCAAAAGATTCTCTCTACAAAGCCCACTATGGGCCAGCTGGTCTCAGGGTAAGGAGAACTACAAGTCCCAGAAAGCCTTGCGAGCAAACTCCATAGAAAGAGCCGCTAGAAACCGCGGGAAACATAAAGAATTGTAGTCCGGTTTCCAGAGGCTGACCCTAGGTTGTTCCCAGCGCATCTCACCTGGAAATTGCCTACTATGGAGGTTCCCAGGGCACAGAGGATTCCCGACCACAGAATCAACTGGTTTTGCCACGTTTTAACGCCCCAGTCCCGGAGTTGATGATACCGCACAATGCAGATCCAAACAGCTAGGAAAGCATGAGCGAGAATCAGACTCACTACAGGGTTCCCAGCTGAAGGGGACTTCTAGAAACAGGAAGAGGCTGAGGTCAGAGACAAGGGGAGAATGAGGGAAGAAGGGATTTGGAGGTACAGGGCTTTGGGGTCTGAGGGAAGAGGGCTAGGACTTGAACCTTGGGTGGGAGGGAAGAGGGCTGGGAGGTGGACTCCTGGCTTTGGGAGGAAGAGGGGCTAGTTGCCCCGATCTGGGGAAGGAGCAGCTAGGGACCCTTTGAACAACTTTGGGCTGGCAGTAAAAGGAAAAGCCTGGAGATACTTACCTAGAGCAGCTCCTGTATTGAGGACTTGGCCGAAAATACAGCTCTGGGGAGCATAAGACCCACAGTTACTGCAGAAGATTAACAGTGTCATCCTTTAGCTCCTCCGAGATAAGACCCTCCGTTTTTCCTCCCCCATCAATCCCTCAGCCACAACCACCTGATAAAGGGGAAGCCGCTCTCGAGGTCCACACTCCTGTTAGCCACGGCAATTGCGAAACTGAGATGGGAAGGATACAGGAAGTCAGTAAGGGGCTCTTACAGGTAGCTTTCCCTTCCGTTCGCCAAACGAAACCTGTGGCCCCCATCCTCTTGTCACAAGCAGGCCTCTAACACCCAGCATCTCCCACCTCCCTCAGGCCCAGGAATCCAGACCCCAGCCCTTGTCCCTCAGACCCAAGCATCCTTTGGACCCTCTGCTACTTACACAATCCAGGTACCAGCGATAGCCCATAGAGCTAGGATGACTGGCAGCACGGACACGTAGTTCCACATGCTGGGCTCTGTAGTGGAAGTAGAGAAGCTGTGTCTCCCAGGTCGCGTAGCAGTCCTCAGGTATATGGGGTTGAAGCGAACTACTTCTGCGGCTACATGCGCTGGAAGACTGGTGGAGACAGGCCAGCCTTTGCTCCGGGCAGTTTTCCCTATCTTCCTTGCCCCTAATCAACTGATGCTTGTCTGTATCCTTGGTTCTGTGCCTCCTTCACCTCTACCTCCCGGTCTCTGGGTTCCCCCAGGACCTCTCCTGTCCAAGTTCCTCACGTTCTCTTAACTTTCTCGATGCGTTTAGATCTAAGTGACAGTATCAGGAAAGACCAGCCTTGATTCCAGGTGTGGTCAGGGAAGGCTGTCCTCCACATTCCCACAGAGGCAAAGTCCGAGCTGAGTGTATGTGAGATACTGAGCCTTGGATCTAATCAGTCACTTTCTGTAGGACACCCAAACTACCACTTCCTGTCTCTGCTTCAGGGAGCCCCTCACTTCCTTCCTACAATTTCGTGGGTTCAACCTCCAATTTCCCCACACACCAGCTACAACCTTCCAGAATGCATGTGTAAGTGTGGCTTCTAAAGTCCAGCCACTTTTACCTACTCACAAATCCGGGTTTCTTAGCTCTGGATTCTGCTATAGCCCAGGCTGACTTGAATTTGTCATCTTCAGTCCCCCGGGTAGCTTGTAGTCCTGTCCCACCAGGCTGGTTGTCGATTCTGGGTTTCTGCTTTCTGGGAGCAGTTGGTTTGTTTGGTTTGCTTGATTTGGGATCCTGGTGACCCTTCCCCATGCCCTCCCCTGACCCTTTCTCTTTCTGTTTGAGCAAAGTTCCCCAAATCGGGCAGGGTGGGGGTGGGAAAGATGATAGTGGTGATAGAACTCCGCCTTAAATCCCTGCCCCCCACAAGCAGCCACTTATTCTTCGTTTCTTTGTTTTCTGATATAGGATCTTACGATCTCTCTGAGGCTGGCCTTGGAAAGCATGATCCTCCTGCCTCAACCTTCCTAGAGCCAGGATTAAGGCCTGGAGAGATGGCTCTGTGGATAAAAGCACTTGTTATGCAAGCATGAGAATTTGGGTCGGAATACTCGGCAACCCAGTATGCAATACACAGGCGTGGTTGTTTGTGCCCATAACTGTTGCACTGAGAGTCAATCAGATCCCAAGAGGATGACAAAGTTCCCTTCCAATAGACATACCCTGAAGGGAAAAGGGAAGATGACAAAGAAGACATGTGACATCTCTGGCTTCAGCTTGCACGCATGCAAAGAACTGACATGATGGTATTCGGCCACACGTGCGTGCGCATGCGCGCACACGAAACAATGGTAAAGATAAAAGTAATAAATGGTGAGATGGCAGTACGTAAAAACACCTGTTGGCAAGTCTGAGTTCAGTCTCCGGGACTCACGTGATACAGAGATCTGACTCCCACGAGTTGTCCTCTGAACCCCTCACTCATGGCATGGCATGGCACATGCAAAGTAAATGAATAAAAGCAGTAACTAACAACAGTAATTAAAAAGCCAGCTGCTGCTTTCCTTCTCAAGTGTGTCCCCTCTGTGCCCTGGTGTTTGAGTCCACCTTTCTCTGAGGAATCAGGAGTCTAGATCCTGATCCCTTCCTCCCTCAGCAACTCCTTTTTCTTTCTTTTTTATGTTTTTCCAGACGGGTTTCTCTGGGTAGCTTTGGCTGTCCTGGAACTCACTCTCTCGAACTCACAGAAACCCACCAGCCTCTGCCTCCCAAGTGCTGGGGTTAAAGATGTATGATGACAACCATCTGCTTAATTGGGGGGTGGGGCACACGTGTGCAATGGCATGTTTGTATAGGTCAAAGGATGATGTCTTGTAGAAGTCAGTGGTCCCCCACCTTGTGGATTCCAGGGACTGGACTCAAGTCCTCAGGCATGGTGGCTGGCACCTCCGTCTGCTCAGCCATCCCACTGGCTTCTTTCCTGTCTTTTTTATTCAGATAGAAGTCACTTAGCATAGACTTAATCCCTCGCAGGCCAGAAAAAAAAAAAAAAAATGATGTCAGATACCCTGGACCTGGAATTACAGCTGGTTGTGAGCGGCCTAACATGGATGCTAGGAGCCAGACTCAGGTCCTCTAGAAGAGCAATCAGTGTTCTCAACCCTGTATCTATTGAGACAGGGCTTCTCTGTAGCCCTGGCTGGTCTGGAACTCACAGGGGTCCACCTGCTTCTACCTCCTGATGCTGGGATTAAAGGCTTGGTCCACTACACCCAGCATATATATATTTATATGTATGTATGCATGCATGTATGTATTTTAATAGATAGCCACACAAAAATTCTAGAACTGAGAAAAGGAAGCAGGCACAAAGTCCCGTGCCTAACCAGGAAGCTATTTGCAACTGATACTTGCTGAGAAAGACAAAACCAGTTTTTTTCCAATGGGGTATCATGGATATATCAACCACACTCCAGGAGGGGCCTCATGCCCGTGAGTAGTTGACCAGGACAAAATGGACTCCAGCCAGGTGGTGGTGGCACATGCCTTTAATCCCAGCACTCAGGAGACAGAGTCCAGCCTGGTCTACAGAGCGAGTTCCAGGACAGCTAGGACTCTTGCACAGAAAAACTCTTATCTTGAAAAACCAAAACCAAAACCAAACAAACCGGAAAAAAAAAAACCAAAAAAAAAAACCTCTGATTTTTCCATGTGTGTGTTTTTGTTTTGTTTTCTGATGGCTTTTTTTTTTAAGTGTGTTTGTCTTGATTTTTGTGTTTTGGGTTTTTGTTGTTTTTTCCTATTTTTTTTTTTTTTTTTTTTCTGAGAGAAAGAATCTGAAGCTGCATGGGTAGGGGAAGTGGGGAAGATCTGGGAAGGGTTGGGGGAGGGGAAAGAATATGATAAATATATTTTGCATAAAAAATTTATAAATAGACATTGTAAAAAATGTTATTGGCCAGGTGCTGCATGCCTTTAGTCCCAGCACTCAGGAGGCAGAGGCAAATGTATTTCTGTGAGTTCAAGGCCAGCCTGGTCTACAAAGTGAGTTCCAGGACAGCCAAAGCTACACAGAGAAACCCTGTGTGGAGAACCCAAAATAAGAGAAAAAAAAAATTACTTTAAAATGTTTTAGCCTGGCGGTGGTGGCACATGACTTTGATCTCAGCACTTTGAAGACAGAAGTAGTGGGATATCTGTGAGTTCGAGGCCAGCCTGGTCTACAGAGCAAGTTCCAGGACAGCCTCCAAAGCCACAGAGAAACCCTGTCTCAAATAAATAAATTCATACATACATACATACATACATACATACATACATACATAAAAATAAAATAAAAATGTTTTAAAGGGAACTAAAAATATAAATAAAAGATATAAGGTAAGATATAAGGTGAGTCAGTGGATTGTCTCAAGAGTGGGCTGGCTTAACTTGAGTCTCTCAGACCCTCCTGTCTCCAGCTGTCTGATGCCAGCATCAGCACCATCTCCAGACTTGTCAGAAAGGCCAACACCAGATGCAGCTTTGGCCTCAGATGTCCTCCTTTGTGACTTACCCAGTCTGTGGTCTCCTGTTTGCTGCAGCAGAACACAGACTGAGACACACTCAACATCCTTTTTCTGGCTGTGTGACGTCTCTCTAACCCCATCTCTTTGGTCCTAGGTCTTAAATTCTGCTAGATCTCCAGTGTGTTGGCACTAGGACTTTAGGCTTTGTTGTATGAGACTTTCGTCTCGTAACTTTCATCTTCCCTAGACATGTGAACTGTGTTTACCTCCCAGGTCTCATGAGTCTCCTGTCTCCTTCCCAGAAGGAATGCTTCATCTGAAAGGAAACCATTGTAGGGCAAGCTCTCTTCTCTGAGAGGAGAAAAGTAAGAGAAACTGGGGTAGCTGGCATTGGTATTTGGGTCTAGAGACACCTGTTGTCTCAGCGCCACGGAGTTTCAAATGTGTGAAGCCATCCTCATGAGTTCAAAGCCAGCCTGGGCTGAGCACCAACTGCTCTTCTAGAGGTCCTGAGTTCAAATCTTAGTGCCACAGGTGCTCTCTGTGGTGCTCTCTCCTGGCATGCAGACATACATGGAGGCAGAATGTTGTATACTAATAAATAAATCTTTAAATATATATGTGTACGTATATATACATAATACATACGTTGAGAGGCCAATGAGATGGATCAAAGAGTAAACACATTTGCTGAACGGGCCTGGCTACCTGGGTTTAATCTTGAAACTCAGATCAGTAGCTAAAGTCCTTGCCATGTAAAGCTGGGGTAGGAAGTTTGGTCTTCAGACTCCATGCAGAGATGGGGGGGGGGCTGGTGGGAAGCTGGGGGATGTTGGAGAGACAGTTCACTGTGTAAGGAAGCTGCCACCAAACCTGACAACCCAGGTTAGATGTCTGGGACTCACTCGATAAAAGGCGAGAAATGACCGTGCAAATTGACCTCTGGCAGGTCCTACATGTGTTAGAGCTGCACACTTACACAGACAAGTAAATAAAGATGTACATTTTAAAAAATTTATATTTAATTTTGTTTGGTCGGGTTTTTTGTTTTGTTTTGTTTTTGTTTTGAGACAGGGTCTCTCTACATAGCCCACGCTGGCCTGAAACTGACTTTGTAGACTTGGCTGGCCTTGAACTCACAGAGATCTACCTGCCTCTGCCTCTCTAGTGCTGGAACTAAAGATGTGTCCCACTGTGCCTGGTTCATGAATGTAATTAAAATAATAATGTGGCCATAATGATTTGCCAGTAATCTCAATGCCAGAGAACCTGGCGGGTCTCATTGGTCAGCATAGTCTACTTCATAAATTCCAGGCTGGTTGCAGACCCTGTATCAAAATTCAGGGTAGGTAGTACCTGAGAAAGGGCACCTGAAGCCCTCCTCTGGCTTCCACTACATGCACATACACAGGCTTACACTCTAGCACACATAAGTGCACCTCCCCCAAAACAAAAACACATAAATACAAGGCGGGGAGAGAGCAACCAAGGCCCCACAAGAGGATTCGTCAACTAGCAACTGTAGCCAGTGTTTATTGGAAGTGGGGAGGGGATAAAAGCTCACAGGGAAGCCCCAGCAGCCACACTTAGAAAGAGTATGTGTAAGCATTTGCAGAGTCATCCCAAACCTGGCATGTGAAGATGCGATGCCTCTGTGAGATCAGAGCAAAGAACAAACAAACAAACAAATAAACAAAGCCAGTAAAACCTAAAGCTCTGGGATGCCAGGAAGACTTGAGGTGGCTCCCTGTGGTGCTGGGAAATCTTGTGAGGCCTTTGAACCAGGAAGAATACCAGAAAAAGATGCTCAGTAACAGGAAGCAAATAATAAAGCCTGGGTGTGCCTGGCGGTGGTGACACATTCCTTTAATCTCAGTATTCAGGAGGCAGAGGCAGATGGATCTTTGTGAATTTGAGACCAGTGAGTTCCAGACCAGGCAGGGCTGCATAGTGAGACCCAAGAGAGAGAACCAAACACACACGTGTGTGTGCACATAGAAAGACACACACAGAGACACAGACAGACACACATACAGAGGCACAGACAGACAGACAGACAGACAGACAGACAGACACACACACACACACACACACACACACACACACACAGAATGAATGAATGGTGGCTATGTTTGCTCATGCCTGTCATCCCAGCCCCAGCTCTCAGGAAGCAGACGCAACAGGATTGCTGCAGGTGTAAGGCTAGCTCAGTGTATACAGAAAGTTCCAGGCCTGAAGGAGCTCAGTGGTGAGACTCTGTATCAAAAAACAAAATCGAGCCAGCCTGGCAATGGTGGCGCACACCTTTAGTCCCAGCACTCAGGAGGCAGAGGCAGGCATATCTCTGTGAGTTCCAGGACAGCCAGGACTACATAGATAAACTCTTATCTTGCGAAATCAGAGCTAAGGATATAGCTCAGTTGGTAGAGTGCTTGCCTAGAATTTATAGAGCCACAGTTTCTGCCCCCAGCATCCCCTTAACCAGATGCGATATTGCACACCTGGAGAGGCAGAGTAGAAAGTCACGTGAATTCGAGTCCATCCTGGGACACATGAGAGCCCGTCTCAAAGAAATGGAGGGAGACAGGCAAAGAAAGGGAGGGGGAAGGAGGAGAGCCATGAAAATATTAATATTAATATTCCATCTGTGTCTCTTTTCTCTATCTCTGTCTCCCTCCTTTTCTCTCTGTCTCCTCTCTCTTTTCAGGCTCTTCCCATGTGCCCCCAGGCTGGCCCCATCCATCTTCCTGCCTCATCCTTCCAATGTCTGGGACCACAGGCACACACCACACCCAGGGGACGACCAATTTCTTGACTCACTTATTCATAAAAGTGACTCACGAACATGCATGCCAGTGACCCCGAGGACAAAAGACCTGGAATTATCTCAAATCGCATAGATTCAAGAGATCGGCGCAGGTAGTGGTAGAGTGTTTGCCTGGCAGCAGGCCCTGGATCCCGTCCTAACACGGAAAGACAAAAAGACTATGACCATCTCCTCGCCACCAAAACAAAACATAACAAAACAACAAACAAACTTAAGATTTCAGCTCAGAAAGGTTTGAGCTCAGATGTCACCTCTAATGCAAAAATAGTAGGAGTAGCTATCTGCAGTTGTAGCAAGTTGTACCTCTGATAACAGGGATCTAGAGATCTTCAGCCTGATGACGGCTCATTAAGCTAAAGGCCAGTCTTGGCTTGTTGGTTCCTTTCCGGAGGCTCCAGACCAGAATCCACTTGCTGACATTTTACAAATTATTACATTTTTATTGGGTGTATGTGTTTGTGTGTCTGTGTGTGGGTGTTTATGTGTCTGTGTGTGTGTGTGTGTTTGTATGTCTGTGTGTGTTTGTGTGTTTGTGTGTTTGTGTGTCTGTGTGTGTCTACTTGTGTGTGTCTGTGTGTGTCTGAGTGTGTGTCTGTGTGTGTGCCTGTGTGCCTCTGAGTATGTGTCTCTCTGTGTGAGTGTGTGTGTGTCTTGGTGTGTGTGTTTGTGTGTATCTGTGTGTGTGTGTATGTGTGTGCCTCTGAGTGTGTGTCTCTCTATGTGTGTTTGTGTGTGTGTGTTTGTGTGTCTCTGAGTGTGTGTCTCTGGGTGTCTGTTTGTCTCTGAGTCTCTGTGTGTGTGTGTGTGTGTGTGTGTGTGTGTGTGTGTGTGTGTGTGTGTGTGTGTGTTGGTGTGTATATATAACACATTGGACCTAAGAACACCAGGAGTCAGTTTTCTTCTTCTAACATGTGGATTTTGGAGACTCAGCTTGGGTTGTTGGACTCAGCAGCACCTTGAACCACTGAGCCTTGTGAAATGGAGTTCCTCACATGGCCCTGTCTGGTCTCAATTCCCTGTTGCCAAAGCTGATTATGAATTTCTTCTCCTCCAGAATGCTCAGTTTACAAATCCTCATTCATTCATTGCCTTGTTATCTCTGTGAGGTTTGTGACCTCTCTTCCCTCCCTCCCTCCCTTCTCTCTTTTCCTCCTCCTTCCCTCTCTCCCTTCTCTCCCTCCCTCCCTCCCTCCCTCCCTTCCTCCCTGAAGTCCACCTTCTGACTCATACCAGCATCTTCTCCCCTCCCTTTCTTCTGACCCTTGGGGGCATGGGGCTCAGTTTGTAAAGCAATTGTTTTCACGTGTAAAGGCCTGAGTGTGAAAAACTAAATCAGGCTGGAGAGATGGCCTGGAAGTTAAGAGCACTTGCTGCTCTTGTAGAGAACCTGGGTTCCCAGTACCTAAACAACAGCTGGCTTAGTCTTCTGGCTCCCTCTAAAACCATGCATGCACACACACAAGATATATATGCTAAACACTCATGAACACAAAAATAAAGTAAAAATATGAAAAATTAGCCTGGTGATGGTGGCACTCTCCTTTAATCCCAGCACCCAGAGAGGGAGAGGCAGGTGGATCTCTGTGAGTTCCAGGCCAGCCTGGTCTACAGATCAAGTAAGTTCCAGGACAGGCAGGGCTACATAGAGAAACCCAGACTCAAAAAAAAAAAAAAAAAAAAAAAAAAAAATTTTAAATAGGATTTATGTCTTCTGAGGAGTACCACTGAAAAGGATGTTCTCTGGCACACACACACACACACACACACACACACACACACAAATGAACATACATGTAACATAATTGCAAGCAAAATTCAAAGTCCCCTATCCTCAGCTAAGTCCAGATCTTCCCTGGGCTACAGAGACACTGTCTCAAAATAAGAGCAACAACAGCAACACACACACACACACACACACACACACACACACACACACACACACACACACACACACACACACACACGCTCGCGCTCGCGCGCATGCACACGCTCACACGCACTCGCACACACACGCACTCACACTCACACACACGCACACATGCACACCCACACGCACACCCACCCCCCCACACACACACACACGCTCACACACACGTAAAGCGAAGGCTTGGACAGGGCTGGGGTGTGGCTCAGTTGGTAGAGTGCTTGCCTAACGTGTACCAAGCCCTGTGGGCTCCAGACCCAACACTCCAAAACGAATAAGGTGGCCCAAGCTGTAATCCTAACCCTTGAGAGAAGGAGGCATGACCAATGTTAATCTCAGCTAGAGTCTGTAGGACATTGGAAGGCAGCCTGGGTGGCAAAGCACCTTGTCTCAAAGAAAAAAGAAAAAGTTAACTAATTTTTTTTTTCTTTCTTTCTTTCTTCTTTCTTTCTTTCTTTCTTTCTTTCTTCCTTTGTTTTGTTTTGTTTTTCAAGACTGGGTTTCTCTGTGTAACAGCCTGGCTGTCTTGGAACTCACTCTGTAGACCAGGCTGGCCTCAAATTCAGTGATCCACCTGCCTCTGCTTCCTGAGTGCTGGGATTAAAGGTGTGCACCACCACCGACCAACCTAAAATTTAAAACTACAAAGAAATAAAATAAAATTGTGAGGGGCTAGAGCGATGATGGCTCAGTGGTTAAGAACAGTGGCTGCTCTTTCAGAGGACCTCTGTTTAATTCCCAGCACTCACAGCTATCTGTAATTCCAATCCCAGAGGAGCAAACATTCCCTTCTGGCCTCCTTGGGCACTGTGCACAAAAGTACGTGCAAGGAACACACTCATACACATAAAATAAAGAAAAAAATAAACACAAAATCAAAAAAAAGAAAAATTGGCAGGGTGTGGTCTTGCATCTCTTGAATACCAGCACTTGGGAAAGAAAGGTGAGTAGATTTTGAGTTTGAGGCTAAACCGGTCTGCATAGTGAGTAAATAATTAATTACACTTGTATTTATTTATTTTATGTGTGTATTTGGGTTGGAGTGGGGCACGTGCTAAGGAGTCTGTGTGACAGGAGGGCAACTTGAAGAAGTGGCTTTTCTTTTTCTGCTACAAATGTCATGGCGATTGAATTCAGTTGGTTAGTCTCAGCAGTGGAATAAATTTAAAAATAAAAAAAAAAAAAAAAATCCCAGGACAGCCAGGGATACACAGAGAAACCTTCTGTCAAAAAATAAATAAATAAAATTTAAAAAAACGTAACAAAAAAGCCCAGAAGTGGTGCACACCTTTAATCCCAGCACTCAGGATGCAGAAGCAAGAGGATCTCTTGAGTTTGAGGCCAGCCTGGTCTACACAGCAAGTTCCAGGACAGCCAGGGTTGTACACGGAAACCCTGTGTCGAAGTCTAGGAAAACCAAAGGGGGGAGGGGGGAGGATGACAGCTGAGTGTTTTCACAACAGTCCCTTCCTCTTTCCTTCATCCCTCCCTCTCTCCCTCTCTTTCTCTCCACCCCTTCTCTTTCCCCCTCTCCCTCTCTCTATCCCTCTCCACCTTTGGCAATGCTAGCTATTGGTCTCTCTCTCTCTCTCTCTCTCTCTCTCTCTCTCTCTCTCTCTCTCTCTCTCTCTCTCTCTTTGTTTTGAGACAGTTTTATGTAGCCCAAGCTACCCTTGACCTCCCGACCCTCCGTCTCAGAGCCCCCAAATTCAGCAATTATAGGTATTAGCTACCACACCCAGCTTCCAGACTGTTTCTTAACTAATGACAGGTTAATAGCTTTAGAGAAAGCCCAGGGATATCTTCTTTGGCTGGAGCCCTCTGTCTAGCTTAACATATAAGCCCTACTCCTGCTTTGGGGTACAGGGATCCTCCTACATTGCCTCTCAAGACATACTTCTGGGAGCTGGAGAGATGGCTCAGCGGTTAAGAGCACTGACTGCTCTCCCAGAGCACCGGGGTTCAATTCCCAGTAACCATGTGTCAGCTCACAACTCCAGTTCCAGGGCACATTCTCACACAGGCATGCACGCAAAACAACAGTGCACCTAAAATAAAAATAAAGTTAAAAAAAAAAAAAAAGACATACTTCTGCCTCTACGTCCCTGATCAACTACACATTCCAGACCCCTCTTCACCCATCTAGCTCTCTGTGTCTTCAATACCTTCTTCTTCTGGTGGCCCATTCTTATATCTTTTCAAAAATCCTGGCTTTGCAACGTTAGCAACTGTAGCCCTGAAAACCAGATGGCTGGGTGACTTGGTTCTTGCAGGCAACATGGAAGACAGGGGTGGGGGTGGATGGGGTGGGTGGTGAGAGTGTGTATAGGTGGATTTGACGCTGGGGAAAAGAGGGAGGGAGACAGAACCTCAGATCCCAGAGCCCTTCTGAGAGAGCCTGATGCCCCAGTGGGTAATGAGGCACTGAGATTTCCCACGAGGAGCTAGGAAGCCTGAGAGGGGCCGCAAGGGGTCGGGGAGGGGAGAAACATTGTAACATTGTGGGTTGGAGGTTTCCTTTGGGAGTGATGGGAATGCTCAGAATTAGTCAGAGGTGATGGTTGTGTTGTCACTGGACCATGTTCTTTATTTATTGCTTGGTTTATTGTTTTGAGACAGAGCCTCATGTTGCCTGTCTCCACATTGGTTAGCAGAGGGAAGGAAAAGAAAATAGGAAGAAAATGACCACACCTTGTTTTGTTGTTGTTTTGTTTTGTTTTGTGTGTGTATGTGCTTGTGCAAACACTTTCATCTGTGTACGTGTGTGGACATGCTGGGATCACAGTGTGTACACAGAGGCCGTAAGAACAACTATCTGCCTATGAAAAACAGTTTTCTTTCAGTCTTTATTTTCTCCCTTCATTTTTTTTTTTTAATTAAAAAATTTTATTTTTTCAGGCAGTGGTTTCACAAGCCTTTAACCCCAGCACTTAGGAGTCAGAGGCAGGCAGTTGTCTGTGAGTTGGAGGCCAGCCTGGCTACAAAGCCAGTTCCAGGCCAGAGAAATCCTGTCTTGAAAGTGTGTGTGTGTGTGTGTGTGTGTGTGCACATACACATTGATGTTTTGCCTGTATGAATGTCTGTGTGAGGCTGTTGGGTCCCATGGAAATGAAGTTACAGACACTTGTGAGCTGCCATGTGGTTGCTGAGAATTGAACCTGGGTCCTCTGGAAGAACAGTGAGTGCTCTTAACTGCTTAGCCATCTTTCCAGGCCCTCTCCCCTGTTTATTAAGTGGTTGACATTACTATGCCCTTCAGCAAATCTTTAAAAGAAACTATTATGCTTATTTCTTGTGTGTGTGTGTGTGTGTGTGTGTGTGTGTGTGTGAGAGAGAGAGAGAGAGAGAGAGAGAGAGAGAGAGAGAGAGAGAGGCCTTTACCTAGTGACTCATTTGACAGGCCCCAGCAAATCTTTATTAAATGACAATGATGGACACCTGTGAGCCCAGTGCTGTAAAGGTAAGAGGGCCACTTCAAGGACAATTTGTGCACAAACTACAGGGAAATACCTGTGACGGGAGACACTATCTCAAACAAATAAACCAAAAAATAACCCAAGCCAGATCTGATGCTTCTCCTGGAGGTTGGCCAGACTGAAACGAAGTGGATTGATGGGAGGAATAGATAAGGCTGAGATTACAGAAGTCAAGGAAGAAGAACAATTTAGGACTGGAGTTGTTGGTATGGGTGTGTGTGTGTGGAGGTGTGCCTTATTAGAAAGTCAGATTTTAATCTAGGAATGTGTTAACTACAGCAACCAGCAACGTCACATCTAAGAAGTACTCAGCTTTGCCCAAATTTCTGCTTTCTTGGTTTTTTGTTTTTTAAGATAAGATTTCTCTGTGTAACAGATCTAGCTGAACTGAAACACACTTTGTAGACCAGGCTGGCCTCGAACTCACAGTGCCTGTGTCTGCTGAGGTGTGCATCACCACTGCCTGGCCTATACTTCTGTCTTTAAGAGGGCATTTGTTATGTGGTCCTGGCTTTGTTGTGAGGTATTGGTGTATGCTTTGGTGTTTGGCCTGTATGTATGTCTGTATGAGGGTGTCAGATCCCCTGGAACTAGAATGATAGATAATTTTGAGCTTCCATGAGAATCAACCCTATAAAAGTCTTTAGTAGCCCTCCAGTGACAGTGAAGCACTGAGCTTTTCTCAGAGTGAGCTTTTTTTGTTATTTGTTGTTGGTGGTGGTTTTTTTTTTTTTTTTTTTTTTTTGAGTTTATATTTCTATGTGTGGCTTTGGAGCCTGTTCTGGAACTCTGTAGACCAAGCTGGCCTGGAACTCACAGAGATCGCCTGCCTCTGCCTCCCGAGTGCCGGGATTAATGGCGGGCACCATCAACGCCCAGCTTCAGGGTGAGTTTTTAAGCACTGAAACCATATCTTGGGTTGACATATTTTAGTTAACAAGAACAGTTACCCAGAAGCAGAACTCCAGAAGCCAAAAAGCAAGGTTAGTAGTGCATTTTCGGACTTTCCCAGAACTGTGGATTTCGATGGATTTTAGAGTTTTGTTCTCATTTTAGCAAGGCGCTGCCTATGTGCTGGGGTTCTAAAGCCATCACGGCATGGGTTGTGCTAAGGTCTGGGGCCTGTCACAGCTTACTTCTGCTTGTGGGGTGACAGTCAACATGTACACCAAAATCAGGTGCAATCCTGTGATCCCTGCACTCACTCTGTAGTCTGAGGCAGGAGGAGTCTTGGATTTAAGGACAGACTGAGCTACACAGTGACTTCCAGGCCAGCTGGGGCTATAAGAAACGATCTCTGAAAAACACAAAAAGTGCCAGGGACGGGGCAGGGACGGGTGGGGGCTTTGGTGGTGCACTACTCTGCTCCCAGCACTCTGGACTCAGAGGCAGGTAGATGGGTCTCTAATTTCAAGGCCAGCCTGGTCTATGGAGTGAGTTCTGGGACAGCCAGTGCTACACAGAGAAACCCTGTCTTGAAAACAAACAAAGGCACCTGGGTCTGTAATTGGGTTGGTAGAGCTCTTCATAGCTGGTAGGAAACCTCTGGGTTTAACCCAGCATATGTAGACTAAGCACGGTGGAGGGCGGTGATACCCGCATCTGAAGAAGGCTGAAACATCAGGGATTCACAGAGACCAGCCTGGGATTCGTGAGATCCTGTCCTGACTTCTTCTAAAAGGCGTGTACCTGACCCATGTCTCCTCCCACCCCCACCCCCCCATGATGATGGCACAAGGCCTTGGTTGTTTGCCGAGTACAGGCCTCTTTTTCTTCCAACAAGAAGATCAGCCACAAGCCTCACCCCGGTGCCTGTTCTCTGACCACAAGCTACACCCTTATCCTGGAATCTATTTCAACAACATTCTGGAAGTGACTTTGTGTTTGGTTTTTCTCTTCTTCTTCAATTTTTTTTTTTTCTTAAATGTATTCTGACTAGTTATTGGAAAAAACTCATACAATGATTTCTTTAAATTATTTATATTTTATTTGAATTGTATATGTGTTTTGCCTACATGTTTATATGTACGCCGTATGCATGCCTGATGCCTGTGGAGGCCAGAAGAGGGCATTGTATCCTCTGGAAGTAAAGTTAAAGACCATTGTGAGTTGGGGATTCTGGGACTTGAACCTCGGTCCTCAGCTCCTTAGGGGGTTCTTTTTGTTCTTTCCTTTATGCTCATTGGTATTTTTCCTGCTACAGACAAGTATGAGCTGTCACATGGGTGCTGGGAATTGAACCTGGGTCCTCTGGAAGAGCAGCCAGTGCTCTTAACCACTGAGCCATCTCTCTAACCCCTGAATATTCTTCTTTTCAGAACTAGGGATTGAACCTAGGGCCTTGTGTCTTCTAGTCCCTACCATTGAGCTAAAGCCTTTGTTTGTCATCTGATATTGTATGTGTGAGTATATTTGAGAGAAGGTCTCATGTAGCCAGAACTGGCCTTGTGTTTACTATGTGACCTAGGCTGGTCTCAGACTGAAGGACCACAATCCTCTGGCTTTAGCATCCAGGATCATTGTTATGAGCCACCATGTGTGGCTTTTTTGTTTGTTTTGTTTTCTGAGACAGGGTTTTGCTGTGTAGCTTTGGAGCCTGTCCTGGGACTCGCTCTGTAGACCAGGCTGACTGCAAACTCACAGAGATCCGCCTGCCTCTGCCTCCCAAATGCTGGGAGGTTTGTTAGTTTGTTTGTTTGTTTGTATGTCTGTCTTTCTGAGACAAAGACACATGTAGCATAGGCTGGCCTCACAATTATTATGTAGCCCAGGCTGGTCCTGAACTAAAGGCAATTTCCTATCTTAACATCAAATGTTCTGTGATTATATAAATTATCACACCTGATCTTTCTTTCTTTCTTCCTCTTTCTTTTCTTCTTTCTTTTTTTAATTAGTTAATTTTATATGTATATGAATGCTCTATTTACATGTATGACTTTATGCCAGAAGAGGGCATCAGACCCTACTAGAGATGGCTGTGAGCCACCATGTGGTTGTTGGGATTTGAACCTCTCGAAGAGCAGCGAGTGCTCTTAACCGCTGAGCCATCTCCATCCTCTTCCTTCTTTCTTTTTAAATGCACTCTTTATTACATTTATTTATTTAGGTGGGGAGGGTATGTCTGTGGAAGTCATAGGACAATGCTCAGGAGTGGGCTGTCTCCTCCCACCCTGTGAGTCCCAGGGACCCCACTGTGGTTCTTAGGCTTGGAAGCAAGCACCTTCACCTGTGGAACCATTTCTCCCTCCCCGGTGTCTAATTACATCCTTTTCCTTGTGTAAAAGTTTTCCCAATAGTTTATTGGAGAAGCTGTCTGTTCTCCAATGTAAGCTTGAGACACTTTTGTCAAAAATGATGACCAGGGACAGTAAGCCGCTTTGATCCGATGAGCCACGTCTCCGTCCCTCTCCACCACCTTTATTAAGACAGGCTTTGTCACTTGAACCCGGAGCGTATGGATTCCAAGACTCTTGCTCCGAACTTGGCTTGAAAATCACAGCTGCACTTCCGGAGCCCTGGGATTTGCTCAGAATTTATACAGGTTCTATCTGTGGTTTTCATTCTCTTGTGTTTGTTTGTTTGTTTTTGCTTTTCTGAGGCAGTGTTTCTCTGTGGCTTTGCAGCCTGTCCTGGAACTCGCTCTGTAGACCAAGCTGGCCTCAAACTCACGGAGATCTACCTGCCTCTGCCTTCCGAGTGCTGGGATCAAAGGCGTGCGCCACCACCGTCCGGCGACCACGGCAACTCTTATAAATGAAAACCTTTCGTTGGGGCTGGCTTACAGTTCCAGAGGTTTAGTCCATTATCATCATGGGAGAACGTGGCCGTGTTCAGGCAGATGTGATGCTGGAGAAGGAGCTGAGAGTTCTACATCAGGGTCTGCAGGCAGCAGAATGAGAAAGTGTGTGTGTGTGTGCGTGTGTGTGTGTGTGTGTGTGTGTGTGTGTGTGTGTGTGTGTGTGTGTGTGTGTGTGGTTGGGGCAGGGAGTAGTTTGAGTATACATGAGACTCAGAGCCCGCCCCCTTACAGTGACACACTTTCTCCAAGAAGGCCACACCCACCTACCCCAGCAAGGCCACACCTCCTAATAGTGCCTAAACACTCGATGGGCCAAGCATCCAAACACATGGGTCTATGGGGTTATTCCCATTCAAGCCACCAAAGTTGCCATTGCCGTTGTGATATATCACTATATTCTCCTAAGCTGATAACCAAAGAAGCTACAGCAGGGGTCACCCTGTTAGGGGCTGCTACAGTGCAATACCCAGGCCTGATTCCCCCTCTACCGGCCCTAGATTTGGTCAATACGATGGCACTCAAAGATGATGTAATTACCTTTACTAGGAGAGTAGCTAAAGTTAGAAGGGGTCTTGGAACCCAAAAGGGGTAAGGGTGGTGTAGCATGGACCTCAGAAACGTGAAAGTGTACACGTGTGTGCTGTTTGTGTTGTAGACAGAACTGTGAAGCTGAGAGATGGCGAAACACCTCCCCAAGGCCACAGAACAGCGCGAAGCCTTCGGCCTCACTAAAAACAAAACGTTCAAGTTGGGCATAATGGCGCACACCTTCAATCCCAGCACTCGGGAGGCAGAGGCAGGAGGATCTCTGTGAGTTCAAGGCCAGCCTGGTCTACAGAGTGAGTTCCAGGACAGCCAGAGCTGCATACGGTCTCAAAGAAGAAGTTATCACATCTTAACTAGTTTATTCTGTGTGTGTGTGCATGTGTGATGAGGCACAGGCCCCGGCATGCATTGCACGAGGAGGTCAGAGGACCCTGCAGGAAGGAGTCTGTGTTGTTCTTTTCATGGACCCTGGCTGTCCGGCCTTTACCCAGCCTCACTTGAGTCCCTTGGTCCTTCAGTTCTAAATGCATTGTTGTAACCCTTCGGAACACACAACCCGTGGCAAACAAAAACAAAGGCTGCCTGCTCCATGCATGGAGCTTATTTGTTTGGACGTAATTACGATCCGCTGCTAATTATATTTGCAGGACTGAAGGGGGTGGGGGGTGATCCTAATTACAGGGGTTTCCCCATGGGAGCGCCCCATGAGTCAGACAGAGCTCGTCTCCAAAGTCCCAACTTCTCAGCGTCCCCTCTTTACGGCCTATTCACACGCGGGGCAAGAAAACTTCACAGAGTTCTTGTAGGTGCAATTTCCAAAACGATAAGGCACGTCGGGGGAGAGAGAGAGAGAAAAAAGGCTTTCTTGCCATGCCGGGCTGGCAAGGAAGTTCAGTTGCCAGGGCAACCAGTGGTCTCGCGGGGCCGAGGGCAGTCAGCGGTGGCGCGCGCGCGCGCATTCATCCTCTTTCCTTCCTGCTTCGCGCTGAGGGTTTTTTTTTTTTTTTCTTTCCCTCTCTCCTGAAGCTGAAAGAAAGGGAACAGAGCTCGGGGGGCTCTAGGGTGACGGACGGGCGTCTCAGCTAATGGAAGCATGGGCCTGACAAAGGCCAGCCAATGGCACGCGAAGTTTGGATCCGGCAGAGCCCGCCCTCCTTCCACTTGGACCTGAATAACCTGACCCAGACGGAGCTCCTCTCGGAGCGACGGCGCTTTGAGCCAATCAAAGCATTGATTTGGGGCGGTGCGGAAAGAGGGGGCGGGCCACGTTTCTACGGCAACGGCTGAAGGACAGGGGCGCGAGCCACTAGTTGCAGCCCGCTGGCTTTATTGACAGCGTGGGCGTGGCGGGGTTTTGTCGGGGCACGGACTGGGGGGGCCCGGGGCGGCGGGGAGGGAGGTGGAAGAAAAAAAAAAGAAAAGGGGAGCAGTGAGATCCGGCCAATAAGAGCGGCGCGGGTTTCGTAGCAACGGGGGAGTGACGGCGAGCTGGGCCAATAGGAGGTCGCGTCGGCCATCGGCCCGGCCTAGGGGCGGCGCGGCGGCCGCGGTGTCTGACGAGAGCCGGAGGAGGCGGTGGGAGGTGGAGGTGGAGGTGGAGGTGGTGGTGGCGGCGGCAGCGCGGGCGCCCGAGGAGAAGGAGGAGGAGGAGGAGAAGCGGGTGAGGGGCGGCGCGGGGCCCGACCTCTGAGCCCCCTCTCGGCCCCCGCCCCGCGCCGCCCGGCCTCCCAGTCGCCCCCTGACCCGGCTGTCCCCGGGCCCGTCCTCGAGCCTGGCCGCCCAAGTCTCCGGGCCCCCGCGGGTCCTCGCGCGCTTCTCACTCGCAGCCCTCCCCTGCACCCTGGGAGCCCGTGCAGACTCCTCTCTCGCTGCCCAGGTCTTTCCTTGCACCGCAGGGTCTCTTCCTCTGCACCGCCGGGCGAGCTTGTCCCTGACACCCTTCCGCCTGCATTGTGACCTCCCCTGTCACTCTCAGGGCACTTCCTGACTCCTGGCTCACCGCCCTGGCCCTTTGAGTCTCCCACGCTTTGCTTAGCTTCCCCAGTGCCCTCCTCGAGCCCCTAGCGTCTCCCGTGTCCCCAGCACTTCAGATCCCCCAGGACTTTGCCCCCCAAACCCTACTTGGAACCGCTGGGCCCTCCTCCCTCGGACCCGGGACCCCAAGCCTACCTACCTACCCGTTGGGTCTCGTGGGCTCCCCCCTCGCACCCGTAGATGCCGCCCCCACGCCACCCCCCTCCCCGATCGTCCTTTTGACTTCCCTCCATGTTCGTAGTCTTTCTCTCCCGGCACACCAGACTCCCCTGTAACCTGGCCTTATTTGTCTTTTCTCGTAAGCTCCTCCCCAGCTGCCAGGCTTTTTCTTAGCTCCTCTTCCTTTAACCCAGACTTATTGTTTGTTTGTTTGCTTTCTCCCAGATCTTTCTCCCAGTTCTGACAGCTTCCCCTCGTGTCTCAGCCACCCTCCTTCCTTTCTTACATTGCGCGTTCCCAAGGCGCACATCGGTCCACACATCATGATGAGGGCACTGGGTATAACCTGTCCCTCTGTCTCGTTTGGTTTTCTGAATCTAATTTGTTCCCCCCCCCCCTCTTGCCTCCTTACCTTTTGTTTTGACTTGTTCCTTCTTCCTGGTTTTTGTCCCTGTGAGACATCCCCTTTGCTAGAATTCTCAGTCTGGGAGCAGGTACTGGATTCTTTCTGCCCTCCAGGGTGCCTGGGTCTCATCCTTTTGGCCATTGCCAGAGGAGGGTGTCCTTGGAGGGAGGTGGTAAAGACTGAGACCCAGCCCAGCAAGGGTCACCAAAAAAGCAGGCTAGAAGCTCAGAAACATTGAGTTCATTTTTCAACTCTCCCTTGGTGAGGCACGGCTGTCCCAACTCCCCTCCTGCAATGCTAAGCCTTTGGAGTCACCTCAGGTTGCCAGTTAATCTGCCTTCCCCTGGGTGCAGGGGGGACTTGTCTCCTCCAACTGGACTTGGTCTGTGTGTGCTGACATCCACGAAAGTGTACATGTCCTGGGGGAGGCTGTGTGTGTGACCGGGGGACCTGCAGCAGGGGAGGGGGGGAGCTTAATGCACAAGAGGCAGTGTTGCTCACGGAGGGGGGGGGGGCTGTCATTCTTGCACAGAGCTCTGTATAGTCACTACTGCTTCCCCTCACCCCCACCCTGTGCTCTCCTATAGATAAGCAGGGTGTGGGGCCCGCAGACACCTCACACAGCTGAGTGGCACAGAGCACGTCCCTGTGCCCTGTTCTGTGCCAGAAGCAGCATGGTCTTCAGAGCACCATGGGGCCTGACAGAGTGACAGCCCGAGAACTGTGTGAGAATGATGACCTGGCCACCAGCCTCGTTCTTGATCCCTACCTCGGCTTCCGAACCCATAAGATGAATGTCAGGTGAGGGGGTTCCGGGTTAATGGCAGGCCTGGCTCCTTACTCTTGTATATTTTTAATAACTCTCGGCCTGGCCTCCCTGAAGCTTCAGGTGGGGTCCAGGGTCCTGGAAGTCCCCTGGGACTGAGGCGTACTCTTTCTCCCAGCCCCGTGCCCACCTTCCGACGGCAGCACCACCTCCGCTCAGCACTGGAAGCCTTCCTAAGACAGCGGGACCTGGAGGCCACGTACAGGGCCCTGACGCTGGGAGGCTGGATGGCCCACTACTTCCAGAACCGGGCCCCTCGGCAGGAGGCTGCCTTCAAGACCCACGTGAGGGAGCCCATGCCTTGCTCTGACCTGCACTGTGCTCTCCCCATTTAGCCGGCAGACTCTGGAGCTCTTAGGAGAGCAGCCCCCAGGTCCCAGGCTGCCTTGCCCCTGGAGACACCTGCAAGGCTCAGAATCCTAGAAGAGAAGAATTAGGGGCTGGTGAGCTTTGAGAGGAGTCCATCCTCCTCTTCCTTTGACAGATGAGGACACCTAGACCCAGGGAGGACCCAGGCCACACAGTCAATGACAAAGTAGACCTGGACCAAGAGAAAAGGACCCCTGCAGCTGGCCCTACTCGACTTTCCTCCCCTCTCCCCACTCTTCTCCCAGATTTTTTGCTACCTCCGCTCCTTCTTGCCCGAGAGTGGCTTCATCATTCTGCCGTGCACCCGCTACTCTATGGAGACCAATGGGGCCAAGATCGTGTCCACCCGTGCTTGGTAAGGGGACTGCTGGGAGCAGAGACTCTCGGCCCTTATGGGTGAGGGTAGGACCCTGCCCCCTTGGAGGCCCTGTCCCCGTCCCTTCCCCCGGGTGATTCTGCACGAGAGGCCCTCATCTCCGGCAAGGACTGGGAGGCCTTGCTCAGAGCCCTACAGCATAGGCTGCCGGCAGGAAGAAGAACGAGAAGCTGGAGCTGCTGGTCGGCTGCATTGCAGAGCTTCGCGAAGAGGACGAGCACCTGCTTAGGGCCGGGGAGAATGACTTCAGCATCATGTACTCCACCCGGAAAAGGAGTGCTCAGCTGTGGCTCGGCCCGGCTGCCTTCATCAACCATGGTGAGGGCAACAGTGTGCGTGCGTTGTGTGTGTGTGTGTGTGTGTGTGTGTGTGTGTGTGTGTGTGCTGGAGGGCTGCCTTTGCTTGCTCACGAGTTTCTCTCTTTTCTCTTGTGTCCACCCAACCCGTGACAGACTGCAGACCCAACTGCAAGGTGAGGCCTGTAGAGTGCGAGGCGGGTGGGAAATGGAGGTGCGGGACGGATGTTTCTTGGACTCTCCCGACAAAGCCGTTTCCTAGCCTTGATAGTCCCCCGTAGCTGGCCGCACCGCCTGGAGTGGGCAGCACGGGAAGGCACATGTCCCCCAGGGATATCAGAGGGGGAGGAAGGAGGATCGGTGTGTTTGCACTGTTGGACCAGGGCCTGAGGTGTGACGGGCAGGTGGCTAGTGTCACCCAGGCAGCGCTGATGGCATCAGCTGGAAAGAACTGGAGAAAATCCGGGAGACCGAGGGCCTCTGCTAAGAAGCTGTGGGTGGGTGGAAGGGCACAGCAAGGGAGGGAGGAGGCAACTGAGTGGAAGATGTTGTAAAGGTCTAGTGGGGTGTGGTGATATTGTCCTGTCACCCCAGCATCTTGGGAGGTTGAGGCAGGAGAATTATAAGTGCTAGGCTAACCCGAACAGTTAAACCGTAGTTCAAAGGGGCCAGGGATACACTCAGGGTAGAGCGCTCGCTTAGCATAGGAGTGGTTAATAATAATAATGGGCTGGGTGTTGGTGGTTCACATCTTTAATCCCAGCACTGGGGAGGCAGAGGCAGGTGGATCTCTGTGAGTTCAAGGCCTGGTCTGCAGAGGGAGTTCCAGGACAGGCTCCAAAGCTACACAGAGAAAGAAACACTGTGTCAAAAGACGATGATGATGATGATGATGATGATGATGATATGATGATGATGATGATGAAAGGAGCATCCCTGGGAAGCCCCTGACCCATTGTGTACTGTCAGGGCACAGACCTCTTGCCCTCTGTGGGAGCCCCCAAAGCATGAGTAAGGGTCAAAGTTCAGCTTCCTGACTAAGAACTGAGAAGGGTTACGGCTATACTGTGTGGCCTAGAGTTTCTCCTGTCGATGCCCCTAAGACAGTTGTTGGGGTCAGGTGGTGGACATCTGACACTATGCAGACTTGTTCCTTGTGTCAGAGGCTCTCAGGATGAACGACACACAGCCCTCACCAGGCCGTGCACACAGACACTGGGAGGGGCAGAAAGCAAAGGACAGCATGCACTCGGTCACCGGCTGACCTCGGAGGATCAGAGCTTTACCAAGTGCTGAAGGAAATGAGGGGCACTAGAGGGCAAGGCGTTTCACATCCTATGACAGGGTCTGTAACGAGGCAAAGATGGCGACAGCGGACTAGTGGGCTCAGCCGACTGTCCCTTAGCTGCCTAGTGGGAGGTTTGCTTTCTAGATGGCCTTGCATAGTTAGGGTGGCCGTAGGGAGATTGGCAGGTAAAGGTAGAGGACAAGGGGAGAAGGACAAGGATCCAGGAGGTGGCTCACTCAGGAGACACGGGCCGTTTGGCCTGGGCCGTCAGGCAAGGAGGCATCTTTGGGTTTGGTTGGCCGGCTGGCTAGATAGTCAGTATGATCACGTTCTCCTCCAGATAAGGAGTACAGAGGAGGATTGCAGATGGGAGAGAACAGTCAGTAGGGTAACCTTGGGGCTGGTGATCCTCAAGGCAGGGCTTCAGAGTGGACACAAGCCTTGGGAGAAGGGCAGGTGGCCACAGAGGCAGAGTGACAAGGGGTTGAGTGGCTCTTGAGGAACTGTACGGTGGGCAGGCGGGCCTGGGGTGTGGAGCTCGGCACTGAGCACAAGGCTGGCACTGCCTATTGCTGGAGGCCATGGCCTGTAGGGAGGGGTAGACACAGAAGGCAGGCTCCGAAGGGGCCATGTGGAGGACAGGCTGTAGCCAGCACAGCTGCCAACAAATGGCAGTGGGGGTGGGGCTCCGCAGCAGCAGGAGCCTGACCCGTTACAGAACCCTTAGGCCAGTGTGCCTGGTCAGGTTGAGAAACTGGACAGCTCCTGCCCTGTGCCCCCCGGTTGGGATATTGAGTGGGCGTGGCCTCAGTTTGTGCCCTCAGATGGGAATACTGCCTGTGTGAAGGTGCTCCGGGACATTGAGCCAGGGGACGAAGTGACATGCTTCTATGGCGAGGGCTTCTTCGGCGAGAAGAATGAGCACTGTGAATGCTACACCTGTGAGAGGTAGGCGTGGCCGATGCCGGGGATGGGGGGTGGAGGGTCCCTGGGCTGGGATGCATCTTCAGGATTCACTCTGAGCCATGTGTGACCCAGCATCTGCCTCTGCCGTTTTTTCTGTTCGTGCAGGAAGGGTGAGGGAGCTTTCAGACTTCAGCCCAGGGAACCCGAGCTGCAGCCACAGCCCCTGGACAAGTATGAGCTTCGAGAGACAAAGCGGCGTCTGCAGCAGGGCCTGGACAGCAGCCAGCCGAGCCCGCTGGGCCCGCGGGTCTGCTCCCACCTGTCCCCACTCCGCCCCCAACGTGCCCCATTCTGCGGTGAGCACACCCTGGTCTCCAGCCTCTGGGTCATTTCTTTGCTGAACTGTCCGTAGGAGGAACTGCCCCGGCCCCGCTGACCGGTTCCCCCTTTCCTTCTCTCCTCCCTGACTACCGCAGCTGCCTGCCAGCCCCCATGCCTGCTGCCTGCCAGCCCCCACTTGGACTACTTGCCCCTCTGGCTCCAGTGGATGCCTCAGCCCCAGCCCAGAGTTCGTCCCTGGAAGCGTCCCCGGAAGCGCCGCCGCCCCAGGATCCGCCAGGCTACATCGCCCCCTGTCCTCCATGCTGTCTCTGTCTCCATGCACCAGTGGGGAGGCTGCGGTCCCCACTGCAGACTGCGGGCTGAGGCCGTGGTGACCCTCAACCTGCTCCCCAAGACCCGCTGGACCCTGCAACAGGACTGGTATTGGGCCCGGCTCTACGGGCTACCTTGTGTGGTGCGCGTAGACCTGACCCGCCTAGACCTGACCCGCCTAGCCCCAGCCCTACCAGCTGCTCCTGCTGCTGCTGCTGCGGGGAGCCCGGCCCCTGTCCCCAGCCCTGGCCTTGTCCCTAAGCAGGCCCTTGCCTTTGCTCCTTTCTGCCCACCTAAGCGCCTCCGGCTAGTGGTCAGTCACGGCTCCATCGACCTGGACCTCAACAGTGGTGAGCCGTGAGAGGCTGCCGGCCTGCAGGGAGCCTACACTGGAGTGCCGAAGGGGTTGACCCTTGACCCAGATCTGATCCTGGGGTCGTGCTGTTTAGGACATCCCTAGGGAGTTGATCCTTACTGCTCTATGACTGCTGACCCCTGAGCCACCCCCCACCAAGCAGGGAGCCCTGGCCATTTGATGTTCCCCTCCCGGTCCCTGGTCCCCTCCCACCCCCAGAACTGTAGGAGACATGCCCCTCCCCTCAGCCTCCTTCTCCCCCAGGGAGCAAAGCCATAAGGGGTGGGGGCCACTCCATGGCAACTCTCTAGGATTCTGCTCAGACCTCAGGAGGTGGGACTGACTTTGCCCTCCCAGCTTCCCCCTCAGTGGGGGGTGGGTTGGCCCTCAGCTCTGCAGTTGTTGGAGGCAGGAGCAGTCGGATGGGGTGGGTGGTACCCAGGGACACATCCTTGGCCCTGCCCACCCCATGGTCTCAGGGAGGCCAGGTGTGACCTGTCTTTTTCACGGTGCTATCCCTGGTGCTACTGGGGTGTGGGGAGGCTCCCCCTCCTCCCCACACCAAATGGGGGTGTGATGGGGGACTGCAAGAACTTGAACTTTTTATTAAAACGTTTTATGCCCTTAGGAGTTCTTATGTTTCAGGGGGATGCCAAGTGGGAGGGTGAGGTCTCAGCCTTGCTGGGGAGATGAGGCTGTGTGCCTTGGACACTGATAGCTACCCCAACAAGCCTTAAGAAGGGAGGCAGGCAGTGGGTTCTGGGGACTTCAGTACTAACGTCCCGTGACCAAGTGCATTCTCTGCTGTGGGAGAGTGAAGAGATGAATGGTGGCAGAGAAGCCAGTGAGGCCGTGTAAGGACTTGTCCTTTCGCTCCTCAACCAGGGGCCTGGTGTGGTGGCACCCCTTTAATTCTAGCACTCAAGAGGCAGAGGCAAGTGAGTTCAAGGCTAGGCTGCTCTACACAGGGAGTTCCAGGCCAGCCAAGGCTACATGGGTTCAGAAAAATACAATAAAGTCTGCAGGTTCTGGGGAGATGACATCAACAGGGCCCAGAAACCCTGGTGATGGGTGGGGGAAGTCCCATGTAGCCCGGTCGGCCCCAGACTCCTTGTTGTAGTCTCGGAGTTAAACAAACAAACAAAAAAAAAAAAAAAAAAAAAAAAAAAAGCTGGCCGGTGTAGAGGGCTTGCTTGGCAAGCTCCAAGCCTTTCATTTAATCCTCCGTACCAGAAAAGAAAAGTGAGAGCTAAAGAGAGCCAGTGCAGAAAGTGATGCTGCCTCGGTGGGGCTGTCCCAACCCTGCTTCTCCCCTTGAACCCTGGAGGTTGATCAGATGATCCCAGGAGCCGCAGGACCCTGTAGGGAGAGCCGGTGTCTGGGAATGAAGTGAGGTCCCCGAGGACAAAGCTTGAAGAGCAGCAGAGGAGCTCTGACCTACAGAGCTAGGGGAAAGAGGAAGACAGGCCAATTGGCCTTGCGTACTCTGGCCAGGGGAGGCTGCTAAGAGCCGAGTGTAGCCCGGGATCTTGGGAAGCAGTCCGTCCCAGTGGGTGTAGGTGGGGAACACTCGCCGAGGGGCCTAGAGAGAGCCGCTGAGAGTTTGTGGTGGGATGGTTCACACACAGGGTCCAGGCGGGGCAGAGCTGGCCAGGAGTGTAAGAATGGCCTGGAGTGCAGCCCAGGATGCTCCTCGTGTAATTCCAGCACTCAGGAGGACCGAGAGTCTGAAGCCAGTCTTGCCTGTAAAAGAGTTGGAAAGAGACAGGAAGTAGTCAAGTGGCAATGACTGGGGGATTATGGACCTGAGGAGGAAAAGAGGGACAGGAGAGCTGGACATTGGGAGAAAACAGCGTCCAGACCCACGACTCTGGGCAGGACAAAGGTGGCTGCACAGCTAATGGCCCAGCCACTTAACCCGGTGACGTCACTAAGTCCTCAGGCGGCATTTGACCCCTCCCCATGACAGTGCTGTCTAGTCAATCAGCAGTATCTCCTGTGGGGATGGCGAGTGACCAATCTTCCTGTAGCCTTGTCCTCACCCTGTATTTCCACCATGCCTGTCTCTCGCAGGTTGTGGTCAGACAGCTCTGAGGCCAAGGTCTAGATGTAGTCATCCTGGACCATCTGGGGTGTGTCCTTGGTGGGTGATGAGCAACCTATGGGGCAGGCAGTAGACAGGTCATCCAAGGGTGGGACCGGCCATACAACCCCACCCCCATCCTGCCTCTGATAACGGGACTCTGAGCCATTTGCTTTACAGCTGGAGAAACTGGGGTTGGTTATTCGGGGAGGTGGCGTGCATAATCAAAGTTACTTTGAAAGCTGGGAGTTAAATGTAGTCACATGAGGCCTTTTAAGACAGAGTTTGCAGTTACTGCAGATCTAGCCAGGAGGCTGGTAGCTGTGGGTAGCAGCAGGTGCTAACACAGCCAGGCTAGAGGCCTCTGCTTCTGCTAAGGATTACTGGTGCTGGGCTTGGTGGCTCTAATGCCAAGAAAGGGGAGGCAGGAGGATTAAGAGTTCTAGGCTATCCTGGCTACAGGAGACTTATCTTAAACAAGCAGACAGGGTGACTTCAGGATGCAGAGAAGGCCCAGGGGCTTGGTACTCCTGTTCTTCCAGAGGCCCTGGCTGGCATCGGGCTGCTTACAGCCTCCACCCAGCACCTGCAGTCGTAGGGCATCTGATGCCGTCTTCTGGCCACCTCTCGCTAGCACCCGCTCTCGCCAACTCAAAAACATTTTAAAAGGAGGGCCAGGGAGTCAGGTCCGGCAGGGTGGTGGTGCGCCCTTTAGTCCCAGTGCACAGGAGGCAGACATGGGTAAGATGGGCTTCTGTGGGTTCAAGGCCAGCCAGGGCTAGGCAAACCTGTCCATAAAAAGGAGGAGGGTGTCACTCCTTATGTTAGGAAGATATTGCCAAGGAGCATCTGGACCCAGAATGATTGGGGCTGGGGCTGAATGTGCTGAAGGGTGTCGGTGGGAAAACAGAAGTGTGACACTTGCATGGAGAAAGGGACAGATGGCCCCATATGAGCACAGGGGTGGACCTGCATTAGACATCAAAGGGGTAGGTGCTGGCGAGATGGCTCAGTGGAGCTAAGTGCCAGGAGGTGCAAGCCCTTCCCCCTTCTGGTCCCCATGAGCACCAGGGGCGTGTGTTCATATGTGAATATTTTATTCATGCACACATGTATACATGCACATCTCACTCATACACACACATTTTTTTTTTTTATCAGAGGGTGCGGCTGTGCGGGACCTGGGGCTGCTGAAGGATAGAAAGGCCTTTGGGGCCCTACTAGGACAAGGGGGCTCTTGTGGGTGCCGACAGGATGGTTTTGGGAGTAAATGGGACCAGTGGAGGTAGGGTGCGATGGGAAGTTCTGAGCGTCAAGCAGGGAATAGTGGATCTTCACTGGGCCACGGAATGAAGATTCCTCAGGACCAGGGATTGGATGGGTCCGTAGGATAGGTAGGAAGGGAGGAGGCTGAAGAAAGGGAACAGGTAGGTGTGGTGAGCAGACGAGAGACACCCTGACCCTGAACCCTGTTTGTGGAAGACTCTTTGCTGTGATTTTTTTCGGGGGGAGGTGGGTCAGGGTTTCACTGTGTATTGTAGCCTTGGTTGGTCTTGAACTCACTATGTAGACCAGGCTAGCTTCAAATTCACAGAGATCCATGTACTTCTGCCTCTGGAGTGCTACACTAAAGGCATGTGCTACCTTGAATGTTGAGCTCTTGGCTTGGTCATCACAAGAGCCTCTAAGCTTGTTCCTACCTACCTGCCTTTGACTGCCTTAACTCTGGAGCAGCAATCCTTCTCCTTGCCCCCAACGATCAAAAGAAGCAGTGTTGGGAGGGTCAGCCAATAAGCAGTTGCCATGTGTGCAATGCGACCTGAGCACGCACATAAAAAGCCTGGTGCCCTGTGGAGTCAGAGACAAGAGGATCCCAGCTAGTCTAGCCCATCAGTGAGTTCCAGGGTCAGAGAGAGAGAGAGACAGAGAGAGAGAGTCTCAAAAATACAAAACCAAAAAGAAAGGAAAGAAGCAAACATTAGCAGTACCATAACTTTATTCGTGGCGTGGAGATAAAGTAGAGGTGGGTAAACCCAGGCTGGGGCTTGGCCAGAAGGCAGCGGTCACTGGAGGACGATCCCTCCAGGGAGACAGCGCTCAACTGCACAGTCAGATTTTGCCCGGGAAAGTGCCCTGCTTGATCTGCTCGTTCCAGCGCTGCACCTGGAGAGGCAGAAGGGACCGGGCGTCTGCTCAGCCCGAGTCTGAGCCCGCCACCCTCTCCACCAATCCCCGCCCCGTCGCCCTCTCACCCAGCTGACGGGGCACAGTGAACGGTACGCGCGGAAATAGTACTCGCAGGGCTGTGTGCTCTTTCCGCGGCGGGTCATAGCGTTCATGCACCGGTGGTAGTCTGCAGAGAGGTGGGGGCGTGTCACGACACAAGCCACGCCCTCCTAGACATTGGCACCACTCTGCCTAGGGCCCCTGGCCCTTCCAGGACTCAGTCTTATCCTTTTCAACCAATCGGGCTCCTCCTTTGGACTATAGCCACCCCCCACCCCCGCGCCCCACACACCCCACCAAAAGACCAAAACAAAACAAAACAAACTCCCATCTTGACTGAGCTCTACTTAGGTCTAGTCCCTTCTGGTTGTCTGCTTCACCTTGCCCCTCCAGGACAAGTTCTATCTGGGTCTGTTACCAGGTGCCTGCCTCCCTTCGCCTCTGGCCCCGCCCCCTTTCCATTACCTAGCCCCAGCTACTCTCACTCCTGGTCTTGCCCTTTACTGACAAGGCTCCATCCCTCCTGGCTCAAACCCATTTCACTCCAGGGTGGCAATCTTAATGCTTCCAAAACTGGCAGCCGCCTCCACTCCAGGCCCCGCCCCTCCGTGGCCCTGCCCCACCCACTTCGGTGCAGGCCCCGCCCCTGCGGGCCAAGGTCCAGCCTCCCATTCCAACGGTCTCTGAGGGTCTCCAGGTGGGGGCCTGCCCTCTAATCTTGCTCAACCGGCCTCACCCAGAAAATTCTGGTAGCAGTTACGAGTCTGGTTCTGGTTAGGGAAGCGCGGGTCAAAGGGGACCGTTTTCCATTCTCTTGGAGAGGGCATCTGGGCTTTAACATCCACCATCCACCGAGGGAAGGGTCAGCTCCTGCAGGAAGGGGCGCCCCTCGCTCCGACCTTTGCCGGCTCCTGACCCGCTCTAACCCCCACCCACCTTGCCCTCACCAGACTGAGGTGGGCGAACTTAGCTGGCACACCAGGGCTGTGGACGTCCACTGGTGCGTTCAGCTCGAGTGAGGGCTGATCCCAAGAGCGCAGGAAAAATACGACCCTCAGGCCGGATTGGCTGGCCCTCGGGGAGTCCCCGCCAATAGGATCGATCCCTCTGTAATGTGAGGGGTGGGGTCACCGGAGGCCCCGCCCCTCCTTCTCGAGGCATGCCCCCTTGGGCTCACGCAGATACCAGGCACCAAGGCTGCGCTTTGAGTCTCAGACTAAGACTTTTAATCTCCTACAAAGCTGAGCCAAAGCTGAGCTTCTCCCTGACATCTGCCCCGCCCCGCCCTCCCAAATATATAAACGTATATCTGGCTCCGGTCTCTACGGGAGAGAGGGAGGGTCTCCCCACCACCACACACGGTTTTCTCAGCGGTCTGCGTCTTACTGTCGGGGTGCACAGCACCCTGCAGGCCTGTGAGGGAAGGAGGAAAGGGAGGATGATTCCTGGTTCCCGAGACCCACTCCTCCAGGTCCAGATCTTCCGTGTCTAATGGGTACTTACTTTGGCCCCACTGGGCTTCTGGACAATTTGTTGATACATTTGAGTCACCTGCATTATGTTATCTTAAACCCTTGGGTCGCTGCTTACTGTGGGGAAAGGCAGAGAATGTTTTAGGGGATGGGCAGAGAGACAGGTATCCAAGAGTATAGAAAATATATGTATTTCACAGCTGCTGTTTACCCCTTAAAAGGTGGTCAATATTTTCTAGTGTCCAAAGACGTTTTGGTCACCCTTTAGCCCCCTCCCAACACATTAAAAGTCATCCCCCATTCCTACATCTCCAAGCATTTTTAAACCACCATCTTTTTTCTGTCTCTGTGGATATCTGGACACTTCATAGAAATATAATCTTATCTGTTTGGCTTTTGGGGTCTGTTTCTTTAATTTGGTATGTGATACTTTGTCTTTATTTTTCTTCTTGAGACAAGGTCTCACCATGTCCTGAAAATTGTCTGGTTTGGAACTGGGTATGTAGCTCAGGATGGTCTCCAACTTAGAGAGATCCACCCACTTCTGCCTCCTGAGTGCTGGGACTAAAGGGGAGAGGGGCGACATGCCATGGGTGCTTACGCAGATCAGAGGACAATTTGTGGGAGTTCGTTCTTGCCTTCCACCATGTGGGTCCCAAGGATGGAAGGCAGGCTGCCCAGCTTGGTGACAGGCACGTCTACCCACCGAGCCATCGCAAGGGCTCTTATTTTCTTAGTTTGTGACTGGGTTAGTTTGTAGTTCAGGCTGGCCTCCATAATTATGCATAGCCGAAGGAGACTATGAGCTCCTGATCCTATGCCTCTGCCTCCCGAGTGCTAGGACCCAGAGGGTGTCCTGCCACACCCAGTTTTATTTGGTGCCAGGATCAAATCCAGGGGCCTCCTGCCTGAACGCTAGGCAAGCAAGCCCTCTGCCAAGAGCATTACATCCCCCACTTGCCCTGTCTCTTCCGATAGCTCCTTGCTGGTGACTTCTGCACATCTCACAGTTATCACAGGCTGATAGTTCCCCCAAGTCACTTCCTCTGAGTTCTAGGCTCACCGGTTGCACATCTGCCTTCAGTCATCTCGGAATCACTTCCCTGAGCCTCTCATTCACCGTCTTGCCTCCCACTGCTGCTGTGGCTTTAGTATTCTGCGGGTCTCCGAAACCCTAAACGTCCCAGCCACCCTCAACGTTGGGGCCACCCTCAACATTGTCAACTTGATACGATTGAGGAGACAAACATCTGGGCACATCTGTGAGGGGCCGACGGAGGTGGGAAGACCCACTCTCAGTGTAGGTGGCACCATCCTGCAGCCTGGAGTGCCAGGCTGAATAAAAAGCGAGAGAATGGGACCGAGGCAATGGCTCAGTGGGTAAAATTGTCTGCTGTGAAAAGCATGAAGGCATGGCTTTGGGACCTGAGAACCCATGGGAAGCTGAGGGATGGTGGCCCACGCCTGTAACCCCAGCATCACGCCTTCAATCTCAGCACTCGGGAGGCAGAGGCAGGCGGATCTCTGTGAGTTCAAGACCTGCCTGGCCTACAAGAGCTGGTTCCAGGACAGGCTCCAAACCTACACAGAGAAACCCTGTCTCAGCAGAAGAAAAAAAACAACAAAAAAAAAGTGGTGCCAGCTGCTAATCCCAAATACCTAAGCATGATGATCGCCGAATTCCTTCCCTGGTACCTCATTTTTCTCCTCCATTTTTTTCTTATCCTCCAAGGTGATGGGAAAGAGAACTTCCGAGTTTGGCCCTGCGACAGCCACAGGCTGCTGCTGTGTTTGCGCCTGCTTGAGTCCTTCACCTTTCACTCCAGGCTTTTGGGGCACCCCGACTGAGGCCTCTGCCTTAGAGATGGAGGACGTGACGAATGTCATTGGCTGGTACGGGTCCTCAGAATCTGAGGTGCCAAACTTTGAAGTTCGGTACATGTTTATGCCATTAGAGACAGGTTCCTTGGAAGTCCTCAGTGAGTCCTCGGGTGGCTTCCCCTCCATCTGGGGCTGCGTGTCCTCCTTCACCTTACTTTGGGACTTTGAGTGTTCCCTGACCTTTACGTGTCCCTCCTCTGGCAAGTTCATCTGGCTGGAGATAAAGGGCAAATTGGCCAGCACAGACATGGGCGACCCCTTGGAAGTCACAGAGAGCCAGGAGGGCAGAGAGGTGGTAAGCGGCTTCAGGTGCTGCTCTTTGGAGTTGGCCATGATCAGCATCTTGGCAAGGGCAAGCCCCTCCACAGAGAAGGGCCTGTTGTCATCTGTGTGGGGGCCTTCAACCGCCACCTCCTGGGTCAGGATCCATTTCTTCTGCGTCCCTATCTCCTTTGACTTCAGATCAGGCAAGTTCAGGGTTTTCTCCTCCTTCACTTTGTGGGCCCTGTCCTCCGACTTGCCTTTGGCCTTCAAGGCCTCCAGAGTGACCTCCTGGATTTTGCTAATCAAGACCTCCTTGGATTGCTTCTTGGTTGTGGCACCGGGCAGCTGCAGGGATGTGGCCTGGGTCCGAATGTCCACTACTTTCGTCTTCTGCCCTCCCAGCAATACCACAGGCTCCTGTTTCGCTTCGGGCTTTCTCTCGAGCGTGTCTCCTGCTGGTAACACGCTGGCATCCCCAGGGGCCTTTGCCCTTGAGTCAGGAGGTCTCTGAGACTGGACGGCCGGAGCCTTCTGAGATTGAGTATTTGGGACGAGATTGTCCTTCTTTGGGGGCATGGCCTTCTGGGGAGCTTGGGGTGCTTGTACAGGCTTCGGCATTGGGGGTAGAGTTTTCTGGGGTGGGACAACAAGAACTGGGGTCTTCCGGGAGTGTCCAGGAATGGGTGCGGCCTTCTGGGAAGCAGAAGGTGGAACCTTATATAAGAGGCTAGGTATGGTTGAAGACTTCTGGGCTGACCGTGGTGGCACTGGGGCCTTCTGAGCTGCAGTCGGCTCTGCTGGTACCTTATTAGACTTGTCCAAAATGAATGGTGTATTCCCTGATGTGACAGGGACAGATGCAGACTTGTGGGAGGACAGTGGCCCCACATATTTCACTGGGTCTTTGGGCTTGGCCTTGTCACTGGACTTTGGAGAGGAGGAGCTGGGTGGGAAAATGTAGAAGGCAGGAGGGTAAGGGGCCATGTGCAAGGAGGAAGACAGTGTGGTAGACTCAGCGTCTATGAGGTCATCAAGGCCTTTGGTCCACAGGAAGGCGTCCCCGTTATCACAGGAGCTCATGAAGGGTAAATCAGGACTGTCGTGAGAGATACACCGTGTAGGAGTCTCAATCAGACGGCCCCCGTCTGGGGCTCCCTCAGAATCAGATCTGTGGGTCTGTAGATGGATGGGGTGGGCATGTTCAGGACCAGGAAAGACACAAAGCTTGGGAATCTTCTTTCAGCCTTCATTCTTACCACCAGGAGTCCACATCCCGCTCTCCTCCCTTGGACCCCAGAGTCCAGGCCCCAGCCTCCTCCCTTGGACCCCAGAATCCAGGCCCCAGTCTCTAGTGAATAGCTTGCCTTTGAACTGGAGTGTTCCTGGTTCATCGTGCCAGAGATGATACTAAAAATGGTCCGGATGGTGATACTAGCCTTCTCTGTAGGGCAGAAAGAAGTTTGAGCCCTCTGGGAAAGGGATCAAACTCACAAGCAGGTTCATGCAGGTGGCAGAGGGTGGGCATTGGTCATACCAGAAACATGGATTAGAGTTTTGGATCCATCGGGGCAGGCATCTAGGTAGGATCTACAGAAGTAATGTAGAGGGGCATTAGTGATGTCTGAGCCAGGGTCCTAAACACAACCAGCCAAAACAAACAAACAAACAAACAAACAAACAAACAAACAAACAGAACCCATAGCCTACTTCTTTTCTGTGATTTCCAAGTGCTCAGCAGGTTGCAGTTGTGACCAGATGAGAGGCAGAGAGTCACCCACAGCCTGAGACCTGAGTCTTTGCTTGATTGTCTGTCCATGGGCAGAGAGGAGTCAGTCAGAGTAGGGGCAGCCCCTGGGCCATGCTTGAATGTGCATGCATACACACACACACACACACACACACACACACACACACACACACACACGAGAGAGAGAGAGAGAGAGAGAGAGAGAGAGAGAGAGAGAGAGAGAGAGGGAGGGAGGGAGGGAGAGAGAGGGAGCCCTGGTTGCCTCACCTTGGTCTTCCTTTGTTTTCGAGAAGGGAATATTTTGTAAGGAAAGATGCTCTCAGCAACTTCGACTAGGGAGAAAGGCAGAGAGAGAAGGGTCAAGGACCTTAGCGGGCTCCGATGATGTGGGGCAGGCTCTGAGGTCAAGGTGAGCTTAGCCAGGAGTGCAGAAGAACCTGCCCAAGTGTTTGAGCTCCACCCATGCTTTGAGGGAGAGTACCTCAGAGGAAGGTGGCCCAGCCTTTGACAGAGGTGGCTCACCTGTAAGTCCGCCTTCAGTCTGATCCTGTGGACAGAAGGGACAGTTGGCAGGGGTCTTTCAGGGCCCCCCCTTTCTCGTTTTTTTCATTTAAGATTTGCTTGTTTATTCTTTTTTGTTTGTTTGTTTGTTTGTTTGTTTTCTGAGTCAGGGTTTCTCTGTGGCTTTGGAGCCTGGCCTGGAACTTGCTCTGTAGACCAGGCTGGCCTCAAACTCACAGAGATCCACCTGCCTCTGCCTCCCCGAGCGCTGGGACTAAAGGTGTGCGCCACCAACGCCCGGCTTGTTTATTCATTTTTATGTGTAGGTATGAGTGCCTACATGTATGTATGTATGAATACCATGCCATGTTAACGTGGAGCCAATGGCAAGCAGAGCCCCTCAAGCTGGAGTTTACTTCTGTGGCTTTTCAGCACCCACGGGTCCTCTGCAAAAGCAATATGTGTTCTTCACCACTTTTCCAGGCTTCAATGTGTTTTATTGGTTTTATTGCATGTATTTATTTCTTTGTTGTTGTTGTTGCTATTTGAGACAGGGTATCTCTGTGTTAACAGTCCCGACTGTCCTGGAACTCACTCTGTAGACCAGGCTGGCCTCGAACTCGCAGAGATACGCCTGCCTCTGCCTCTGCCTTCTAAGTGCTGGGATAAAAGGCTCTCGCCACAGACAGCCAGGCTATGTACTTTCTCCTTCTGGGGACGTGGCGTGCACATGCCATGACACCTCCTTGGAGGTCAAGGAGCAGCTTTTAGGAGCTAGCTGTCTCCTTCCACCATGTGGGAATTCTGGAATCAGGGTATGATTTAGATTCTTGAACTGGCAAGGTAAGTCCTTTATGGGCTCAACTGACTCTTCAGCTCCCCTTTCACTTTTGTTTTTGTGTTGACACAGGGTCTCTCTCTATAGGCAATAATGTCCTTCTGAAACTCACTGTGTAGCCCGGGCTGGCCTCGAACTCATTGCAATCTTCCTGCTTCAGCCTCCCAAGTCTTGGGAATGACAAGCATAAACCACCAAAACTGGTTTTTTTTTTTGTTTTTTTTTTTTAATTAAGAATTAGAAGCTGGGCGTTGGTGGCGCACACCTTTATTCCCAACTCTCAGGAGGCAAAGGCAGGTGGATTTCTGTGAGTTCAAAGCCAGCTTGGTCTACAGAGCAAGTTTCAGGACAGACTCCAAAGCTACACAGAGAAACCCTGTCTCGAAAACTAAACAAAACAACCCCCCCAAAAAAAAGGGAGAAAATAAACAAACGAAGGCCTGGTGGAGAGGCACAGCAAGAGGAAGCACCTTGTCACCTTGTGGCTAAGCCTGATGACCTGAGTTTGATCCCCAGGATCCACATGGTAGGTGAGAAGGGACACTCAAGTGTGCATTCTCATATATATACAAAACAGAGTGTGATAGGCTAGTGAGCTGAGGGTATAAACCAGACTAGCTTCAATGGTTTTGTTACTGTTGTTTAGGTCTTGGGGTTTTTTATTATTATTATTATTATTATTATTATTATTATTATTATTATTATTTGTTTATTTATTTTGAGATGGCATTTCTCTGTATAGCCCTGGCTGGGCTTAAAGGCATGTGCTATCACCTCCCAACTGTCTCTGCCTCTCCAGCACTGATATTATAAACGCGTGCTGCTACACCCAGCATTTTTATGTGGGTTCTGAGGGGTTGAACTCAGGTCATCATACTCCCAAGGCAATACCTTAACCAACTGAGCTATTTTCCCTGCCCCGTGGTTTCTGTCTGTTACTTACCCAGCCAGCAACTTCATCCCTAGCTTTCCTTCCTTGGTCCCATGAGGTCAGACCCTCCCTTCAGACCTAGCATCCTAGGAACCCAACTCCTTTTCCTGGGTTCCCTAGGCTTTGAGCTGTTGGTCCTCTCTCTTCTCTATGGAATCAGGACAGTGGTCTGAATTCCCACCTGAAGGCGCCAGGTGGAGGCTGGCGCTCCGCCTATAGGCGTGTTCAGAGGGGGCGTGTTCATGGTCCTGGGTGCCCAAGATACCGCAGGTTCATGAAGCAGGTTGATGAGGCGAATCCAGCGGTCAAACAGGAAGCCTAGTTCATGATCAGGGGCATCCAATTCCAGGTAGTAATAGCGGCCGGTGATCAGACGCAGCTTCAGGCGCCAGGAGGGCAGATCGTGGACATAGAGGTGGGCAAGGTCTAGCGGGATCATCCTGCAGGAGGCGGGAGACCTCCGGGGTAGCTCGTGCCATAGGGAAGGAGGAGTGGAGTGAGCCCGGGGTGGGGGTTGGGGGGGGAGGTAGAGCTCAAGGAACGAGGAGGAACGTACCTGGTCAGGTTCAGATTGGAGCACCCTCTACTCTCGGGGGGACGAGCAAGCAACAGAATGTCAGGTAGCACTAGGCCAGGCAGGGAAGCCGCTACACCCATGGTCAGCTTGTTGGTTTGGTGGTGGACAAACGCAGGAGCTCCACGATTGGTCACCTGGGGCAGCCAGGGAGCAGGGCTGGGACCAGTCCTTTCTCCAACGTGCCTCCAGCATCCCCTCACCTGAGAGCCTCCTTGCATTCCAAACCTACTTCCTACCTACAGAAGGTCAAATTTCAAATCCCCGTTCAACCCACTCAGTCCGGGGCGGCGGGGGGCCGGGGGGATGGGGTGTTGGGGTGGGGTGGTGGCGTCCCTCTCTCTTCCTGTGTCTCAGCCCTCCTCACCCATGTTCCCGGGGCCCAGGGAGCCAGGGACCTGGACAAAGTTACTCTCGAACATGGGCAGCGGGCGGAGGGGCAGGTACTCGCCCTTCTGGAGGGTCTTCTGCAGCTCCCCAAGAATGGGGACCCACTTCTGGGGGTCCTGGGGATGCTGGGTACGCCGCCGCCGCCGAATGTTTAACAGCCGTTTCATGATGGCTGTCAGAAGAGCCGGTGGGGGTGTGTAGGTTCAGGGATCCAGGACCCAGGTGTAGCCCTGACCCCCACCCAAGCCCACCAGCCTCGGACCCCTGGGCTTCAAGGATGTCAGGAGGTCAGCAGTGACAGCAAGTGGATTGTCCCCAGGGCTGAGAGACTCTGGTATGGCCATGGCCCTGCGAGAGGTAGTCGGCTCTAGGCAGTGGGAGGAACCTTTGGTAGGGGCTTTGTGACCTCACTAGCCACCAGGGGCTACTTCCCGGGAACTGCCCAGAGAACTCATCCTTCCAGAATATGGCCTTGGGTCTCGAGGGCCGGGAGAGGTGAATCAGAACTCCATCTGGACACCCCGTCTCCTGGACCCAAAATTGCAAGGGCACAAGCGGCAACACCATAGGGTCTGCGCACCTCGACAGGACAGGGATCATTATTCCAAACGCTGGAGTCTCAGGCCGACCTCTGCCAGTGACCATCCTCCTGACACTCAGCAAGACCCAATGCCATGCTGAGCCTCAGTTTCCCAATGGTGTGTGTGTGTGTGTGTGTGTGGGTGGGTGGGTGTTTGCATGACTCGCAACACCTGAACACTGACCTGTAGAGAAGGGCCGTCATAGCTGAGCATGGTGATCACAACTGTATTCCTAGCACTAGGGATATAGAGGCAGGAAAATCTTAAGTTTGAGGCCAGCCTAGGCTATATAACAATACCCCATTTTAGCCAGGTGTTGGTTGCACACCTTTAGTCCCAGCACTCCGGAGGCAGAGGCAGGAGAATCTCTGTGAGTTCGGGGCCAGCCTGGTCTACACAGCGAGTTCCAGGACTGGCTCCAAAGCAATGCAGAGAAACCCTGTCTGGAAAAACAAAACAAAAAAACAAAAACAAAAACAAAAACAAAAACAAACAAAAAAAAAAAACCAGAGCAATACCCCAACTTAAAATCATTCAATTGTCACTCAATTATGGCACAAGCCTGTAATCTGAGCACTCAGGAGGCAGAGGCAGGTGGATCTCTGAGTTCAAAGCCAGCCTGGTTTACAGCATTGGCTCCAGGACAGCTAAGGCTACATAGAGAAACCCTGTCTCAAAATAACAAACAAAAAATTAATAAACAAATAAATAAATAGAACCAAACACATAGTTAAGTAGTAAAATGCTTGCCGGGCTTGCACAGGGCCCTGGGTTCAATACCAGCACCATAACGACACAAGGCAACTACCTGTGTGACGATCATAACAGCAACAAGCTGGGCATGGTGACACTCATCTTTAATCCCAGCAATCAGGAGGCAGAGGCAGGCACATCTCTGTGAGTTTGAGGCCAGCCAGAGCCTCAAGATAAGACTCAAAAACAAAACAAAAGAAAAAACCTACAGAAACCCCCCTCTGGGGCTGGAGAGATGGCTCAGTGGTTAAGAGCACTGGCTGTTCTTCCAGAGGTCCCGAGTTCAATTCCCAGCAACCACACGTTGGCTCACAACCATCTGTAATGAGATCTGGTGCCATCTTCTGGCACCTGCAGGGATACATGCACACAGAACACTGCATACATAATAAATAAATAAATCTTAAAAAAAGAAGAAGAAAAGAAACAACTCCTCCCATTTGAGCCTCAACTTCCCTGTTTTATAAAACATGACATATTTTGAGGATCTGGGACAATTATTTAAGTTAAAAAAAAAAAAAAAGCCAGGCTCAGCATGGCCCAGAACACGGGCTCCAGTAACCACATTTCTTGCTTCCTTCTGAGGCCTTATTTTTTTCCTTGTGGAGTGTGTACAGTAGGGTGAGAGACAGAGACTGATGTTCTGTAATTCTAAAAATAGTGTTTATTATTGTCTTTACATGTGCCATGCAAAATACAGTCACGGTAAAAACTCTGGAAAATACAAGCACGCGCACGTGCGCTCGCGCACACACATACACACACACAAAATAAAAGTCACCCCACAGCTCCATCTCCTGTTTTCAGCCCTGAGACAGTCATTGCCAACATTATGGTGTTTCCATTTTCAAAAAGAAAATGCATATGTATGTAGAAAAGGCGGGTTCTACGGCACCATCTGCTGCTCTCTTGATGCAGGGGTGGACGTCTTCTTCCGGACGTTTCGAGACTGGCTGGTCCATATCCCATCACATGGATGTATCCCTCTTCACTCATCCAGGTTGTTCCCCACTGACCAGCATGGATGTCACCGGAAACTAACCAATCTCGCACTTTGCAGCTTTGTACCACACAGCTGCTATTCTAAGGTGGCAGAGGAACGGTCTGGAATGACCTCCTGTTAAAATATCCATTGAACTCTGAAGTGCTAGGCACTGGGTCAGACTGGGATCATTTTGGCACCCCCCTGCTAATGGCCTCTAAGTGGATGTGTTTAAATCACCCCCTTCTCTGTCTCACAAAAACTTCTCACATTTTGGTATAAAACCTCACGGCTCCTTTTCTCCCCCTCCTGCCTCCTCTTAGCATAAAAAGTAAATTGTTTAATAAATAATGGAGGAATGAATCAAGGAAGACACTGTGGATAGATTTCACAGAGACCCCAGAATCCAGGATCTCAGTTCCCTCTTCTTCAAGGGAAGAACCCAGCCCTACCCACCCCGATTTCTTAAATAAATAAGTATAAATAAGCCACACAGGTGACCCCACCCCCTTACCCAGCTGGGTGTCAGGAAGTGTGGGTGTGGCATGCCCCTGATCATCTTGACCCCCCCCCACAGTAACCAAAATAAATAAATAAATAAGATGTGGCTTTCAAAAGATGATATGGATGGTGGGTTTCAGTCATGAGTCACAGCCGAGTCTTTAACAACAGCAGACCTCGCACAGCCCAGTCCAAGGTCAGGTGCAACCCTCCTAAGATGGCATGAGCAGCCCGGATGCTTCCCCATGCTGAGGTAGGAGGGCCCAAAGGGACCGAGGGTTGGTCTGGGGTTGCCTGAGGCAAAGCCAGGCGAGCTGTCTGTTGGAGAAAGAAACAAGGTTAGCAAAAGGCAAGGGGGTTTTGGTTTAGGATCTCTTCAGGGTCTTGGGGTCGGAGAACTGAAATTGGATTGGTGCGGTAGTCCCAGCACTCCGGAGGTAGAAGTATCAGGGGTTCAAGGCTATATAGGAAAGGCAGTTTGGGCTACACGAAAACCCTGATCGTTAAACAAAACAAAGCACCCTTGCTGTGCAGAAGGCAGAGGCTTGCACAATCAAGAAGGCCTGAGTGCAGATCTCTGGGACTCATGTGAAAAAGCTGTGCATAGCCCCTTGCGGGCTGTCCCAGTGCTGTGGAAGTAGAGAGGGGAGGATTCTGGGAATCTGCTGGCTATCTATAGTCTAACTGAATATTGGTGAGCTCCAGACTCGTGAGAAATCGTGTCTCAAAAAAGCAAGGCAGAAAGAAGCCAAGCGTTGGTGGCACAGGCCTTTAGTCCCAGCACTAGGGAGGCAGAGGCAGGTGGATCTTTGTGAGTTTGAGGCCAGCCTGATCTACAGAACTAGTTCCAGGATAGCCTCCAAAACTACACAGAGAAACCCTGTGTCAAAGAAAAAAGGGAGCAGAATATGATCAATGGAGGGAGATGATCAATGTTGACTTCTGGCCTCCAGGCTCTCTCTCTCTCTCTCTCTCTCTCTCTCTCTCTCTCTCTCTCTCTCTCTCTCTCTCTCTCACACACACACACACACACACACACACACACACACACACACCAAGGTTACTATCCTAGGGAATGAGGGTAGTGACCTGATGCTTGCCAGGTCTTCTCAAGGGCTAGAGTCTTAGAGCTTGGAATCTAGGGACCATGTCTAGGGCCTGGGGCTAGAAGTAAGAATTTGAGATCTAAGCATCCTTGTAGTTCAGTCAGGGACCAACCTGAGATGGTTCTGGGAGGATTGGGCGTGAGGTTTTAAATTCTGGAGTCTTGATATTTTTTTTTTAAACTTCATGATATTGGAAATGAGACAGGACTGGGGTATTTATTTATTTTGAGACATGATCTCATATAGCCCAGACTGGCCTCAAACTCCCTACACAGATGAGGATGGCTTTCAACTTTCCACCCTTCTGTTGCCATCGCCCAAATACTGGGAATCCAATCAGGTGCTGGCCATACTTAGGTTTGGTTTTTGTTTTGTTTTGTTTTGTTTTGAGACAGAGCAATGGCTAGCCTGGAATTCATTAAGTAGACCAGGCTGGCCTCAAATTTGAGACAGTCTCCCATCTCTGACTCTTGAGTGCCGAGACTATGGGCACCATGCTCCGCTAGGGTCTATCCTTGAGGTTTTGGCTCTGTAGAGTGAGTCCCGAGCCCGGTTGAGTCAGGATCCTGAATCTTAGGGGCCCTGGGCTGGGTCCTTGAGAGATGAGGATCTAGAGGCTGGGAGCTAGGGCTTCAGGGATCAAAGGTTTTAGACATCTTAAGGCCTAGGCCTCTAGTTCTCAAGGGAAAACTTGGATCTGGAGGACTCAGGGCAGGTTTGTTGGGTCTCAGGTCTTGGGATTCAGAGTCTAGACTTTCAGACAGGTTGTCAGGATCGGCAGGGTGGGGGATTGTGGTCCATGGTATCATGGCTGGGGGGACACAAGATCATGGATTGTGATGGCTTGGAGCCTTGGGGGGGTCAGTTAAGAGTTGCTCTGAAGGATTCTGGGGGTCTTGGGACCTTGAGGTCTCAAAGTTATGGGATCGTGAGTGTTTGATTTTCAGGGATCATATGGGGGTGCAGGGCTGGGTTTTCAAAGGCAGTCTGTGATCCCCAAGTGTTGAGAATCAAAGCCTCAGGGCACTGTTGTTTGGGGTGAAAGGTTTCAAAATGAACACAAAAGGTCTCGCTCGGAGTCAAAACGTACCAAGAGCTGTAGACGACGAAGTAGCCGGTCCAGCCGGGCTTGCAGGGCACCCAGCTCTGGTTCCAGAGCCTTTAGGGAAGAGCCACCTGCCCGGCGCAGCCACTGCACATGCCGGAGGTAGGACATCAAGTCTACCCGAAGCCTTGTCAGCACACCTGGAAGCTGAGGACCAGGGATGCAAATCAGGGCACAGCTGGCACAGGTGTCCTTCAGTCCTCTCTACCAGCTGGCTCTAGTTCTTACCTGCAAGGATCCCAGTGTCCCGGCGCTCATGGCCAAGGTCGGGAGGGAGTCCAGATTATGGTCTCCGTCAGCTGGGAATTTGTCTCTCTGGAGTGAGAAAGAAGCTGTGAGGCGGAGCCCAAGCTCTTCTGGTCCTCAGGTACCCAGGAGTGGGAAGTGACTGTCATTCTATACAGCCCCAGCCAGCCAGCCCCCGTCCCTCCAACTCTACCATGTGTGCTGCGAGTTGCCGGGTATCTGCCAAAAGGGATCGGGTCAGGAGGACAGCGCTGTCCAGATCTGCACGAGGGTCTGAAGAGACTCGAGCGGAGCCAGATGGAGGCCCAGGGGCAAAGGCTCTCTCTGGCCAGAGGCTCAGCACCACCAGGACCAGGCGACAAACGCCTGGGGACAGGAGGAGGGAGACATCAGGACAAACTCTGGGTCTGAGGAAGCTGGACTGGGGTCTAGATTCCTGTCTGAGTGGGGTAGGCTGGGGTCTGGAATTCTGGTTTTGAGGGAGCAAGACTGAAGTCTGGGCTTGACTGTCTGCAGAAAGAAGGATGGAGCCTGGATTCCCGGTCTGTCGGAGAAAGGCTGGGGCCCAGAACCCTCAGTCCACACGAGGAGGCATGGGGTATGGACTATAAGCTCTGAAAGACGAGGGCTGGAGCCTGGACTCCAGGTTCTTAGGGAGGACAGTTGAGGTTTGGACTCCCGAGTCTGAGGGAGGAGGGCTGGAGCCTGAACGCCTGGGTCTGAGGGAGGAGGACCTGGAGGTCTTGAGTCTCAGGGTGGGGCGCCCCGGGGCAGGTCGCAAAGCCCGAGCCCGGGCGGGCTTCCCTCTCCCTCCCTGGCTCTGGCTGCCCCGCCCGTCGGAGCAGACGCGGCCCGGGGCGGGTAGACGGGCCGGGCGTCTCCCGTCCGCCCCCGGACGCCGGAATCTGGGCCCCGGGGCGGGGCATGAAGGGGGGGGGGAGGCACAGGCCAGGACCTGCCCCCTCCCCTGCCCAGGGAGCCCGAGCCGGCCTGGGAACAGGGGAAGGAGCCAGAGACTGGAGCTGACACCCGAACACACCGATTCCTCTCCAGGGAGGCGCCCCGGGCCCCCTACCATGTGCCCAGGAAGGTGGCTGCGGGAGGCTGGCCCGCTGGGTCGGGGGGGGGGGGACCTGGGCGCACCTGGCCTGCGAGGCGCTCGGGGACGCACGCAGCTGGAGACCCGGCTCGCAGCGTACGGGGCTCAGTGGCTAAGGACAGCTCCTTTGCTGGCTGCCCATCCCCCAGCTGCTCCGCCCACCTCCGAGTCAGCCAGCCAATCAGAGCCCCCCAGGCTTCCAAACTCCTGTATCACACCCCCAGCCCGCCCCCTTGGTCCCCTCTGGCTGTAGCCAGTCCTTCGCAGCCCCTCCTCGGCCGTCTGTCGGTGCACCCGTCCCCTCGCCGGTGCGCTTCTGTCTGGCTCTTTAAACTCTCTGTCCACACCCCTCTCTCGTCTGCCTCCCCTGCCTGGTCCCCGTCCTCTGGGGCTTGCGGTCATCATCTGGGACTCTCTGCCTCAGTTTCCCTCCCTGAGCCTCGCTGTTGGAGGTTGTGGTTTTTCTCTGTCCCTCGCTTCCCGCTGACTCCCTGGGACACCCGGACCCTTCGGGATCATCTCCCAGCATCTGTCCCTCTGTGTCTGTCTGTCCCTTCCTTTACTTGCGTTTTATCTATGTCTCTGTGTCCGTCTCATCTCTCAAACTCCCACTTTTCTGTTCTTTCTCTCCGTCTGATTTCTCTCCGTCTGACTCCCCATGACGCCTCTCTTCTGCCCTCTTTCCCTATACTTTGCTTCCCACCCTCACCACCCCCTCAATCCTTTCCTCCTTCCCCCCCCCACCCTGTCCCCTAACCCCATGAACTGGAACCAACTTACAGTTCATGTCCCCACAGGCCAGGGGTTCCCCAGGGCAGGGGGCAGGGAGCCGGGGGGCCTTTAACCCTTCCCTGTCCGCTGCCGGGGGATCCCAGGGGGTCAGCTGGGCCTCGGCCTGGGGAGGGGAGGTATGTGAATGTGAGCAGCGAGGGCCAGGCAGTGAGGGAGTGTGTACGCCTGGGGGGTTATATAGGGGGCCGGGGCGGGCGGGCGGGGGGCAGGCAGCAGGGGAGGGCGGCCTGACACATCCTGACTCACCCTCCCTCCTGCCTTTTCCATTCAGACGAGCCGGCTGCCTAGCAAGGCTCACAGAGGAGGGCACGGAAGGAAAAGTTGGAAAAGTTGAAAAGTGAAGGGGGGGGGTGGTCTGAGAGGGGCCGGTGAGGTCATTGGCGTCCCCTCCCTCCACCTCCACGGGCTGGGACAGACACACACAGCTCGAAAGCTCCATGGAGCCAGGGCTGTGGATAGGGGTCTGGATGGACTTCCATGAGTACTTCTGGAGAGATGGGGAGGCAGGAGAGGCCAGTCAAGGGCCTGGGAAGATGGACAGCAAGAGCGAGAATCTAAATGACAAAGAGGGATGAGAACTCTGGGACAGAGGTGCAGACTCCAAAACAGATGCACGGAGAGGGGGACAGCAGGGTATACAGATACCCAATCTCTGACATGCAGAGACAGGGAAACTGAGGAGCTGAGGGGTGTGGCTCAGTTTGGCAGAGTGCTTGCCTAGTGTGCACAAAAGCCTTGGGTTTTATCCAGGGCTCCGGATGTGATGGCACACACCTGTGGTCTCAGCATTTGGGAGGTAGGGGGCAGGAGGTTCAGGAGTTCAAGGTCATCATTAGCTACACAGTGAGACTGAAGCCAGCCTGGGCTACATGAGACCTTGTTTGTCTGTTTGTTTGAGACGTGGTTTCTCTGTGTAGCTTTGGAGTAGACTAGGCTGGCCTCGAACTCACAGAGATCCACCTACCTCTGCCTCCCGAGTGCAGGGACTAAATGTCACCAGTGCCCAGCAAGACCCTGTTTTTAAAAGGAACTAGGGACCCTGAGGGGAAGAGGGACATGGACCTGGAGAAAAGGAGCTGCACAAGACTGAACAGGGCCTACGGAGATGGCAAAGTGATGTGACCAAGATGGGGTTGCCTGAGAGACAGGTTAGACGAGATGCTGAGGAGACAGGATGGGAAGGACCAAAAGATGGCACAAAGCTCGGAGACCACAGACGTCTCTGGCTGCCACACCAGCACCACAACCACCCCTCACCCCTGCCTCAGTTCCCTTATCTGTAAATGGGGCTAACAGGACTATGTTCTAGGGCTGAGGAGACACCCCAGTGGATAAAAGTACGTGCTTCAGCATTGTGGCTGGACCAGTGGAGATGGCAGGACCACTGGGGCTTGCTGCCTTCCAGCCTAGCTCCAGGTTCAGTGCGAGACCCTTTCGCACGGGCATGAGGTTGAGTGGTAGAGCAGGACACCCACTGACTCCTTCTGGCCTCTGTACACTTGCACACAGGTACGAACTACACGCGCCCACACACACACACACACACACACACATGCCTTCCTATCCCTAAACCCCACAGTGAGAGTCGTGTGCACAGGTAGTCCCTGGGAAAGATGGCGAAAGTGAGTGAGCAGGTGCTAGAAACACAGACAAAGCCACATCCAGAGAGGGGGACATGATATTTATCCAGGTAAGAGCGGAACACACCAGACCGCAGAAATGCTCACACACTGTGTTCGATGGATGACTACCGTTGGCTCAGAATTCACAGCTCCTCAAGGGGTGGGGACAGAGAAATCAATTCACACACATCTCCAGATCAGGAGAACGAGGTGGCACTGAGCACGGGACACGGGTTGGGTACCTGTGGCCCTGGGTCTGATGGAGGACCTCTGATACGGACTTCAAAAGCATCTCTCTGCAGACCACCCATAGAGAGATTGGCCTGGGGGGTGGGGGCTGCTGGCCCTGGAACTGACTGGCAGCTAAAGGCTTCCCCTCCCTACCTTCCACCACTAGGGGGGAAGAACTGCTCAGATCCCCCAGGAGGTGAGGTCACAGCCCCCCCATGGTGGGACATGACCTCATCGCCTCAGGTAAGAGCTCTTTCTCTCTCTTTCATGGTCTGTCACACCACCCCTTTGAGGGGCCCCCCAGGGGCCCTCCTCAGCCCCTGCTCTTGCTGGGACCCAGGCTTCTGACCACTGGGTCTCCGCCCCTCAGGGGGCCTGTTTCCGGCTGAGTCAGTGTGGGGGGCCCAAGGCTGCGTCAGTGAGGGAGAGCTGACGTAGCCCCCCCCCCAGACCATGGGGGCTAGCCAAGGTGACTCAGGCCACCAGCCTAGGGAATGGACTGGCCTGAGGGGGTAGGGGACTGGGATTGCAGCCAGACCTGGACCAATACCAGGGACTGCAAATGCCAGCCCCTTCCCCCAACTGGGATTCAAGAATTCATTCCATCTCACCTCCCTATCTACCCCCATTCCTCAAGCCCACAGCCTCTTCTCTTCAGGCCCAGGGTCCCAGGTATTTAACCCTGAGAGGGTTAATCTCGACACATGATAAAGACCCCAGCCAGTCCTCCTCCCTCAGACCCAGAGAATAGACCCCAGCCTCCTCCCTCAGACCTAGGGAATAGACCCCAGCCTCCTCCCTCAGACCCAGGGAATAGACCCCAGCCTCCTCCCTCAGGCCCAGGGAATAGACCCCAGCCCTCCTCCCTCAGACCCAGGGAATAGACCCCAGCCTCCTCCCTCAGATCCAGGGAATAGACCCCAGCCTCCTCCCTCAGACCCAGGGAATAGACCCCAGCCTCCTCCCTCAGACTCAGGGAATAGACCCCAGCCTCCTCCCTCAGACCCAGGGAATAGACCCCAGCCTCCTCCCTCAGACCCAGGGAATAGACCCCAGCCTCCTCCCTCAGACCCAGGGAATAGACTCCAGCCTCCTCCCTCAGACCCAGGGAATAGACCCCATTCTCCTCCCTTAGACCCAGGGTACTAAACCCTAATTTTCATATAAGTGGAAGAAAATTCTGATGTCCAACAATTGGGGGAGCTTTGCATTTCAGGAGGTTTGCGGGTCTGGGTCATGGGCTGGCGCTAGTTTTTAGTCCTGCCTCACTCTTCACCCTGGGGGTTGTGGGGAAACTCATCTTCCCTGGGGTGACCACAAAAGGGCTGAAAAGTGGACTCGGGACTCCTGGACCTTCTTTCGGTGAGGGCAGGAATACCAGTTCTGTGGAAATAAGAACCAGGCAGACAGGCAGGATTGGAGACTATGGGAATCCCCCCAAATGACGGAAGACAGCGAACACAAACAGACAGGATCTCGAGTCCGGTGACAAGAGGACAGATGCAAGAAAAGATGGGTGCTGGGGAGACCAGTTTGAGTAGTCAAAAACAGAGAGGAGGCAGAGAGCAGAAAACCTGGGAGCATTTAGAGGCATCTGAGATGTCCCTAGGATGTGGGGGTCTAGCCAGGGGGGCCTTGATGGTGTGCTGGCCCCTGGGTGAGCTGGTGCTGGCTGGGTGTGATGTCAGCACATCCCAGGCTGTGTGTGTCCGTCTGTCTGTCCCTGGGGGGTCCTGTCTGGCCTCTGGGGGGTGACGGGGCAGGTCAGCCACAGAGGCAGCCCAAACCTGTCATTAGTGGTGAGGGCCTTGACGGTGTCCCCCCCCAATCCCAATCCGCGGTCCAGCGCCAGGCAGCCCCACCCCCCACCCCCTCCTTGATCCCTGAGGAATCCAGGGAATTGGGAAGTGGGTCCAGATGGTGTTGACACAGGAAACGGTCAGCAGCTGCCCGGCCTCAGCCCCACAACCCCTCTGACCCCCACCCCCATACCCCCTGCCGAGCCCCCTCGGACCTGTGTCATCTCTGACGGAGTCAGCCCAGGGCCCACTCAGCACCCTCTAGGATGTTTACTGGAGGGCCCTGGGATGAAAGGGATTCAGCCTCCTCTAAGGCTTCTTGGGAAACAGGGCTTGAACTCAGACCCCTCCCTCCCACAGCACGGACAACCCAGGTCCCAGCCCTCTCCCCTCAGATCTGCAGTCCAGGAGGCCCCAGACTTCCTTAGAATCAGGGGTCCAGACCCCAACACTCCTCCCTCAGGTTTTGGAAGCCCCCTTCTTGAAATCCCAGCATCTAGGATTTAGCCTGGTCCCTTACTTAGACTCAGGGTTCATGCCCAGGCTTCAGGAGTCCAGGACCTAGTTTTTCCTCTCAGACTCAGGGGTCTATTCCCACTCCTCCCTCAGATAACGATAAGGGCTGAGTCCTCCTTTCCCACTTAGACCCAGGGGTCCGGACTTCAGTCTTGTTTCTTCTTTTAGGTCCAGACTTCCCATTGCCAGTTCCCCTGCTCCCCTCAGATTCCAAGGAAGGGTTCCATTCCCCAGGCTCTGCAGTCCCTTAGACCCAGGGATCCCATCTCCCAGCCTCCCTCCCTCCGTCCCTCCCTCTGTTCCTCCCTTCCTCCTTCCCTCCTTCCCTCCCTTCCTCCTTCCCTCCTTCCCTCCCTTCCTCCTTCCCTCCCTCCCTCCCTCCCTCCCTCCCTCCCTCCCTCCCATCCATGCTGCAGCCACACAAGTCCAGGGCCTCTCTCAGGGACTGAAATCAAAGTCCCCTTCTCACTATAGTGAACTGAACTATGAACCATAGTGACATAGCCTCCCCCCTCCCCCCCCCCAGCCCAGTCTGGCTTCCTGGATGCCTGGCTCCTCAGCAAACTTGGGTAGACCGAATACAAAGAAAACAACTTTACGTGCTCTATTTGTGTTCCCTCATTTACAGATGGGGAAACTGAGCCTCTTTGGGGACCTGGGACTTCTGGCACCAGTCACCATCACAACCACTCGAGTGTCCACACTTAATCTCAGCAGGGCCAGGCATGATCACCCTGGTCCTGGCGTGTGTTCCCTACAGCAGAGGCCTGGGGCAGCCTGAGATGAGACTCCCAGGGTCACCCCCACCAGCCCCTCCTGTGCCTTCCTCCTTCTGAGCTGGTTGCTTCGGAAACCCTTTTCTAACAATGGGACTCAATGAGACCTCAGTGTGCTAGGGCCATTTTTTCCTGGTTGCTAAAGGGAAGGACACCCTAGCAATGAGGAGTTCTGAACTTGGGCCACTTGAGGCTGCCTCTTTGGATATTGGGGTAAGGAAAGAAAGGGATTCTGCAGCTCAAAGATCACCCCGGTTCCAGATCTGTACCCCATCAGGTACCCCATGGAAAAGGAGAGCAGTCTCCAGCTCCAGGCTTGGTCCTGGTTTCTCTTTCCCTCTTCCCTTGCTGAGGCTCTAAATCTGAAATCCCAATGCCCACCCACCTCTTCTCCACAGATGCTAAGGGAGCTACTCCCTAGGCAGAAATGATGGGGCCAGGGCACCCCTCCTTGTGAACCCCTTGCTGAGGGGACTCCCTGGCAACAGAACTGAGAATTCTGGGGCTGAGGCTTTGGGGCGGGGCCCAGTTGTTGCTAGGGTGATGTCCTTCAAGGTTTCTCTCCATAGAGGTCCCAGAGGTCTGGGGAGGTAACATGGTGGGGTCTGGGATCTCAGCTTTGGGCCTCCTCCTGCTCGTGCAGGGCTTAGTAGGTGAGGGTACTGATAAGGACATTAGGGGGCTGCGGACAGGGCCACTTTGACTGCCATACAATCTCCCAACATTACCCCTTTTCTCCCACAGATGCGAACGGAATCCAGGGATTTTTCTATCCATGGAGTAAGCAGGAGACAAAATCCTGGGGCTCCAGGGAGGGGATCCCAAATTAAGACCACAGGGTCTGGGAAAGAAGGGTTGGGGTGTGGATCACTGGGTCTGAGGGAGGAGGGCTAGGAACATATAGCCTCTGGGTCTTGGGGGGCAGTGCTAAGGCCCTCAAATTCTGGGTCTTGAGGAGGGCGGAAGCCTGGAGTCTTGGGTCTGAGGGAGGAGAGCTGAAGTCTGATTCCTGGGTCTGGAGGAAGAGCTAAGGCTCAGACCCCTCAGATCTGAAGAAAGAGGTCAGGAGATTTACCCCTGGGTATGTGGAGGGGCTAAGGTGCCCCTAGGTCTGAGGCAGAAAGTTGAGGGAAGAGATGAAGAGCCTGAAAACTCTGATTATAAAGGAGGGGGGCTAGACCTTTGGTCCCTGTGTCTGAAGGGGGGTTCGGACCTAGAGCCCTGAGTGTGAGGTCTGAGTAAGGAAATCTGGGCCTTGACTCCCAGATTTGAGGGAGGAGGGCTGGGGTCTGGAGGTCCAGGTCTGAGGGAGGAGGATGGGGCATGGGCCCCTTGTTCTGAGGGTGGACTCTTGGCTCCTATATAGAATAGGGACCAAAACACAGCAGTCCAGCCCCACAACCTGGCCTTGGCCCCCTTGTGTCTGTAGCCTTCAGGGCCAGTTCTGATACTTAGTGCCTACTGTGGTGACCCTCAGGTTGTGAGGGAGATGTGTGGGACCGAGAGAGCTGTGGGGGTCAGGCGGCTATTGAGAACCCCAACCTCTGCCTGCGCCTGCGATGCTGCTACCGTGATGGTGTGTGCTACCATCAACGGCCAGATGGTGAGTGGCCTGGCCCGAAACTGGATGTTACAGAGGGTGAGGGTGCACAGCGGCAGGATCCCTGGACCTTCCTCCTCCCCCTTTTTCTAGAAAACATGCGCAGGAAGCACATGTGGGCACTGGGCTGGACCTGCGGCAGCCTGCTCTTCCTGATCGCCAGTATCTGCCTCTTCTGGTGAGCGTGGCGGCAGCGGCGGGCAGGCGTGCTTCCCCACAGAAGGTGCAGGTGGCTCAGGCTGAACATGTGCTCGCTCTCCCCACCAGGTGGGCCAAGCGCCATGACATGCTGCACCTGCCACAATTTCTGCAGGGGAAATGCAACCTGTCACGAACAGTCTCCCTACTGTCTAAGGACCGACCATCGGAGAGCAAGAAGTCAACCTCGAACCCCACGCCTGTCTCAGTGTCCGTAGAGGCACCAGAAGCCTCCGGAGGAGACACTGAACCGGAAGCTACAGAGGGCGGGGAAGATACAGAGGGAGGAGATAACGATTAGGGGCAACCTTGTAGGTCCCCTCAATACAGATAATGGCATATAACTGTGTGTCTTTTTTTAGATCTGTGGGGAGCAGGTGGATTTATGGGAACCTTGTACCATGTGCACTTTGAGGAAGCTTATGGGATAAGGACTGAGTTGTTATGATGGGGGGGGGTTGGTTTGTGGAAGAGGATGGGAGGTAGTTCTGGGTAAGGGAGCTTATGGGGAGCTACAATAAAGTGAGCTTGCAATAGGATGACTTGGGGTATTATGGCACATATATCCATGGAAATGTGTTCCAAGTTGTCCTGCTTCAGGGAGCATCACTGGCTAAGTCTCTACTCTCACACTTCTCTTGCCTCACCCCCACCCCTCTCCAGCACCAGCGCCTGAGTGGGTATAGAACAGTATGGGGCTTGGAGCTGGAGACAGGTCAGTGGTTAAGAGCATTGACTGCACTTACAAAGGACCTGGGTTCAGTTCCCAGAAACCCACATAGCAGCTCACAACTATCTGTAACTCCTGTTCCAGGGGACCTGACATCCATGGCAAAACATCAACACACATTAAGAATATATATATATATATTGGCATCATCCAGCAAGGACTTAGGCTATGCCCGAGTCCCCACTGGCCACTTTTCTTGGAAGTGTGCTGCCTGCATTCAGCCAATTAGCTCTCTCTCCTCTCCCAGGCATCCTGTATCAATGCCACCCTCTATAAACACCATGCCTCCCCCCACCCCCACTGCCACTGCAGGGAATATCTTGCAAGTTCAGCATGCCTCCATGTCTGCTCTTGGAAGATCTAAACTACCCTAACGGAAGTCAAGGCTGAGTAGGTGAGTCTGCACTCTAGAGCCTCTCCCCTCCCCTCGCCTCCCTGCCCCTAGTGGAAGACCAGTGAGAAGTTGGGCTCCTGTATCCCCAATGGCTCGGGTCTCCTAGATCAAAGGTGGCTTGGCCTGGCACTCTCCTTCGCCAGTTCAGGCCTTCAACCAGACAGGCAAACAGTGCTCCAAAATCGAGACATTTATCCAAGTGAGGGGACTATTGGGTATCCTGGCGGCCGGGCGATGTGCAGGGCAGTTGTGTATCTCAGTCAGGTCCTGGGGATGAGGTTGTCTGTGGGAAAGGAAGGTGGGTTAGTGACTAGTTAGGATTGCTTCTCTTCTGAGGTCCCCACCCACGGAAGGTCAGGGAGCCCCTCACTCACTGATGGGACACTCAAGCTCACCTGCACCCCTCCCTCCACCTGCTGCTAGCCTAAAAATTGTGTGTGCACAAATGTGTGTGCTTTTAACTCACCAGAGTCCACTGACACAGGTGAGTTTGTGACAGGAAAAAGCAAAGAGAGGCATCTGGGGAGTCACAAAGACGAGACAAACAGAGATGGAGAAACAGGCAAAGATCGAGAAACAGCTGGGGTAATCCTGACGCCTGGATCTTCAAGGCCAGTCCACAATGCATGGTTTGAGGCCAGCCTGGGCTACAGACTGTGAGATCCTGTCTCAAAATAAATAAATAAATAAATAAATAAATAAATAAATAAATAAAATCAAATAAAGGGGCTAGAGAAATAGGTAAGGTTGCTTGCTACCAAGCCTGAAAACCTGTCTGTCTCTTGGGTCCCCACGGTGGATGGGGAGAACCCACTCTTGTGTACACCCCAGAGCGCACACATGCATACATACCCCCAGATAAATAGATGTAATTAAAAACAAAAGAGCCAAAAGAAGAACCAAGCCAGATGAGGTGGCTCACACCTGTAACCCCAGCATTTAAGAGGCAAGAGAGTACCACATATTAAAGGCCAGCCTAGGTTGTATAGGAAGGTCCAGGCCAGCCTGTGTTATATGATGAGACCATGTTAGGAAAGCAGAGGCAGGAGGATTGGAGGAGGAGAAGAGGGACAAAGAGGAGGAAGAGGAGGAGGGAGAGGAAGGGGAGGAGAAAGGAAAGAGGGAGGAAGAGGAAGAAGGGAAGGGAGGAGGAGGAGGGGGAGGAAGAGGAAGAGAAGAAGAGGAAGGGGAGGAGGAGAAGGGGGAAGAGGAGGAGGAAGAGCAAGTAGGAGGAAGAGGAGGGGAAGGAGAAGGGGGACGAGGGAGAGGAGGGAAAGATTTGCCCATGCGTGGATTCTGGTCCCAGGGGGAGTTGGCATTACTAGAGCATGTCCTTATGTCCTTGCATCAAAATCCAAGTTCTCTGAGGTCTACCCAAATGCATACTTCTGAGTACTGTCAAGGATCTTCAAGAGCCATTTTAACTACAGATGGTTATTTTGGCATATGTCAAATGTTGTAATCCAACATTTGTTCATGCTTTACGTATACATAGTTGTTCAGTCTTTAAATACTGTGTGTGGGTTTCTCTCTCTCTCTCTCTCTCTCTCTCTCTCTCTCTCTCTCTCTCTCTTTGGTTTTTCCAGACAGCGTTTCTTTATAGGCTGGTCTCGAACTCATACAGATCTGCCTGTCTCTGCCCACTAAGAGCTAGGATTAAAGGGGTGCACCACCACCACTTGGCAATATGTGTGTGCATGGTGTAAGATTTATTTTTTATTTTATGTGTATGTTTTGCCTGCATGTATGTCTATGCGCCACATGTGTGCCTGGTACCTTTGGAGACCAGAAGAGGGCATCAGATCTCCTGGAACTGGAGTTACAGACACTTGTGAGCCACCATGTGGATGGGGGGAATGGATTTTAGGACCTCTGAAAGGGCAGCCAGTGTTCTTAACTATTGAGCCACCTCTCCAGCCACTGTTTTGCTGTCCTGAAAGTCTCACTATTACTAGCCTGGAGCCCACTATGTACATCAGGCTGATCTCGAACTTCCTGTGATTGCCTGAGTGCTGGCATTACAGGGATTACCAACCATGTCTGGTTTTATGTGGTGCTGGGGACTGAACCCAGGGTTCATGCATGCTGGGTAAGCCCTCTACACACACCTCCAGTCCTCGCTATTCATTCTTAAATCATTTTCCCCATTTGAATGACAGAACAGACAATCCAATTCTTAGTTCTCAGAAGGCACAGACTAGGATTACTAATACTCTGGATGCCCAGGAGAAAAGTAAGAAACAGGTGAGATGGCTTATGGGTAAAAGTGCTTGCCGTATAATCCTAAACTCTATCATGGCAGGAAAACCCATTCATGAAAGTTGTCCTCTGACCTTTACAGATGCACTGCAGTACATATTCAGTATCATGAATGTACACATGTCACACACACACACACACACACACACACACACACACACACACACACACACGCTCACAGGCACACACAGAAGGTTTTAGAGTTTAATTCTTGTACACAAGTCCCACCTAGGAGCCAGCCAGTGGTGGCACACGCAGAGGCAGGTGGATCTCCATGAGTTTGAGGCCAGCCTGGTCTACAGAGTGAGCAGCAGGAACAGGCTCCAAAGCTACACAGAAAAATCCAGTCTCAAAAAAAAAAAAAAAAAAAAAAAAAAAAAAGAACAACAATAAAAATCCCATCTAGGAAATGGATTCAGTAATTCCCATCCACTCACTCACCCGTCCGTCCATCCGTCCATCTATCCATCTAGCTACCTGCCCAAACTATCCACCCAACCACCCACTGCTTCTCTTCATCCAGCCCTATCTGTGCACCAACTCATTTACCTAATCTGATGCTGCTGAAGCAGGAGAACCACACACTGTGAGCCCAGGGATACGCAGCAAGACTCTGTCTCAAAAACAATACCAAACCATAGCTCATTTATCTATCGGTCATATTAAACCACCTATTTACCATTCTACCCATCCATCACAACAAATCCATTAATTCTACCTGCTCCCATGCACCCAATTCATCAGTCAACTCGTCCTTCTATAAACCATTCATCAATCCACCCCATCCATCAGCCAACTCATCCATTCTCCATCCATCAATTAAAACGCATGCACCCGTCCGTCTACCCATCCTCCATTTATCAATCGGTAACACATTTATCCTCCCTCCATGTGCCGTCTATTTATTGGGCCATCCTTCCACTCCCCTAGCCAAGTTCATAGTTCTTGCTGGGTAGTGTTAGGAACAAAGACACCAAAGATCTGGGCTTTACCCGTACAAGGCTTCCTGTCAGATGTGAGAACCAGCTCCTAGAGACATGCTCTATAGCTATCCAAGCAGCCACAGGAGTGGCTCAGATAGTATGAATACTCAGAGGAGGGCAGAGGAGTGAGCTGGTACCTAAAGATCGCGCAGGAAGTTTTCTGGCTGGATGGCAAATAGCAAAGGCTCTCCTGGGTATAAAGGATATCTGTTGTCTGTGGTCTGAGAGATATGAGATATATAAGATATAAGAGATAAAGAATAGATGAAAAAAGTGAGATGAGCAGAGGTCGCACACGCCTTTGATTCTGGCACTCGGGGAGGCAGAAGCAGGCAGATCTCTCAATTCTGGGTTTGATGACAGCCTGGTCTACACAGAGAAACTCTGTCTTGAAAAACAGAACAAACAAAAAGAGTCTGGAAGCAGAAGTATAAAAGCAGAGATTCCACACATTGGCAAGTGGCCTGGGTTTAATAAGAGGGCAAGAGAGTGCCCTAGCCAGTCTTTGAGCAGAAGCTGGAAAGCCGAAGAAGTACATTTAGGAAAGGGAATACAGGAATACAGGGGCTGGAGAGATGGCTTAGAGGTTAAGAGCACTTGGTGCCCTTCCGAAAGCACCTGAGTTCAATTCCCAGCAACCACATGGCTCACAGCACCATAATCTTTAAAAACAAAAACGGGGGCGGGGCGTTGGTAGTGCACACCTTTAATCCCAGCACTCCAGAGGCAGGCTATTTCTCTCTGAGATCGGAGCCAGCCTGGTCTACAGAGTGAGAGTTCCAGGACAGCCAGAGCTACACAGTGAGATCGTGTCTCAAACAACATCAGAGAAAGAGAAAGGAACGAGGGTGATTTCCCTCGCCGCGTCTCATCAGGACAGCCTGTCTGGACAAATGGCGCTCTTCCGCCTGCACATTGTGTGGTCCGGACAAGAGTGGCGCCTACCTCCGGGGCTAATATATTGTACAGTAGCAGTAATGAACTCATAGAACTGGGCACAGAGAGAGGATGGACACGTGGTGCTCGTGGGGCGAAGGCAGGGTGCGCTGGGATGCAGAACCTCGTCCCACCCATCCTGCAGCGTCTCTGCTATCTCTGACTCACTCCCCTCCGGTGTCCCCTTTCGGAGACGTGTCTGTGTCCCCCCCCACCCCCTCTCTCTTTCTAAGCGTCCTCACCTGGGGGGGATCACTCGCTGCCCGCGCCTGCGCCCGCCGCTCCGGGCCCCGCCTCGAGCGTGGCGAGCTGCAGGCGCACGCGGCGGGAGCCGGAGGCGGACGCCTGGGGCGCGCGGGCCGCCCTGCGCGCCGCGCGGGGACCCGGTGTCGCCCGGGGACTGGCGGTGGCGGGCGCCGACCAGCGGCGGGACAGCTTGCGCGCCAGGCGGGCGATCGCCGAGGGCCGCAGGCCGTAGTCGCGCTCCAGCTCCTGGCGCGAGATCTCGATGTTGCCCGTGTACCAGAGGATCCAGCCCAGCAGGCTCAGGAAGACCAGCAGCGCCCCGGAGTAGATGAGCAGGTCCCCGAAGTCGCGGCCGCGCACCTGCAGCTGCGCGAACACGCCGGTCAGGAGCGCCGCCATGCCCGCCACGTCCAAGGCCACGGCCAGCAGCAGCGCCATGCGGCAGCGGCCCAGGCCGGTGGCCGGAGCCGGTGCGGGCGCGGGCGGCGACGAGGCGCCGGCCGGGGACGCCTGTGAGCCGCACACCGGTGACACCGCCGCCATGGCCCTCGGTGGCCCGCCGCCGCCTGCTCCCCGAGAGCGTCCCGGGGTGCGGCTGCCCGGGGCGGGGTCAGGGCCCTGCGCCAGGTGTGCCCAGCGCCCGTATGGGTCACCTGAGCCCGACTGGCGCTCGCAGCCTGGACCTGGTGGCCCAGGTGAAGCTCTCTGTGGCTCAGACATCTATCTGGGAGGGAGCAGCTGCGCACGATCCTGTCCATTAAGGAGCGCCAGGTGGCTAGGGCCAAACTTGATGGTGGCGAAAGTAAACTAGAGGTTAACTTCTATTTAGTGCCTGCCTCCTGCCATGGTGAACCCCAGTGGGGAACAGAAATCGTCGCTGGGCAGGCTGGGGGTGTAGCTTGCTTGGTAGAATGCTTGCTTGCTTGCTTGCTTTGCAATGCCCTTGCCAATCAAGCGCGACACCCGTGTTCTTGCTTAGTACACACTTACTTGCATAGCGTGGTTCCGTGGCCTGCACAGGGCAACAACATTCCCTGGGGCACAAGATCAGTAGCCAGAGCCCTGAAACTCTCCTGCTCTTTTGGGAATCTCTTGTCTGCACAACAGGGCCTTGTGAACCCGAGGTGGGAATGAACCCATCTCTCAGATCCTGTCTGATGCCAGCCATCTTACCCACAGCACACTAAGGTCAGGGCTAGGCAGATGGGACCCTGACAGAAGTCTCGTGTAGTTTCTAGTCATACTTCCCGGGATTCCCCGGAAAGGTATCCCAGAGGACGTAGCAGGGAAACTGTGGCGTTTATTCTGCTTTTTCGAGACAGGCTGTCCAGGAACTTGCGCTGTAGTCCAGGCTGGCCTTGAACTAAGAGATCTGCCTGCCTCTGCCTCCCTAGTGCTGGGATTAAAGGCGTGCATCACCAACGCCTGGCGGAATTGTGGTGTCTAGAAAAAAAAATCCTTCTCTGCTGTGGAAGCTGACCCCTGAAGATGACTTTGGCTTCCAGAGAACTTAGTGGATAAGGCCAGGACGCTGTGGAGGTGGGAGACAGCATGGCACACCTAACTGTCTGGGCTAACCCATTCTTGCTGCTGTAACAACACAAAGGAAACTCTCTGACACACACACACATACCACACACACACACCACACACACAGATTAACGGCAGTGGGAGAAGGGACAAGAGTGTCAGTTATGACCAAAATACATACACACATAAAAATGTCATGTGAACCCATTTTATGCACAATTAATAAATGCTAATAAGACATTAAGAAAGACTGAAGCAGATTGCCAGTGGGCTGGCTGCTGGATTATGCCAGATATTGCCAAGGACAGAATTAATTTCTGCATAGACTGAACCAGGCATGAGAGAATTTTACAGAGCGTCTGAAAATGGTCCACTGCACCGCACCGGTGCTCAAGTGGGATATAGCCCAGTGGTTATGAAAAGCAAAACCACCCTGAAGACTCATCAGTGCTTAAAATAGTTCATGCATTCATTTAAAGGTAAGTCGAGGACAGGAGAGGTGGCTCGGTGGTTAAGAGCACTTGCTGTTCTCGCAGAGGGCCATGGTTCCGGACCCAGGTTTTATTCCCAGCACCCACATGATGGTTCACAACTGTAACTCAGGTTCCAGGGAATCCAGCGCCCTTCTCTGGCCTCTGCAGGCACCAGGAAAGCAGATAGCAGCCACACATATATCCAGGCAAAAACAGTAACAAAGCGCGAGCGCGCGCGCGCGCACACACACACACACACACCATGGAAACTCATACACATTTCATAAAAAGGAATGTCGGTGCCAGATAAATGGCTCAGCAGTTAATAGCACTGGCTGCACTTCAAGAGGACCCAGGTTCAAGTCCCATCACCCACATGGCAGCTCACAACTGTAACTTCAGTTCCAGGGTGTCTGACACCCTCACACGGACATACATGTAGGCAAAACATCAGTGTACATAAAAACAAAAGTCTTTAAGAAAATAAAAAGTCTTCAGATCAATTAATTCTTAAGCCTGGTGTAATGACGCACTCCTGGAATCCTCAGGGGAGGATCTGAGTTCGAAATCAGCTACACAAGAGACCAGCAAGCAGCCTTCTTCAAAATGTTTATGTAGTGCCCGCCATGTGCCGAGTGCTAAGTGAGCGGACCAGAGCGACGGCCTGGCATCTCGGGGAAAGCCAATCTCTGAGTCGCCAAACTTCCCAACGCGAGAACTCGCCGCCGCCGGGCCTCCAGCCGAAGGTTTCCGAAAGTTCCCGAAGAAGAGACGATCAAACAAAAACCGACTCGGAGGCGGAACCCAAGAACGGGAGGAAGCGGGGTGGACGACTTCGGGAGCGCCCGGGGAGGAAGCGGAAACGCGTTGCCATTTTAAAGGCGCCGCCCCGCCCCCGACGCCCCTCTTTCCGTCTCCGGCCGCCGCAGGGAGAGGAGGTGAGTGCGAGCCGTCCCTTGGTCCCTCGTGGCCGCCATCTCGCGCCCGCCGCGTCTCTCTCCGGCCTGTGCGCCCTGCCCGCGCCCAGGTGCCGTTCGCAGCACTCATCGCCGCCGGAAGCGGGGCCGGCTTCCCTTCCCTTCCCCTCCGCGCTCGGGCGGGCGGCGGCCCGGCCGCCGGGTTTGGGCTGCACGGCCGCCTTTGGTCGCTCCTTGCGGCCTGCTGGAGCTCCCCCTTCCCTCCTCGTTGTTTCCCGACGGCGATCCCGGTCACCTGGGCGCCGTAGCCCGGCCGGCCTCCCTCCCTCCCTGCGTGCCTGACGACTGTCGCGTGCCCCGTTTCTCCGCAGCCGCCGCCATGTCCGCGCATCTGCAGTGGATGGTCGTTCGGAACTGCTCCAGTTTCCTCATCAAGAGGAATAAGCAGACCTACAGCACCGTAAGTGGGGCGCGCGTGGAGGGGCCGCGTGGCTGTGGGACCTCCGCGTGTCCTCCCGGCCCTAATTCGCCGTATCGTGCACCTCTGCAGGAGCCCAATAACCTGAAGGCCCGCAACTCCTTCCGCTACAACGGGCTGATTCACCGCAAGACTGTGGGAGTGGAGCCCGCGGCCGACGGCAAAGGGGTCGTGGTGGTCATGAAACGCAGATCCGGTGAGTCTTTGTAGACAAGGGACTCCTTTAGAGGGCCCAGAGCATCCCAGACTTATTCTCAAAGAGTGCTCTATAGAGGTCTAGCTGTCCTGGAACTCCCTAGACCAAGCTAGTTGACTTTGAATCCAACGAGATCCACCTGCCTCTGCCTCCTGAGTGCTGGGATTAAAGGCTTGTGTTACTATATCCCTGCTGTATCTGATTTTTAAAGAGGAATAGATTTCCCACAGGCTCTTGGTAAGACTAACCAATGGTCAGGGGGAAAGACAGCAGTTTCCTGGTTTGAGGTTCTGGGTTCCCTTCTAGGAGATGACTCTCTGAAGGGCCCACACAGGTGGACTGACTCCTAGGTTCCCCTTAACCAGGTCAGCGAAAACCAGCCACGTCTTACGTAAGGACCACCATCAACAAGAATGCTCGGGCCACTCTGAGTAGCATCCGGCACATGATCCGAAAGAACAAATACCGCCCAGATCTGCGCATGGTGAGTGGGGATGGAGCCTCAGGGCAGGAGGGCGGGCAGCTGGTACTGCGTCCGAGGGTCTGACTGGCTCCCTGACTCTGCGTAGCTGGAACTAGACTGAAGGAGTCTGATGTCCCTGGCTCTAGGGGAGCTGCCTCCCTGTAGGCCTGGGAAGCGGGTGTCAGTGACAGTGTCTTTGTGTCCGTCCTGTCCTCAGGCGGCCATCCGCAGGGCCAGTGCCATCCTGCGAAGCCAGAAGCCTGTGGTGGTGAAGAGGAAACGGACCCGTCCCACCAAGAGCTCCTGAGCCCTCACCCCAGAAGCAATAAAGAGTCCACTGACTTTCGACCATCCCCACTGGGCCTCCTTTTTTGTGGCTTGTTGAGAGCTGTTCCCTGAGAGTTCTTATTAATGCTGGGGTTTGTTCATCTGAAGGGGGGCGGTTCCCAGGATTAGATACATGGAGAATGGAGCTGCCTTGAAGTCTAAATATTTACTTAAAATTGTCTTCTGCCCGGAAAAAAAAATTCAGAGTTAAAAGCTGTTTACAGGAGCCAGGTGCCTTTAATCCCAGCACTTGGGAGGCAGAGGCAGGTGGATCTCTGAGTTCCAGGCCAGCCTAGTCTACAGAGGGAGTTCCAGGACAGGCTCCAAAGCAATACAGAGAAACCCTGTCTTGAAGAGAAAAATAAGCTGTTCACAGGGGCTTCTGGGTGGCAACAGGAGTTATAGAGAACCCTAGTTTTGCATTCTCTTAGAAAGGAGAGTGCTGATAAATGATGCAGGCTTCTGATCAGCTGACAGTGCCATGTCCTGAGCCTCCCTGCCTGAGATTTGATTCTGTCTTAGCAGGTCCCAGCCCTCTGACTCAGATTCTCCTCCTCGTCAGTTGACATGCCTCTTGTCAGAATCAATAAGGCTGAGAAGGGGTCCTGTGTGCAGTACACAGTTAAGTAAGACTGTTCATTTGGCCTCACAGCTGTGGTTTCCTGCTGCATGCATTTACATTTGTGACCTCAGCATTCTGGTAGGTTGAGGCAGAATCTTGAGATTAAGGCCATCGTGTCTAAACAAATCGTTTTTAAAGGCACATGCCTTAACCCCAGTACTAGTAACTTGGAGCCTGCCTTGTAAGGTTGGCGGGAGTGCTGACGTAGGTCTCATTTAGGTCATTGTCATCTGTCTGCAGTCCTGCTTAGTCCAGATCCTGTGGAATCCTGCTGAAGTTTAACTCCTGGCTCCCAGTCCCTCCAACGAATAGGGGGATCCTGCCTTAGTTTACCCTAGAGAACTTTGCCCCTCATTACTTAAGCCACAAGCCGACCTGCTGGTTAGTACAGGGTTCTAGCCTATTGTAGAGATAAGAGGCCAGCAGGGCCGCTCAGTGACCTATCCATTGGAGAAACAGGCTTTTTGTTGAGTTCTTTGTAGCCTTGGCTGTCCTAGAGCTGCTTTCTAGATTCACCTCTCCTGCCTCTGGTGGCAATGGATTGTTTTCCTTCTTCCTGACAGGGTTACCCTATGAAGCTTGGATTGCCCTGAACTTACTATAGGCAATGGAGGTTTTAAGCTAGCTTTTCCTCATGGTTTTTATTGGTGTGTAAATAACATGAAATTTGTCCCCCCTTTAGAGGTTTACTTTCCATGCATTGGGTACCTGTGCAAGGGTGGTATTGCCTGGAACTGGAGTTAACAGTGTGAGCTGCCACGTGTTGGGAATTGGACCCAGGTTCTCTAGAAGAGCAGTCAGTGCCCACTGAGCCATTCTTGCAACCCAAAGTTTGCCCCTTTTTAAAAAATTCTGTGTGGTACATAGAAGTCAGCATGTCTGGTGTCCTCTGTTTCTTTTAAGACAGGGTCTCACTGAACCTAGGGTTTTACTCTGGAAGGTAGCAAGCCCCAAGTTCTTTACCCATCTCAGTCCCAGGGAGGGGAGGAGGTTCCAGGTTTTTGTTTTTCTTTTTTTTTTTGAGACATGGTATCTCAGTCACCCTGGCTGCCTAGAACTAGTTCTAGTGCTGGGATTAAGGGCATAAGCCACCACCGCCTCACTTTAATTTTTTATTTATTTTAAATGTGATAGAGTTTCTCTGTAGTCCTGGCTGCCCTGGAACTCCAACATCTGCCACCTGGGATTAGAGGCATGTGCCACCACACCCATCTTTGGCTTTTTAACGTGGATGCTGGGCATATGTCTCTGCCGCAGTGTTGGGAATGCAGTTTATACATCCTCACAAAATTCATAACATCCTGTAGGTTAGTTAATCACATGGCATAGCTACCTCTGTTTCTCACTTGGCTGAGCAGGACTCAGCTTAAGTCTGCAAGTGTAGAGGTGGCTTGTGCCCCTAGAGCTAGAAGACCCATCTGCACCTCCTTATTGACTAAGGTTGGTTAGCTCAACCTCTGCCTCCACAGGAGAATGCTCGGCAGACTTGGTTCCATGCTCACAACTGCCTGTGTAACTGTCTCCAGGGAGAACCACTGAGAGCTGCAGTCACACAGGCACCTCGCTCCCTTCATGTACACATACGCACACAATACAAACACAACATGGGGGCCAACCTAGTAACTTCTGCATGGCGACCAGGGTCTGTTCCAGTTGCTGTGTAACAGGTGTCAGTAAGTACTTGTCACTAGATGAGCAGAGGCAGGTCCATTTCAACAGCCTCCTTCCAGTTTTTCTTAACTACACACCAGACTCCAAGTGGAATCACGAGGGCACTGTTCCCAGCATCTGTGTATGACAACATACCAGGCCTGGACTTTGAGACTGGGAGCCAGTCTGCAGAGCACCACACAAGGGAGCTCCTTCCCCAGAAGTGATACAGCGATGGTGCTCGTCAATCAGGCAGGCAGACAGGTTTACAGGAAAGATTCCAAGGCCTCAGTAACCGTCAGTAGGTCAAGGGCCAGAGACAAGACCAGTCTTTGGTTGGCATGAGCAGCCTGAGTGACCAGGCTGGCTGAGCTAATGTGTACTGTACACTCCAGCCTTTGCTACATTGAACATAATGGTAAGTACAGAGATCCAACTGTAGGGATGCTGTCTGTAGACATAGTCCTCATTTTTAAAGTTGGACCTCAGGCTGGTTTGGGCTCAGGCAACTTTCACAATTTTTCTGTGTACTCAAAACTGTCCTAAAGAAGATTAAATAATACCCTAGGTTGGCATGGTGGCACATGCCTATAATCTCAGAATTTAGGAGGCTGAGACAAGAGGACAGTTAAAAGCCACTCTAGTCTACATAGTAAGATCCTATCTAATAGAGAACTTAACCAGGCACACACATATCTAACTATGTATGCACAAGAAGTTAGTATGGCTGTACTTGAGCATTTACCTTTACCCACTGGGATCTATCTCACCAACCCTACATATTTAAATTTGTTGCATTCAGACAGACTTTCTCTACAAAATACACAAGATTGCTGGTAACATTGGTAGTCTCCAATTAAGGAACCCAGGTGCAAGAGAGAGGATGAGAATGAATTATTATGCAGAATTAAAGTAATCTTTAAAATTTAAAAAAGGTTTGGGTTTGCAAGATGGCTTGGGGGGTACGGGAGCTTGCCTTTAAGTCTGAGGACCTGGGTTCCATCCCTGGAAAGCTTGTGTGGGAGAGAACTGTTTTCACATGTTTAATGCCACACATGCCCACATACATACACAAAACAAATACAAGTAAAAGTTTCTGCATTTTATGTATGTGGTTGAGATGATTTTTTATTGAGTCCAGAGTGAACCGGGCCATGAGAGGATGAGGGAATGAGTGAGGAAGAGGAGAGCCTTGTATCAAGAGGCCAAGAGTGGTGGGCTTGTGGACAAAATGGCAGTTATGTAGGGATCAGAAGCTGGGGGAGGGAGCAAGCAAAGCCCAGCTCCAGGGAGGGGAGGGGCAGGTTTAGGGTAGGGGTCAGGATGAGAAGTGCTCAGAGGAGCAACAGCTACTGAGTGAGACAAGTCCTGGGTTTTTCTTTTCAAGATTTATTATGTATACAGTGTCCTGCCTGCATGTGTACCTGCAGGCCAGAAGAAGGCTCCAGATCTCATTACAGATGGTTGTGAGCCACTGTGTGGTTGCTGGGAATTGAACTCAGGACCTTTGGAAGAGCAGACAATGAGTGAGTGCTCTTAACCTTGGCGATATCTCACCAGCCCCCAAGCCCCATGTTTCTTTGAGACCTAACAATTGTGTGCATACACATGTGTGTTCTCCTGTGAGTACCTGTGAGAATTTATAAAGACTCTGGGGATGGAAACTCTGGTCCTCACCCTTGTGGGGCAATGGCACTCACTGAGCAATCTCCCCACACTAAAATATTTTCAAAAGATTTATTTTCATGTATATGAGTGCTTTGCCTGCATGCATGTATACCATGTATGTGCCTGGCACATGGAGGTCAGAAGGCAGTTTCACATTCCCTGGCAGCAGAGCTAGCAGACTTATGAACTACCATGTGTGTATTGGAAATTGAACCCAAGTCCTCTTAACCACTGAACCATCATTCCAGCTCCTCTCCTAAGACATTTTTGCATTAAAAAAAAAAAAAAAGACAGGCTGAGGCAGAGGCAGAGGCAGGCCGGTCTCTGTGAGTTCGAGGCCAGCCTGGTCTGTATATCAAGTTCCAGGACAGGATCCAAAGCTACACAAAGAAACCTGGTCTCAACCCCCCAAAGAAAGGGCTGACAGACATGGTTTGGCAGTGGTGCATGCATTTAATTACTTGAGGTGAAGACGCAGGCCTGGTCTCCATGATGCATTCCAGGTCAGCCTGTGTCCTCTCTCCTTGAAACAACCTGTGATCTGTGGCTTTGTCAGACAGGCTGGCCTTCAACTTGAGATCCCCTTGTCATCAATCTGATGAATTCTGAATTCTGGGAGTAAAGGTCTTTTGTACCATTACAGTGAAATTTATACTTTTTTTTTTTTTTTTTTTCTTTTTGTTGAGACGGGGTTTCTCTGTGTAACAGTACAGGCTGTCCTGGAACTCACTTTGTAGACCAGGCTGGCCTCAAACTCACAGAGATCTGTCTGCCTCTGCCTCCCGAGTGCTGGGATTAAAGATGTGTGACACCACTGCTTGTCTGTTTATATGTTTTAATAAACAATATAGTTGGGTGTAGTGGCACACGCCTATAACCCCAGCACTTGGGAGGCCAAGGCAAAATGACTGTCATAGTTTGAAGCCATCCTGGACTACCAAGTGAGCCTGTCTTCAAACAAACTCAAAAAACATAACACCTATGATAACAAGATAAAAGAATCAAGATGGACCTGAGCATAGTGGTCCCAGTGCTGAGGACACAGAGACAGGATGAATGCTGTGAGTTCCAGGATAGTAGGCTGTGTCTTTAAAAAAAACCCCAACAAACCAAACCAACCAAAGGAAAGAAATCCAAGAGTATTCCAACAATCACAATGGGCTCTAACTATAAACAGTACCATGAGTTAAGGGGAAGCAGCTTCCTGGTGTTCTTTTGTGGATTATTTTTATTGATATTATCATTTATATTATATATGTGTGTGTCTACATGTATGTTTGTGCACTATGTGCATACGTAGTGCCTGCAGAGATGAAACGGCATTGGATCCCCTGGAACTGGAGATAGGGATGGTTGTGAGCTGCCACGGGAGGGCTGGGAATTAAACCTGGATCCTCTGGAAGAGCAGCCAGTGCTCTTAACTGCTCTCTCTGGTCCCCTGTTGTGACTTTTAGTTACATATGCTTTGAAAAATTACTGCATTTGCTAGTGGCACATGCCTTTAATCCCAGCATTTACGAGGCAGAGGTAAGCAGAGCTCTTAAGTTTGAGGACAGCCAGAGCTAGAGAAACCATGTCTTGAAAAGCCAAAACCCCCCCCCCCCAAAAAAAAATAAAAAAAATAAAAAAACAAAAAAACAAAAAAAACAAAAAACAAACAAACCCCCCCCCAAAAAACTGCATTTATGTATGTATGTATTTATTTATGTATTTATTTATTTGTATATTATGTGGAAGTTAGAGGGCAACTTACTGGAGTCAGTTTTTTCCATCATGTGGGTCCCAAGGCTACAACTCATATAGTCAGTCAGGCCTGGTGACAAGCGCCTATACTAGCTGGCCCTAGGTGTGTGTATTTGCTTACTTCTGTCTTGAGCCTCTGAGTGCTGGGATCGCAGGCTCTATTGTCTTTATATCTCCGCATACTTTCATGGATTGAGCCCAGGGCCTCGTGAATGCTAGTAAGTGCCTAACTAAACTATATGCCATTAGCTACTCCCCACCCCCTTGATACAGTCTCACCATGTAACTCCTTCCTGCTGGCCTGGAATTCAGTACGTAGACCGGGTTGGTCGCAAACTCAAGAGATTTTCTTGCTTATGCTTCCCTGCCACTGGGATTTAAAGTGTATGTCCCTCCCTATGTCTGGCTTTTCCCCTTGGTTTTATGTTTTTGTGATTTTTTTGAGGACAGATGTCCTGGCACTCTATCGCTAGACCTCAAACTCACCGCTACCTGCCTGCTTCTCTGTATAGCCCTGGCTGTCCTGTAACTTGATCTGGCCTCGAACAAGAGATCTGCCTGCCTCTGTCTCCCAAGTGCTGGGAGTAAATGCATGCACCCAGCATGCCTTTTAATTTTTTTTACAAAGCATTATTATGTGTGTAGAGTGTGTTACTCCAGTCTTAGGGGGATGATAGCTTCATCTGACCTCTTTAAGCATGATGAACACATCTGTTATACAAACAAATGCAGGTACAACATTTACATACATAAAAGATAAATAAATAAATATGGGGCTGGAGAGATGCCTCAGTGCCCTTCCAGAGGACCTGGGTTAAATTCTGAACATAAGATAGCAGCTCACAAATGTTAACTCCAGTTGGATCTCAAGGGATCCAACACCCTGCACTGGAATCTTCTGGCAGCAGACACACACCAAACACCCATTAAAAAACGACAACAACAACAACAACAAAAGTATGATCAATACTAAATCATTTAAAAAAGTTAAGTGGCAGCAGTGGATAGAGCTGTTGGTTAAGTGGCAGCAGTGGATAGGGCTGCTGGTTAAGTGGCAGCAGTGGATAGGGCTGCTGGTTAAGTGGCAGCAGTGGATAGGGCTGTTGGTTGAGTGGCAGCAGTGGATGGGGCTGCTGGCTGAGTGGCAGCAGTGGATGGGGCTGCTGGCTGAGTGGCAGCAGTGGATGGGGCTGCTGGCTGAGTGGCAGCAGTGGATGGGGCTGCTGGTTGAGTGGCAGCAGTGGATGGGGCTGCTGGTTGAGTGGCAGCAGTGGATGGGGCTGCTGGTTGAGTGGCAGCAGTGGATGGGGCTGCTGGTTGAGTGGCAGCAGTGGATGGGGCTGCTGGTTGAGTGGCAGCAGTGGATGGGGCTGCTGGTTGAGTGGCAGCAGTGGATGGGGCTGCTGGTTGAGTGGCAGCAGTGGATGGGGCTGCTGGCTGAGTGGCAGCAGTGGATGGGGCTGCTGGCTGAGTGGCAGCAGTGGATGGGGCTGCTGGCTGAGTGGCAGCAGTGGATGGGGCTGCTGGCTGAGTGGCAGCAGTGGATGGGGCTGCTGGCTGAGTGGCAGCAGTGGATGGGGCTGCTGGCTGAGTGGCAGCAGTGGATGGGGCTGCTGGCTGAGTGGCAGCAGTGGATGGATAGGGCTGTGGGCCAGGAGGCCTAAGGAGCTTGGAGGCCTCTTTTCCAGGGAACAGCAGTTAGACAGGTATTCTACCACTATGCTACAGCCATGTATGTTTTTAAATTTACCAACATTTGGACACCTATCGATTTCCCCTTACTTAATACCCATTCTCTGACTTCCTGTATCAATTGGTATCTAATAATTTAATTCTAATATCACCTGGAGCTAGCACAGGCAGGCCGCAGGTTAAGGGCTGAATTCCACAAGACCATCTGACTTCATAGAACAGTCCTGATGTTCAGTGATTTGTTGTCTTAGCTCACAGAACTCAGTAAAAGAAATTTATTACTGGTTTATTATATATAAAACACAACTGGCTGGGCAAAGGCAAGTGGATCTCTGAATATGAGGCTATCTTGGTCTATACAGCAAGTCTGCAGTGACACCTTGTCTCAAAAAAACAAACCAAAACAAACCAACTGCCAAGAGATGCATAGTGGCACAGCATACAATCCCAATAGCCATGACTGCCAAATTTACCAAGAGACGCATAGTGGCACAGCATACAATCCCAATAGCTATGACTGTCAGACTTACCAAGAGACGCATAGTGGCACAGCATATAATCCCAATAGCCATGACTGCCAAACTAACCAAGTTGGATGCCAAGTAGGGCTAGTGATGCCCTGTATAAAGACCTATAGTCTCAAAAAGGATGCTTGAAATCCCATTGGGTTTAGAAGAGGTATTTTTTAATCCATCTCAGCAACAGCAGTACAGTTGGTTTTTCCAGACAGGGTTTCTCTATGGCTTTGGAGGCTGTCCTGGAACTAGCTCTTGTAGACCAGGCTGGTCTTGAATTCAGAGATCCACCTGCCTCTGCCTCCCAAGTGCTGGGATTAAAGGCGTGTGCCACCACTGCCTGGCTTTAACAGTTGTTTTTCATCTAATTAAATGCTTTCTTTCAGAAGGCGGACACTGAGACCTCTCTCTAGGCCCCTTCTCCCCTTTTATCTTTGAGGCTCTTAGTGTCAAGTCCTCTGGGGCTGAAGTTTTGGGCATTTGTATTCTAGAAACCCAACTCTTCTGAATGAACACCACATAGTCTAAACATTTGAGCTGCCAGGTCAGACTTTTCCCTCCCTTTAATGAAACTGGTTCAAATAACCTAAAAGTACATCAACAGAAAGCATATACTGCCCTCTGGTGCACAAACACAGAATCACTTCTGCTTAGGTTACAACAGAACCCAAAACTCCTGGACAGGTATCCCTCTCGTCAGTGGCCCTAGATTTCACTGAACATCTGATGTTTATATGTTTTGCCTGACTGTATGCTCTGTGCACCACACATGTCCAGTGTGTCCCAGAACTTATGTTACAGTTGTAGTCATATGGGTGCTGGGACTCCGCAAGAGCAACAATCTCAACTTCTGAGCCACCTCTTCTGCCTCACTACCTGGAATTTTCATCTAATCCGTCCTACATGGAGGAATAGCCCCTACAACAGTCCTAAGAATTGTGGGCAAAGTGGATCCCAGCATTCCAGATGCAGAGCCAGGTGGATGGGTCTCTCTGGGCTCAAGGACAACTTGATCTACAGGGGCAGAATAAGAACACCAGCTTCTTTCTCCAACATGGGAAGAAATTCTAGACACCTTCAGGCACAAATTTGCTTTTCCAACTTTTATTTAGAAAACCAAATCCAGGTTCTGGTGCCCCCCCTTCCCTCCCCCACCCCAGCCATAATTTAAATAACTTAGAGACAGAGTGGGAGGGAACAGAACAGAAGGAAGGAAGAGCCCACTACAGTCGCCTCAGTGCCCGCTTCTTGTCCAACTTCTTCTTGGCTGCCAGCTTCTTGTCTCGCTCGCCTGCATGCTTCTTGGCCATGGGGCCCTCAGCTCCTCCCAGGCCTCCTGGAGTCATAGGGTCAGTGGAGGAAGCTGCAGCCCCACCTCCCAGGTCCCGGGTAGCCTCGGCCCTCCCGCTGCTGCTGCCACTGGCACCCCCGTGGATCTCTGTGAGCAGACGGGCCCGGGCAGCATACTCTTCATAGTTCTCCAAAAGCAGGCGGCCTGCCTCCTCATTGAGGGCAGACTCTGGGTTAGGGTGGATCAGCAGGCACTTGATGGTCTGTGGGGAAAGGGCCCAGTGTCAGGGGAATTGTCCAGATTTATGGCCTCCACATTAGCTCTCCCTTTAATCCCAAACCATCTCTCTGAAGACCAGAATCAGCCTATTAGCATCCCCACTCATGCATGTCACCATCAAAGGATGTCTTCCTGTCATTACAAACACTTCAAGCCTGATGTTACCAGAGGCCCTTCCCTCAGGAAGCCCATTATCAGCCCCGGCCATTTTTTGTAGCTAATGTAGCTTTGACCTTGCCTCTACAGGCGAGCATGAGTTTAGAGGTGATAATCCGGACTAAAGGCATTTAGGATTGGAGAGTTCATATTTGGTTTTGCTATGTCTTCCATACTTTGTAGGGCGCAGAAACCTAAAGCGGTCATTGGCTTTACCAGGGAGGCCAAGTTGCCAAGTTCAGAGCCACAGGAATAGAGTACACCCAAAAGGGAAAAATAGGCCTTAAGACCACAGGCCTTAAGAATATTCTATCTACTTAATACAGTTCATTCTAAATGTTAGTCCAGAAGGTTCCACAAATAAGTTAGTCCTGAGTTAGGGATGCAGGATCTCCCCCTCAGATTTTCTCACTGTACCTCCAAACTGGAGGCCTGGCTATCCTTGATACAGATTCTAATAGGCTTAAAAGCAGACCCCACAGCTAATACTTCCAGTACTGAGATTGACCAAGCTCAACTGACATCCAGAGAGAAACGCAAAACAGGAAAGGTTGAGGTTGTTTACCTTGTAACTTAACCCTTTCCAGATGCCCTAAAGGAAACCCCAATTCTCTGTCTTCACTACCATCCGCCCTAGAGACTCATTACAAGCTAAAAAGAATTAACTCCACTGTGGGAGGGCAGGAGGCACCACGTGACCTAACTACTTTAAGTGGCCATTAGAGAGGCCTTGGAGCACTGGCTCAGACCAGGTATCTGCACCTCAACTGATGAGAACTGAGGCACAGTCCTATCTATGCATAGCAGATGCTTCTGTTAGTGTCCCCTGCCTCTGCCAGCAGCATGCCAGCAGCAGTACAGACAACCAAGCTGTCTCCTGTCATTACAAAATGTCCAGGCAGTGTGATCCACCCCAGCTAAAAAAACACTACTACAGGAAAACAATTCTGAATTAGACAGTGGTAATGGTTGCAGCAACACTGTTAAGGGACCGCCCCACCCCCAAACCCACACCACAACAGAGCACACTTGAGCAGGGAGGGCACAATCTTATAAGCCCAGCTTCTTCTGGCGGAGTTTCTCATTTGCCCACATGCTTAAAACCATGGCTGGAGGATCGGAAGTCCAAGGGTGGCTTGGGTTATTAGTGAAATGTATGGTACATAAATAAAAACAAGCCTTTAAACCACACACTACTACATCTCCCATGAAACTACCCTATTGTACAAACCCACTTGTTGCATGAGGTGTGGTGCCTGCCTTCCCCGACACTGCATGACAGTACTTGTTGCCAAGGGCAACCCTTCCACTACATTCAGAAAGCCTGGAGACCTGATTTTCACTTGACTCCACGGTTCATTTTAAATCTAACAAGCCAGTGCGGCCCAAACTCACCAGCAGCACATGTCGGATGCCCAGCTCAGCCGTCCAGTCCCTTTTGAGCACATTGACACAGATCTCACCATTGGCACCCACATTCGGGTGGAAGATCTTAGTCAGGAAGTAGCCCTTGGGTGGGGAGGCAGGGAAGTCCTTGCCTAGGAGGAGCTTCATACGGAACAGACCTCCAGCATAGGGGGTTCCCTCTGGAACAGAGGAAGGAACTAGGTTAGGATATCCCAGCATCCTTCAACATCACAGTATCCTTGGACCTGGCTAAGGAAATTTAGGACAACAAGTAACAGTGCCCAGGCACTCAGGCAACATCTCTTTATACCTTGACTATATTATATTATATTACATTATATTATATACCTGGATATGCCAACTCTTCAAGACAAAAGGACCCAACCTACCAACTTTCCTTGCAAACCATTTCCCAGGCCTTTCCAGATCCTCATGAGACATGTTCACTTACCTACTTGCTTGGGTGGAAAATGGTAATCATAGATGTCCTACCCTCTTACAAAAGAGCAGCTCAGGCAGATGCCCCCCACACTCCCAGCACTATAGACTTGACTTGAAACACCCCGACTCTGCAGAAATTCCAATGAGATCTTTAAATTTTCCCTTACTTAATACATGCAGTTCATTACATACAACCCCTTTCCCCCACATTGCTGAGTCTTGTTTGCACGGCAGTGCTCCAGAGTCCAGACACCTGCATTACCCGGTGCACTTTCTATTTCTATTTAACTCCTAAGCACCCTGTGGTCCCTAGAAAGTCATACTTAGTCATACTTATTTGTGGTGTCCCAGATACTCACGAGCACAACGCTGTGCCTGACCTACCCACACTTTGTCACCAGCACCGGAGATTGCCTTGAATGAATCCTGTTTGTTCCAGTCACGGACGGAAAAAAAAAGTGGCCACTCCCTTTCGCGCCCATGCCCACACCCACCTGGGCCCTCGATGGTGACCTGCAGGTCCGTGAGATCCTCCTCATTGGGGAAGACTTTAATGCCATCAGGTGGGTCTGCCGTCAGTGTTGTCACCTCCTTGTACACTAGGCGGATGATGTGCGGAGGCAGATTCTCTACGTTGGAGTTCTGGGCAAGGATGAAAAAGGTGAATGAGCAGCCCGGAACATTTGGGATTAAAAATTCGATAGACACCAGAGTCGTGAGCTAGCTGGTCCCAGGCTGTCAATCATTGTCGGCCAACTAGACCCTCACCCAAGATGCCTACGGCCGTTGCCCCTGCCCATAGACACGCGAGGCTGTGTCAGAAAGGGCTCCACGTACTCAAAAAAAAAAAAACCTCCCACGGACCGTTCCTTAAGACGCGCGTGGGTCCACTAGTAGTTCCAGGTGGGCCTGAGGCCTAGCCTGCGCCCTTTCCCTGCTTAGCTTCAAACACCACCCTCCCGCCGCCAGGGGAAAAAAAAAATCCAACCAAAAACAACAAACCCTGGGCGAAATGGCGGCGGGACGTCTTGCTCACGACAGCATCCAGGGGCGGGCCCGCAAGGGGCCCCGAGCAGTCCCCAGGGCTGCGAGGCCCGCCTGCATTCCTGCGGGCAGCGCCTGCAGCGAGGCCTGCGGGCCGACTCCGGCTGCGGACGCCCAGCCCAGCCCCCGCAGCAGCCCGGAGCTGGCTAGGGGCCACCGGGACGCAGCCGCCTCCTCCGCCGAAGTCCCCAACCGCCCCTCGGGCCTCCCCTCCCGCGCCGCTCACCATGACTTCGGCCGACCGGGGGCGGGTCCCCCCGGCCCCCTTCCCGCACTCCTCGGACCGCCGGCCGGGGCGGGGGGCCCAACTGCCGGCCGCTGTGGCCCTAGCGAGGCCCCCCGAGGCCCCGCTCCGCTCCCCGCTAACTCGGACGACCGCTACGGGAACGACCGCAACGTCGCGCTAGCCCGGCCGCACTGAGCCGGCCGCGCGCGCAGCACCGCGCTTTTATAGCCGCCCGCAGGCCACGCCCCCTGCCCCCGCGGCGCGCCCCGGACGCCTACGTCAACGCGCACGTAGGCTGGCGGCCGGCGCGCTCTGCTCCGTTCCTTCCTCCTTAGGACGGAGCCCGTGGGGCAGTCCGCCCAGTGAGGGCTCGCGCCGGCTGAGGAGGACATGCGGGAGAACCCAGACTCCGCAGAGCCAGAGCCGAGGGAACGGGGCGGCCGCCACCGGAGGCGACGAGGCCGCTGATTGGGCCGTTTGAATGAGACGCTGCCAAGGCCCGGCGTACGCGCGCGTGCACGCGCGCTCCGGCCTGGAGGAAGCCGCGCACGCGACTAACGGTCGACCCAGCGGGCGGGGCGGGGCGGGGCGAGGGAAGGCGGGACTTAGGGGGTTTAAAACAAGTGACGGAAGGGCCGCTGACCAATCAGCAGGGCCGCTCGTGATCGGCTCCTGGGAGGGGGGAGGGGGCGGGTCGGACCGGGAAGCTACGAATGGGAAGCGAGTTTGCCGTGACGGACCTCGCCCCTGGCCAATCGGAGTCCTCAGTTTCTTCTAGGCGTGCGGAGGAGCGCGCGTGTCGGCTGGCGGCCTCGCCTCGCTGCCTGCGCCGTGGAGGGGCTGGGCGGGCGCCCGAAAAGAGATCTGTGTGTGATGTCTACGCGGCGCCATTTTGTGCTGCGACCCATGCTTGCTTTGCTGTGTGTTAGGAAGCCCTCAAGCCCGGGCCGAACGACCCCGAAGGCTCACAAGGCCCCTGGACATGCCTCGCAAGGAGGACAGCTGGAATTTGAACTTGGCTTGCACGTGCATTTCAGGGGAGCTGGGTGCTGGAAATGAGGGCGTGGTCGCTCCCAGGTGTGGTAGGGGACAAGGTTTTGTTGTGGATGTGAGAACCGCAGAGGTGCTTGGAAGGGTCCAGACCGAACACGCAGCAGCTTCGGGCGATGAAACACAACCCACCAAACTCACTCAACCAACCCATCTAGAGTTTAATGGGAAAGGTGTTAACCAACTGGGAGCAGAAATGCAAAGAAACACAGACAACAGACAGGAGGCACTTGCTTGTGTAGCGAACGGGAGCGGTTTAGTACAAGTCCCAGCTCCATGAAACTGGAGTCGTGGAGCTGCTGTTGGCCCAGCTCCGCGAGGCCCCAATTCTGCATGCAGAGTCCTTATGAAGCCACCTAACGCACGCACAGTGCAGCCATGCTGGTTTCTGCACGAAGACTCCTTATGCAGCCACCTAACGCATGCACCATGCAGCCATATGTAACCTTTGTCAGCCTTTGATCTGTTAGTGAGGAGCGATCACCTGTCAAAGATGGATCCAGGGGCAAGGGAGAGAGCCATCCCAGGGCAGGGAGAGAGCCTGAGGATTAGAGAGGTCCCCATGACCAGGAAAGGTTCCCTAAGGAGAAGGCACGGGCCCAGGAGAGGGCTGGCACGGAGTGACAGGCGGGTGCTGAGGAGAAACCACAGGGCGGAAGGAGAGGAGTTGGTAGCAGGAACAGGGCCAGGTTGCCCAGGACCATGGGAGAAGAAGGCAGGACATTAACACAAGGTGGGGGGGGCGGGCAAGAGAGGAAGGGAAGAGAAGGTGAAGGGATTTAGCACAAGACACCCCAAAACCAAGTTCTCCGCTCGAAGGAGACAGCAGGCAGGAGAGGGAGAAGGGGAAGAAGGGAAAAAGGGAGAGGAGGAAGGGGCACAAAGAACTGGTCCCTGGACAGAGAGGAGACAGACATGGCTCACATACAAAATGGCAGATTACAAGGTAAAATGGGAACCCCATGTTGGGACGAGGCGTTTGATTTTGATTGCACAGGTTAATTAGCTGAGCCAAAGGGGGCTTTTGGTTGCTGGGTTTCAATACTTTGACAGCCATATGAGGGAACAGACCTTGGGGGCTAGCTTTAGTACTCTAAGGGTTTTTAGCCAGGCAGAGGGAATGGGAGAGAAAGCCGTGTTTACCGTGCTCAGGCTGGCTGGAGTCCCTTCAGAGGGGCAAGTGTGCCAAGAGAGGAGCCGTGTGTCTAGAGAGTGCGTGAACCCAGAGCAGAGCCAAAGGGCAGGGGCCAAAATGGCTAAGGGATTCGAAGCTGGGGAAAGAAAGCAAAACCCAGCCCTTGAGTCGGAGACTTTAGGGTAGGGGGTAGGGTGCAAAGCGCTGGGAGGAGCTATGGGTACTGCGTGAGACTCCTGGGCCTAGAGGTTTCTTTCCTGTCAGATTGGGGTGCCGGGGCGGGCGGAGGGATGTAGGTAGGGGTGAGTCCAGCCCTTCACAGCCCACAACACTTAGCCTTCCTTAGCCTTGCAAAGGAAGGACGGGAACCACAATATGTGGACCCCACCTCCCACGCACATTCAGGGGGAAAAGGAGGGAAAAGGGTAAATAAACAGAAGTCTATAGGGCTGGAGATGTAACCCGGTTGGTAGCATGCTTGCAGAGCACGTGGAAAGCCCTGAGTTCCAGCTGCAAAAAGACATGAAAACGCTTTGTGCATGTTTGTAATCCCAGCTTTTGGGGGAGGTGGAAACAGGAGGGTCAGAAATTCAAAGCCATCCTCAGCTACATAGCAGAGTTGAAACTAGCTTGGACTGTGTGAGAGTATCTAGAAATGACAATAAGAAAAGAAACCTCAAGGGAAGGGAAGGGCAACAAGGGAAGGAAAATCAGAGCGACTGGCTTCCATAACAGTGTCGCTTCCTGGGATGCCATTTTGGAACACAAGCGAGTATCCGCGTGTACTGGGCAGGCTTGACAAAAGCAACTTTTGCTGTAGACTGCAGTCAGAAACATTTAAAAAGGGGACAGGCCAGGGTAATATGTGGCGGGGAGATGAGCAAGCAACGGTTATACACAATGTGAAAATAAGATGAACTCTTGTGCACTAAAAAAAAATTTGGAAAAAATGTTGTTTTTCTCATAGCATATATAAAAATTGAAATTAATCAAAGACCAGATTGAGAACAAAAATTATGAAAGTCATGGGAAAAGCAAAGCAAAGCATGGGGACTGGAACTAATTATGGTATAGTGGTAGAGTGCTTGCCTATTATGTTAAACTTAAAAAAAATATTCAGACAATGATGGCGCACGACTTTAATCCCAGCACTTGGGAGGCAGAGGCAGGTGGATCTCTGTGAGTTCCAGGACAGGCAGGGTTTTTGTTGTTGTTGTTGTTTTTGGTTTTTTTGTTTGTTTTTGTTTTTCGGGACAGACAGGGTTTCTCTGTATTGTTTTGGAGCCTGTCCTGGAACTAGCTCTGTAGACCAGGCTGGCCTCAAAATCCCAGAGGTCCGCCAGCCTCTGCCTCCCGAGTGCTGGGCTTAAAGGCTCCACCACCACCTGGCTCAGACAGGGTTTCTACACATAGAAACCCTGACTCGAAAAACAAAACCAAAACAACAAGCAAAAATTTTAAGGCTAGTCTGGCTTATGCCCTCAGCTCTCTAGTCTGTTCCCACTCTTTTTTTGTATATGTGTGTGAGCATTTATTTTAGCCCACAGTTCTGGGGCTAAACACCCTCCATTGCGGTGAGGGTGTTGTGGAGTAAAGAAGCTGGAATCACGACAGCCAGGAAGCACACGGGGAGATGCGCCTTCCTCACCTCTACACACTTCTTCAAGCAGAGAGAGAGAGAGAGAAAGAGAGAGAGGGAGAGGGAGAGAGAGACTCTCTCTGTAGCCGTGACTGGCCTTGAACTCACAGAGATCACTGTTGTAATCCAGGCAAACCTGGCCAGCCCCTTGGGAACTGGGCACAGCCTGACACCCCTCTGTGCATGGCAGGTGCACCTTGGCCCTTTAAGAGGAAAACTGTACCCACCCACTCTCTCTTCTCTTTCCTCTGAAGAGACAGCTCTGTCTCTGTCCCTCTGTCTCTCCCTCTTTCTCTCTCCCCTTATTCTCTTCCCTTCCATCAATAAACTTTCCATATAAGTCGCATCTGCCTGTCTCCGATGTCTGCGTCTGCCCCTCACCCACCTCGGGCCCACTGCAGTCCCCTGTCCTTAGGTGGTATTCCTCACCGTCTGTCACACACCTGTACTTCCTCAGTGCTGAGACTGACCTCATCCCTTTCATTCATCTTCTGGCCTGTGGGATAGTCCTGCCCACATTAGGTCATGTCTTCTTCCCTCACCCTTAATTAACCCAGAGGTGGCTCTTACTAATCTCCACTTGCGACAGCATGGTACAGACCTAGAGAGAAGGAGACTAGCTCTAGGAGCCCCATGCTGGGTGAGAACAGGCCAAATGAACATTGACCCCAGAGGAGCAGGAACTCATCTCCCTGGCAGATTGCACAGCCTGTCCCATGGCTAACCTGTATAAGTGTGCTGCCTGAGTCTTGTTTCGTGGTCTCTGTAAAATTGTAGCTCTGAGCCGGGGCAGTGGTGGCACATGCCTTTAATCCCAGCTCTCCAGAGGCAGAGGCAGGAGGATCTCTGTGAGTTTGAGGCCAGCCTGGTCTTCAAAGCTACACAAAGAAACCTTGTGAAAGACTTTAGTTTGCAGAGCAAGGATGTAGGAAAGGGTCAGGAGAATAGTTTTCGCAAGCAGAATATAGAAAATCACAAAGAATGGACACTGACATGGGTGGAAAGATCAGGAATTATGAGGACAAGAAAGGTTACTATGGTGATGGAGCTAATGGTTATATGATAGGCTGATCTTTTTAAGTAGGGCTAGTTACTGAATCATCAAACCTTTGTGGAATAACTGAAGGCTCTAAATGTGCAGCCAAGAGAAAGCCAGAGTATGAAAGAAGGTTCTCACAGGTCTTGGCCCACAACAAGGAAATAGACCCCAACCCTGGAACAAATGGTCCCAGATGACCAGCCCTGTCTGGGTCACACCTGGGTGATCTCTCAAACATGAGATCATACTCTGTAATCAATCACCTTGTGCCCCATGCATGTATGCTGACTTGCGGTTTGTCTCTATAAAAAGAGCCTGAACCCTCTGAGGGGGGTGCAGCTTTCCCTGAGATTGCTGTCACCTGAGTGCACTCGTTCAATAAACGCCTCTTGATTGTTGCATCTCCTGGTTTTGGTGTTTGTATCTCGGAGCTCTCCCACCGGCCCATCAGGACCCCGAAATTAGGGTCTTACACTTTTCTTGAAAAACAAACAAAAAATTGTGGCTTTGCTAGAGGGACAGCTGAGAGAATCTAAGACCTGCCCTTCCTAAGTAGTCCTGGCTTGGCCACAGTTGTTAGGAAATCTATTTCTTTTCACCAATGTTTTTTTTTTTTTTTTTCAAGATAGGGTTTCTCTGTGTAACCATCCTGGCTGTCCTGGAACTTGCTTTATAAACCTGGCTGGCCTCTGCCTCCCAAGTGCTGGGACTAAAGGTGTGCACCACCACCCGGCTACCGATTCTTTTTTTAAATTTATTTATTATGGGTATGATCGTTTTGCCTGAATGTATGTGCATTGCATGCATACCTGATTCCCTAGGGGGTTAAAAGAAGTGTCAGATCCCTTGGAACTGAAGTTACAGATGTTTGTGAACCACCACGTGGGTACTGGGAACTGAACTCAACAACAAATACTCTTTTTGTTGTTATTTTATTGGTGTTCTTGCCTGTATGTATATCTGTGTGTGTGTATGTTAGATCCTGGAATTACAGACAATTTTGAGCTGCCATGTGGGGTGCTGGAAATTGAACCTGCGTCCTTTGAAAGAATGCCAGTATTCTTAACTGCTGAGCTATCTCTCCAGCCCCCTGTTTTGATTTTTTGATTCAAGACAGGGTTTCTCTGTGTAGCTTTGGAGTCTGTCCTGGAACTCACTCTGTAGAGCAGGCTGGCCTCAAACTCACAGAGACTCACCTGTCTCTGCCTCCCGAGTGCTGGGTTAAAGGTGTGCACCATCACTGTTGAATTCAGCAAATACTCTTAACTATCAAGCCATTTGTCCAGTGTCGGAATACGGTCCAGGAATGAATTGGTGTGAGGAGAATTCTGAGTGCTTGTGAGAATACTCCAAGAAGACAAGAGTCTTTTTGTTGTTTTGTTTTGGTTTGGTTTGATTTTTTGAGATAGGGTTTCTCTGTATAACAGCCCTAGCTGTCCTGGAACTCACAGAGTGCCACCACTGCCCAGCAAGGCAAGAGTCTTGTGACCTCAGTTTCTTCAACATGGAATTTGAAGAATGCCATGTTCTTGGGATGCATTTGTGTGTTCCTCCCAGGCACAGCAGATAGGAATGAGTTTACTTCTGGTTCCTTCTTACTGCGTGCTGGTGTTATTCAGGTAAATGTTCAAACTATCCTTTCCATGCCTCTATAGCAAAACATGTTTTTGCCAGGTGTGGCTTGTGGTTGTAAATGTATACGGCCTGAACTCATGAGAACTTTACTCATGTGGCCTTTCTTAACCCTCAGGCTCTAAACAAGTGGTTGCCAAATGACCCTTTCACAGGGGTCACCTAAGACCACCAGAAAACACAAATATTTACATTACGATTCATAGCAGTAGCAAAATTGCATTTACGAAAATAATCTTATGGTTGGGTTATGGTCACCACAACGCTAAGTACATTAAAGTGTCCCAGCATTAGGAAAGTTGAGAACCACCTGTATAAATCGTCCGAGGCTCTGAATTTTTTGGGTTTTGAGTGAGATTTCAGTTGGTTTCATTTATCGGTTCCATTCTCTCAGGACTCACTGCCTCTGGAATGGCCACGGTCCAGCCTTCTTATTTTACAAATTCTTGTCTTAAGGTTTTCTGCTGGTACGAAGATTAGCTACAGGCATCACGTTGACAGAGTTAACCACCGAGTCTAGCTTGCTCAAGGCTCCGGGGTTGACCCCAACATTACCACTAAGCCAACAGAACACAAAAACATAGGGGCAACCCTTCATGACCTTGGGTCAGGCATCGGTTTCTTACAAATGACACCAAAAAGAAAGCAAAAGAAAGACAAATGAAGTGGACTTCATAAAAACTAATAAATGGCATCCATATTCAAAGGACCATCCAAAGTGGAGAGAAGTGATATGGGCTTGGGTGTGGCTCAGTGGTAGAGACCTGCCTAGACCCTGCCCGTGAGGCATCAATTACTGTCAAAACTGGAGGAGACCACTAGGAGGATTGGGAATGCTGGCAAGGTGCTGTATCTTACTTACACAGGGTAGATCTCATTGAGCAGGCCACAGTTGGGGCTAGAGTTGGGGCTTGCAGCAGCCACGGGTTTGGTCCTCAGCACCCACATCAGGAAGCCCACAGCTTTAATCCCAGCACTCGGGGGGGCAGATTTCTGAGTTCAAGGCCAGCCTGGTGTACAGAGGGAGTTCCAGGGTAGCCAGGGTGGTACATAGAGGAAAACCAAAACCAAACACAATGGAAGAACACAGAGGAAGCCTCCCCTCCCCCACCCCACCCCCGATTCTATTTTATTTTTTTGAGGAGGAGTTTGTTTTTTATACAGGATTTCTCTGTGTAGCCAGATCCTCCTGTCTGCCTTCCGAGTGCTGGGATTAGTGACACTTGCCACCACTGCCCGGCTAGAAGAGGACTTTTGATGACAGAGGAAACAGCTGGTGTCGGAGGGAACCTGGATATTAGCAGTCTTTAAAGTGTGTAGCAATCCTGGACAAATAACACTGTTCCCTCTGCTTTCTCTCTCTCTGAGGAGGCTGTGCATCCTTTTGTGGTCTCTTGTGTGTGTGTGTGTGTGTGTGTGTGTGTGTGTGTGTGTGTGTGTGTGTGTTCTACACTACAGAGTGTCCGCACTCTGGCAGCCAGAATCTCTCTAAGCGGTCACTTACTGTCTTTCCACCTCCACTGTGCCTGCACCCTTGGGTAGGAAATGGAGAGGGATCCCTTTTCTTTGGGCCACCATAGCTACAGACCTCTGTTGTCTTGGGTAAGAAGGGCCCCACAGATTTGTGAATGTCTGTCAGTGGATTGAGTGCCCCCTCTAGCGACAGACCCAGAATAAAAGGCGGAGGCTGCATTTGGTAATTTGTTTTGAGACAGGATTTTTTTTTTTTTTTTTTTTCTCTGTGTAGCCCTGGCTGCCCTGGAACTTGCTCTGTAGACCAGGCTGGCCTCAAACACAGAGATCCTCCTGCCTCTGCCTCCCGAGTGCTGGGTCTAAAGGCGTGCACCACTAACCCTGCACATTGAGGCTTTCTTTCAAAGCTGTAAAACCGATGCCTACCTCTGATGCATGCAAAACTTACCACAGGGGCTAGGGATATGGCTCACTCAGTAAAAGGTTACCATGTAAGTATGAGAAACAGATTCTCCAGCATGTGAAAAGCCAGGAAGGGTGGTACTGTCACCCTCATACCCCCATACCCCCTTGAGGCAGGGTTTCTCTGTGTAGCCCTGGCTGTCCTGGGGCTCGCTCTGTAGACCAGGCTGACCTCAAACTCACAGAGATCCGCCTGCCTATGGCATGCACCACCACTGACAAGCTATCATTTCGATGCCAGTACTGGGAGGCAAAGACAGGTAGATCCTTTGTGCTTGCTGGCCAGACAGCCTCGTATAATTGAGCTCCAGGCCCCATGAGATGTGTTTCATTCAAAAAACAAGGTGGACAGTGCTTGAAGAAAGACACCTAAACTTGACCTCTGCCCTACACACACACACACACACAAACATATATTAGGGTGTGCACACACAGGATTTACAATGGAATGCCTTAGTGTCAACAGATTAGGAACAAATGCATCCTCACACATGGATTTGACACAGGCCTTCTGGGTTAAAAAGCTGGTGTCTCCAACAAAAGGTCTTCAAAACTCAGGCTGGGCATGTAGCTCAGTGGGTAGAGCCCTTGCCAATCATATGTGAAGCTCTGAGTTCAGTCTTCAGCACCGCATAAAACCAGTTGTGAAGCTGGGTGAGGCAGCATATACACCTTTAATCCCAGCACCCAGGAGGCCCAAGCAGGGGGATCCCTGAGTCTGAGACCAGCCTTGACTACAGAGCAAGTTCCAGGACAGCCAAAGCTACACTGAGAGACTCTGTCCAGAAAGAAAGGAAGGGAGGGAGGGAGGGAAGAAGGGAGGGAGGGAACGAGGGAGGGAGGGAGAAAGAAAGAATCATTTGAATGTTGGCTTACTTGTATGTATTTTTATAATCCCAGCACATGAGGCAGGGGGCCATCCTGAGCCGCTTGCAAGACCCTGTCTTGGAACTGGAGAGGCGGCTCAGCAGGTAAAAGCACTTGTGCAATCGTGAGGACTCGAGTTCAGATCCCAGCATGCAGGTAATGCCCCTAACGCTCCACAGGCTCTGACACCGTCTTCCCGTTGCCTGGTTGCACGCTGCTGGGACTGCACACATGCACCAACACATTTACTGTTCCATGGTGAGCAAGCACTCTGTGAACTGTGGAAGTGCACGCACACACACGCACACACACACACACACTCACTCACATACACTAACTCACTCACACTCACACACACATGCACACACACACACACTCACATACACTAACTCACACTCATATGTCGGGAGCCGCATTCGCCATTACAAGATGGCGCTGGCTTCCTGCTTCCTGAGTCTTGTTTACAGCATTAGCTACGCCAGTTGCACATGCGCCACCTTATGCTAATTCGAATACGAGAGCTTTCCCTATCAGAGAAAGTATACCAATTAGGCATTGTGCGGAGCACCAATGGCAGACGAGCACGTTGCCCTGCAGGCTATTTAAGCAGAGCGCATTTGGGGCTTGGGGTCCTTCTCCATCAGCATGTAAAGAGCGCTACAATAAAGATTCTGCTGGACACATCTTCGGTTGCCGCGTCTTCCTTATCGGCAAAGGTTGCGCGCGACACTCATACACGCACACACACTCACTCACACTCACATACACTAACTCACTCACACTCACATGCACACACACTCACACACTCACACACTCACATACACTAACTCACACTCATACACACACAACACACACACACAACACACACACTCACATACACTAACTCACTCACACTCACATGCACACACACTCACACACTCACATACTCACACACACTAACTCATACTCATACACACACACAACACACACACTCACATATACACACTCACATACACTAACTCACTCACATGCACACACACACACACTCACACACTCACATACACGAACTCACTCACACTCATACACACTCACACAACACACACAACACACACACTCACACACACTCACTCATACACACATGCACACACTCACATACACAACACACACACATACTAACTCACTCACACTCACATGCACACACACACACTCATACACTCACTCATACACACACTCACACAACACACACACATACACTAACTCACTCACACTCACATGCACATACTCACACACACACTCACACAACACACACACAACACACACAACACACAACACACACACATACACTAACTCACTCACATGCACACACACACACACTCAACACACTCACACAACACACACAACACACACACATACACTAACTCACTCACTCACATGCACACACACACATACACACACTCAACACACTCACACAACACACACAACACACACACATACACTAACTCACTCACTCACATGCACACACACACACACACTCACACACTCACACTCACATGCACACACACACTCACATGCACACACTCTCACAACTCAACACACTCACATGCACACTCACACAAACACACACTCACATGCGTTTGAGTACGTTTGAGGTTCTCTGCAAGGGCAAAGCTAATGAGGGGAAATAAAAAACACACTCCGGTGTAGATTTTTAAAGGTTCACAAGACGCGTTAAGAATAGCTCCCCAGCGACTGTGTCAGTGACACTGTGGGGCTGGGAGCCTGGAAGGACGGGTGTTAGGCTACAAAGGCGGTACCCAGACTCTGACAGACTCATCCTCCCAGAGTGCAGGAGGAGGAGATGGCACTCTCCTCTCCCTCTTTCCCACCTCTTTCTTCTGTATAATTAATATATATATTATTATTATTATACAGTGTTATATATATATATATATATATATATATATATATATAAAATATATAATTCTGTGTTCTGTGTTCTGTGTGCATGTATCCCTGCGGGCCACAAGAGGCCACCAGATCTCATTGCAGATGGTTGAGAGCCACCATGTGGTTGCTGGGACTTGAACTCGGGACCTCTGTAAGAGCAGCCAGAGCTCGGAACTGTTCAGGTCATCGGGCTTGGTGTTCATCACCTTCACCAGCTGAACCCTCTCTTTTTCTTCCTTGCTTGCCCTCTCCTTCCTTCCCTGCACCCCTCCCTCCCTCCCTCCTTCCCTCCCTCTCTCCCTCCCTATTTCTCCTGGTTTTTTAAAATTATTTTTATTTTATGTGTATGAATGTTTTGCCTGCTTGTATGTCTGTGCCCCATATGCATGCAGTACCCTTAGAGACTGGAAAGGGATGTTGGGTTCCCTGGAACAGGAGTTACAGATGGTTGTGAGCCACGGTGTGGGTGCTGGGAACTGAACGGGTCCTCTCGATGCACAGCCTGTGCGATTAACCACTGAGCTCTCTCTCTCCCCGGTGCGCTCTTGCCTCCCCCCCCACTGTTTCTTGACACAAAGTCTCACTATGTTGCCCTGACTGCCCTGGAATTGGTTTGCAATCCTCATGCCTCTGCCCCCAGAGTTCTGGTTTTACAGGTGCACACCACTAAGCCCAGCTTCTCTCTCTCTTCCTCCCTCCCCTTCTCCCTTCCTTCCTCCCTCCCTCCACCCCCTTTAAAATGCAAGATTATCTTTTATAATTTATTTTATGTGCATTGGTGTGAAGGCATTAGATTTCCCGGAACAGGAGTTACAGACAGTTGTGAGCTGCCATGTGGTTGCTGGGAATTGAACCTGGGTCCTCTGGAAGAGCAGTCAGTGCTCTTAACTGCTGAGCCATCTCTCCAGCCCTTGATTTATTTTATTTTGAAGTGTGTGTGTGTGTGTGTGTGTGTGTGTGTGTGTGTGTGTATACATGTGTGAGTGCAGGTACCCTGGTGAGCCACAAGAGGGCATCAGATTCTGGAGCCTGATTACAGATTTTGGGAGCTGCTGGACTGGATTTTGGGAACCAAAGTGGGGTTTTCTGAAGAGCAGCAATCTGTCTTACCTGCTGAGCCATCTCTCCAGCCCCACCCCACCCCTTTCTTTTTATGGTTTGAATTTCATGTATAACCAAGGAAAGCCTTGAACTTTTCGCATTGTTGTTTTGTTTTTGAGACAGGATTTTGTTACATAGTCTTGGTTGGCCTGCAACTGCCATGTAGACCAGGCTAGCCTGAAGTCCACCTTCCTCTGCCTCCTGAGTGCTGGCATTAAGAGCATGTGCCATGTATTGTGCAACCGACCTTGAACGTCTGATCATAAGGTACCCTCCTCCCATGTATCAGGTTGACAGAATCTTATCCTCACAATTCCTTTTTTCTCAATTTAATTTCATCTATCTATCTATCTATCTATCTATCTATCTATCTATCTATCTATCTACATTGTATCTATCTAGCATTGTATCTATGTATCTCTCTATCTAACATTATCTATCCACCATTGTATCTATCTAGCATTGTATCTATGTATCTCTCTATCTAACATTATCTATCCACCATTGTATCTATCTAACGTTGTGTTTATCTATCTACCATTGTATCTATGTATCTATCTGTCTGCCATTTTATCTATCTTCATCATCTTCATCATCTATTTCTGGAGTGTGTGTGTGTGTGTGTGTGTGTGTGTGTGTGAGAGAGAGAGAGAGAGAGAGAGAGAGAGAGAGAGAGAGAGAGAGAGAGAGAGAGAGAGAGAGAGAATTTGTGTGATGTACGTGTAAAAGCAAGTTTGCCACCGCGTGTGTGGAGGTCTGACTATAACCCTTGGGCACTGGTTATCTCATCTCACCACGTGGGTCCCAGTGATCAAAGCTTGTCAGGTTTGGTGGCATGAGCCTCTCTACACAGGACCATCTCACTACCCTGCCCTGCTGCTTCTTAGCAACGTGGAGAACAAACATCATCTTGAAGTATCTCTGTCAGGCATCGGGTCACAAAGCGGCTATCCTCGGTATTTTTCCTCCAGTGTTCTCTTCCTGTTTTCTTTCTCTCCCTCTGTACCAAGGACACACAGCTGGGTGCCCATAAGTTAGGTGTGTGTGTGCCACAACACTCTTGTATTATTAGATGAGGAAAAGCAGGTGATACAGCAACCTATATTTAGGGAGACTGCTTTGTGGGGGGAAATGCATTTGCATGAGGAAAATTCTGGAAGGACACATAAAAATGCGAATGGAATTAGACTGGCTGATGTTCACTTGGCCCTGTCCTCGCTTCCCTGGCTCCTCTCATCTGCTCTCCTCACAATCGCCACCATTGTCAGGGCACATTTGGCTGCCAGGAATGGGAGCCCAATCAAGAGAGGCTTGTGGGAGAATTCAGGAACTTCCGAGAGCCATTTACTCCTCAGGAACAGGGATTTATTTGTGCTGTTCACTCCATTTTGTTGAATAAATCTTCGGGTTGGCACAACAAAAATATGAATTCGAGCTGGCTCCTTAGAGTCCCCGGGGAGGTGACTGCCTTTGTGCCTTCTCTGTCCCTTTCTTCCTTTTCTTCCTCCCCCCCCCCCGTCCCTCTACTGGTCCTTCACTTTCATTCCTATTTCTGTTTTTTTTTTTTTTTTTTTTTTTTAATTTTATTTTTTTAAAGGGGGCAGTTAAGACAGAGTCTTGATGTGTAGCCACTGCTGGACTGGCATTCACCATGTAGCCCAAGTTGACCTTGAACTTCTTATGATTGTGTGGGTGCGCTCATGTGTGTGGAAGCCAGCTCTCAACCCCACAGTGTCCTCCCTCAGGAGCTGTCCACTGGAGCATGGGGATTAAACCAGTCAGCAAGCCCCAGGGATGCGCCTGTGCCTGCCTTCCCAGTGTCCCTGTCCCTGGCTCTGTGTATCGATGCTGGAGACGAAACTCCTGCCACCAGGCTTGGATGCTGAACACTTTACTGACGGCGCTATGCTCTCAGCCGACTTTACCGTGTTTTATTAAGGTAGGGTCTCATGGAGCATAGGCTGGTGTTGGACTTTCCAGATCCGCTTCCTAAGTACTGAAACTGAAGGCTCGCACCACACTTGCCTTGGCCTTGGCCTTTTGCTCCCGAGTGCTGGGATTGTTGTCATCCACTACAGTGCCCAAGCCTATCTCTACCTCTTATCTTTCCCCCTTTCAACTGTGCTTCCACGTGATTGACAAATAAATACTTTGAGGTGAAAGCTTGTATTGCAGAGGCAGACACTTAGTAACGCCAAGGAGAACGTCCTTAAAATTTTTCACATCTGTTTATTTATCAAGCACAGTGAGTGTTCTGCCTGCATGTCTGCCTGCAGGCCAGAAGAGGGCACCAGATCTCTTTACAGATGGCTGTGAGCCACTGTGTGGTTGCTGGGAATTGAACTCAGGACCTTTGGAACAGTGGCCAATGCTCTCAACCACTCAGCCATCTCTCCAGCCCTTATTTATTTGTTTGTTTGTTTTAAGATTTGTTTGTTTTTATGTGGTGTACTGCCTGCATGTTTGTCTGTGGGAGGGTGTCAGATTCCCTGGAACTGGAGTTGGAGACAGGTGTGAGCTGCCACGTGGGTGCTGGGACTTGAACCCAGGTCTTTTAGAAGAGCAGCCAGTGTTCTTAACCACTGAGCTATCTCTCCAACCCATCTTTTTATTTATCTATTTATTGTATGTGGTGTGTGTGTGTGTGTGTGTATGTGTGTGTATGTGTGGTGTGTGTATGTATGTGTGTGTGTGTAGGTATGTGTGTGTATGTGTGGTGTGGTGTGTGTGTATGTGTGTGTATGTGTGGTGTGTGTATGTATGTGTGTGTGTAGGTATGTGTGTGTATGTGTGGTGTGGTGTGTGTGTATGTGTGTGTGGTGTGCATATGTGTGTGTTGTATGTGTATGTGTATGTGTGTATTGTGTGTGTGTGTATTTGTGGTGTGTGTGGTGTGTGTGTGTGTATGGTGTGTGTGTATGTGTGTTTGTGTATATGTGTGGTGTGTGTGTATGTATGTGTGTGTGGTGTGTGTGTATTTGTGGTGTGTGTGGTGTGTATGTATGTGTGTGTATGTGTGGTGTGTGTATGTGTGGTGTGTGTGTGTGTATGTGTGTGTGTGTATTTGTGGTGTGTGTGTATGTGTGTGTGTGTATTTGTGGTGTGTGTGTATGTGTGGTGTGTGTATGTGTGGTGTGTGTATGTGTGGTGTGTGTATGTGTGGTGTGTGTGTATGTCTGTGTGTGTGTATTTGTGGTGTGTGTGGTGTGTGTGTATGTGTAGTGTGTGTATGTGTGGTGTGTGTATGTGTGGTGTGTATGTGTGGTGTGTGTATTTGTGGTGTGTGGTGTGTGTGTGGTGTGTGTGTGTATTTGTGGTGTGTGTGGTGTGTGTGTGTGTGTGGTGTGTGTATGTGTGGTGTGTGTGTATGTGTGTGTGTGGTGTATGTGTATGTGTGTTGTGTGTATGTGTGTGTGGTGTGTGTGTATGTGTGGTGTGTGTATGTGTGTGTGTGTATTTGTGGTGTGTGTGGTGTGTGTGTGTGGTGTGTGTATGTGTGTGGTGTGTGTGTATGTGTGGTGTGTGTATGTGTGTGTGTGTGTGTGTGTGTGTGCATGTGTGGTGTGTATGTGTATGTGTGTAATAAAGTCACCCATGTAGGTGAACAATGGATTGGACACTAGAGGATGATTTGCACGTGTTAGTCCTCTCCTTCCACCACGAGACTCCCAGGAACTGGTCAGGCTTGACTGCCAGTGCTTTTACTGGCTGAACCACCTCAGGGGCCCCAGCCCAAAGCCTTCCTCAAAGGTCTCGAGACCCATGAAGGCGCCCCCTCCTCCTCTTCCTCCTGCAGCTGCAGCATGGCGTGCAGGGAAGCAGGAAGACAGTAACTATGGCGATGGTCACAGCAGTGCTTTTGACAGTTAGCTCAGTTGTCATCTTGACACACTTGGGAGGAGTTGCCTCCATGCCACTGGCCTGTGGCCATGGCATTTTCTTAATTGCTATTTGACTAGGAGGGCCAGGCCCATGGTGGGCAGTTTCATCGCTGGGCGAGTGAGTGGGTCTGGGCTGTGTAAGAGTACGGGCTGAACAAACCAGAGGAGGCGAGCCAGCAAGCCATGGTGTCTGCTTCAGCTCCTGCCTGCAGCTTCCTGCCTCGAGTTCCTGCCCCGACTTGCTCAGTAATGGACTTGGAAGCAGAAACAAACCCTTTCCTTTCCAAGTTGGTGTTTATCACAGCAAGAGAATCCAATCAGAACATAATTCAATGCGTTGAAGAGAGGGACCTGGCGGGGAAGATGCTGCCCTCTTACCATACAAACAGGCACTGCAGAGGGACACACCTTCCCACTCCCCCTTGAATAGCATCCCTCAGAAAACATGTTGGTGGCAGGCTTGTTGGCATGGGCCTGTCATCCTACTGAGAAGGAAGATAATGGCGGATGAAAATTCAACATCTGCTTGAGCTATAGACCATAGCAAGTTCAAAGCCAGCCTGGCAACTTAGTGAGAACCTGGCTTAAAATAAAATAAAAAAAATTTATTTATTTGTTGGTTTCTCTGTTTGTTTTATTTCATTTTGAGACAAGATTCCTTTGTGTAGCCCTGGCTGTCCTGGAACTTGCTTTGTAGACTTTAAACTTAGAGGTCGACTGTCTCTATTTCTCAAGGGCTGGGATTAAAGGTGACTGCTACCACTGAAGGGCTGGAAATACAGCTCACTGGTACAAAGCCTGTTTAGCAGGCATGAGGTCCTACATTCAGTCCTTACTACTACGTACACAGGGACACACACACACACACACACACACACACACACACACACATAGATGAACATCAGTATTAAATATGAGGGAGCTGGAGGCGCCGAGTAGTTTGCTCAGAGCACTAGTTGTTATTGCAGAAGACCACGTTTGACATCGAGTGCCCACATGGTGGCTTACAACTATCTGTAACTCTAGTTCCAGAGGACCTTACACCCTCTTCTGAACTCTGAGGGCACCAGGCATGCATGTGGTACACAGATATGCATGCAGGCAAGACACACACACACACACACACACACACACACACACACACAATGTTGTATATATATATATATATATATATACATATATATATATGGTGTTTTATATATATAACCATATGTATTATGTACTTGTATGTTTTATTACATATATTTTACATTGTATATATTTTAATTATATGTATATCATATATCATATGTATAATAAAAAATAAAAATAAAAAACAAAGCAAAACCAGGAAGTAAAAACACATTAAAACAGCCTTTCCCTGACTCCTCAGCTTCATGGGTCGTGAGGCAAGAGGCATCTCTGAGCTTTCTGGAAACATCTTTAGAAGTTTCTCCCTTGACAAAAATCAGTATGCCTTTGGCCAAACCTATACTCTCATCTACTACACGAGTGTGTGTGTGTGTGTGTGGGGGGGCGGAGGTCCACAATTTTCCGGTGAACAAGCGAGAAGAAAACCTGGAGACTAAGGATCAGGAAAAACAGCTGTTTATTCCAAAACGGAAAAACACCCCCACCCCACACCCCACACCAAGCGCCAGCTCTTGCTGTCACCAGGAAGTTGAAGGCGGGTCCAGCACTGGAAGAAAGAGTCGGGGAAGGGAGGGATTCAGAGGTGCGGAGGGTCCTCTGGTGCTCCCCTCTGCAGCCCCCAGCCAGAAGGGGAGACGCTTCCCTTCAAGATAGGGCACGCCCTGCCCGCGTGTGTTTGTGTGTTTACTGGGGAGCGGGGTGGGGCGGGGGCGGGAAGACTCAGAAAGCCGGGTCCCAGTTTTGGAAGCATTGTGGTGGTAGTGGGGGGAGGGGGGCGGTGAGTAGAACAGTGCCTGCTCGCACACCCTCGAGACCTCTCCCCACTATGGCTTTATTGAAATACGAGGTCAAGGCTCTAGGGTCAGGCAGGTGAATGGAGGGTGGAGGGCAGATCCCAGGAAGGAATCCAGGTTAGGATGGATGGATGGATGGATGGGAGGAGGGAGAGAGGAAGGGAGGGAGACGAGAGGGGGCAAACAAAAAGCTGAAAGCTCCCGATCCCCTCCGAAGCTGGGGGCTGAAGAAAGCTGTGTGTTCCGTGGGAGTGTTAGCGCGCTGGAAGGGAGGCCCTGGAAAGGATGGGGAGCCCACGGAAAGCCTGGCGCTGGAGTTCGGTTGGATGGGTGGTACCCTCCTACTTCCCTCAGTGGTGAGACCCTGGCACCATCTATCCCACCCAGGCTCTTGGCGAGAAGGGACGAACACAGAGGCCAATATTTGGTGGGGAAAGAGGGTATAAGAGGGAGAGGGCGGCCCAGAGGAGGGAGGGGAGGCCCCCTCCTCGCCTTGGGGGCTGGGAGGGGGACATGTAGCCCTTTAAGAGTGGGGAGTGGCCGCCCCCCTGAAACATGGCTATATGTACAGAGAACTGTGTGTGGAGGGGTCAAATTGTGCGCTGGGCGTTAGGGACTCCCTGAAGCCCCTGGGTACCCCCTAGCGTGTCAGGGAAAGGGGTGAAGGAGCACCCTGCTTGGCCTTTGCAGGTGAAGGTAGCAGCTCTCAGGTATACCCACCCCAGCAACTGGCCAGCAAGTAGTCTATCAGCTGCCGCAACTTCCCACAGGCCAATGTTCTCTGGAGGGTCTGGCCCAAGCTAGCGAGTTCTGATCCTGGTGGGGTGGGTCCAAGTAACAGGGATTGAATGGGGTAGGATTGAATGCCATCCAAGGACTAGGAAGCCCCACCTCTGCTACTGCTGTGGAGAGGTCGCTGGGTTGACCCTGTCACCGATCAGATGGCTGGGTGAGGGACAGTGGTGATACTACAAGGAAGAGTTTGGATACCACGAGGAGTGAGTGAAGGAGGGGGCCGAGGCCAAGTCTGTAGGTGAAGCTGATCTATTGAGATCAGGAGTGAGGCAGTGACATAATCACAAGGGTCAGTGTGTGTGTGTGTGTGTGTGTGTGTGTGTGTGTGTGTGAGACATCATCAGAGGGAGACAGCAGGCTCCACGCTAGTCCTTTGGAGGGAATGGGAAATGGCCTGTTGTGCTGGCTCCCCCGAGGAGAGGAATTGTAAATGCCATAAGACCCCAGAGGACAACTGAAATATAGCCTGTCACCCTATTTGAACCCTAAGATGGTGGGTTCTGACAGATGGCACGCTAGCGCCATGGGTCCTGAAAGATGACACATAGTTTTAACGTGGATTCTGGGAGGTAATGACACCATGACTACTAAAGTGAACTCTGGAAAATGATGGCATTACTTGTCATGGATCCAGGGAGGTGATAACACCATGGTTATGGTGGACCCCAAGGATAATGACGCCACTGGATCTCAGGGACTCTAGGTCGTGGACACGCTGGGGTTAAAGTGGGTCCTGTGGGAGATGAAGATACCATTGGCTGTTATGGCTGATTGGAGATGATGGCACCATGGTTACGATAAATCCTGATGAGTCATGACAGGGCATGATCGGTGTGGGGGCCTAGAAGGTGATGACACCGTGACTTTCATGGATTCTTGTAGATTATAACTGGGACACTATTAAATGGATTCAGGATGTGGTGGTACATGATTGCAAGAATCCAAGGAGACCACAGTTGAAGTGCATTTTTATGAGGTGGTGACATCATAGCTGTGGTGGCTACTGAGACATGAAGACGTGGCTAAGGTGGATCCTGGGAGATGACAACAGTGCCATTCTAAGGAATTCTGAGAAACGCCAGCACTACCCAGTCCAACCAGGTCCTCTTAGAGAGCGCCACCATGAGACATAATGACATTGGAAGGTAAGGCCATCAGCGGCCATGGCACAATCAGGGAAGACAAGAGCACTGTGGTAGTGGTGGCTCCTGAGGGATGTGTACAGCACGGCTCTGATGGGTCCTGGAAGGCGACGGAGACGTTGTGGCTGTGGTGGTTGCTGGGAGATGGGGAAGACAGCGTGGCGGGGATGGATCCCGGAGGATGGTGAGGTGAGCATGTTGTGACGATGGATTCTGGGAGGCGATGAGAAGATGTTTGTGGTGGGTCCTGGCCCATCATAAGGGCATGTCGTGGTGGATTATGGGAGATGGTGATGACAACATGTTATGTGGACCCTGGGAGATGATGACACCGTGGTTGTGAGGAATCTTGGGAGACACCATTAGTGGTGATAATTCCCTGTAGGTGATGATTTGCTAGTTGAGGTGAGCCTCATGGAATCCTGGGAAATGACATGGTTAATACTGGACCCCAACCGCCAGCTATGCCATCATGAAAGGAGGAAACTGGGTAGCACTGATGATGTCATTGGCAAAAATCAGCAAGACATACACCCCAACCCTCCCCCTCTGACAGGAGATGGGAGCTCTGTCAACAGAGTTGATGTCTTTAAATATGGCAGAAAGAAGTGATGCCAGCCTTTGGCCCACCTGTGAGTCCCAGGATCTTAGAAGCTTCATGGATCAAAGTGGCCTCCTTGGAGCTGAAGCTCATCCATGGGTACTCATCCCCAAGGACTCACCGCACAGGCCCAGCCTTCCTTTAGAGGCGCTGGTAGACATCCTGTTGGCCACGTCCCTGGGGTCGTGGGGGAAAAGCCGTGGGGCTGAGTTATAGAGAAGCAAGACAAAGACTCTGATGACGTAGTCACTACTGGTGGTCATCTAGAGAGGGGGCTGCCTCTGGGAAGGGGACCCTTTGTGAAGATGTCCAAGCAATGGAGGGCATCACCGCCAGCCTCCTACAGACACCCCCAGTGCCGACGCCCTCATGTCACACCCCAGGAAAAGCTGCTTCCTCTGGCATCTTCCCCAGTGGTCTTGGGCTGGACATGCCCCACTTTCTCGGCATGGCACGGCAGTAGAGGTGTCTCCTGGTGTCATTTCCAAGTGGGTGGTAACTGGTGGTCACACCACAGAAGGGCCTCATCCTATGGAGGTCCCCGGCCGGAACAGGCGGCCGTTTCAGGTAACGATATCACAAGAAGAGGCACAGATCCTGTGATGGCGCCATCGGGCAAGGCACCGACTCTGGTGATGGCGTCTCAGGAGGGAGGCAAAATCCTGTGACGACACTGTGGGGAAGGAGGCCTAATCTTTATCGAGGACACAGATGGCTGGGCATGGTCCCCTGCAATGTGTCCCAGGAAAATGGCTTTGTCTGTAGTCATGGCATTATGGGATGGAGGTGTCTTCTCCATGGCAGAGGGATGTTTTTTTCCTGTGATGACAGCTTCAAGGGGCCTTGGCGCTCAGGATGGTAGAGTCTCAGGAAGTGCCAGACCCTGTCTCTGGTGACATCGCAGGAAAGGAAGTCTCTGTGGTGATGTCATGCAAAATAGACACAGCCTCTAGTGATGACCTCATGGGCAGGCCTCTTCCTCTGTGGTGACCTCATCGGAAGGAGGGTTTAGTTCCTGCAAGGACATCACAGAACACAGACATATTTGCTAGCGGTGACCCCCGTGTACAGGCCTCTTCCTCTGTGATGACATCATGGGAAGGAGGCCTTGGTTCGAACAGTGACAAAGTAGACAGAGAGATCTCATCTACTGTGACATCCCAAAAGAAGGCGTGGTCTCCGATCCAAGGGCCCATCTGGTCTCAGACCCTCGGTGTGTTATGATAAGCCTGCGATGGAGATCTGGGCTGGGAGGAGGAGGGGGGACGCAGAAGCCACAGCCCCCAGCGCTCCATCCTGGCCTCAGACAGTCACTTCGTTCTTGCTGGCAGTGCGCAGGTGCTGTGGCAGGTGGTGTCCGGGAATGAACTGGAGCTGCTCCAGGGTGCCCTGGCGCTGGAAAGGCGGCCTGCGCGCCAGTGTGCCCCCGCCCCCTCCTGTATCGGACATCCAGGCTGGCTGAGGAGAGCCATGGAGGGCATGGTGGTGGTGGGCATGCAGGCCTGATGGAGGCAACCCATGCAGGGGTGTGGGGGGCCCCCCAGGCCCCAGCAGCAGGTTGGAGTGTGAGGCGGCCAGGCTGGCCCGGGTGGTGGGATCTGGGGGCAGTGCGGGACTTCTCGGCGGGGACAGCAGGTGCTCTCGACTCTGGCGAAGGGCCTCTGGTGAGGACAGCAGCAGGTGTTCCTGAGACACCAGGCGGGCCCGGGGCAGTGTGAACTCGTAGCGGGAACGGCCATCACCAAGCAGATGTTCCTGCGACATAACCCGCCGGGGGTTGGGTGCCGGTGCCAGGCCCAGCTCCTCGGGACCACCCCAGCCATCCATGCGGTAGCCACCTCCAGTGCCAGGCCGCCGTAGTGCATGCAAGGGCAGTGTCCCGCGGGGCATCTCCAGATGTCTCCGTTTCAGGTAGGCTTCGTCCAGATCTTTCTCAGCTGGAGAAGAGAGAAAGAAGATCCCTTGGCAACCCGGAGCCTTCCTCCTCCTCCTTATCCGAGCTCCACTCAGGCCTCACCCAGGAGGTCTTAACGTTTGATCTACAAGAGTCACACCAGCAGGGCGTGATGGTTCACACCTGCCTTCCCAACTCTAGGGAAGCTGAAACAGGTGGGTTACCACGGGTTTGAGGTCAGCCCGTGTTAAGTCCTGAGTTCCAGAACAAAGTGGGTTACAAAGCGAGACAGTCTCAGAGCAGTAAATAAAATACAAATAAACAGAAGCCCAACCCAAAATATCTCAGGTAATATAGAACCAACTAGGAAAAACAAAATAAAACAAACAAAAACCCAACCAAACAAAAAACCCTGTAGGAAGATTGGAACCTTTTGAGTTCCCCACTACCCTGACTGCTGTCTGAGGAATTTAATGCAACGCCCACCCCCATTGTCTGAGTTCCCCTTCCTCAGGCTCACCCAATCTCTTGAGAGAGGAGTAGCGATTCAGTTCAGATTTCACAGCAGCCTCATAGGATGGGGGAAGATGCGAGAGGTTGTGGAAGGATCGAGAGCAGGACAGCGTGGAGTAGTGTAGGTTGGGGCTGGGTGGCGGCATGGCTCGCCAGTCTGTGGCAGGGGGAAGACCCGGTTAGTGCAGCCTTCCTCCCTCAGACCCAGGTTCCCAGAGCCCAGCCTCCTCCCTCAGACCCAGGTTCCCAGAGCCCAGCCTCCTCCCTCAGACCCAGGTTCCCAGAGCCCAGCCTCCTCCCTCAGACCCAGGTTCCTAGAGCCAGCCTCCTCCCTCAGACCCAGGGAATAGACCCCAGCCTCCTCCCTCAGACCCAGGGACTCACAGCCCAACCTTCCTTCCTCAGACCCAAAAGTCCAGACCCTAGCCCTCCTCCCTCAAGCTCAAAGGTCCAGATTCCATCCCACCCCCACTCTCAGACAGAAAATCCAGGTCTTACCCCTCCTCCCCGAGACCCAGGGTCCAGCAGATCTTTGCCCTCCTCCCTTAGACCCAGGAGTTGGGGCCCCGCCCTCTTCTTCATTCAGGCCAGAGTCCCTATTCTAACCCTCCTCCCTTAGACAAGGGATTTCAAATCCCAGTCTCTTTTCTCAGGCCTGGGGGTCCATGCTTTCACCTCTTTCCCTTGGACCTGAGATTTCAGTCTCCCACCTTCCTCCTTCAGAGGTCTAGGTTTTGGGAGGTCAGAGATCTGGGGTTATCTAGCCCCCAAAAGCTCCAACGTTTAGAAGCCCCTTCTTTCCCACCACAGTGGACTGGGTTGTGGTTGAGGATGAAATCACATTCCAGATTGGGGACCGCTGTCATTTGTCAGCACCCAGTGATTCCTGGCCCCAGCTGGGGATGCATTCCACGCATCTTCCCAAAACTCCACGGGAAGGAGATCACCACTTCCGGTGTTCTCTTGAGGACACTGCAGCTGCCTTGGTGGCCAGCGCCCATGTGAGCACGGCTCACGGGGGGCGCTCTTTCTGGGGCTCCACCCAGCACCAGGCTGGGGCTGCCCAGAGTGAGGGCTTGAAGGACCCCGACTCCCAGGGCGCCTCGGCCCTCTGCGTACCCAGTGTGGCAGCGCGGTGCTTGGGGCTGTTGACGTTGTAGTGCAGGTTATCTGAGGGACCGAGAAGGGAGGTGACGTCACTGTCATCGCCATCCCAGCTGGCACTCCTGCCCGGAAGTGTGTCACTTCTGGCTCACAGTTCAGTACAGCTCCCACCCGCCTCATTAGAGTCCCACAGGTCGACCAGTTGTCCCATTGAGGAAACAAAGGATACAGGCTCAGGGTCATGGGCTGGGGAGTGAGATGTTCGTCTTCCATATTCACCCCAATACCAGGCTAGAACTCCATGCCACCTCTTTTCCTCTCACCACCTAGGCCTGGTTGTCCCTCCTGACTCACATTTCTGCCTTGATAGGCACCCTCTGTCTGAATCATCGGACATGTCTGTTTGCCATCTTCCCAGTCCACAAGAAGGCAGGAAGACCCACAGCAGCTATCCCTCTGGCACTCTGATGCCTTCCATGGTTCGCCATGCCCCACAGGGAGGGTGGACCATGGGTGTGGCATCTGAGGCGCGCCACAGGGCATTTGCACATTCTGTAATGCTGGTCTCAATGCCTTGGATCTCTCCCTCCCCCTCTTTGCCTGAATAATGAAACCCCCCCACAAGAGCTAGCTTGAGGTTTCACTGAATGGCTCATGGCTGCAGCCCCAGCACACAGGAGGCTGAGGCAGAAGAGCTGCCATGAATTTCAGGCCAGCCCAAGCTACGTTACAGGAGTTCCAGGCAGCCTACAGCAGTGTTAGGGAAAAAACAAAACAGCCTAATGCTGTGACACAGCCTCTAATCACAGCACTTGAAAGACTTGGAAGGAGGATCAGAGTTCATGCTGGGGGTTGGGGGCTGTGGGGTGGGGGTGGCGCAAACCTTTAATCCCAGTACTCAGGAGGCAGAGGCAAGCAGATCTCTGTGAGTTCGAGGCTGGCATGGTGTACAGAGTGAGTTTCAGGACAACCTCCAAAGCCACATAGGAACCCGGTCTTGAAAAACAAAACAAAAACAAAAAATACACACACACACACACACACACACACACACACACACACACACACATCTATATAGGGAGTTTGAAGCCCATCCTGGACTATATGAAACTTTATCTGAAAACAAAAACAAAAAATGTCCCTTCATTATTACTATTGAAAATCATCTCCTCCTGCCAGGGCACTTGCCTTTGATCCCAGCATGTGGGAGGCAGAGGCAGGAAGATCTCTGAGTTAGAGGTCAGCCTGGTCTACAAAGAAAATTCCAGGACAGCCAGGGCTACACAGAGAGACCCTGTCTCTTAAAAAAAAAATAATCTCCTCCCTTCACCCCTGACCCAGCTTGGACCCTCTTCTATTATTACATGGGCTATAACTCCAGCTTCCAGAACCTCTTTCATCTCATCTCTTCCCTTAACATGGGTTACAGATTCCAGAACAGGACATATATATGTACACACACACACACACACACACACACAATATAGTCTCACTCATTGTGTAACCCTGGCTGGTCCTCCTTCTTCTGCCACCGAGTGCTGAGATCAAAGGCATGAGTCACCAAGCCTGACTTACATTGTATGTTTTTCCAGGCTGGAGATGGAAGCCAGAGCCCTATGCATGCTAGTAAACACCCTATCACTGAACTACATCCCCAAGTCCCTCCCTGTTGGATGCTAGGCAAGGGGTCCACCCATGGGTTCCATCTCCAGCTCCTTATGGGTCCATTCTGCCCCCTGAGCTGCATCCCTACCCCTTGGTTTTCTGAGACAGGGTCTTGCTATTTAACCCAGGTATGCCTCCACCTCTTGATCCTCCTGCTTCGGCCTCCACCCAGAATTCCGATGCTACAGCTGTGTGTGCTACAACATCTAGCTGTGTTGTTTCCTGCTCGAAACACCTCAGTGGTTTCTCACTGATTTCAGAGCACGGTACCTAAGCTCAGCCTGGCACCAAAGAAGTCTAGAACTCCATGATGTTTGTGGTCTCAGACCTAAGACCTAAGCTCTGCTCCAGCCACCCAGAGTTCCTGCAGCACAAGTTACTCCTCTCCCTGGGAAAAAGCCCACACCGCCACCCTCTCGCCATCCTCCCCCATTTCCTGCCTCAGACAAGGGCAGATGTTTTTTTCTTGTCCACTGTGGTCTCTGGGACTTCTCTCAGGATGAGCAGAATGGGTGATGAAGGGAGAGAGGAGATGTTCAAGGCTGATGGATGGAGGCTGGATGGGGCCAGGGAATAGAGTCACACTGGGGGAGCCAGAGCCCGAGACGAGCCTGCATCTGTCGCTACCACTTACCGAGGTTGGAGGGCTTCATGGTGTTGTAAAGGTTCTTGGGTGTCCTGGGGGGCACACTCTCTGGGCCTCCTAGCCCTGGGGTCAGAGAACTGCTTCGAGCCCTGTCCGGGCGGGTTGCAGGTCCTGCTTGATGCCTCAGAATGTCCACCAGAGCTCTAAAAATGGGATGGGTAGTCAGCGACTGAGGTGGGAGGGAGATGAGGAAAGGCCCAGGCTTCTTCCCCATCTTATGCTCTCTCTCTCTCTCTCTCTCTCTCTCTCTCTCTCTCTCTCTCTCTCTCTCTCTTGAGACAGAGTTTTCTCTGTGTTAGAGCCCTAACTGTCCTGGAACTCACTCCTGGCTTGACTCAAACTCACAGAGATCTATCTGCCTCTGTCTCTCCAATCAATGCCAAAGTCAAAGGCACAAGCCACCGCTGCCTGGCTGGCTTCCTACGCTGTTCTTTACAGAATCTGCAATGCAGAGATTGTTAGTATTCAGGCATCTGCACTGGCCTGTACTTGGGGTTCTGACAGGATACGCCCTCGGCTACAGCCACTAAGAGCACGGCCTGTGCACATCCACTATGTTCCCTTTTAAAAGGGCCCTGCCCACCTCCCATCCTTCTCCCTCTCTCTGTCTGTTCCCCTCTCCCCCTCTTTCCTTCCTCCTTTTTCCTGCTGCTCCTGTCTCTGGAGGTGGGTCTCCTCTCTTTCCTTTCCCTTTTCTATGATCTTTCCCTAATTAAAACCCTGCTTGAGCCCTCTTGCGTGGCATCTTTCTCTCGAGCACCCCTTTTCTTAAAGTACAACATAGGTTTTGTTCATCTTTGGCTAGGCACCTTCTAATGCCAGCTTTTCTCAGCTGCATTTCCTGCCTGACATATTCTTTCAAGAACTCCTTCCGGGGCCGTCCACATCTTCCTGTGTGGCCTTGCCCCATCGTGAACAGAGACCATTACTGTTCACTGGAAGTCCCTTTCTCCTGGTCTGCCCTCACACGCGCACACACGGCCTCAAGGTGTTGGAATGGGCTCTGTCTACCTCTAGTGGCTCTTCATAGCACACAGAAGAAACTCAGCCCTGCCTGCTCCCTCCTCAGACACCACACACACATACAGGACACTTCCAGAATGTACCTGCTCCCTCTGCCTGGAATGACCTTCACACAGTAGCTGCCAGGGCTGCCAGGGTCCAGCTCAGGCAGATTCTTTCTGATCTTCAAGTAAAAACCCATCCTTCCCTCACACTAACACTCCTTCCCTTAACTCTTTACATTTTTTTTTTTTTAAACAGCAGTTGCCAATATTTAGAATTATGTTGCGTTTACGCTTGTTGGGTCTACCACAAATTTTTTGTTTTAAATTTTTTTTGTCTTTTCTTTTTTTTTTTTCCCTGTAGCCTTGATTGTTTTGAAACTCACTCGGTAGATCAGGTTGGCCTCGTACTCACAGACATCCGCCTGCCTCTGCCTCCTGAGTGCTGGGGTTAAAGGCGTGCACCACCAACGTCCGGCTTCTACCACAAATATTTAACGGGCACTTACTCAGCTAGGACTCTACGTGAATCAGCTCAGTTAATCTTTAGAATCTGAATAAACGGAGGCCTGTTCTCAGTCCTGTTGTCTATGTGAGGAACCCGAGGCACAGAGGCCTCGTATCACATAGATCACAAGCAGAATACTTGGGCTTCGGACACAGGCTTATCCAGAAGGGCAGGGCTTGTTTTCCCCAGCTCCTGACCCACAGAAAGTCTTTCAAGAAATACTGGTTGAATGAATGAACTCTCCTATCCCAAATCTTCTCCAGAGCTAGGCCCTTCCATCGATTCTGTTCTCAGTCCCCAGTTATTTCCCACCTCTATCTTGGACTCCACATATCTGTGTAGCCACGCCCCAACAGTCCCGCCTTCCACTGAAGGCCCCGCCCCACAAAGCCACCCATATTACCTAGGCCACGCCCCCAGGGCAGGTTCCTGGACCTCTCACTGCATAAGCCCTGCCCATTAACCAGTTGCTTCACCACCCAGCATCAAGACACCACTTCCATCGGATTGCTTGGCCTCTCAGAGCCCCAGTTCCCGACCTGTCCCTCCAGTCCCACCGCACACCTACCTGGGCACGTTGATCTCCCGGTGCGCTCTGGGCGCACGCGACGCCTTGCTGAAGGCCACTTTGGCACCGACGCCCACCGCCAGGGCGAAGCTGATGACTCCGCACACCACATAGGCTGTGCTGCCCCCGGGACCCTCGCCTCCACGTCCACCAGCGCCCCCGGCCCGGCCCCCTTCCAGCCACCCTGCCTGGCCCGGCCCCGGCCCCCCTCCTGCACCCCCGGCGCCCCCGGCGCCTCCGGCTAGAGGAGGAGGCGTGGTGGCCCAGCGTGGCGTGTCGTAGTTGGAGCAGGAGGCCTGAGCCAGGCGCATGTGGCGGTGCTCGCAGCAAAAGCGGTAGTGGCAGGTGCCGCAGCAGAAGCGGTAGGAGCCGGTGCTGCAGTTGAAGGTGGCATCGTACTGGCCCATGACATCGTAGTAGCCGTGGCAGAGCTCGGCCGGAGGGGGAGCCCGTGCCGCTGCCCCCGCGCCACCCGCCGGGTTGGTCTTGGTGGCGTTGGCACCGGTGCCCGCCGCGCTCCCGCCGCCCGCCAGAGCCCCGGTTAGGCGCCGCAGGTGTGCGAGGAGCGCAGGCAGCGGACCCGGGGCCACTGCGCTGGTGTCGTTAGATGGGCGCGCCCTGGCTGGGCCCGCGGTGGAGGCCAGCAGCGCGACGGTCCCGAGCAGCAGCAGGGCCCGCATGGTGCACACCGGGACGCCAGGCTGCGGATCCCGGAGCCGAACTGCAGGGGTGGGAGGGGGAAGGCAAAGGGAGCAACGGGGGCGTGGGGGGCGCAGCGGGAGAAAAGAAAGGTCGGCGGGGACAGAGGAGGGGCGTGCAGAAGTTATAAAGAAGGGAGGATTTGACCGGGAAGGAAGGTGTGAAGGCGGGGGGGGGGGGAGTTGAGGAAGATGTGTGGGAGGGGGGTGAGCCGCAGGCAGGGACCCGCGGAGCCCAGGAAGGAGGGAAAGGAAGAAGGGAGGGAAACAGGACAGAGGGAAGGAAGGAGGAGGGAGGGCAGAAAGAGGGAAGGAAGGAGGGGCAGGAAAGAGAGGATGCGGGGCAGCAGGGTAATAGAGGAGGCAGGAGAAGTGAGAAGGAAGGGCGGAGGGAGAGGAGAGGAAAGGAGGGAGGGAGGGGGAGGGAGGGAAGGAGAGGGAGAGGGAGAGAGGGAGAGAGAGAGAGGGAGAGAGGGAGAGAGAGGGAGAGAGGGGGGAGAGAGAGAATGAAAATTAGTTGAGAGGTAAGCCACGAGCTAAGCTTCACTCTTGGCACAGGTGCAGGGACACTGATACTGATAAGGGAGCCATCAAACACTCATGTTCTATGGACCTGTAGGACGGCTGACAGGCATGCAGGTGCGTGTGTGACAACCTGAGATGCCTCCTGGTACTGGGGGGGTGGGGCAGGCATAGTGACACATGCCTGTAATCCCAGCTCTCTGGAGGACGGAGGTAGGAGGCCAGCCTGAGCTGTATAGTTAGTTAAGTTCTGGGCCAGCCAAAGATATGGGAGACGAACAAACAAACCGACAAAGGAAAGTTATCTTGGTGACGGGGACACAGTATAGTTAAGAACTACTGGCTTATGCTTTTTGGTTCTCAATTTTCCAAACATGTCCTACCTCTTTCATACACACGCGCACACACACACACACACACACACACACACACACACACACACGCACGCACGCACGCACGCACGCATGCACGCACGCGCAAACACGCACGAAGCACACACGCACACATGCATGCACGCACGCATGCACACACGAAGCACACACACACACACACACACACGCACGAAGCACACATGCACGCATGTGCACGCACATGATTTTCTATACAAAAGTGTCACTGCTCTTCACAGTTTTAGAAGAAACATATTTGATGTGGGGGTGATGAGAAGAGAAATGGGATTGGGGAGGTGGGTCAGAAGGGCAGATCTTCTAGCTGTCTCCATGGCAACGGTCCAGGCTGGTCAGGAACAGGCCAGGGTGGGCAGGAGAAGATACGGGGGTGTAGAGGCAGTTTGGCAGACAGCCGGGAGAGCAGAGCCCCACCAGGAAGCAGGGTACGCAGCTCAGAGCTGGGGCTGCAGGCAGCAGGCTCTGGGGGCTCGCCTCAGAGTCCCTCCCGACTCTCCAATGGCATCTTGAGCAAAGGCTGTGCCCAGTGCGTGGGACAGGGACTCCTTCTGGAGACAATCCTTGGGTCCATGCATGAAGGTCCTGACCACCCTCCCTGAGCTGTGGGGAGCATTAAGAATGCAATCTGGAATAAAGAAAGCAAGCCCACAGGTCCCTGTGGGTCTAAGGTTTCAACCCTCTAGAGAGAAGAGGGAGGTGCTAGACAGACTTGTCACATGTGCTTCAGACTACTGAGGAGAAACACTGGGAAGTGACAGTTGGAGGGAACTGAAATGGCAGAAGAGGAAGGAAGGGAGGGGTATTTAAGTAAAAGTCATTGGGTGATTTTATACTTTGTTCTGTCCAGTGTGTGTGTGTGTGTGTGTGTGTGTGTGTGTGTGTGTGCTGTGTGCGTGTGTGCTGTGTGCGTATGTGCTGTATGTGTGCCTGTATGTGTGTAGCTACTGTCAACCAAAGTGCTAGAAAGCTAGAATGGGAGATGGTTTTTGGGTACTGGGTTTCCCCAAGATTTAGCTTCAACTCTTACCACATGGAGTCTCAACTTTTTTGTTTGCTGCCCAAGGTTCCTCTGCATAGCTCTGGCTGTCCTGGAACTCACTCTGTAGACCAGGCTGTGCTCAAACTCAGAGATCCGCCCTCCTCTGCCTCTGGAGAGCTGGGATTAATGGCTTGCGCCACCACTGCTGGGCATCCAAATTTTTCCCCCCAGTCCCACTCTAATCCAGGATGCCCTGTAACTCACTGTGTACCTCAGGCCAGCTTTAAACCAGTGAATGATTCTCCTGCCTCAGCATCCCAAGTGTTGGGATTACAGGTGCATGGATGCTCTCTCTCTCTCTCTCTCTCTCTCTCTCTCTCTCTCTCTCTCTCTCTCTTTCTCTCTCTCTCCAAACATACCTTCCTCCTTTCTCCCTCCCCCTCCACTCCTTCCACCCCCTGTCTTCCTGTTCTCTCTTCTTCTTTACTTTTTGCTTGGTTTTATTATAATAAAGTTCTTGGAGCCCTTGCTGGACTCAAACTCACTGAGTAATGAAGGCTGACATAGAAATTCCAATCCTCCTGCCTCTACCTCCTGAGTGCATGCTCACACCTAGCCTTCAACTTTACCTTTTAGCCTTGGGTTAGACTTCTTCCCTGAACTCTAGCCTACAATATTTCACTGCTTACTGGGAGCTCTCACATTGGGCGTTTAAAGGGTCCTTTAGAACTGGTGTGGCTTGCACGGTTGAAGAGTTTGGTGGTGAATAAAAAACTAAAAGAGTCATATCTGGTGGCCATTCAGTCTGCCTGGGATGCTGAGGCAGGAAGCTTGCAAGTTCAAGACATGCCCAGGTACATAGTGAGTTCAAGGCCAACCCTGACTCCAAAAGAGAGCGGGGCATATAGTTCAGCGGTAGAGCGCTTGCATAGCCTGCTGGAGCCTGAGGGCTTCATCCCAAATACCACACACAAATAAACTGTAAGTTACCGTAGGAACCAGCAGTCCCACTTCCCGTGTTTACCCCCAAAGAACTAAGTACGTATGAGCATAAAAAATGTACGTATGTAAAGTCCATAGTGTAAGGATTATGCTGTCCTGCCCCTGTCACCTGGCAGAATGCACTCAGGCAGTGCCCTGGTCAGCCCAGGTACAAAGGACCCCTTTAAAAGAAAGACACCCCCCCCCCACTTATAATCTCTTTTCCAGCTTTTTCTGGCTCCTCTTTCCTGCTTTCTTCCCTGTGGCTCCTCTGGGGTAGACAGGACTTTTCCTGTCTCCCTCTTCTCTTCTGTCCTCTCTCTCTCTGTGTCTCTTTACCTGTTTTCTCTTTCCTTCCCCCCTCCCTCCCTTTTCTAATAAAAGCTTCTCACTTAAGCTCTGGTAACTAGGAATGCTACAAGATAGACGAATCTTGAGGACCTTGTGCTAAGCGAAAGTAGCCAGACATAAAATGTTACACAGTATATATGCTCACTAGTGTGAAATACCCACAAAGGTTAAACCCATGCAGATAGAAATCCTATTTATTACTTATATCTTGTAGCTGGAAGGAAGGGCTTGGGAGGGATGGCTTCGTGCACAGAGGGCTTCCTTTGGAGTGATGAGAATGTTCTGGAGCTAGAGCAGGCAAGGTGGGTAAAGGTGCTTGCTGCTAAGCTTGACAATTTTGATTGGGTCCTTTGGGTTCCAGATGGTAGAAGGTGAAAAACGGACTCCCAAAAGCTGTTCTCTGACTTCTGTGTGTGAACCATGGCGTTTGCGCATGCTTCAACGATGGTGCACAATGCATGCAGGCACACGTGCGCGTGCACACACACACACACACACACACACACACACACACACACACATTATTAAAATAAAAGAGAGTGAGAGTGTTCTGGAACTAGATAGCAGAGATCATCACACGACAGAGGGGATATGCCAGACATCACTGAGTTGTACATTTTAAAGGGGCTAAATGTAAATGTTTTGTATTTTTTTCTCTGATTTTTAATAAACAAATAAAAAATTTTCCCCAGTCTGATCAGTTTCCCCTCGCGGCCATCCTCTTCTCTTTCCTCCCTCACCCACTCCTCGATTGTTTCTCTTCAGAAAAGGGCAGGCCTCCCATGGATATCAGCCAGCCATGGTATATCAAGTTGCAGTGAGAGTAGGCACCTCCTCTCCTGTTGAGGCAAGCCAGTAGGAGGAAAGGGTCCCAAAAGCAGGCAACAGAGTCAGAGACAGCCCCTGCTCTCACTGCTGGAAGCCCCACAAGAAGACCATTTACATAACTGTAACATTGTACAGAGGGCTTAGGTCAGTCCAGTAAACCCTTGGGTCCGAGGTTCAGTCTCTGTGAGCCCATACGAGCTCAGGTCAGTTGATTTTGTGGGTTTTCTTGTGGTGTCCTTGGCTTCCCTGGCTCCCATAATCCCCAGCACCCACCCCTTGACACCTTACCTCCATGGGATTCTAGGAAGTCTGCCTAGTGTTTGTCTGTGGGTCTCTGCATCTGTTTCCATCATTTTTCTCTGAGTGTTTTTGTTGTTTTGTTTTGCTTTTTGAGACAGTGTCTCACTATCTATATATACCCTTGGCTGGCTTGGAACTCACTATGTAGATCAGGGTGGCTTGAACTCATGGAGATCCACCTGCCTCTGCCTTCAAGTGCTGGTGTTAAAGGTGTGTGCCACCACAACCAACCATGTCTTACCGCCATTCTTGTAAAGATGGAGGTAGGCAATGGTGGCTCCTGCTTCTCATCTCAGTACTTACTTGCAAGGTAGAGGCAGGGGTCACAGTTCAAAGTCATCCTCAGCTACACGTCGAGTTCAAGCTTAATTATGACTACGTTAGACCCTGTCTTTAAAAATAAACAAACAGGCGGGCAGTGGTGACACACGCCTTTAATCCCAGGACTCAGGAGGTAGAGGCAGGAGGATCTCTGTGAGTTCTAGACCAGCCTGGTCTACAGAATGAGTTTCAGGATAGCCAGGACTGTTCCACAGAGAAACCCTGTCTCAAAAAATCAAAAAACAACCAACCAAACAAGCAAACATGGGCAAATGACATCAATAGCTTCCTTGTTCAGACTAAGTCTTGACTTCTCTAGGCCAGTGGTTCTCAACCTTTTGAATGCTGCGACCCCTTTAATGCAGTTCCCCATGTTGTGGTGACCCGAACCATAGAAGTATTATCACTGCTACTCCAAAAACTGTAACTCTGTTAAGAATTGTATGCGAATATCTGTGTTTTCCAATGGCTTAGCCCTTGTGAACCCAAAAGAACAATTTCTCTAGACCATTCTAGGGTCGTGCACAAGAATTCTCTACTTTGTTTCCCTTAGCACTTGCGGCTGCCTTATTTAGCAGATCTCAGCTTGCCAGCCACCCTGCCTTCAGCACCTATTATCTCAGCTACTCCCAAAGCAGCCCCAGACCCGCTGCTGTTCCCTGGCCTGCTGGCTGTATTGTAGTGGGGATTCATTGGGCGTGGCTTCGGTGTGCGGAAGTAATCCCTTATGGGGGGGTTGCTCTCGCTCTCTCTTGAGGCGATGGGCTGACACCTGATCATCATCCCGGATCACAGCATCCTGCACCCCCAAGGGCAGAAGACCATGGCGGCGCTTTACCTCCGCTGTGTGGATGCTCCCAAATTAATGCTTGCTCTCCTTTTTCTCAGGCATCTGTGAACTTCCTTAATCCACCCTCACTGTCTTTCAGAACTCTTGTGCATTTGTCACAGGATGCACATGGTGCCTCTCCATGCTCCTTTCACGCCTAGGCTAGACTGTCCGTGAAGGCGGATGATTTGAGCTGCAGCCTGACTTCCTCTCTACTGCACTCAGAGTCAGTGTCTGATACATGTGAATGCCCGAGAGAACGTTTATGTCTCAGGAAATGCTGGAGCCAGTATGAGAAGTGGTTATTCACAGCCCTCCCACCCCACCTGCCAGATGAGAACGAAATTCTAACAGGTCCTATGGGTTGGCTAAGTCCCACAGAGCCGGACTTGGTGCTAGGCTGTGAACCTGGGTCTCCAGGTACTAGTCTGGATGGCTTTATCCCAACACAGGGAGGGGGGCGCCTAGAGAGCAGCCTTTCTGAGAGTGGCAGACGCAGCCATACAGATCCTGTCATTCCTTGAGCACTGTCATGCACAATGGGAATCTGGCTGGAGGAATGAAAGCCATCTGGGCTGATGGGGCGGAAGGCAGCTGTCTGCCTTGCTCAAAGGCTGTGAGTTGACAGAGGACACCCATCTGCAGATGCAGCAGCCAGAGCAGACACTGGAGATAAGGGGGATGGTTCTCAGTTCCCCTCACACAGCACTACTCAGACTCATCACAGAACTGATGACCACAGGGTACCTGAGCGGTGGTCAAAAGCAAGGACACTCAGAGTCATCCTGACAATGCACCTACACCTCCTTCCAGAGCATGTGTGTGCGCATACACACATCCCTCCCTCTACGTGGACATGCAAACACTTGCACACACTTTAGCCAACAGTGCCCAAGACTCAGATGTCAAGGCATACCAGAGGCATTATGGCCCAAGTCCAGCTCCCTACACGGGGGCACGCAGGCAGGCAGGCATCCTGGCTCTGTCATGCAGCCTTATAGGTGCAAGCACACGCTGGCCCAGCTGTGCAGAATCTGCAACTGGCTGTGAGAACTCCTGCGGCGCCTTTATCCCCGCCCCATCCCCTGATCCACCCCCAGCCCTATTCCGCCCCCAACCTCTAGTTCTCACTCACAAGTCAACGTCCTCCTCCACAGCCAGAGGGGGTGGGTGGGAAGGGAGGCCCCAACCCCCGGCTTTTCCTGCTGGTGCACCTTCCTTGGTTCTCAAATGCAGCTTAGGACTTGAGAGACACAAGGTACAGAGAAAGGGAGCCAGGCTGGGGAGAGGAAGCCCCCAACAAGTCCCATCCCACCCCTGCCAGCAGCGGGTGGAGAATCTTGGCGAGGATGGCAGAAGTGGGCTGGGTGGGTCAGAGTGCCTCTTGAGGATCCTTGCAGAGAACAGCAGCAGGTGGGGGGGGGGGGAGGAGGCTGGTGAGGGTGCCTGAGAAGCGAGAGAGGAACAGAGGAACAGGGTCCAGAAAGACGGGAGCATAGAAGCAAAGAGGAAGACAGACAGAGACAGCCAGTCAGGAAAGAGATAGAAACCCACAAGAGGTGGTCCTGGGAGGATGGATAGTGATGGGAAGAGAGAGAGAAAGAGAGAGAGAGAGAGAGAGAGAGAGAGAGAGAGAGAGAGAGAGAGAGAGACCCAGAGAGGGAGGAAGAGAGGTCCCTGAGCAGGGCAGGGTGCGGGGCTGGGCAGGGGGAGAGTGGGGGGAGGGAGAGAGAGAGAGAGAGAGAGAGAGAGAGAGAGAGAGAGAGGTGAGACTCGGAGATTGGGAGGGCACAACCAACAAGGACCAGAACCTCTAAAATGGCCTGAGAAGGGTCTGCAGGTGGCAGCTGCGGAGGTGGTAGGGGAGGGCAGATCAGCTGGGGTTAGAGAGCAAGTGGAGGAGGCTCCCAGGAATGTCAGGGATTAGAAAGTCAGTTTAAGGCAGGAATTCAGAAATCAGGCAAGACTAAGGACCTGTAGAAGCAGAGGGAGGGAAAAGGAGCGGGTCCTGGCTGCCTGGAAAGAGCCTCCAAATTCTTGCCAGAGAGAGGATAAAGCAGATGCCTCCCCAGCACCACAGGCAATATTACTATGTCTGGGATGTCTGGGGCCCCTGCCTAGGGACTCCGTCCACCTTCCCGTCAGGACCCCTGCCTCCATCCAGCCCGGCAGGCTGTTTTCTCTCTGTTTCTAACCCGACTCTGCCGTCGGGTCCTTGCTTCTGTCCCTCTGCATCTCTGCGTCTGTCTGGGGCTCTGTCCCGCATCTCTGTCTGGGGCCTCCATCCCCAGCCTCCCCCGCCTGGATCTGTATCCTTCCTGTAGTCTCCACACCCAGTTCCTGTCAGGGGCGCTCAGTCTCCGCATGTTTGCCCCAGGCTTCTGTCTCCTCTAAGTGCCTGAGCCCCACCAAGGCATTGTCCCCGGTCCGTCCTTTGAGCCCCTCACTCTTGAGCAGGGTGGGTGGGGGGCGCTGCGGAGGGAGCTGTGTGTTCCCGGGCGCAAAATAGACTCCCGTTGCCATGGCGACGCGAGCGCGGCCTCGAGACGCAGGCTTCGGGCTGGGTGTGCGGAGGGGACACCTGGATCCGGAAGGCGGGGGCCGGGGCTCCGACGCCCGTGTCCCAAAGGGCTCCGGAGGATGACTGGGACTCCTGGGTCCCCGGGGAGGGTATGCTGGGCTAGGTGACTGGTGCCAGGCCTTTTGGGAGGGGGCTGGGCTGCCAGGATCCGCGGTGGTGGTTGGGTGAGTCTGATTGTCAATGGGATCCCACTGGTCCGTGCATCCCTGGCGGACACAGGGTGCCTCTATGGGCTCCCAAGGCTGGGGAAGGAGTCTGCGAATCTTGAGTGAGGGTTTGACGCGGTGGGGGTGGGGGGGCGTCCGTAGAGTTTCAACACTCTGATCTCTTAGGGGCTGCAGGATTCTGCGTCTTGGGCGAGTACGAACCACTGAGCGAGCAGCAACTGTCCATCCCATCTATCCATTCATTCATACACTTGTCCTTGCCTCCCTATTATTCCCCCCCCCATTTACCCCGTGCCTCAGTTTCCCCCTGCTCACCAGGTACGGATGCGCTCACCTCACTTTCCGGATGCGGGACCCTCGGGGAATAATCGGGGGTGGCAGCGTGGGGGCCAGCCAAGGGAGGCAGCGCGAGCGCGTGTCTGCCAGCCAGCGGGGCTGGGCGCGCGCGCGCCGATGGGGGTGGGGGCGGCAGGCAGCGTGGCGGGGACCCTGGCCGGCAGCTCTTTCTCGTGCAGATGCGCACCGGCCCCAGTGCAGATGTGGCCGCCGCCAGCCCTCGCCTGTGTCTCGGCTCCGGCTTTGAGCTCAGAAGAGGCGCCTCCCCCACCCCACTTGCAGGGGGCCCCACTTTCTCCCTCCCACAGACCCCCGAAGCCCCTGTGATGTCCCCCAAACCCAATAATGGTTCGGTCCTCAGGCACATCAATGTTTATTCTCTGAGACCGGGTCCCAGTTGTGACATTCCTTCCCCCTCCTTTTCCCGCTCCGTGAAGTGGCCCGGGGCCCAGCCCCGCCTCCACCTTCCCCTCAGCCAATTCCCACCCGGAACCAGGAGTCTCATTTGCATTTCCGGGACCAGCTGCCCAATGAGAAGACAAAACCACGCCTCCTCTCCCACGGGGGCGGTTCTCCTGGCGGACTGCACCACTCTTGGGATGCATGGATGAAGGAAAAGGCATCCATCCATCAACGTCTGGGTGACAAGGAGGGTGGGTCCTTCCCTCCAGTCAGGGCCTGGAGTTCAGCAACAGGGGGTCGTTCTTGCCTTGGAAGAAGCTCTGCAGCCCGATGTCTGGGGCTGGCTCCTTAATGATCTTCTGGACCTACAGGCAGATGAAGTCAAGAAGTCAAGAACTGTCCTCCCCATCTCCTTGAGGTCAAATCTGGGGAGCACCTCATCTTCATCTCCCTCATCGTTCTGTCAGAACCCTTCTCCAGTCAACCGCTTGCAAGCTTCCTTGGCCTGTTCCTCACACTTGCCTGGTGGAGCTGCACCCTACGTCCATGTTGGTCCCCTCTGTTCCCTTGGACCACTAAGGGTGGATGTGTCTACTTTGGGTGGGGGGTCTCTTGCCAACATATTCCTTTCTTCACTAAAGTCACCTTTCCCATCGTTCCTTTAAGCCCTCCGCTCCCACACAGGCCCAAACTCAACTCATTCACATAAGTCGCTCTTGGCTGGACAGGAGGAACCAGCAAGTTCAGCCAAGTTTATCTCCAGAAAAACAAACCAAACCAAAGAAACAAAAAATGCAAATCCTGAGTGTCCACCACCTCCTCTTCCTTAAGTCCCACTATTGATCGGAGCACGCATAAAGGCTGTCCTCCCTTCTGTTCCAGGCCACACACAATCACAATCCGAGGGTGGCCAGCTCCCAGTCTGTTTCTTTTAAATGAAGCACAGTTGAGGTTTACTGAGATAAACCTAGTAGGAAGAAGATAACCCAAAGCTGACTCCTACCCTAGGCACTTTTGGGATCTATGGATGAGGCATACACTCCCCACATGTGATGTTGGTGTTGCTGGAATAGAACCTGGGTTCTCCCTGACGTTAGACAGCTGCTCTATAGTAACAACATGCACAGACTGCCCTTGGGCACCACAGCGGCTGGGGTATTGCTAAACCCTGTATCTTTCCTAAGACATGGCTCCTGTCTCTCTCTCCTTGATGGGGATGTCCTCCTGTATGCTGTTGATATATGTTTTCCTTATTGGCTGATGAATAAAACCCTGGCTGGCCAGTAGTCAGGCAGGAAGTATAGATGGGGCTACCAGACAAGCAGAATTCTGGGGAGAGAACACAGGGAGTTGGCCACCACAGAGACACCACATAGCTACCAGGACGTCAGGATGCTAGGGGCATTCTCCAGGAAGCCAAGAGTACGTGGAGATACTCAGATTAATAGAAATGGGTTAATAATTAAGAGAGACATAGCCAATAAGAAGCCTGAACCATCGGCCAAACAGTTTATAATTAATATACGCCTCTGTGTATTTATTTGGGACTAAATGGCTACGGGACCAGGAGGAAACTTCTGCCATCATCTCGCCCCCCAACCTGCCAGCATCAGCCACACTCAGTTCCTGGAATAGGACAAACTCAATCCCAGCTCTTGGCCTTGCTCCAAGGCTTGTGTTATCTCCCGGTCTTGTGTTCAAGGTTGCCTGCGACCATTTTCTCACTAGTCTTCACAATCTCACTCCAGGTTATATTGTTAACAAACATGGGCTGACTTCTTGGTGGGTGGGGGACGATGGGGTCCAACATAGCACCGTTCAAACTGACCATGTAGCCAAGGATGACTCTCCTGCCTGTCCCTCACGAGTACTATATCTCATTCCAGACCTGGGGAGGCCGAGGCAGGCAGATCCCCATGAGGATAGCCTGGTCTCCATACTAAGCTCCAAAGGCCAGCCTGGGCTACACAGAAAGAGCCTATCTGAAACACAAAGCGACAGAGAGAGTGATGGGGTTACAGACGGGCACCGCCACACCCAGTTTGTGTAGTTCTGGGTAATCAAACCCAAGGCTTCCTGAATGCTAGCCACACCCTTTACTGAGCTACACCCTAAGCTCTGGGTTGGCACTGTGTGCGTGCGCGCGAGTGTGTGTGTGTGCGTGCGTGCGCGTGTGCGCGTGCGCGTGTGCGCGTGTGTGCGTGCGCGTGTGTGCGTGCGCGTGCGCGTGTGTGCGTGCGCGTGCGCGCGTGTGTGTGTGTGCGCGTGTGTGCGTGCGTGCGTGCGTGTGTGCGCGCGCGCGTGTGTGTGTGTGTGTGTGTGCGCGTGCGTGCTTGCGTGGGTTCAAGTGTATGCATGTGCATGGAAGCCAGGTATCTTTTCTTTTTTGAATTGCACTGCATCTTCCTTCTTGAGACAAGGCCTCTCACTGATCTAGGGAAGCTCCTATCTCCCCACCGCAGCGCCCAGCCCTTATGTGGGCTCTGGGGATCCACACTTAGGTCCTCAGGTTTGTGTAGCAAGTGCTTTGCCAACTGGGTTTTTTTTCTTTAAGGCTGGACCTGATGGTACACCACCTTAATCCTAGCACTTAGGAGGCAGCGGCAGGTGGATCTCTGTGTGTTCGAGGCCAGCCTGGTCTCCAGTGCAAGCTTGAAGACCAAACAAGTTTAAGCGGGCTGGTTTCTTGGCTCGGCCATTTCGAGTGGTGGTTGCTCTTCCAAAAGACCCAGATTTGATTTCCGGTACCCATAGATGACTCACGACTGTCTATAACTCCAGTTTAGGGAACTGAATACCCTCTTCTGGCCTCTGAGGACACCAAACGCCAAGCACACAAATGATGCACAGACATACACACAGGCGAAACATACAATACAGCAGAAGTTAAAGACACAAAACAACAAACCAAAAAAAAAAAGAAAGAAAGAAATATTTCTTCTATGCCTGGGTGACAAGGGAGGGCTGGCAGGAGGGCAGGGGGGCGGGAGGGCCTTTACCTCCTTGAACTGTGGGTGCGAGGCATCCTTCAGCAGCTGCAGAATCAGTACTTCGCTCGTAGACAGGAAGACGCCACTTTGTCGCATCCGATCCAGTGCCACCAGCCGGTTCATCTCGCTGCAGACGAGAGGGCAGATACCTACGCTGTGCCACATCTGTGCTGAAGGACAGTTTCCTCTCAACAGAAACACTCCCTTCGGCTAGCAGGGGAAGGCTCGTGAGACCCAGGAGGTAAAAGAGGCCACACGTGGGGCTGGAGAGATGGCTCAGTGGTTAACACTGCCTGCTCTTGCAGAGGACCTACGTTCAATTCTGGGCACCTACACAGCAGCTCATGGCCATCTGTAACTCCCGTTCCAGGGGGATCTGACACCCTCTTCTGGCTTCTGCACACATGTCACACACACACACACACACACACACACACACACACACACACACACACACACGAAACATTCGTACCTGAATAAAATGGAATTTCAAAAGGCCACATGCCCAGGAAAGCAGACACTTGGAAGGTTCTCAAAGGCCCCTTCCCAGCTTTATAAAAGGCACAAATTAGGAGGCCAACAGCTTGAAAAGTGGACTAGACCATGTGCTGGGACAGTTGAGCTGTCTGCCACCTGTGCAGAGCCTGCGTCCCCAACCAGTGTTGACTCGGGCTCTTCAGTGACTCAGCAGCTTTTGAATCCACCCCTCACCCACACTCCCTTTAGTGACCCCAATAAAAACCCATTGATTCAGGACTGCAGAGATGGCTCAGCAGTTAACAGCACCGTCTGCTCTTGCAGAGGACCCAGGTTCAATTCCCAGCACCCATATCGCAGCTCACAACTGTCTATAACTACAGTTCCAGCAGGTCTGACACTCTCAAACTAATGCACATAAGATAAAATATTTAAAAAAAAAATAATCAAGGAAGCCATTGATTCAACTGTTGACACAGGTTTTGGTATAAAGGGTACATCGGTTGTGGTAGGTTCCCTTTCTGGGGTGAGTAGGTGTCTGAGAGTTGGAAACATTTGTCACACAACACGACACATGGACAATGCCCCAGATATCCCCAACATACACCGATCACAGGGTGGCCTCCTCACCTTCTAGAAGAGCAGGCGTCTACTGCCACATGGACCTGTAGCCCTCGGTCCAGGAGGTCAAGGGCCGTGTGCTAAGGGGCAGAGAAAGGTCAAGGTCAAGGTGAGACTCAGAGCAGGACAGTGGGCCCTGTGAGGGCGTGAGCATCCTAGACCAGAAGCCAGGACTGAAACAGGGGACGAGAGGCTCACGTCAAAGCTAGGGCCCCAGGACAGGGGAAAGGACACGAGAGGGCTGGCAGGAAGATCACAGACCCCCGAGGACAAGACGTCTCACCAAGATGCAGCCTTGGGTCTCAATGCCGCAGAGCAGCACGGAGCACAGCTGGGGCCGCCTGTCCAGCTCCTGCTGCAGTGGGGGCACCATGCTGAAGCACGTTTTGCTCACGGCTCGTAGGCCCTGAGCGCCCAGCTCGGGAACTGTGGGGCCCAGGCCTTGTGGGTACTGCTCCGTCAGCAAGACAGGGACATCCAGCAGCCGGGCCACCTGTACGGGAGGGAAAACACTTTCCTGGGACCCGAATATGAGGCTGAGGACAAGATTCTCGGGTCCGAGGGATGAGGGTTTCAGTCTACCCTCCCGGGTCCTGGGAAGGTGAAGCTGGCACGCACCTTAAGCATCCGAGCAGCCACGGACACGATCTGTGGGAAGTATAGAACTTTGTCTCGAAGTTTCTCCTGCATGTCACACAGGAACAGGATGGAGGACTCGGGGAGGATCCGGCCCAGGCTAGCCCTGGCTGCTGCCATTGTCTGGGGCTGGGCAGAGGCACAGTAGGCAGAATCAGGTGGGGATGGCGGTTCAGGGATTCATTGGGGTCTGTGCACTTGGCTCATCTTGCTGCTTCTACCTCTGGGCCCTTGCATCCTAGGTGAGGACATTTGCCCACCAAAGTCTTACCTGAGCACGTCCACCTTGTTCCCACTGCCAGTGTCAGCCTCCCAGAATGCACCTCCCTTTTTTTTCCCTCCCCAAAGACTGTACAATGCTAGCAAGTCATGCTGTGACCTCTTTCTACCTGTCCCTAATGGAAGCCACTCAGGCTCCCATCCCCCATCCCCCATCCCCCACCCCCTGGAAAACTGAGGTCTAAGCATAAGGTCACCATGAGGTAACTGGCTCAGAAACACACAGATCTTGGACACTGTCTCTCAGATATCTCTACAGCCACAGGGGGCTGCAGAGAGGGCTCAGCCGTTAACGACCAGACTCACAATCAAAACCATACAAGGAAAAATGCCACAAGGTCTTGCTACGACGTAGCCGGCGCTGGCCCTCAACTTAAAACCTCCAGAGTTCTAGGATAGCAAGCATGTACCACCCCCCAGCTCAGCCAATACTTCCTCTGGCTTCAGTTTACCTATGTGTAAAACACTCCTGCTGAACTTCTTTGTGGGTCAGGTAGAGAAAGGGTGGTGTATCCACAGAACAGGCATTAAGAAACCACAGACGTTAACAAAGGCCTAACACGTGTTACAGCACGGAACCCCCAAAATGTTACACTTAGTGAAAGAGACCGACACACAGGACACGGTCCATTCATATGAAATGGCCAGAATGAGCCACGCGTGGTTGACCACACGGTAATCCTAGAGCCCAGGACAGCAAGAATTGCTCAGCTTTCAATGGTGGCACGAGTTCCAAGGCAGCCTGGGCCGCAGAGTTTCAAGTAGCCAAAAACAGAGCTGGCACAAAGGCTCAGTGGGTAGAAGTGCCTGCCAACGAACCTAAGGACTGACTGGACTCTGGAAGGAGATTACCAACACCCGAGAGTTGTCCTCTGACCTCTCATTACAGATCTCATTACAGATGGTTGTGAGCCACCATGTGGTTGCTGGGAATTGAACTCCGGGCCTCTGGAAGAACTTTCTCTGTAAGCCAGGTTGGCCTCAAATTCATAGAGATCTGCCCGTCTCTGTCTCCCGAGTGCTGGGATTAAAGGCGTGCACCACCAATGCCCGGGCACAATTTTTTTTAATCTAAACAACTTTTTATATAGTTTAATTTTGTGACATTAACATATATAAATACATAGTTTATATAATGTATATTATGATACAATTTAGAAAAAATAAACTGTTAAGAATAAATTTACTTCAACTATAAAGTATATACATTTTTCATCTTTTTAAGTAACATACAAGGAAGGAAACTGAATCCCAAAAGGATCTGGGGCTCAAATGCTGGCTGACCCCGTATGCCTGAGGTCCTCTGTCACAGTGTCTGTCCACCCAGAGGCCTGAGCCCTCACACGTACTGGTCCCCTCCCCGGAGGCTGTGTTATTACTGTGCTCTGAGGCCATGCCCTGGGCTCTCTATGACGTTCTCTCCTACTGTTTGTGCTCATTCATTATTCATTTGCTAGAATATGGAGACCAAGAGAGAGGGAACATGAGAGGTCCTGCCTCAAGCCTGGTCAACATCTGAAGCTGCCCCCTGACCTCCACACAAGAGCTTTGGATATGCATGAACACACACACACACACACACACACACACACACACACACACCCCAAAACTGTCTGCTGCAACTCAGGGACCGGACACCTCCCTACCAATGCACATAAAATAAAAGAAGTTAAAAATATACACAGACCGAGGGGCCCTGGGGTGGGAACTCTGCTATCAGTGGCCTCAGGCCTGGAAGACCTCACCAGGGAGTAGCTGTCCACTCATTTTGGTGGTGGTGGGGTGGGGCTTGGGATGTAGCTCAGTTGATAGAGGGCTTGCATAAAAAGTCTGGGTTCCATGCCTCACATCACATCACGTGGTGGCACAGGCTTGGGACCCCAGAACTCCGGAGGGGGAGGCAGGAGGGAGGTTCAGAAGTTCAAAGTCATCCTCTGCTACTAGTGACTCCCAAGCAGCCCGGGCTACATGCGACCTTCTCTCAAAATAAAGGAAATTTTACCCCTTTACTCTCAGGGAGAGGTCTGTAGACCCTGCTAAGGTCAGGTTTCTTACAGCATCTGTAATATTGCGATTGACTAGTTCACTGTGGTTTTGTCTTAAGAGTTTTTCCTTTTGTTTTCTGAGGTGGGGTTTCTGGGTGTAGCCCTGGGTCCTAGAACTCATTCTGTAGGCTGGGCTGCCTCAACTCAGAAATCCACCTGCCTCTGCCTTCCAAGTGCCGGGATAAAAGGTGTGTGTGTCACCACGCCCAATACCCTCATCATTTTTCAAAAGATTTATTCACGTGTTTTATGTATATGAGTGCTATATCTGCACGTATGCCTGCGTGACAGGAGAGGGCATCAGATCCCACTAGAGATGGTTGAGAGCCACCATGTGGTTGCTGGGAATTGAACTCAGGACCTCTGGAACAGCAGCCAGTGCTCTTAACTATTGAGCTGGCTCTCTAGCCCCTCTTCATTTTTAAGACTTATTTCTTTTTACTTTATGTGTAAGCGAATATGTCTATGGCCCATACAGATGCAGTACCCACAGGGGCTACAACAGGGCATCAAATTGCCTGGAGCTGCAGTGGCCTACTAGCCACCATGTGGGTGCTGGGTCCAGCTTCCCTATTTTTTAAAAAAATGAAACAAAGTGCTATAAAGTTAGAATAATGCTATGAGGCACGCTGAGGTACGCTTGTAATCCCAGCACTCGGGAGGCTTATCTGGGCGGTTGTGCCAAGAGCTGGAGGCCGGCCAGGGCTGCATAGTGACCTTGCCCCCAAAAAGCTAAGCAATAAGAAATTTATGACTGTATAATGTGTAACAGGTTGTCCAGCGAAGAATGAATACATAGTTTGCAATAAAGTCAACAGCCAGCAGAGACAGACTGTGGGGATGAGGTCCAACATTGGCAGCCACTTCCCTCTGGCCGTGTGCCTTCTCCTAGTCCTGAGAGCTGAGATGCAAGCCGTGCCCACATGGCCACAAACCTCTAGCTTCAGAGCCCTCAGCTGTAGCCCAGTCAAGCCCCACCCTAAGGCCCCTGCTTCCCCTCTCCCGGAGGACCAACGAGTGTCTATGCGACTGTGTGTTCGAGAGTGTGCATAGGCGTGCAATAAAGCACACACTCGAAGGCCACAGAGTACACCCCAGGTGTTGGCGGCCACATTCCACCCTGAGATAAAGTCTCTCGTCTGCTGTTGCGCCAGCCAAACTAGCTGTCAGGGAAACTTCTGGGGAGTCTCCCGTCTTCTTCATCTCCCATTTCCCAGTGTGAGTTCTGCAATTACAATTATATGCTGCTGGGCCTGGCTTTACCAAGGACCCTGAACTCCTCACCCTTGACTGGCAAACACTTTACCCACTGAGCAATCTACCCAGTTCTTGGAAGACACCCCCCCCCCTACTCCCAGGGCTGTCTCCTGGTCCTGAGCACAGGGGGACACACCGGCAGCAAGAGACATTTGCGAACGATGGATGACCCGGGGGGTCACGTGGAGCATCGCAAAGACCTGGCAATCGGCTGAAGGCAGCAAGAAGCCGCAGAGGGTCAAAACTGGAGACTCAGAACGTCTCACAGCCTGACAGATGTCAGACCCTCGACTTGCCTTTGCACTGGAAAGAGTATGGTCACCACACTCAAAATGACAGGGACACAAATCTTCTGATCCAGAAATCTGTCCGACAGGGACCAGCTTATTAATCACAGGACACTTTGACAGGGCTTCGGTGACAAAGGGTTAATCGTAAATACAGACATGCCCAGGCTACTGACGCTTGCAGCCTGGACACCTGGTGAGCCAGGATGCTTTACACAAACCTTTAGAGCCTCCTAAAGACCCACGGTGCTTTATCCATTCTCATCCACAGCAGATAGCTTTTCATGCAGTCCAGGCTGGCCTGGGACTCAAGTCAACCCTCCTGTTTCGTCGGTTTAAATACTGGGATTACAGGTACGGAGTCACCGTGCTGTGATGATACTTTTCTTTTTCTTTTCATTAAGGATGCCCTGGACTTCAGATCCTCCAGTGAGGGTTAGCATTATAAACCCGAATCACACACAGAGTTTATACATTCAGTGCTAGGGACCAGGTTCAACACTGTTGACGGAATCTTGCTAAATCGCCCAGGGGGCTTGGAATTCAATGTGCAATTCTCCTGCTCAGGTTTACAGAGTAGCTGGGATTACACATCAACGAAAAGCAACAGTCAAAAGAAACGTGGAAGCATGGTGTGGGACACTCCCACCTGTGCCCCAACCCCAAACGTAGGGTTTTATTTTTCTTAAAAATTTCCATTTATTGCTGGGCAGTTGGTGGCACATGCCTTTAATCCCAGCACCCAGGGGAGGCGGAGGCAGGCGGATCTCTGTGAGTTCCAGGCCAGCCTGGTCTACAAAGTTCCAGGACAGGCTCCAAAGCTACACAGAGAAACTCTGTCGGGAAAAACAAAGAGGAAAAAATAAAATACAATTTATTTAGTTTGTATAAGGGAGAGGGTACCCATGCCACGGTGCACATGTAGAGGTCGGAGGGCAATTTGAGGGAGAAGGTGCTGTCACATGGATCCCCAGGGAACATAAATGTACATTTATTAGGTTTATTTTGTATGGCTGTTTGGCATGACATTGACGCATGCATGTTATGTAGAGGCCAGAAAAGGACATCAGATCACTTGGAACTGTGGTTACAGATGCCTGTGAGCCTCAAGTGTTGCGTATTACTTGTGGCAAACGCGTTTCCAAAAGGGGAGAGGGGGCTGGGGCCGTAGTTGAGTGATAGCGAGCGAGCGCTCGCCTGGCATTCTTGATGCCCAAGGTTCAGTTCTCCAGTACTGCCAGGTTTGATGGAGAAGGACTGGGAACAAATTTGGAAGAGGTCGGGGGGTGCCTGTGTGACCCCGGGTGGGTTTCGCTTTCTCTCTGGGCCTCCCTTTCCTCCGGGCTTAGCCCACTCGCGGGGCTGATGCGAAAGTTGGCTCTGAAGAGGGTGGGAGCCCCTCCCCGAGGGTCTAGCCTGAGGCCAGCTGGAACGGCACCGCAAACCCCGGCCCGACTCCCCGCAAGGCTTCCGCTTCCTGGTGTGAACGGTGTGGGTTCACAGACAGCGCGCGCTCAGCGAACGGGACTTACCCCGCAAGTCCCAGGTTCGAGCCCGGTCCCCTTTCCAGCAAGCCCTGTGACTTTTCTCCTCTGGATTCCCACGGACTCCGGACCGGGTCTCCTATTTACCCTGTGAGGACACGTGTGCCGAGCCTTGGGTCACTGCCCCGTGCCCGAGCCACCCAATCGGTGCTCGCTTCACTCTGTCCCACTCTTCTGGCCAATGCATAGAAGCTCTCATTTCTGTTAACCCGATTGGTCTGTGGAAGGCGGAGATACAGTGAGTCTGGCCAATGGGAATCCACGCAGGGCGTGCTGTGGCTGAGAGCTCAGCCCCTAACCCCGAATGTGGGTGGATGCTGCCAGGAGCTGCAGGCTCTACTTAGGCTGGTGTAGAGAGCCCGGCCCGCCCGCTGCTGCCTCAGCAGCGATGCTCTTCTGGAGACCTAGCTGTGGGCAGGCTGAAGCATCAGGATAGCCAGTTCAAGACCAGCCAGGACTACTCAGTGAGAGCCTGTCAACAAAAACCAAAGCAACAAAAGAACATGCCTACATTTTGCGCCTCCACCCCCCATCCCCTTAGCGGGTTTGTTTTCTCTCCCCCCCCCCCCATGTATTCAGCACTTCCCCAGTAGGGGTTGCCTTGAGTTCAAGGAATAAGGAAAAACATAAAACAAAAACAAAGAACAAACGAAAAATGGACTACGATGCTTATTGCTCACGATCCCAAAAACTCAGAAGCAAAGGCAGGAGGGTTTCTTTGATTTCTAGGTAAGAGGAAAAGGCTAGGTATGGTGGGTAACTGCATACCCAGCACTTGGGAGGCTGAGGTAGGGGGATCATTTTGGGGGAAGAACTTGAGGCCAGTCAGAGCTATAGCTACCTTGAGTCCCATAAACAGAGAAAACAAGGCTGGAAATGTAGTTCGGGTGGTAGAGGGCGCGCCTGGCTTGCGTGAAGCCCATATAAATACCGGCTAAGTGGACCGGAAGTAATCCCAGAACCCGGGAAATGGAAGTTCAAGGATGTTCTCCACACTAGAGAGAACTCACGTGCGGTCCAGAGACACAGTCTCAAACAAAACAAAACAAAACAAAACAGAAAACTAACAAACCAACCAGCCGACTAACCAACCAAAACAAGACAAAAATCACAGTAAAAACACAAGCGGCCGGGGTGGCGCACGCCTTTAATCCCAGCACTCGGGAGGCAGAGGCAGGGAGGTCTCTGTGAGTTCGAGCCCGGCCTGGTCTACAGAGCGAGTTCCAGGACCAAAACTACTGTCTCAAAAAAAAACAAAACAAAACAACAAAAAAAAACCAAAACAACCACAACCCCAAAACTTCCCATCCTATCCGGTCTGCACTCCAGCCACACTGGCCTCCCAGGGTTCCAATCCAGGCCCTTAAAGTGTGCTGTTCTTGGCTCCTGCACTCGACGCTTTCCCCATAGCCTGCTTCTGCTCGGCATTCCAGCGCTCAATCCGATCAGAAATTGGAATTTCATCTTGCTATCTGAAGCTCTCGGCAGGTTCTTTTGTATGTGTGCGCGAGCGTGTGTGTGTGTGTGTGTGTGTGTGTGTGTGTGTGTGTGCGCGCGCGCGTGCGTGTGTGTGTGTGTGTGTGTGTGTGTGTGTGTGTGTGTGTGTGTGTGTGCTTGAGTTCCACGAGTTGGGGATCTTGTCTACTTCGTCTGCTTCAGAGTCCTAAAATTGAGTTGCAGGCCCACAGCAGCGCTCGGTGGAACTGGGGGACCATTGGGAGGGAGAGAGCAGACACTGGGCAGGGAAGAGCGGTGTGGGAGGAGGGGAGCGTCTGTGCCAGGATGCCACTGGGAGGAAAGAAGGGAGAAAGCAGGAGAGAAAGTGCACCGGGTCCCTAAAAGGACCAGAGGTGGGCCCGAGTCTAGAAGGCTCTGGGGCTGTGGTCTAAGATAGGAGCCTGAGCTGGATTTATTTTTCCAGGTTTTATTTTTGTGCAGATTTATGTGGTGCTGCGTTTGAACTCAGGACTCCATGCATCCCGGGCTGCGTTTGAACTCAGGACTCCAAGCATCCTGGTCAAGTGTTCCACAGAGTTTCTTCCTCAGCTCTGCCAGGGAGGGAGAACATGGGGGGGGGGGACTCCCGAGGGGCTGCCTGCATTTGGCTTTTCTGGGGCCCAGCCTGTGTCACAAATGGGTTTCATGGGCTCCTCTGCTTCTCAGGGATCTCCTGGAATGCCAGGCACGAGGGGCCTCCTCTTTATCCATTTAATTCCAGACAAGAGCCGCAGGCTCGGTGCTGGCGTTACAGACATGCACGGCTGCACCCGGCATGAACTAAAGCCAGCATGGGTCGATTAACTTTGTAGACTCTTTAACACGGGTGATGCTTGTCTTTTTTTCCCTCTTCCTCCTCCTTTTCCTGCCAGACAGGGCTCTTTGGGTAGTCCTGGCTGACAAACTCGCAGAGATCCTCCTGCTTCTGGCTCCTGAGTGCTTGGGTTAAAGGTGGGCTGTAAGCATTGTGGCGTGGGTGGGAAGGGATTCTGACACTCGGGAGCCACAGAATACCACAGGTCACAGTAAGGGTAGCAGCGTACAACCCTGCTTCACGGAAAGGCATCCCCTGTGTGGTAGAATCCTGCTCCTCCATGCTCCGGCTCCTGCGAAAGTTGTTACTTCTCTCCTGTGCTCCATTCTGACGAAAGAAGGTCTCATTAAACCTCACTCAAGAGATTTACTGGGAGGGAAGAATCCAGGAGAGTGGTTGCCCTCTACCAGGGCGCAGACAGCAGCCAGGCAGCTGCATAGACACGCTGAGCACTCACAGGGTTTATATAGGGGTTCTTAGAGGGGAAGTTTTTCCAGGGAGATTCCCAGCGTGGGGATTGGTCAGATTTCAGTCCCTGAGCTCAGATTGGTTAGATCTCCTGTTCAGGGATTGGTTGGTTTTCTGCACAGGTTCAGGGTCAGATTTGGTTCTGGTTTCAGTGCCAAAGTGTTTCTTTCCCTGATCCTTTCGGTTCTAACTTTAGGGCCAGGGTGTATTTCTTTCACTGGCTCTGATTCCAGGGACAAAGTGTGATTCTTTGGCTCTGCTCAGGGTGTATTTCTTTGGCTGGCCCTTTTCCCCTACCTTGTGTGTGTGTGTGTGTGTGTGTGTGTGTGTGTGTGTGTGTGTGTGCATGCGCATGTGCGCACGCTCATGCGTGAATACCATGGTGCCTAAGTGGACATCAGAGGACAATGTGGACAGAGAATCAGTCCTCTCTTTCTACCATACAGGTCCTGGATACCTAACTTAGGTCATCAGGCTTGGCGGCAAGCCCCTTTACCCACAGAGCCATAGCACGTTTGGGAATTTTTATATTGTTATTTAATGAGCATAGAAATTAATTCACACAGAAATGTGAAAATTATGGCATTTTCATGCACACCGACTCTAGGTTGATTTCCTATCTCTCTTGTTCCTTCCTGCCACTTCCCGGCTCGTACCCTGCCACCCACAGCCTTCCCCTTTCGGCTTCCTCCTCACAGGTGTTCTGTTACCCTCCCGGTTTCCCTTCTGTGCAGCATCTCCTCCTCCTGGGTCCCTTTCCAGTTCCCGGCCTCCACCCGCACTCGTTTCCACACAATACAACATATAAAAACCGAAAGCCCGAGTCCACATCTGAGAGAGAACAAGCAGGGTTTGGTTTCCCGAGCCAGAGCCACTCTGTTTAATGTCCTTCCCGGTGCCATCTACTTTCCCACACCATGAAAGAGCAGTGACTGCTCTTCTCTTAACGCCGAGCCATCTTTGAAGGAGAATTACCTTTATTTTATTTGTGTGTCTGTGTGAGAGCATTGCACCCACATGTGTCTTCTTTCTTTCTTTCTCCTCCTTTTATTTATTTTTTCTTTAAAACAGAGCCTCGTGTATCCTAGGCTGGCCTCAATCTCCTTTTGTAGCTGATGCTGTCTTTCAACTCCGGACTTCTCGCTTCCATCTCTTTAGTGTTAGGATTATAGGTGTATGACGCACCAGGCTTCCAGGCGTTTTCTTTACCCATCTGGGGATTTCAGTTAACAGGGAGGAGGGTTATAAGTTCAAGATCAATCTGGGCTTGGGGGGGGGCTTACTAAAAAGTAGGAGCAGAAAAGAGCCTGGCGGTGGTGGTGGTGGTGGTGGCGGTGGCGGCAGTGGCGGCAGTGGCGCACACCATTAATCCCAGCACTCGGGAGGCAAAGCCGGGGGAATCTCTGTGAATTCTAGGTCAACCTGGTCTACAAAGACAGCCAGAATGTTACACAGAGAAACCCTATCTCAAAAAAAACTACAAACAAACAAACAAACAAACAAACAAATAAATAAACAGAGGCCAAGGGTGTGTCTCAATGGGTAGAATGCTTGCTTAGAATGTTCAAAGCCCTGTACACTACTTACTTTCCTGTGGTGGCGATAAAGGACCGTGACTAAGACAATTTATAGAAGAAAAGGTTACTCTGGCTTCCCGGGTAGTAGTCCTCGATGACAGAGCAGAAGCAGCGAGCAGCAGACATGGCGGGCGGGGCGGAGACTGAGCGCTTGCATCCTCCACTGTTAAGCGTGGAGGCAAAGACTGAACTAGAAATTGGAGCGTCTCTAAACTCCCAAAGCTTGCCTCTAGTGATAATGCTTCCTCCAACAAAGCCATAGCTCCCAAGCCTTGCAAACTGCGGCTGCGGAACAAGTGTTCAAACGCCCAGCACCGTGGGCGACGGCTCATTTAATCCACCGCCTCTGGGCTGGATTCCCCAGCACCGAGTAACACCTGGGTGATCGTCCACGCCTGTAATCCCAGGACTCTGCTGGTACAGGCAGGAGGAACACGAGTTCAAAGACATCCTAGGCTGCATAGCAAGCTCCAGGCCTGCCTAGTCTTTCAAGGAAGACAGTGGGAGGGAAGAGGGGTGGATCAGTGATTAGATCAAGTTCTGGTTTTGCAGACTTGACTTCAGTTCCCAACACTCCTGTGATGGCTCTCACCACTATTAACTCAATTTCCAGGCGTTTGGATGCCTCATCTGGTCTTTTTAATGGTCCACACAAACTAATTCGGACACACACACATTCACGTATAAATGTGTTTTACAGAGAGAGGATGGGCTATCCAGAGGGCTCTGCAGGAACAGGCATTTGCAGCCAAGTCTGACTACCTGAGTTTAGTTCCCAGGGTGCATATGGTAGAACCAGAACCAATACCCAAAGATCATTCTCTGATCCCCACATGCAGGCTGTGTGACACATCCATGCACACAAACAGACAAACAAATATCATTTTAAAAGCTCTTTGAGGGCTGGGGAGATGGCTCAGCAGTTAAGAGCACTGACTGCTCATCCAGAGGATCTGGGTTCAATTTCCAGCACCCATATGGCAGCTCAGAACTGTCTGTGACTCCAAGATATGACACCCTCACACAGACACGCACTTAGGCAAAACCCCAATGTACGTAAGTAAAATAAGAATAAATAAATTATATTTTTAAAAAGCACTTTGAACAGTTCTGGGAAGCAGCTCTGTTGGCACAATGCTTGCCTGTCATTCGGGAAGGACTGAGTTCCACACTTACTACCACAAAAACCAGACGTGATAGCATAGACTGTAATCCCAGCACTCCAGAAGCGGAGGCAGGGAGGTCAGGAGTTAAAGGTCATCCTCAGTTATATATTGAGTCCCACTTGGGCCCCACTTACCAGGCATTGGTGGCTCACACCTTTAATCCCAGCATTTGGGGAGGCAGAGGCAGGCTGACCTCTGTGAGTTTGAGGCCAGCCTGGTCTACAGAGCGAGTGCCAGGACAGGCTCCAAAACAACACAGAGAAACCCTGTCTGGAAAAACGAGAGAGAGAGAGAGAGAGAGGAGAGAGAGAGAGAGAGAGATAGAGAGAGAGAGAGAGAGAGAGAGAGACAGACAGAGACAGAGAGAGACAGAGACAGAGAGAGAGAGAGAGAGAGAGAGAGAGAGAGAGAGAGAGAGAGAGAGAGAGAACGCAGCTGAAGTATCTTTCCTGTTGGGAAATTTAAGTACTTGTCCCTTACAGCTCTCTTCCTCCCCACCAGCTGTGAACTCCCGAGCTCTCAAGGTTGATCCCACAGGGTTGTTCTCATAACTTTCGGGTGTGCAGTGCCGGTGTGGGTGATGCACGGTTTCTTCCTATGCTCAGCCCATCCCCTGGCTTGGGTATTTAAGCCCATTACTCTCTGTAATAAACAGTCTGTTAAGGGTTTCAATCCCAACACCCTCTGCCAGCTCGGTACTCTGGCCACACACGGGCATTTCCCTTCCTTTCTTCCTGCCTTCCTTCCTTTCTTCCTTCCTTCCTTCCTTCCTTCCTTCCTTCCATTCTATTTTATGAGACAGAGTTTCACAATTCTAGTGGCTATTGAAGCAGGGTCTCACACATTCCAGACTTGGATGAGAGCTATCCCTCTCCCGAAACTCCTCTTTTTGTTAGCATCTATGCTTTAGATCTGTTAAAAATCTCCGCAAAGTCAACCACCCCAGTGGAGATCTCAGAGAACTCAGGCTGCAGCAGGACACAGCGTGGAGCTGAGTCGCCAGTATCCTCTGCCACTGGCAAGACCCGGGCACACATCAGAATACTACATAGCAGTTTCTGGTTCTGTAAGTCTGGGGTACCAAGTTCCCAGGTGAATTGCTGCTGCAGTTGATGACCTAGTTCTCTCTCTCTCCCTCTCTCTCTCTCTCTGACAAGATCTCATGTGGCTCAGGCCAGCCTGGAACTCAAAAAAAGTAGCCCAGGATGACCCCAAACTACTGATCCTCTTGCCTAACGCTGGGACCCTATTTATTTATTTATTTATTTATTTATTTATTTATTTATTTATTTTGAGAGACCCATTCCATTGGATGACAGTCTGAACTTTTCTGCAAGTTTGCAGTATTTCATAAGAAGATGACAAAAAACTTTTAACAGAGATGCAGGGTGATCCCCAGGGGAGCAGGGCCTGCGGGGAGCCTGAGGATAGGATGAAGTATTGTGTGGGAAAATGCTGAGGATAGCCACTTCTGACCTAGATATTCTAGGATGAGGCAGAGCTTATGAGATACTGCTTTTTGCTACCTGGGCTGCCCTAAAGGCTTGTATGTGGGAGGTCTGGAGCCCTGGGGAGCTGAGGCAGAGCCCAGCATGGGGGGGTATGCCTAGAATTCTGGGACAGAGAGCTTCTCCTTAAAAACAAAATGAGTTATTATTATTGTGTATGGGAGGGTGTGAGTGCCCACCAGTACTCCTGTGTGAATCTCAGAGGCCAATTCTATGAAGTTGCTTCTCTCCACCCACCTTTAAGTCAGTCATGGGGCTTGAACTCAGGTCGTCAGGGTTTGTGGCAATCTCTTTTTGTCCGCCGAGCCAGCTAGTGCTCCCCCTTCAATTAATTGTTTTTTAACTTTTTAGTAACTTTTCCTTTTTCCTGAGACAGGATTTCTGTGTAACAGCCCTGGCTGTCTTTGTAGACCAGGCCGGCCTTGAACTCACAGAGATCCGCCTGCCTCTGCCTCTCCAGTGCTGGGATTACAGGTGCGCACCACAGATGCCTGGCTTTTATTAACTTTTTATGTAGCATACAAAAGGCCCTGGGTTCCATGGTGGCACATGCCTGCAATCCCAGAATTTGGGATCAAGAGTTCACAGCTATCCCCAAATATATAGAGAATTGGACGGCATCCTTGGATACACGAGGGCCCGTTTCAAACAAACAAAACAGAATAATCCTCTTGATAAAATACTGATTTATATGCCCCAAGGACCCACTCACCACCATGTAGTGACATATACAGACGTCCACTTCTCAGCTTTGCCATTCAATGCGTTTCTCCTTCTCCATCCGTTTCTTCTTGGTAGCTGTTCAGATCTCCAGTGCAGTTTTCAAGAAACTTTCTGAGTCTCTTTTGTTTATTTATGTATTTGTTTGTTTGTTTATAATTGTTGAGGCCAAAAACCCGGCAAAAGTCACCTTGTGTCTCCGGGGACAGGCGTGACAGGAACATTCAAAGAGCCGGAGGGGTTGTTGAGGGTGAATGGGGGATTAAGAGATCAGCTCTGGGATGTCAGAAAACCTGCTTTCCTCTTGGCCAATAGGAGATGATGACAGTGTAGGCAGGGCTGAGCATCCTTGTTACAGAGCGTCTTCTTCCCAGCCCGGCCCACAGCCGCCTTGCCCCAAATTAACACGCACAGACGTTATATTAATTTATAAACTGTTGGCCGATGGCTATGGTTTCTTATTTGCTAGCTCTGTCTTAATTATTAACCCATTTCTATTAATATAAGTATTTCCACGTGGTCTTACCTTACCGGAGAAGGGTCCAGGCCTGTTACTCCTTTGGCGGCCTATATGGCGACTGTTTCTGGCAGGCTTTCTCTGCTTACCTTTCCCAGAATTCTCCTCATCTTAGTCCCGCCTATCTTCCTGCCTGTATTGGCCAGACAGTGTTTTATTCATCAACCAATAAAAGAAACATATATGCATGGAGGACATCCCCATCACATCCTGGGAGACGGAGGGATTGGGGCTGCTGTGTACTCAAACTTGGGTCAAAGCTTGCCTGAGGGAAGATTCTGGGCTATCTGGAACAGCCACCTATTTACAGAAAAGTAAGCCCTTTACGTCTCTGTGCCTTAGCTTCCTCATCTGAAGTGAGGATTGTTTAGCATCTGCCTTCCAGGATCGGTGGGGAGTTAATGAGTTGGTACCCGCAGTGAGGGAGCACTAACTCCTTATAAATCAACATTAAAGTGCTCAGTACTACGTCTGACTCACGTAGGTACCATCACTATATCACCCACCACCACCACCCACCAGCGTTATAATGATCACTATAATTGTCTCCACCATAATTATAATCATCACCACTACCAATCTTCGTCATCACTATCACCACCATCACTTTCGCCATCCCCATCATCGCTATCACCACTGAGTGAAGAAGGGAAAGGAAAGGTGGAGAGGAATGTTTATTATAGATAGATATGAGGGAGAGTGTAGCCAGAGGCAGGGGCATCTGGCAGAGTCCAGAGTGAGCTGTGCCATGTGAGGAGAGGGGAGGAGAGGGGAGGACAGAGGGGGACCAGGTCAGCAGCCAGCAGGCACAAAGGCACAAAGGCAGCAGGTAACCAGAACGTCTGGCTTATATAGAGAGGAGGAGTCCAGTCTCCTGTTTTGGCGCTCCCTTCTTAGTTGCTTCTGCCACAGGTTTACGTTGTCCCGTGGTCTGTGGTCCCAGGAGATGACAGAGGTTACCCGAGGAAGGGGAGGTGAAGGAAAAGTTCATTTATGCAGCCTTGGGAAGGCGTCGTTCATGCTGGGGTGACACTTGCTGATGGGGAGGCTGTTTTGGGGTCCACCCCCAGGTCCTGTAAGTAACCCCTCCCTCCGCTCTATAAGTAGATCCAGTAATCCCATTGGTTCACCAAGATGAATCTTCGTGAAACTGTTACTCAGTCTTTCTTTGGAGCCCTATTTGGGGAGCCCCCCCAAAGAAAGATTCATGCAACGATTGTCAGTGCTGTCATCAATCGTCACCCTATCTACCATTATCATCGCCTTCATCCCAGCCATCACCGTCAGCAACAACTCTCTGGGGGTGGACAGTTGGTCGGGCGTGGTGGCTCACACCTATAATTTTAGCACAAAGGAGGTGGAGGCAGGAGGACCAGGAGGGACCCAATCATCCCCATTGGACAGTAGTAAAGAAGGAGAAACATCTCTGATCGCAAGCTCCCACGGGTCCTCATCACTGACACCTGTAGGGCCTGGACCTTTCTTCCACAGGTCATCCAGCCTGATGAACGGATCTGGAGGGCTGGCATCGTAGAATGAGAGGTCACACGTGAGTGGGCCGGAACACTGTGTGTCTCTGTTAGGGTTTCCATTGCTGTGAAGAGACACCGTGACCATGGCAACTCTTTTTGTTGTTGTTGTTGTTGGAGACAGGGTTTCTCTGTGCAGCTTTGGAGCCTGTCCTGGAGCTTGCTCTGTAGACCATGCTGGCCTTGAACTCACAGATCTGCCTGCTTCTGCCTCCCGAGTGCTGGGACTAAAGGCTGGCACCACTACCGCTTGGCTCCCAGGGCAACGCATAAAGAGGAAAAGTTTAATTGGGGGTGGCTTATAGTTTCAGAGGTTTAGTCCCTTATCATCGTGGTGGGCCATGGCGGCAGGCAGGCAGACAAGAGTCTACACCTTGACATACTGGCAGCGGAAGCAACTGTGACCCTGCAAAGCAGACCTCAAAGCTGCCCACCTTCCCTCCTCCCCGCCCTCCACGCACATCTTCCTCTGACAAACCCACACCTACCCAAACAAGGCCACACCTCCTGATGACCCCTTTCCCTAAGGGGGCCATTCTCTTTCAAATCACCACACACCTGTCCCTGTCCCATCAGGTACATGGGTGGACTCTGGACACTGATTTGATGTTTGAGGGACTGATACAAAAAGACAAAACACAGGCGGGGAGGGAGGGGGCCTCTGGGCATTCGTTAGGTGCCCAATTAACACATAGTTGGACCTGGGATATAAAACAGGGGTGCTGTAGGTGCCCAGGCAGAGAAAAGCTCCCGGAGATCAGAGATAGCCAATTAAGGGGACAAAAGCCTCTTTAGCAAGGCTCAGAGTCAACTGCTGCAATTAATGTGGAGGTCTTTTAGAAGGAGACTGGCGGTGTGTGTGTGTGTGTGTGTGTGTGTGTGTGTGTGTGTGTGTGTGTGTGGAGAGAGAGAGAGAGAGAGAGAGAGAGAGAGAGAGAGAGAGAGAGAGAGAGAGAGAGAGAAGGGGGGTGGGGTGGGGTGGGGTGGGGGGTGTTTCTGGAGGTTGAAAGAACGGTCCAAGTCGCGGAGAGCGGAGCAGCACCTCCAGCTGTGGGTCAAGCGCTCCACCCGCAGGCTCACATCACCCCAGAGTTTCCTCTTTGCTCGGGGTCCAGCATCTCAGGGGAAACTGAAGCCCAAATGACTCCAGGAAGCAGGACACCCTGTGTGGAGGTCGTTCGTTCACGGAATCCTGTCGTTCATGTAGAGGAGCGAGCACGGGGGAACAAGGAAGAAGTCAGAAATGGAAAGTACTGTCTGCCTTCCCCTGCGTTGTGTTCATTTCATTTCCCCCATCTATTTATTTATCCTGTGTCACCACTTATTAATTTTGTGGTGCATGCATGCGTGTGTGAGACCGTCTATCTTTGCACTTCGTGTGCACGCGCGCGTGTGCTTGTGACAGGCTCTCACTGTGTAGCCCACCGTGGTCTTGAACTGGCAATCCTCCTGCCTCAGCCTCCGCAGAGCTAGGATCACATGCGGATGTGCTACCACCGTTAGCTCAGGTTAGGAGAGCCGGGTTGGAACCCTGATCTCCCTTAAAGAGCGGCGACCTGGCAGGCAACCTGGCAATCACACTCCCAGTTGCAATCCGCTCCCAGCGGCGACCGCCACTCACGCCCTTACCGGCTCTCCATTGGTCCGATGCGCTATCCTCCCGCTCCATCGCGCTTGTGCGGACCAATCAGACTCTCGCGACGGCACGCCTTAGCCGCCCCGCCCCTCACAGGCCGCGGCAGAGGCGCCGAGCCGATTGGCTAGCTCGGGTGGGAGGGGCGGACACGTCAGGGGCGCCGACCACGTGAGCAAAGCGGGCAAAACGGTGACCCAGCCCGGAACCTGGCGAAAGTGCGCGGAAAGTACCTGCTGGAGGGGTTGGCTGGACTCGAACCTGGTACCTCCGGGTAAGTCCAACCGCCCCTCCTTGCAGACAGGGAAACGGAAGCCTTGCGGGGTGTCCGGCCGAGGCGGGACCCCAGTTGGTGTCAGGATGGACCGTCAGGGAAGGACTCGAACCCTCTCCAGAGATAAGTTTTGGATCAGTCCCCAGGAGAGGGCGACTCTCACCCATCTTCACTTCTTCCAGGAAGAAAACGGTGCCCAGAGAGGGGGTGAAACCCACTCAGGGTCACACAGTGTGGGTTCCAGCAGTATGTGCGGTTGCCACTTGCGGAATTAAAGAGTCTGGTCCCAATCCCCTCAGCAGGAGGTCACTCACCTCAGCCTAGGACAGGCTTCCCCCACCGAGGGCTCCTTTCAGAACCCCCACATCGTCCTCAAATCTTTCCAGACAGACTCCTCACCTCTTCTTAAACGCCCCCACCCCGACTCTTTATTTCAAATCGGTAATTTTCTGTCCAAGACCCTCACCCCAGTCCCACGTTGTCTTTATATCATCTTATCCAGCTGACCTGAAGTTTTTTTTCTTTTCTTTCTAAAAAAACAAAACAAAACAAAATAAAAGTGCTCTAAAATTGGAGGCTAAGCCAGGGTGTGGTGTCACGTGCCTTTAATTCCAGCACTCGGGACGCAGGGGCAGGCGGATCTCTGTGAGTTTGAGGCCAGTGTGATCTGCAGATCGAGTTCCAGGACAGGCTCCAAAGCTGCAGAGAGAAACCCAGTCTCGAAAAACAACAACAAAATTGGAATAGAGGTTAGGGGCACGGTGACACAGGCTTGTAGTGACAGTAGTGCCCGAGTTTGCCAGGAGACCGAGCCAAGCGTTGGAGGCCAGCCAGGGATACCTAGTAGGACCTTGTCTTCCAAATAAACGAGATTGTACAACGTTTAAATGAGATTGTACAACGTGTAACGTGTTCAGCGAAGAATAAATAGAAGATTTGCATACGGTCGGAAGTTAGCAAACCAGCTTGTGGTTGTGTGGCCAAGATTGTGGTGTTCTAGGGGAAGCTGGGATTACAGGCGTCCACACACACATCTGGTTGAACTTGAGTCTTCAGTGCTCAGCAGCCACTGTAGATTGAACCACCCACAGGCCCCAGACTTCTTTTTACTTACTTATTTATTTATTCTGAGATCTCACTAGGTCAGCCAGGTAAGCCTTGAATTTTGGATCCTTCTGCCTCAGCCTCCCAAGGAGTAGTTAGAATGACAGGCCCATGACACAAAACCCACCTTATTAAAGTTGATGTATTTAACAGAATAAAAACACTACTGGAGACTGGGAGATAGCTCAGCTGGGAAGGTTCTTGCATACAAGTTCAAGTCCCGAACTCATGCCAAAAGCCAGGTAGCAGTCTGGCCAGACTATCTGAATCTATGCGCTCCAGCTTCAATAGGAGACCCTGTCTCAAAAAAAAAAAAAAAAAAAAAAAAAAAAGGTGGACAGCAACAGAGGAAGACTCTGACCTCTGACCTCTGACCTCCCCACACATGTGCGCGCACAGAAACAGAACATATTTCTTTGTAAGGTTTATTTGTTATTTTTATTTATATGTGTGTACCTGCCTGGATACTTTTGCACAGCACGTGCTCACAGGGAAGTCAGAGGGCATTGGATCTCCTAGAGCTGGACCTGCCTGCAGGAGGATTTTGTTTGTTTGTTTTGGAGACAGGTTTTCTCTGTGGCTTTGGAGGCTGTCCTGGAACTCACTCTGTAGACCAGGCTGGCCTCAAACTCACAGAGATCCACCTGCCTCTGCCTCCTGAGTGCTGGAATCAAAGGTGTGCGCCACCACGTCTGGCTTGAGTTTTTATAAACAAATATCTGTGCTCTTACCAAATAGCTTTAAAAAATAAATGTCACTTAGCAACATCCTCCACGGGTTCCCACCTCCCTCAGTGTCCTCCTCTGTGGGTTCCCACCTTCCTCAGTGTCCTCCTCTGTGGGTTCCCACCTACCTCAGTGTCCCCCTCTGTGGGTTCCCACCCCCTCAGTGTCCCCCTCTGTTGGTTCCCACCACCTCAGTGTCCCCCTCTGTGGGTTCCCACCTCCTAGTGTCCCCTCTGTTGGTTCCCACCTCCCTCAGTGTCCCCCTCTGTGGGTTCCCACCTCCCTCAGTGTCCCCCTCTGCTGGGTTCCTGTGTCCCTGTTCCCGACTGACTGAAATAATGGTGAGCGAGTACAAACAAGTCTACACACAGGCAGTGGGAAGGAGCTGCAGAGAAAGCCCAGTGGGAACCCCCAGTTAAGCAGCAACTCGAGGATCCAGCATCAACACAGCCCCCCGGGACACTGGCTGGCAGCGCCCCTGCCTGTGCAAGAGACCTCAGACCCCATGGGTGTACAGACAAACACAAGGGAAGCCCCTTTCTCGTAGAAAGTGTTACCAGGCAGGAGGCTTTGCCAGCCTTGCCTCTTCTTTTTCTGTTTTAAATTGATCCCCGGCATTGGAGGATAGAGAGACTGGTTTAAAGAGGGGCCTGTCAAAGGCAGAAAGAAAAAGTAAGGGGCATAGAGGAAAATACTAGACATCCTGCTGCAGCTACACAGGCACACACACTCAGTCATGCATGTACATGTGCGTGCGCGCACTCATTTACACACGCACACACGCGCGCGCACACACACACACACACACACACACACGCACGCACACACACACACGCACGCACACACACACCCCAAAGGGAACAACACCTGAGGAACAACAACAGAGGTTGTCTTCTGGCTTCCGTCACACTCGGATACAAAAAGAAATGGCCAGGACAGGCAAAGCCAAAGCCACAGACTCAGACAGCCAAGGGATGGGGAGGGAGAGGTGTGAGGTGACTGTTAATGGACGCAGGATTTCTACTTGCAGTGTTGAAAATGCCTTGTACCTACTTAGGTTAACGGTGGTGGGAGGGCACACACATGAACGTGCCCCCGCCCCCGTGCGTTTTAAATTTTATTTAATTTTTTAAATTAATTTTGTATTGTTTAGTAGCCTTTTTTTTTTTTAATTTTAAAATTGTGGCTTTATTTGACGGCTATGGGTGGTTTACCTGCATGTATACCAGTATACCATATCTGTGCCTGGTGTCTGCAGAGGCTGGAAGAGGTGGTCAGGTCCCCTGGAACTGGAGTTACTGACAATTACGAGCTGCCATGTGGGTGCAGGGAATCAAACCCAGAACCTGTGGCAGAGCAGCCAGTGCTCTTAACCACCGAGCCATCCCTCCAGCCCCTTCATTGGCTTTTTAAGGCAAAGTCTTAATCCAGATCCCTGGTCCCAGACTGGTCACCCTGGCTTCAGCCTCCTGAGTAGTGAAATTATGGTTGTGGGCCATTCTGGAATTTCCTATGGGTAGACTCATTTATCATATGGCCTGTATTATGGGCGTTTTACAGCGACTATCGTACTTTTGGGGTTCGCCAGAGCTGTAAAACTCCAGGGTCCTTACTGGGGCAGCAAGAGCAGGAAGAAACAACAGATACCCATTCCCCTTGGGTCTGAGGGTTTGGTTCTTGACAAGGCTGTGCACGGCCAAAAGTTAATATTTACTGAAGACTTCACTTGAATCCCTAACAGTTCCTGCCTGACCCTGCCTACTGTCCCTCTGTCCACCCCTAGGAAATGGCAGCAGCCAGGGCTAGCCTGGGCCGGATCCTCCCCGAGTCCTCCATCCTGTTCCTGTGTGACATGCAGGAGAAGTTTCGTCCCAGTATAGCCTACTTCCCACAGATTGTCTCAGTGGCCGCTCGGATGCTTAAGGTACCAGCTGCCCTCTTCTTCTCCAGACCCAGGGGTTCAGGCCCAAACCTTCCTCCCTGAGACCCTAGCCCTCCTTCCTCGGACCCCAGGGATCCACTCCCCGGCCCTCATCCTTGGGATCCAGCCCTGTGTTTCCTTTCCCACGTAGGTGGCCCGGCTGCTGGATGTCCCTGTCTTGCTGACTGAGCAGTACCCACAAGGCCTGGGCCCCACAGTTCCGGAGCTGGGCGCTCAGGGCATCCAGCCAGTGAGTAAGACGTGCTTCAGCATGGTGCCCACCTTACAGAAGGAGCTGGACAGGCGGCCCCAGCTGCGCTCCGTGCTGCTCTGCGGCATTGAGACCCAAGTCTGCATCTTGGTGAGGCCCTGCCTGTCCCCTGGGTGCCCCATCCTCACCTCCTGGTGCCCCCTTCTGACTGGGGCGCTGGCTGAGCCTCCTCATCCTGATTCCAAGTGCCCCCTTCTGACTGGGGCTCCCCGGTCCCTCCCTGGGAGCCCTGGTTGTGCTGTGGGTCTGGACCTGGACCTCTCTGCCCTTAGAACACCGTCCTGGACCTCCTGGAGCGGGGACTGCAGGTCCATGTGGTGGTGGACGCCTGTTCTTCCCGAAGGTGAGAGGGTCTCTGTGCGGGGATGGAGGGGGGGCGCCCTGTGCGTCAGGCACACCGCAGCATGGACGCCGGTCCTCATCTCTCCCTCTCTCCGGCAGCCAGGTGGACCGGCTGGTGGCGCTAGCCCGCATGAGGCAGAGCGGGGCTTTCCTCTCCACCAGCGAAGCACTCATTCTGCAGCTTGTGCGGGACGCTGCCCACCCCCAGTTCAAGGAGGTATTGGGCCCTCTGGGCTTCTGTGACTAGGAGAAGGATCCTCTCCTGCGTGCCAGGCTGGCCTCGGACACACTGTGTACTCAAGGGGGACTTTAAACGTCTGCTCTTCGTGTCTCTGCCTCCCAAGTGCTGGGATTACACAGCACAGGGCTTCCTATTTACATTGTATGTGCGCGCGCACCTGCCACAGCATGTAGGTGGAGGTCAGAATTCAATCTGAGGGAATCAGTTCCGTCCTTCACTCCCAGGATAGAATGCACGTCAGGCTTGAAGACACGAGTCCTTGTTCACTGAGGCATCTTGCTTTTTAATTTATATTTTATGTGCATTGTTGTTTTGCCATGGGTATTGTGTACCCTGGAACCTCGAACAGGAATTACAGTCGTGAGCTGCCATGTGGGCTCTGGGAATCGAACCCTGGTCTTCTGGAAGAGCAGTCAGTACTCTTAACCACCAAGCCATCTCTTCAGCCCTTGTCTTTTTAATTGTTTCACCACCACCACCACCACCACCACCACCACCACCACCACCACCACCACCACCACCACCACCACCACCACCACCACCACCTTGAGACAGTTTGCGGCTCAGACTGGCCTCAAACTCAAGGCTTGCCTCAGTCTCCTGAGTACTAGGATTATAGATATGCGCCGTTATGCCTTACTGAGAAATGTTATTTTCTTCTGAAAAACGTCCAGGTGCAGGGCAGGCTGGAATAGCAATATTACATTAGGTAGCACAGAGCAGAGAAGTGTGACCAGCCAGAAGCCACCCTCCCCGCCCCCCCTTCCCCAGGCTCCCTGCAATCAGTAGCGAGTCCCATCTGGGAAGAGGCAGTGGAGATACGGAATTTGCATTTTTTGGCTTAGTTTGGAGATAAACTGATGAGGGTAATGCGGTTGGCTGCTTCTGTTTAACCAAGAGGGGCTTGTGTGAATGAGCTGAGAGTCTGGGCCTGCATCGAAGCCAGGGCTTAAAGGCATGACGGGGAAAGATGAGATTAGAGGAGAAGAGGAAGGGAGGGCAAGAGGTCCTAAGACGGAGCCGACCTTCCATCATTAGCGGTGCCAGGCAACCCGGCAGACCAAGATGGCAGGTGATTGGCTCAGCCAGGCAGGTGCGCTGCGAAGCAGACGAAGGAAAAGGAACACCGTGTTCTTTTCCCGTTTTTTGAGTGCTTGTGTAGAGTGGGTGTAGGTGAGCATTTGCGTGTGTGCGGTGAGCATGTGTGTATACACGCACGTGGAAGCCTGAGGTTGGCGTCTAGCCTCATGCATGGAGCCTGGCAGGGTCTGTCTGTCAAACCAGGAGCTTGAGGACGAGGCTTGTCCCTCTGTCTCTGCCTCCAGAGCCTGCAGTCACACTGGGCCCAGCCCAGCCGGTGTTTACGTGGGCTGTGGGCGTCTGGACTTGGGTCTTCACATTTGTACACATGTTTTACACTGAGTCATCTCCCAAGCCCACCCCCAGGGGAACTTTTTTCTTTTTCCTTTTTAAAATTTACTTTATTATTTTTTAAAGTTTTATTTACTATGTATACAGGGTCTTACCTGCAGGCCAGAAAAGGGCACCAGATCTGATCTGATTACAGATGGCTGTGAGCTATCATGTAGTTGGTGGGAATTGAACTCAGGACATCTGGGAGAGCAGCCAGTGTTCTTTACTGCTGAGCCATCTCTCCAGCCTTCATTATCTTTTTTTTTTTTTTTTTTTTTTTTTTTTTAAGACAAGACTTGATATGTATCCATGGCTGGTCTGGAACTCTAATTGTAGATCAAGCTGGCTTCAAATTCAGAAATATACCTGCCTTTTTCTCTTGAGTGCTATATGTGCCTCTATGCCTAGTCCAGGAAGACTTTAAAAAAAAATTGGGCCAGGAGATGGTGGTGCATGCCTAATCCCAGCACTCAGGAGGCAGAGGCTGTGAGTTCCAGGCCAGCCTGGTCCACAGAGTGAGTTCCAGGATAGGTTTCAAAGTTACAGAGAGAAACCCTGTCTCCTAAAACAAAAGTAAACAAACAAACACATTATTTTACTTTACGTGTGTGGATGCTTTGCCTGTATGTATGTCTGTGCACCACTTGGGCCGTGCCCGAGGAGTCCAGAGCACGGCATTGGATCCTTTGGCCCTGGAGTTTACAGAGAGTCATGCGAGGCTGTCTGGGTGGTGGGAACTGAACCCAGTTCCTCTGTAAGAAAAGACAATGCTCTTACTGGCTGAGCCAGCTCTCCAGCCCCCAGGGAAATGTTTTAGGAGGGTGGTGGGCTGGGAGAGGCTGCCGGAAGCGCTAGGGAGATGGGTTGGTTCTTGGTCTCTGACCTAAACTTCCTCTGCTTGCAGATCCAGAAGATCATTAAGGAGCCAGTCCCAGACAGCGGGCTGCTGGGCCTCTTCCAAGGTCAGAACCCCCTCTTGCTGAACTCCAGACCCTGACTTGAGACGAAAGCATCGTTTTCCCTCAGCTCTGAATCCCGGGAGTCCACCCAGAGACGTGTCCTTGGGAGGGGAGGGGCAGTTGTGCCTTGTGCCTGAACAACTGGACTTGGAAATAATGCAAATGAGACTCCTGAGGGAATGGAAGGGGTGGGGGACAGGGGCTTGACTGAGGAGCGCAGGTGGACAAGGGACTGTGCTCGGGTCCACCCCTTGAGGTGGAAAACCAAAGGCAAAGACGTCGCTCAGATTGGGACCCCAGACTCCAAATAAACATGGAAGTGGCTGTGCGACAAACCATTATTGGGCTTGTGGGGTGTTGCAGGGGCTCCTGGGGTGTGCAAGTGGGAGGAGAAAGTGAGGAGAGGAGATCGGGTGCCTCCCCCAAGCCCCAAGCTGGGGCTAGGTACAGGCCACATCTGCGCAGGGGGCTGCGAGTGTATCTTGACGTTTCTGGCTGTTCCCACCTCAGATGGTGCTTACACCCAGCCCTGCTTGGCTCGCCTCCATACAGTAACACTCGCATTCTGCAGGCCTTTGAATTCAAGTTCTGCCACCCTGAGAGGGAGCTGTCCCCCCCAACCCCCGTTACCACGGCTGCAGTGGCCTCTGACAGCCCACATGACTAAACCTGGGAGAACGCTTCCCTAAACAACTCTCTTTCTGGAGAGCACCCAGGCAGTGCCACAGCACATGCCGGTTTGCAACAGAGAGACCGGAAGAGCAGGCAGTGTGAGGCAGCACAGATTTCCTTCATGGGGCCCCTGAGCAGGCAACCCTGACAACCCCTGAAGCTATGGAGGGGGAGCCTAGGTTGTAGAGGACTCACCAGGGTATTGAAGGTATCCTTGAAAGGACAGATGCCCTGTTTTGTCAGAGGAAAGTCTGTCATGCGAGCTTGCCTTTTTTTTTTTTTAAACCCTGGTACCACTCTCACAGATGAAACAAAGGTTACAGGAACACCAGCACTATGATACTGGGCTAGCCCTCCTGCTAACTGAGATGGTTACTAAGCGATTAACGGGAGAGTAGCTTATACAGCATGGATACACTAGACCAAGAATTGTTTTTGTAACAGTGAGGAGTGATGGAGTAAGATTTCAACACGCCACTCAGAATGGCACACAGATGAAAATGAATGATTTATTTCTGGAATTTTCTGTGTGGTAATTGATTGTCAGAACTAAAACTGGCAACAGAGACCTCAGATTGATTGGGGGGTGGGTGGTGGAGAGTGGAATCACTGGATTTCCTGAGAGGTTTCATATGTCGTGCCCCTTAGGATGGACCTGCCTCTTAGCAGATTGTTCGTACTGCTGGCCTTGCAAAACCATAGACCACCATGGTCGTGGGCCATGGACATGTGACATCCTCAGAGAGGGCGTTCTCACTGAAGCGCCCCCCCCATCGCTGTATCCTGGGTCCCTCAGTACCCCCACCCCCACCCCACCCCACCCCGAGCTGGTATTTTCTCATTTGCTTGTTTGTGGACAGCGTCCTCCCCTATCCCCCAGGGACAAGCTTGGGGGCTGCTGCACCCTCAGACTCTGCACATGCGAGTTCAGGAGGTTGAGTGTTTTGTTGTTGTCATTGAATAACTGAATTCACCCCCCCACACACACACACACCCCGCGACCACCCCACAGCATTGTGGGTACTCAGGACAAGGGGAGGGAGACTGGTGGGTGCCTGTGGGCCCAAAAGCCAGCACCCAGCCCGAACAAGTCAGATACAATGGCGCCCCATCGTGGAGCATCCCCAAGCTACAAGCTAGTGTGCTCAGGTCCTACCAGGCAGCAGATAGATAACTGTTGTAAACTCCTGGGAGCCCAGACGGAAAGTAAGCTTCTGGGGAAGCTGGGGTGGCAAGAGATGCTGCCCTAGTCACAATGGTGGCTACCCCTGGCCAGCATTGACTCTGGGTCCACCCTCCAACCTTCCCCCTGCATCTCCTTAGGGAGGACTCCCATGGACATACACACAGGAAGGCAGGACCTGCCCTGATAAGACAAAGTCTAGATAGCTTATATGGGGGATATTGAGAAGATGAGAGGGAGTCGTGATGGCACAGGCCTGCAATTCAGCACTGCTAAATAAATAAATAAATAAATAAACAAATATCCCCAGGGCTGGAGAGATGGCTCAGTGGTTAAGAACACTGGCTGCTCTTCCAGAGGACCTGGGTTCAAGTCTCAGCACCCACAAGGAGCTCACAACTGTCTATAACTCCAGTCCCAAGGGGATTCAACACCCTCACACAAACATACATGCAGACAAAACACCAATTACATAAAATACAAATAAATGAATTAAAAAATAAAACCAAGTCCAAATTCTCCCCAACTCATGATGGGATGGGCGCCAGCTCCATCTATACACGCAGAACCCCCAGCCACCACCCCGGCCCTGCCCGAGTCCCACCTCAGGGCCTTTGCTGTGCGTGCTGTTCCTGCTCCTGGACCCCATGCCTCCTACAGTCTGCATGTGCTGGGCATCCGAGCCCTTCCCTGAAGGTTCGATCACATCCAGTAGCCACTTAGTCAGCAGTGCCTTTTATTTCTATCCCAGCGCTCATTCCAATCAGGAATAGATTACTGTCTGAGGGCTCTCATGTTTGCTCTCTCTCTCTCTCTCTCTCTCTCTCTCTCTCTCTCTCTCTGTGTGTGTGTGTGTGTGTGTGTGTGTGTGTGTGTGCGTGTGTGTCTCTGTCTCTGTGTCTCTGTCTCTCTCTGTGCTCTGTCTCTCTGTCTCTCTCTGTCTCTGTGTGTGTCTCTGTCTCTCTCTGTGTCTCTGTCTCTCTCTGTCCTCTCTCCTCCCTGTCTCTCTCTGTCTCTGTCTCTCCCTGTCTCTCTCTGTCTCTGTCTCTCTCTGTCTTTCTCTGTGTCTCTCTCTCCACCCAGTCCTAGGCCTGGCCCACAGCAGTGCTCGGTGGAACTGGGGGATCATTGAGGGAGAGCAGACACTGGGAGGGAAGAGCCCTGTGAGCGGAGGGGAGCAGTCTGTGACAGGAAGGGAGAAAGGGAAATTCATGGGCAGGGACTGCAAGGGGTCCCCAAAGTGGACCGAGGTGTCCCTGGGTCTTGGAGCAGAACTCTGGGCTGTGGTACACTGTGGGGAGTCTGGGATTGGTTTATTTCACAGGTTTACAGGTTCTGGTGCTGGAACCCAAGTTTTCTTGCATGTTAGGCAAGCACTCTACCAACGGGTTTGTCAAGAGGGGAGAGTTGGTCAGGCTTGAAATGGGTTTGTCCTCTGTGGTGAATAGGTTTCAAAGGGTTCCCCAGCCATCCAGGATTCCCTGAGGATCCCAGGCACAAGGTGTCTCCCAACTATCCACCCAATCCCAGCCTAGAGCTGCAGGCTCCAGGCTTCCCCCATGGGTATTCTGGGGAGGAGGCAGGGCATTGGAGAAACTTGGAGGCTGCATCGTGCTTGGCTGTCTCTGGTCTCCTGGGCCTGGGGCATGAGAGGTGAACTCAGGTGCCTCCTGAGGAGTAGCAGCAGGGAGAGTCTGGCAGGAGTGATCAGGATCTACCAAAGGACATGGAGGAGCAAGCAGAATGTCATCAAAGAGGTCAAGGGTTGAGGTGTCCAGCGCAGCGAGGCTCAGGGTGGGACCATTGTTGTGGGACACTTCCACAGGGGCCTCAGCACAGGCCACCCCCAGGAAGGGGGATGGAGGCGGTGGAGGTGGCCTTCGGGGTGGTGGTCTTCGGGGAGGTGCTGTTTGAGACAGGATGGACAGGGCCAGATGTTGGGTGGCAGCTTCAATCTTGGCAAACTGCCTGGAGAGACAGAGATCCAGAGAGAGAGACAGAGAGAGACAGAGAGACAGAGAGACAGAGAGGGAGAGAGGTTCAGCGTTGTCAGCAAAAGACCTCTTTTCTAATCATTCCCTGATTCACCCAGAGGCACATGTCCCTTCTTTTCAACCCCCTCCTTTTTTTTCCCTCTCCGTCCTGCTCATTTCTTGGCCCCTGGCTCATCTTCTTGAGCCTAGCAAGTCAATAAATCGTGGGGTTGTGCACTGCATATCTTGACAGTGAAGATTTATTACAACCCCTCTTCCAACACACAAAAAGGAAATGATATCATGGATAAAAAAGAGTCTGGGGAAACAGATAGGCTGATGGATGTTTATTCAGGGAAAAATCACTAACACCAGAAACAGATGACCGCCAGCAGGTTCCCGCCCCAAGGATGCCTCCAGATGCTCTCTGTCTCCCAGAGCAGAGTGCTGGGGCCCAGGACCCCAGACCTAGTTCTCCCAGGTCACGCCTGCACCTGTCCCCACCCCCCAATGGGCGTGGTCAGTGCAACAGGTGCGGGTGGGGTGGATATCTCCCTACAAACTGCCTCCTGGAGGATCAATGGCTGCAAAGGCAGCCGTGGACCAGCACGAGGCCAAGTTGATGAGTGTGCGTCCTACAGTCCTGCCCACTCCCTGGTGACTCTTGAAAGAAGCTAAGCACTGATCCCTCTGCCACTCCCCAACCCCCCCCACCCCCCGAAGTCTCATGGATGGGTTTTATAAACAACTGGGGCTGAATTGTGTCCCCCAGATTCCTTCATTTCTAAGAATTAAATTGTATTATTATTATTATTTTAAATTAAAGAACTCTTTTTTCATATAAATTTTTATTTAAATTAGAAACAATCTTATTTTGCATATCAATCCCAGTTCCGTCTCCCTCCCATTCTCAGATCTCCCCACCACCATCTCATCCCACTCCCATCCACTCCCCAAGGAGGGAGGCCTTTCCAGAGGGATCATCAAAGGCTGTCATATCATATGGGGCAGGGCCTAGGCCTTCCCGAGTGTATCTAGAGGGAGTATCCCTCCATGGGGAATGGACTCCCAAAGCCCATTTGTGCACTTAGGGTAAATACTGGTTCAGAAACCCTGATTTGATCCTATACTGGTTCCCCAGCTGTCAAGACTGGGGTCCGGGATAGTAACTCTTTTTTTTTTTTAACATTTATTTTTTGTGTGTGTTCCTTCCACCTCCTTCCTGGTCCTCTCTCCATACCATGCCACACATGAAGGCCAGAGAACAGCTTTTTATAAATTTCTATTTTATTTATTTATCTATTTTATTTATTTTAGTGTGTATGTATTTATAGGAGTGTCTGGTTGCCTATAGAGGCCAGAGGAGGTTATAAGTGGTTGTGAGCCACCTGGCATGTGTGCTGGGAACTGAACTCTGACCCTCTGGAAGCAGCAGGGTATTATGACCAATGACCTGGCCATCTTGTCAACCCTGTTTGTTCCCGATAACTGACTCAGTAAGTCAGGTTTGGCTGCCAGTGCCTTTACATGCTGAGCCACGGAGCCGGCCCACAGCCGTTAACCTGTACATATGTGTATTTCTGTAGGAGTGAGTGTGGGTCGAGACGGGGAAACTAGAAAAGGAACATGAGAGGGGGAACGGGGGGGGGGGCTCTGAGGAAGGGTGACAGAACACCCGTGACACAGAAGGAGAAAGACTACGACTGTCGGTGGAAGGGCACAAGCGAGGGCGGGGCAGGGCGATGCGGAGAGGAACGAGGCGATGGGATCAACACAAACTGAGTGTGTGTAAAATGCGGTACTTGGGGCTGGAGAGACGGCCCAGTGGTTGGGAGCACAGGCTGCTCTGATGAGGACCTGGGTTCCGCTCCCAGCAGGACCACCCCGTGAAGCTTACACGCATCTTTAACTGCAGTGCCAAGGGAGCCGATGCCCTCTTCCGGCCTCTGAGGGCATTGCATGGCATGTGGTGCACAGACACAACAAACAGGCAAAATGCTCATGCAAGCTGGGTGGTGTTGGCGGTGCCTTTAATCCCAGCACCCCGGAGGCAGAGGCAAGTGGATCTCTGTGAGTTCGAGGCCAGCCTGGTATCTACAAAGCTACACAGAGAAACCCTGCCTTGAAAAACCAAAATAATGAATAATAAAATAAATAAATCTTTTTTAAAAAAATTAAGGAAACCCCACAAGGAGACCAGTTACTTAGTATATCAGTTTAATTCCTACATGAATTTTTTAGATTAAGTTTTAAAAGAGACGGGGAAAGTCACACCTGGGATAAAGAGTCTACGCACGAGGCTGATTGATTGATTCACTCTTCCTGACTGTGGGGGATTAGAATGTCGCAGACTCAGAGGCAAATCATTCCGGGCTAGCTTTAGTTCCCTTAATAGCCATTCACAGCAGGCACAGTGTCACGTGCCCATAGCCCCAGCACTGGAAGGATGGAGGCAGGATGATCAGCCATCTAGAGTCATCCTTGGCCACATACTCACTTGGGGACAGCCTGAGATATATAAGATCCCACGTGAACAAAAAAATAAAAATCCCAGAAAAGGAAGACAGAAAAGGAAGGGAGAGAGGGAGGAGGGAGGGAAAATATTAGATAATAATCCAAAGTCAGCTGGGCACGGAGCTTTACATATGTGATCTCAATTCTCTTGGAGGCTGAAGCAGGAGGATTGGTGGGTGTTTGAGATCAACCTGGCTCACATAACAAGTACCAGAACATAGAAATACACTATCTCAAAATAACAGCAGCAGCAGCAACAACAACAACAAAACACACACACACACACACACACACACACACACACACACTAATAAATTCGAGACATAATTACTCCTGTAGGGTTGGGAATATAGCTCAGTTAGTAGAGTGTTTGCCCAGCATGCACAAACCCCTGGGTCAGATCCCCGTCACTGGACACACTGGGTGTGGTGGTGCACACCTGTATCCCAGCCCTTGGTCCTTGGGGGCAGGAGGGTCAGAAGTGTATTCAGCTTGATTGAGTACTAACTTGTCCTTAATGAATAGTCAACAATTGTAACTGCTGTCACCACCACCATCTTCACTATGGCCACCGTTACTATCACCACCATAATCGTCACCGTCACCGACATCACCACCATACCATCGCCATCATGGTTATCGCCATCAGCACCACCACAGTCACTGGCATTACAACCGTCACCATCATCAGCTTTACTGTTGTTACAATCATCATCCCTATCACCACCATTGCCTTCCTATCATCACCATCACTCCTAATACAACCACCACCACCACCACCACCACCACCGTCCTCGGCATCAGTGTCTGCACCCTGGCTCTGCCTGCGGTTTAGATGCTGAGGGTACCCTTCTCCCCCTCACCTTCTCCAAGTCTTTCCTCAAATCCACTCTCAGTGAGTCACACTCCCTCTTATCCCATTTCTCCCTCCACAACATTTGCCACCTTCTAATGTAGTCTAATTTTTAAAGCCCAGATAAAAAGTTGCATAACATAGCCAGGCAGTGGTGGCCCACACTTTTAATCCCAGCTCTTGGGAGGCAGAAGCAGGTGGATCTCAGTAAGTTCTGAGGCCAGCCTGATCCACAGAGAGAGTTCCAGTACAGCCAGAGTTGTTGCACAAAAAACCCTGTCCAAAACAAACAAACGATTATATAGCATAAAATTCACTGTCTTTTGGGCTGGAGAGATGGCTCAGGGGTTAAGAATACTGACTGTTCTCCCAGAGGTTCTGAGTTCAATTTTCAGCAACCACATGGTGGCTCTCAACCATCTGTAACGAGATCTCTGGTGTTCAAGCAGAACACAGCATACATAATAAATCTTTTAAAAAACATTTTTCTTTCCTCCCCCTTCTTGTTGTTGTTCAAGAAGTTTTTCAAAGGAGGTTAGGAGCCATTTGGCATTTTGAAGCAAATACAAAAGTAGGTGAAAACCCTTGATAAATGGGAGCTTCATGTGCCGTCAGCAAACACCTTTATTGACAGCACTTTAATCCAGGGAGGCAGAGGCAGGCAGATCTCTGCGAGTTCGAGGCCAGCCTGGTCTACAGAGCAAGTTTCAGGACAGCCAGAACTACACAGAGAAACCCTGTCTTGAAAAAAAAATAAATAAATCAATTAGAACCAAGACCTTCTATACAACAAAGAACTCTTTTGTTGTTGTTTCAGACAAGGTCTCACCAAGTAGCCCTGGCTGTCCTGGAACCCACTACATAGATCAGGCTGCCCTTGGATTCAGATCTCCTCCTGCCTCTGCCTCCCTAGGGCTGAGATTAAAGGCAAACTATAAAGATATATTTGCCTGTTATCTGTAACAGTGGCCACGCCTTTTGGGTGTGGTTACAGGTTTGGACAGGACTGGTTAAAGGGAGAGAATCAGAAATTGGGGTTCGCTTCGGGTTGCAGAGAGCGTCTGGGAGGCAGGGTCTGCATCCTTGGTGCAAGAATGCCACGACAGTCACTTATTGCTTTTTGTGTAAGTTTTTTCCCCCAGTAAAATGCCACCTATCATTTTCACCAGGTCTGGTGAATCCATAATTCCCACGCCTTCAGCAAGCAACGCCATACCCAACCCAAGAGCTATTTCTTGATTGGATTGTGACAAGCAATGAAAAATGGATTGTATACAACAACAGGCAATGGCCAGTGCAGCAGCTGGACAGAGGGGAAACTCCATAGCATGTTCCAAAGCTAACTCGGGGCAAATAAAGTTCATAGGTCAGTGTTCAGTGGACTTCAGCCAGCCTGATCCTCTGAGAATATGTTGGCCATTTTCATCTGACCTCTGGACAACTGACTGTCATTTTTTCAAGCATATCCATGTATGGTTTTAAAAGGTTTCTTTTTAATTAGATGTGTGTGTGTGTGTGTGTGTGTGTGTGTGTGTGTGTGTGTGTAGTTGGCCATGGGGTACAGAAGAGGGCTTCAGATCTCGAATGTAGGTGCTGGGAACTGAACTTGAGCCCTATAGAAAAGCAGTACTCTCTCTTAACCCTCAAGCCATCTCTCTAGTCCCTCCAACCTTGGAGTTTTATGCCGCAGGAATAATAAGTAACCCTTATTTCTCTTTGGCAAAAATGCATTGATTGTTATGGTTCCTATTTGAAGTTAAAAAAAAAAGTGTGCTTTTTTTTAAAGCATACACAGCATACACTTAATTAAAACTAAATCTTAAAATACCATGTATAGCAGTATTTCTCAACCTTCCTAATGCTACAGCCCTTTAGATACAATTCCTCATGTTGTTATGACCCCCCCAACCATAAAATGCTTTTCACTGATATTTTGTAACTGTAATTTTGTTATTGTTATGAATCGTAATGTAATTATCTGATAGGCAGACTGTCTGACATCTGCCACCTGTGAAAAGGTCTTTCAGCTCCCAAAGGGGTCATGAGCTGCAGGTTGAGAACCACTGAGCTACCTATGGAGCCTCTTGAAAAGTGGCAGTCCAGAGGTCTGGCGAGTAAGGCAGCTGAGACAGAATCTCACAGCTCAATTCGTTCCGTTTGTGGAAATAGGATGTTTGATGAACCTACTTATAATGATTTTAAAAATACATACTTCAAAACTGCAGTTCCTTTTCTACCAACCTGATAACACACACACACACACACATGCCTTCCCATCAGCCACCAGCCACCCCGCCCCCATCCCAACGCACCTTTTTGACACAAGATCTCACTATGTACCCCGGGATGGTCTTGAACTTCATATGTAGACCAGGTTGGTGGAACTAGCAGCAATCCTCTTGCCTTGGCCTCTGAAGTGTTGGGGTTACTGGCAGGTGCCACCACGCTTGACCGGTGTTCACTATTTTGTCAACCAATGCCTCTAGCTCTAGGCCACTTCACCCTTTCCGAGGGGACCTCGTACCTGTTACCACTACCTCTCTGCAGGGTGAGTACCTGGCCCCTTTGTGGGGCTTCTGTCTCCATGGGATGCCCTGGATAGTGAGACCCACTTTCTCCTGAATCTCCTTTCCAAGGTACGTCCACACGGTGGTGCCATCCCCTCGTTTATTTATTTTTCATTTCTTTATTTGTGAGGCAGAAACTTGTTACCTAACCTGGCTGGCCTCTTCCATGGTACAGTGAACTGTCTGCAAACTCAGCAATCCTCCTGCCTCAGCCTCGGGAGTGCTAGGATTACAGTCGTGTGCCATAATGCTGGCTCATATGCTTATTTATTCAGGCCATTCCATGCTGTCTGCCTCACACAGGGACTCGGTGAAGGTTGAAGATTTCCTTGGCCTTGCTCAGTGATATGTTGAGTCTAGCGCACAGACTGTGCATGGTAAATACACACTAATTGGTGCTAAATCCAGCCTGGGGCCTCCTGGCTCCCACCCGGTGCCTCCCCTCCAGCATCCCTCCTCACCTGCAGATCTGGTTGTGTAGAAACCTCCGGTGATTGGGTCTGCGCTTGGGGGGCCTGGTACGCCTTGGCTGCAGGGCCCTCAGCATATGGGCCGAAGCCCCGCTCACAAAGGCGCACAGCTCTCGGGGCCCTGGCTCAGAGACCCCAGGGGCTGCAGGGAACCCAGGGTGCATGGCCGCTTGCTCTGCAGTCACAATGCAGATCAGAAATCGCCCCCCAAACCGGAGATGGGATAGGAGCATGTGGACTCAAGGTCTGGCATTGCAGAATGAGAAGCCACCCTGGCAATTAGGATGAACCTCACGCTGTGCCTGTACCACTGCGGATGCTGAACACCGATGACCGATGACTGCAGGTGAGGGGTTTTATAGGAAGGCAAGGAGCAGGGAGGGGAGGGGGTGCTCTATGCACCTCCTACGTGACCAATTAACACATAGTTGGGCCTGGGATATAAAACAGGGGCGTGTGGGTGCCCAGGCAGAGAAAAGCTCCTGGAGATAGCCAATTAAGGGGACAAAAGCCTCTTTAGCAAGGCCAAGGCAGACTCAGAGTCAACCGCAGCGATTAATGTCGAGGGCCTTTAAAAGGAGACTTGGGGAGGGGGGTTGCCGGTGGTTGGAAGAAGGGTACGTCTCTGAGAGGGTGTCAGCATCTCCAAGCATGAGTCAAGAACTCCACATCAGTCCACCACCTCCAGGCTCACCACACCCCAGGGCCTGCTTTGTTCCCGGGTCAGAATCATGAAGGAGAAATCGAGGCCCCGAGTCTCTGGGCTGCAGGAGGAGGCGGCTTCTCAGGAGCTCTAGCTCTGAGTAGAGAAGCAGGTTCGAGTTCAGAAGAGTGGGGAGAAGACTGGGGGAGCCTCCCCCCGGGGGGGGGGTTTGGTTGGTTTAAAGGTTTACTTTTGTGCACGCACATCTGTGTGAGGGCATGTGCATATTAGTGCAATTCTGGGTAAAGGGAGGTCATTGGATCCCTTGGAGCTGGAGTTACAGGTAGGCGGCTGTGTGCTGCCCTGTGTTGGTGCTCGGGATCTGGTGTCTCCTGGGGTTGAGAGGCAGAATGAGCCTCTTGTCAGGATCTCCACCTCTCTGGTGCCTCTAGTTACCTTAGAAGTCTTAGAGCAGGGTGGTGGTGACGCATGCCTTTAACCCCAGCACTTGGGAGGCAGAGGCAGGAGGATTTCTGTGAGATCGAGGCCAGCCTGGTCAACAAAGGGAGTTCCAGTACAGCTTGAGATATACAGAAAATCCCTGTCTCGCATTCTCTCTCTCTCTCTCTCTCTCTCTCTCTCTCTCTCTCTCTCTCTCTCTCTGTCTGTCTCTCTCTCCACACACACACGTACTACTACTACTACTACTACTAATAATAATAATAATAATAAGGTCTTCCTGAATTCTGTCTCTCCCACGTCTAAAACATTGCTGATTCTCAGCAGCTTCCTGGCTGTCAAGCCTCCCCTTCCCTTCTGGCTCTGTCCCCTAGTCCACGCTTCAGTCCTTCTCTGGGGTCTAGACGCCCCTCCTCTCAAGTGTCTTGGATCCTGCCTCCCACCGTGTTGGTCTTTCTTGGTTCCTCTCAGGGTCACTGGAGACTTCATGTATCTCTTCAGCATTTATTTATTTTATTTTATTTTTTGAGAGAGGCTCTTATGTAGTTCTTGGCTGGCCTTGAACTTTATACATGTCAAGTCTGAAAGAGACCCAGGACAAGCTGGGCTGTGGTGGTACAAGCCTTTAATCCCAGCATTCGGGAGGCAGAGGCAGGCGGAACTCTGTGAGTTCAAGGCCAGTCTGGTGTACAGAGTGAGCTCCAGGACAGGCTCTAAAGATATAGAGAAACCCTATCTCAGAAAAAAAAAAAAAAAAAAAAAAACACGAAGAAAAAGAAAAAAAGGAGGAACCCAGGACAAATCTCACTCGGTACCCTGTGGCTCCTCCCAGTACCTCTCACCCCACCCCTTACCCTAACCCTGTCCCTCCCAGGGGCGGGGCTTCACTTCCTTCCCCCCCCCCCCCAGCATCCCATCCCTATATAACTTGGCCATTTTGTCACTCTCTTGGATCCCACCACATGCTCCTCCCTTTGCTTCTCTGTGTCTCTCTTCTCTTCCTCTCTCTCTACCCATTCCTGTCATCTTACAGCCTTGCTCAGTCTAGAACCTTCCAGATGCCTCTCGCTGCTCTCTCTCAAATGCACAACATCTTCTCCCTCAGCCATACTTAGGAGTGGTCTTGGCATCCTTTTTCATTCAATAGGTAGCTGAACTTTCTGGCCCTCCTGTCTCCAGTGCTGGAATTACAAGAGTACACCACCACACTGTCCATTCTCTGAGTGTTCCTCACTGTGTATGTGTGCTGTGCCTGCCTTTTTATGTTGATCAGGGTCAGTCCTCTGTGCACACTCATGCCTGCGTGTGCGTGTGCGTGCGCGTGCGCGTGCGTGTGTGTGTGTGTGTGTGTGCGTGTGTGTGTGTGTGTGTGTGTGTGTGTGTGTGTGAGACCATCTAGTGATGTAGATACAGGTTCATTTTCTCTGCTGACTTAAAGGATTAAAAGCCAGGATGGAAATGTTACCGGATCTCTTGAGGTATCCCGGCAGAAACCATCATGATACAGGGAGGAAAATCAGGGTTCCCTCGGGGGTTCTTAGTTTCATTAATTAAAAAAAAAAAAAAATTAAGAAAAGACTCAGATGGAAGCTCAAGGACATGTATCAGAGTTTATAAAGGGAAACCCCAAGGTAGGCAAGTTGTAAATCTGACAGTTGCCTGGTGGTGGAGGAGGATGATGGAGAAGTGAGGAGGTCAGCCACAGGACAACAGTTAGCTACACAGCAGGGGCGAGAGCGCTTTAGAAAAAGACCAAGGAAGCCCAAAATGACAGGCAGTTTAAGAGCACACTTAGGCCCTGGCCACAATCTGATGGAAAAAGAAGAAAAAAATAGTTACACTTTTCTGAGGAAAGGTACACAGACCCAGCTGAACCTCGTGGTGGCTCCTGGGATTGCAGCAGTGGGCAAGAATTCTGGGGAGGAATAGTATTATCTTAAGGGAACCTGCCTCCCCAGACCTTATGAAAGGAGACAATGGCTTGTTTCCGCTTCCAGATGCAGTCCATTCATCAATCTTCGTGGCTGAGCGAAGGTTGGGATTCCTGGGTAAGGAGTTGCTGGAAGTATATTTTTAGGTCTCTGGAGAGTAGAATGAAAGGCACAGACTCCAAGGTCACCACTGCTGTAGCCAGGACAGCACTCTTGCTAGCCCAGCTCCAGAAGCTGACTTGGATTCCTCGCTCTTAGGAGCCAAGAGAAACATCCACCCCCGCTCCCAGGTTCTCAAGCCATGTCTAGCCTGAGCACACACAGAGTGCCGCTTAAGGATGCTCTCCACTAGGGGGCACAAATGTACAAGCTGATGTTGGGAGGTCTGGCTCAAGGTTCCAGGCCCCCTTTCCTTCTGTCACATTTTGTATGAGAGCCCCTCAGGCTGAGAAGACCATTTATTGAAATCCTGCTGAGAATTCACCAGGCTGTCCCAAGTCACTGTGAGCATTGCAGATGGGGTGGAAAGGAATCCTGGCAGCCAGGAGCCAAGGAATAACACAAGATCATCGTAAGTGTAGCAGCTTACAGCCCTGCTCCACAGAAAGGTTTCCCAATGCAAGTGTAACAACTCTGCTCCTCTAAGAGAGGATGTTCTCAGCGAAAGTGTTACTTTGCTCTTCTAAGGGAAGTGGAAACAGTGTTTCAGTTGTGCTCAGTCAATGAATGTGGAAACAGTGTTTCAGCTGTGCTCAGTCAATTAATGTGGAAACAGTGTTTCAGCTGTGCTCAGTCAATAAATGTGTTCCACTGCTTTCCCAGGGAAAGTGTTACAGTTTCACTCTACTCCATTCTGGCTAAAGTTGTTACAGCTGGCTCTGCTCCAGAGAAAATGTCTCCCGGCACAACAAACCTCACTAAATAAATTTATTGGGAAGGAAGATTCCACCAGAGTGGCTGCCTCCCCTAAGAAACAGCAGCGAACTGAACAGGGTACAGAGCTTATGTAGGATTTCTTCGGGGTGGGGTGGGGCAGAACTTTCCAGAGTGGCTTGGGATTGGTGGGGTTTTGTGGCCTGATTCTGGGGCAAGCTCAGGGTGTTGGTGGCATTTTGAGCTCAGGGACCTCAGGGGAGTGGTGGGATTCCACAGCCTGACTCTGGGGCAAGCTCAGGGATTGGTGGGATTTTGTGCTCAGGGATTGGTGGGGTTGTGTGCTCGGGGATTGGTGGGATTGTATGCTCAGGGATTGGTGGGATTGTATGCTCAGAGATTGGTGGGATTGTATGCTCAGGGATTGGTGGGATTCCACAGCCAGTGACTCTGGGGCAAGCTCAGGGATTGGTGGGATTGTGTGCTCAGGGATTGGTGGGATTGTGTGCTCAGGGATTGGTGGGATTGTGTGCTCAGGGATTGGTGGGATTCCACAGCCAGTGACTCTGGGGCAAGCTCAGGGATTGGTAGGATTTCAAGCCCTGGTCCTGGGGTCAAGTCAGGGTTAGGGTATTTTCCCTTAGCCCTGTTCACCCTCTACTCACAATGGTGTGGGGGAGGGAGTGAATTCAGGGATTCCACACTCACTGGAGACTTAATGTGAACAGCCCCAGGATACAATGGCCAGCAAGACAAGCATGGGCAGTCCCTATCTCTCCGGATCTGAGATGGAGGTGTCCATAGACAAGCAAATGAAAAATTTGAGGGCCACCTTCAAATTAGTGAGTGTCAGGGAGATGGGGGGAGGGCTGCTGCTTCCATAAGGATGCCCTCCCAGAGGGTGTGACCAGTTCTCACTCCTGTTTCCAGGGCTAAGATCTCACACAGCTTCGAGCACTTTTACAGCTTCACAAGGGGGAGTTGTGTCTGTGGAATCCATGGTGGCTCATGGTCTTCACAGACAGCAGGACCTCTGACCCGTAGGCCCAATCCTAAGGAGGCCTTGACTGATGACATACAATTCAAGATGGGGGTATCCTTCCTACATTAAGGTTTTTCAGAGAGCTGGAGAGATGGCTCAGTTGTTAAAGCACACTGGCTGCTCTTCCAGAGGTCCTGAGTTCAATTCCTAGCAACCACATGGTATCTCAGAACCATCTATAATGGAATCTAATACCCTCTTCTGTCATGCAGGCATGTATGCAGCTAGAGCACTCATATAAATAAAATAAACAAATCCATTTAAAAAGCTTCCCCAGAGAAACAGGATCAATAAATCAAGTATTTATCCTTTAAACAATTGATCAATCAATCATTCTAGAAAGGCATGAACAGATAGATATTTCAACACAGTTATATGTCTCCGGGAAGAGATTATAAAGAAATAGTTTGCCAGGAGGTGGTGGCAGAGCACACCTTTAATCCCAGCATTTGGGAGGCAGAAATTTCAAGGTCAGCCTGGTCTACAGAGCTAGTTCCAAGACAGCCAAGGCTGTTACATAGAGACCCTATCTCGAAAAAAAGAAAAAAAAAAAGAAAGAAAAGAGAAAGAAAGAAAGAAAGAAAGAAAAAGAAATATTTCATGGGATCATGGGATCGTGAGTGAAATGGAAAGCCAGTGGTATTCAGAGCCACCCACCCACACCCACCACATAATGTGAAATCTTCCTTTTCAGTTTTAGTTACATACAGTCAACCCTGGTCTTTAAATACCACATGGAAAATTCCAGAAATAAACCATTTATTTTCATTTGCGTGCCATTCTGAATGGTGTGTTGAAATCTTACTCCATCTACTCCTCACTGTTACAAAACCAATTCTTGGTCTAGTGTATCCATGCTGTATAAGCTACTCTCCCGTTAATCGCTTAGTAACCATCTCAGTTAGCAGGAGGGCTAGCCTAGTATCATAGTGCTGGTGTTCCTGTAACCCTTGTTTCACCTGTGAGAGTGGTACCAGGGTTTAAAAAAAAAAAAAAAAAAAAAAAGGCAAGCTCGCATGAAAGACTTTCCTCTGACAAAACAGGGCATCTGTCCTTTCAAGGACATCTTCAAGACCCTGGTGAGTCCACTACAACCTAGGCTCCCCCTCCATAGCTTCAGGGGTTGTCAGGGTTGCCTGCTCAGGGGCCCATGAAGGAAATCTGTGCTGCCTCACACTGCCTGCTCTTCCGGTCTCTCTATTGCAAACCGGCATGTGCTGTGGCACTGCCTGGGTGCTCTCCAGAAAGAGAGTTGTTTAGGGAAGCGTTCTCCCAGGTTTAGTCATGTGGGCTGTCAGAGGCCACTGCAGCTATGGTAACAGGGGCCCAGCTCCCTCTCAAGGTAGAACGTGGTATCATGGACCTACACAATGTAACCCTTATTAGGTCTTAGGGGGCTTGCACTAAGGTGTGATGAGGGATGTCCTTCTGAATGCTGTGTATATATGTTTCTCTTATTGGTTGATGAACAGAGCTATTTTGGCCAATGGACAGGCAGGTTGCCGACAGGCAGAAAGCATAGGTGTGGCTACCAGACTAGAAGAATTTGGGGAAGAGGATGGTGGAGAGTGAGTGAGAGAGGGATTCCATGTAGCTTCTGAGGAAACAAGAGCCTGCGCATCACCGGTAAGCCAAGACTACGGAGAGATACACAGATTAATAGAAATGGGTTAATAATTAAGAGAGAACTAGCCTGTAAGATGCCTGAGCCATCAGTCACACAGTTTATAATTAATATAAGCTTCTGAGTGTTTGTTTGGGACTGAAGGGCTGTGGGACTGGATTGGACAGAACTGTTTGTCTACAGAGGTGGGGGAGAAAAACCTGGATGACTAGGTAATGTGTAGCAGGGCATAGCTGTCCACTGGAAGACCTTGAGTGAATGATGATTCATGGAGTTAAACTTAAAGTTGTGCTGGAGCCCTGGGGATGTTCAAGATACCAAGAATGTAGAATGGTTGAAAAAAAAAAAAAGTGGCATGGGAAGGAACAAGCCTAGGCTGAAGCCATGTATGTTGCATTGAAGCCCACATGATATCTTGTACCCCATGCTGCCAGTAGAGGCACAGGATTCTCTGTTTGACATGGTGGGGTTGGGTTTTGCTTTGGCCCATCCTTTTTATGTCATCTTTCCACTCCTCCATCTAGGAACGGGAGTGTTTGCTTTGTCTCTGTATATCAGAATTGTGAAACTTTCTTTTTGACTTTACAGGGGCTGCCAGCTAAGGGTCTGCCTTGAATCTTGGACGAGACTTTGAACTTAAAAATATATTTATTTATATTTATGTGTATGGGTGCTTTGCCTGCATTTATGTCTGTGCTCATGTGCCTGGTGTCTCTGGAGACCAGAAGAGGGCATCAGGTCCCTTGGAACTGGAGTTACAGTTGTGGGACACGGTGTGGGTGCTGGCAGTCAAAGCCTGATTCTCTAGAAGGGCAGCCCATGCTCTCAAACACTGAGCCCTCTTATTATTTATTTTTAATTAAGGGTCATCCAGATGGCTTAGTGTGTAAAGGTGCTTGCCACAAAGGCTAAAAACCTGAGTTTAATCCCTGAGATAATGAAAGGCAAGAACTGATTAATAAAAGTGACTTTCTGACTGCCAAGCCTGTATGTATATGTGCATTCACAACGCTCTAAATAAATAACATGAAAAAAATACATTTATCTACTTATTTTGTGTGTGTGTTCATGCATATGTGTGACACAGCACAGGCGCAGGTCAGAGGACAGCTCGTGGTGGGAGCTGGTTCTCTCCTTCCACTGTATGGAGGTGACTTGAACTGTTATCAGAGTACACGGCGAGGGTCGGTACCTGCCAAGTCATCTCACCAGCCCTCTGCATGGCATTCTTTTAGCTAGGACTGCTAGTGTAGGGCTGGAGAGATGGCTTGGCAGTTAAGAGCAATTGCTGGTTTTACAGAGGATGGGGTTAGGGTTAGGGCTCCTTGTGACCACACAAACCAGCTCACAACTGCCTCTAACCCTAGCTCCTGGGGATCTGATGCTCTTTTGGCTTCCTCAGACACCAGGTATGCATGTGGTGCACCAACATAAATGCAGGCACTCACACACACACAGAAAATAAAAATAAATAGAGCTTTAAAAACAAAAAACAAATCTTAAAGATCCGTTCCCTTACCCAGGAATAAGAGAGAGTGATTTCTTAGCAACCTCTTGAGATGTAACCTAAGAGTCAACAAAATGGCCTTTGTGACTAAGACAATCACTCTCTCCTAGGAGCCTGGACCTACACTATTGTCCCCTGATGCTCTCTTGAGAAGCTCTTATCTACATTGGATGTGTTTTTCTTCTAAGATTCTTTTTCTTCAACACAGGGTTTCTCTGTGTAGCCCTGGCTGTCCTGAAACTTGCTTTGTAAACCAGGCTGGCCTTGAACTCATAGAGACCTTGGCATGTGCCGTCACCACCCAGCTTAAACCTTGTGCTTAAATCTATATTAAAATATCTGTTAATAAAGTGACCGAATCCATTTCTTGTGAAAGTTCTGACAGACTCCAAGGCACATCTCCAGTTTGACCTAAGTCGAGGTCCCTAAAAGTCTAAGACTCCAGCCATTTCTCGACTTGTGGGCTGCGATGTGAGGAACTGTATTAAAGGGTACAGCATTAGGAAGGTTGAGGACCACTGGTGGGGGGGGGGGAACCTCCTGGCACTACTGACAGTGCAGTGTGGGGCTATGTTATCGTGGGTTTTACCAGCAAGAGCAGAGGTGGGTTAGAGATAGAGTCTTGTGAGTAAGCACAGGGAATAGCCTGTTGAAATCCATTGTGGTGGTGCAGCCCTGTAATCAATGCCAGCATTTGGGAGATAGAGGCAGGAGGAGTAGGAAATGGAGTCCGGGGTGGTGCTGTGTGTGTGTGTGTGTGTGTGTGTGTGTGTGTGTGTGTGTGTGTGTGTGTGTGGTCCACAGTCCCCTAGAGTATCTGGTTTGTCGGATTGGTTTTGAATTGGTGTATTTCTGGGGCGTCTCAAGGAACCGGGGCTGTCATCAGATGTGCGTGTGTGTGTGCGCGCGTGCGTGCACGGGCAGTTCCACAGGTGACTAGTGGGCTAGCACAGACTGAAGCTCGGCTGACCACACCACAACGCACAGGAAGCCCCAACTCGTCTCAAGAGAGCATGCAGGGAGGCTCCAGTAATCCCAGCTCTGGGGAGGTGGAGGCATGAGGATTATGAATTCAGGTCTAGCCTGGGCTGCATACTGCGCACCCTACATGAGCCCGCGCCCTCAAAAAAGAAACAAACAAACAAACAAACAAAAACCGACAAAAATAACCTGTGCCACTGTCACCCACCCTTGCCCTGGCTGAGAAAGCCATCGTGTTGTCGCGGGCGGAGGAGGGCGCCTCAGACTCCCCGCGAGAGCCCGGCCATGCGGGGGGCCGCGTGCCTCCGTTTCCCGCGCCTGAGCGCCCGCTCTCCGGCGGCAGGGAGCGGGCGCCGAGCCCCGGGCGCCCCGGCGGTGGGCGTGGCGGCGCGGGGCGGGGCGAGGCGCGTGACGTCACGACGCACGGCGGCGGCGGCGGGGTTTGTGTGCGCGGGAGGCCGCCGATAAAGGTTGAGTGCCGCGCGCCGGGGGCCGTGGGGAGGGAGCGCGCCCCCGCCCCCGCCCGGGCCCGCGGCTCCCGCAGCGCCGTGCCGGGCCCCGCTTCCCGTCGTCCCCCGCGGGAAGGGCCTGGGCTTCCCCCTGGCCGCCCCGCCCTGACCGGGGCCGCAGGTGAGAGACCGGAGGGCGCGGTGGGGGGGAAGGGCCGGAGGGCGGAGTCGTTTGGGAAACGGCGAGCGGGGAAACCGGAAGGGGCGTCTTAAAGGGGAGGTCGCCGCTGCGCCTCCGAGTTTGAATCTGTTAGCCCGGCCCCGCCCTCTTAAAGGGGAAGGGCACCGTGTTCATCTGTGCAACATTTCTTTTTATTTTTTTGTGAAAGCTCTTCCTGGCTTTTATTTATTTATTTACTTACTTACTTATTTGCCTCCCCTTTCTTTTAAGAGAGGATTATTTCCTTAAGAGCGGTGACAGTTTGTTTCCCAGACATTGAAGGAAAAATTTCCTAACCCTGCAGGTCTCTAGAATATCTGAACTGAGGTAGAGACTGGTATTTAACCCTTTTTTCTTCCCCCCCCCCCCAAAGTCTCATGTAGCTCAGGATGCCCTCGGGCTTACTGTGTAGCCGAGGTTGACCTTGGATTTACCATCCTCCTGCTTCCCTCCACCTTATACGTGCTGGGATTACAAGCCTGTGCCACCACGCCTGGTTTTCCGCTGTGCTGGGAACACAGTCCAGAGCTCCGTGCATGCCAGGCCAGTCATTAACTTACAACCCAGCTACAGCCCAAGCCCCAAGACCAATCAAAGGCCAGCCTTTTAAAGGGGACTGTCACTGGGCGAGAACTTGGGTCTCTGTACCTTTGGGCTTGTTAAAAATATGTGGCCTGACCTCCCAAAGAAACATGCAATTTCTTAAGCTCATTTGGTCGCTTATATGGCAAAAGAGATGCAGGTCGTAGTTTAAAAACAAATCTTCCGTAGCCTGTCAAAAACAGTGCACAAGAAAGGGGGGGGGTCCCTGTTTACTAGGTGCGAAGGTTAGCCAGGACAAAACAGGCAACAAGAGAGCTAAATGTGGGTGGGACTCTTCTTGGGGTGGCACAGTAGCTGGCACTTGAGGATTTACCACGGGGATGGGTCAAGCTGGTGCTGTTTTTGGCGCCAGTGGCGCCAATCGGGTTGACAGGTCAGGAACCCTGCCAAACCCCCAACAATGTGTGAGCCAGCCCCTCTTACAAAGAATGGCCCATCCTCAAATCTCTCTGCTGCTGAGGTTGAGAAATCCTGGTTGGGTAGCGCTTAAAAGATGATGAGAGAGCAAGGAGACCAAATGGAGGTATTGGGAGAGAGCAGGGCAAGCGGAAGGGATTTAGGTAGGGTGGTGTGAGGAGGTGTGTCTCAGGCGATTTCAGTGTAGACGTGATGGTGAATTGTGGATGCTGCGGGACCGAGTTAGCTCTCCCTGCCTGCCTGATTGATAGGCTTGAGGGATGGAGGCCAGCAAGAGGGGTGGTCACCAGTCGTGCTGCTGCTGTAAAGGCTGGCCTCAACCTCGTGCGTGCTCAACCTAGTGTGTGCAGAGCAGGGGTCCAGTGCAGGGTTTCGTGGGCGTTGGGAGCCACTCGCATCAGTTGAGTGTCAACTCCAGCCCTGCTTTTAAATATTTGATAGGGGGCACAGAAGGAAGACGACAGCCCTGCAGTTAGATTTGGTTACGCGTGAGCGTTCTTAGGCACAGGCATCGTGCGTGTGCAGTAAAGGAGAGTCTTGTTTCTTGGAGTCTTTGTGTATAGTTTGTGGAGTCCTAAGAGGGAGTGAGGGCTTCCAGAGAGAGGGGCAGAGAGAAAGACAGAGATTCCTGACCGCGATCTAACTCACCCTCCGGGTATGGAAAGATCCTGCTAACGGCTGAGGTGGTGACAGGAAGGAGACTCAGCCATCTCAAGCTAGGGGATGGGGTGCTTGGGGACTACAGGTGACAGAAGCAGAGGAAGAGCAGGTGAAGGACTGGGGGAACTGAAGCGAGGGGGCTTGTGTCTTTGTGTGTGCTGCAGGGAATGGTCAAACTGGAGGGTGCCACAGGAGGTCAGAGGCCATGGCACAGGGAGGGAGGGAGGGAGAGAGAGACAGAGACAGAGAGAGAGAGAGAGTGACAGAGAGACCGACGAGAGAGAGAGAGAGAGAGAGAGAGAGAGAGAGAGAGAGAGAGAGAGAGAGAGCACGCGTGTATGATCCTACAGTTCCTCAGCCTTGGGTTGCTGCTGTTTTAGACTGGATCTTTGTGGGTTCACCCTGTGTACTGTGGGGTGTTGAAAAGCACCTCTGTCACCTGCACTTGACAGACAAGCAGCAGTGAGCACCTCCAGACATCACAAGATGTCCCCCGAGTGGGAAGACAGTTGGCCCAGTTGAACCCCTGGTTCAGTGATGGGTGCGTGAGGACCGTCTGTCCTGCTAGCTTTTCTTCTTCCAGTCACTGCAGGGCACGCATGGCGGCAAGCTCGCCCGCTAGGAACAGGGGAGCAGGGCAATGTCAGCGGGGAAGAAACCTGCCAAGGGGTCACCACCGAGGGGTGTGGCACCAGAGAAGGTGCTGAGTGAACAGGAAGTGTTCAGGATTGTGTGCACCAGTGTGTGCATAGTGAGATGGGCAGGCTGTGCCAGGCTGTGCCAGGGAGGCCAGGTGACGTTGGTAGTGATGGCAGGCGCTAATGTTGGTAATGATGGCAGGAGGTTGTAGAGCCTGTAGGCACAGGAAGCCTTCACTGTGGTTTGGGGGACCTGAGGGAGTGGGGGGTAGTGGGTAGTGGGATGGGATGCTTGAGGCCCCATCACTGAGTGAAACTGTTTAGGGTGTGATGGGGGGAAAGTTGAGGTGGAGAAGGGGGAGGGTAAGTCTTCAAACCGTACGTAGCAGGGAGGCACTGCCCTCAGAGGGAGCCACTGTCTTCCTGAGGGCAGTACTCCATCTCGAAACCACCCCTTCTTGGAACTCTTTGCTTCCCAGAGGATCTGGCGGACATCCCGGGTACCCCATTATTTCTCTTAGACTGTGATGATGTAAGTGCTAACCCGAAGGAAGAACCCCTACTGCATGGGTGGCATGGGTGTGGGTGGCGTGGCGCAGGGAGGCTGCCTTGCCCCTTGAAGAGCCCGTGTGAGTGGTGATAAGGTCCAGGCTAGTGCACTCATCAGAATCCTCCCACCAGGTGTGATGGCCGGCTCCCACGTGGACATGGCACCAGCTGCCACCACCGAGGGAACTGGGGAAAAGCCAGGCCCCACGGCCCCGGCACCCACCCCTGCTGCCCAGTATGAGTGCGGAGAGTGTGGCAAGTCGTTCCGGTGGTCATCTCGGCTCCTGCACCATCAGCGCACACACACGGGCGAGCGGCCCTATAAATGCCCGGACTGCCCCAAAGCCTTCAAGGGTTCCTCAGCCCTCCTGTACCACCAGCGGGGCCACACGGGCGAGCGGCCCTACCAGTGCCCTGACTGCCCCAAAGCCTTCAAGCGCTCCTCCCTGCTGCAGATCCACCGCAGCGTGCACACGGGACTGCGGGCCTTCACCTGCGGCCAGTGTGGCCTGGCCTTCAAGTGGTCGTCCCACTACCAGTACCATCTGAGGCAGCACACGGGTGAGCGGCCCTACCCGTGCCCTGACTGCCCCAAGGCTTTCAAGAACTCGTCCAGCCTGAGGCGCCACCGGCACGTGCACACCGGGGAACGCCCTTACACCTGTGGCATTTGCGGCAAAAGCTTCACACAGAGTACCAATCTGCGCCAGCACCAGCGGGTGCACACCGGGGAGCGCCCATTTCGCTGCCCGCTCTGCCCCAAGACCTTCACACACTCTTCCAACCTGCTGCTGCACCACCGCACCCACGGCCCCGCCCCCGGCTCCACCCCTACCCCTGCTGGGGAGGCCAGCAGAGCCAGCACCAAGGTCCTGGTCTCTGATGCCTACCTGCAGCCCAGCAGTCCACCTGCACCCCAAGCCCCGCCCCCTCCGCCCCCGCCCGTAGTGCCCGAGCTCTTTCTGGCTGCTGCCGAGACCACGGTGGAGCTGGTGTACCGCTGCGATGGCTGCGAGCAGGGCTTCAGCAGCGAGGAGCTGCTCTTGGAGCACCAGCCATGCCCAGGTCCCGCCGTGGCCGCCCAGCCCCAGGATGCGCCTGCCGAGCTGCCCCAGGCCGACCCCCCTCTGCCACAGCCCCCGCCTGCCACCGCGGGCACCCCTAACTTCGCTTGCCTTCCTTGCGGGAAGTCCTTCCGGACCGTGGCTGGCCTGTCCCGCCACCAGCACAGCCATGGCGCGGCCAGTGGGCAGGCCTTTCGCTGCGGCAGCTGTGACGGCGCCTTCCCACAGCTGGCCAGCCTGTTGGCTCACCAGCAGTGCCACGTGGAGGAGGCGGCAGCAGGACGCCCACCCCCTCAGGCTGAGGCCGCGGAGGTCACCTGTCCCCAGGAGCCTCTAGCCCCAGCCACTCCTGCTCCTCCCCCACCCCCACCCGCCCCCGTTTCCGCAGAGCGGCCATACAAATGTGCTGAGTGTGGCAAGGCCTTCAAGGGCTCTTCCGGGCTGCGCTACCACTTGCGGGACCACACAGGCGAGCGGCCCTACCAGTGCGGGGAGTGCGGCAAAGCCTTCAAGCGATCCTCCCTGCTGGCCATCCACCAGCGCGTGCACACAGGCCTTCGAGCCTTCACCTGCGGCCAGTGTGGCCTCACCTTCAAGTGGTCGTCCCACTACCAGTACCACCTGCGACTGCACTCAGGCGAGCGGCCCTATGCCTGCAGCGAGTGTGGCAAGGCCTTCCGTAACACATCGTGCCTCCGGCGCCACCGGCACGTGCACACTGGCGAGCGGCCCCACTCCTGCAGTGTGTGTGGCAAGAGCTTCGCACAGACCTCCAACCTGCGGCAGCATCAACGCGTGCACACGGGCGAGCGACCTTTCCGCTGTCCGCTCTGCCCCAAAACCTTCACGCACTCCTCCAACCTGCTGCTGCACCAGCGCACCCATTCTGCCGAGCGCCCTTTCGCCTGTCCCATTTGTGGCCGAGGCTTTGTCATGGCCGCCTATCTGCAGCGGCATCTGAGGACGCACACCCCAGCCACAGCAACTTCGGGCACCACCGGCCCTGCCGCACCACAGCCCCCTGCCCCATTGGCCGCAGCTCCAACTGCACTGGCGGCCCAAGATGTTCATGTGCTCCCCCACCTACAAGCCACACTTTCCCTTGAAGTAGCTGGGACCACAGCTCAGGCTACGCCCCCAGCCCCAGTTGTCCCAAACTCCCAGACGTTTCTCCTGGTGCAGACTGCCCAGGGCCTCCAACTGATCCCTAGCAGTGTCCATCCCCCTACCCCTCCGCCCCCGCCCCCGCCCCCACCCCCCAAGCTCATCCTGCTGCCTCCTGCCAGTGCTGGGGGTGTGGGCAATGGTGCTGCTAGGCAGGGCCCTCGGGCCGTGGGGAAAGCTGGACAGGGAACAGGGGTAGTGTGGCTTCCAGGCCCAAGTGGTCTGGGGATGCAGGGAGGGGGCAGTGCGGGGGCTAGTGCGGGAGGGCAGAGCCTCATTGTGCTGCAGAATGTAGGGAGTGGGGAGACAGGGCCACAGGAAGTGAGTGGGGTTCAGCTTCAGCCAGCACAGGAAGTGGCCACGGTCCAACTCCAGCCCGCACAGGAAGTGACCACGGTCCAGCTCCAACCAGCGCAGGAAGTGACTACAGTCCAGCTCCAGCCCCTGACAGGCCCAGTCTCCAGTTCTAATGGAGGGGCTGTGGCTACAGACACTCCAAGCCTGCTGGTGGTCCAGAGCGGGGCTGCTGAAGAGTTACTTCCTGGACCTGGGGAGGTGGGGGACACTGAGGCCAGTGCCAGTGTGGTCCAGGATGTGCTGTTGGAAACCCTGCAGACAGACGAGGGGCTGCAGAGTGTGCTGGTGCTGAGCGGAGCCGATGGTGAGCAGACCAGGCTGTGTGTGCAGGAGGTCGAAACCCTTTCCCCTGGACTGACAGAGCCAGCTGCCACTGGCCCACCAGGACAGAAGCTCCTCATCATTCGCAGCGCTCCAGCTACTGATCTGCTGGAGAATAGCGGTGCGGCAGGAGCTGGGACTGCAACCCTGCAGCTCCTGGCCCCACCAGCACCTGGCCCGCCCTCTGCCCCTGTGGGGGTGCCTGTAGCCCCCACCTCCCAGATGGTACAAGTGGTCCCTGCAGTGGCTGGGCCCGGGGTCATGGCGCCCCAGAGCTTGCCCTCCATCCAGATTGTGCAGACTCTGCCTGCAGTCCAGTTGGTACACACATTTTGAAGAGACCCACTAGACAACCCTCCCCACACCCCACAACTAACTGTATTCCTCAGCTGGGCTGGGGTCAGCCCCAGAGTCAAGGGGGCTGCTGGCTGGGCTTGCTAATAAAGACAGAGTCTCTTCGTGGTTTTGTTTTCATGGGGGAGAGGATAGTCATGGGCAGAGCAGCTGCCCAGGACCCGGAGGTCTTCATTCTTTAGTAAGAGGCGAAAGATGTATACGATCTGAAGAGAAACCAGAGTTGGAAGTCTTCGTTTTTGCCCCCCAGCTCTGAGATACTGGGTTTGTACTCAGAGGCGGAGTGATTCTCCAGGGTGCAGTCCAGTTCCCCCACCCTTTAAATTTTTAATTAAGAGTTTTAGTGTGTGTGTCGGGGGTATGCCTGCGGAGGTCACAGAGTTTGCAGGAGTCTGCCTGCCATGTGGATTGTCGTTTGGCAAGCTCTTTTACTCCCTGAACTAATTCTCCAGACTTTTCTTTCCCATCTTTTTAAAGGTCTGTGTGTGTAACTGCGCAGGCGCTTGCCACTGTGGCCCTTTAGTAGGGAGGGATCAAATTCCGGGTTTTTCATTTTCCTGTAAGTCAACCTCACCTTTACCTCACCTAAAAGGTAGGCAGAGGGATGTTATTGATCCAGACGATACCCGAGGTGCCAACGGGTTGAGATAAAGGTCCCTGTGGATGGGGTGCTCAGTACTGCCCCCACTCCTTACCGCAGAGACCCAGGCGCCAATGAGACTAGGTTCTCAAGCAAAGCCTCCTCCTCCTGATGCTCAGGTCGCTTAGCAACAAAGGGAAGGACCAGCAAGAAAGGAGCTGTGCTAACCCCTCCACAGGCGGCCGGGTAAGAAGCCCTCCCGGCCCCGCATCCCTTTCCCCTTTCCCCGCGGTTCTCCCACCGGCCTCCGGCAGGTCGCAGCTCTTCCCTCGCCCTCGCAGTTCCCTCATTACTCCCTGCCCCGTGGTGGGGGAAGCATGGCAACAGTTGCTAAGGCGCCGGCCCCGCCTCCGATCGGGAGTGTATACGTCACTTCCGCCGGTGACCCCCTTCCTGACCCTGCTGTCCCTTACTGTCAAGGGATTCGAGCAACCCCGTGGAGGTGCTTGCAGGGCCCTGCACCTGCCCCGCGTGCGGGATGGGGGCCACTGCAGGAGACAGGCTCCTGGAGTGTGTCTGTGTGGCGGGGGAGGGGGAGGTGGTGCAGGAACGAGTTAAGACAGAGCGCTGAAAGCCTTCCCCGGAGTGGGGGACGAGTCAGGGAGACGTTAAGCCCCACCGGGTATGGGTGGGGGCGCCTGACCTCCACTGTGGCAGCTCTCTTTGGTGGTGCCCCAACGAGCTTAGTGATCTGAGAAATGCTGCGTCTCATCCCTTCCAGGTCTCTGAGGACTCAGGTGCCCACCTAACACGGACCTACTTGTTTTCAGCAGGTGTACGACGCCAGCTCCCTTCTGGGGGGCGGCGGCCTGGGGGCTACCATGGCCCCCAACCACCTGTCAGTGCGGGAGATGAGGGAAGATGAGAAGCCCCTGGTGCTGGAGATGCTGAAGGTGAGAGGCCGGCAGGGGCACCAGTGAGCATGCGCAGCTACCTAGGGACGTTCCAAGTGGGTTCCACCTGCCCCGCCCACCCGCCTGCACTCCGGGGGACCTCCAAAGGCCTTGTCTTCGCCTAGGCGGTTTGAAATTGGTCCCTTTTCTCTAGTTCCTTCTCCCTATTTACACCTCAGTGCTGGAAGGATGCGGGTGCTGGATGTTCAGGCCTCCTGACCGCCAGTCGGCCCCACTTACCAGCCCCAAAACGAAAAGTGCTCTCATCCCCCGGACCCTCCTGCCAAGAGCCCACAGCCTCACCTCCCCTATCCTGTTCGTTCTTTTCTGGTGCTTTACCCTAGCATGCCGTCCAGACCCGTTGTCTGAGGCCCTAATTCATTCATTGATCCATCCATCCAAACCTGACTTATTCACCCCGCCCTTTGCACCCAGCGGGACAGACTGGGAGCCAATGAGGTGACTGGCTGAGCCCCTACCCCCATCCACAGGCTGGTGTAAAAGACACGGAAAACCGTGTGGCCCTCCACGCCCTGACACGTCCGCCAGCCCTTCTCCTCCTGGCTGCAGCCAGCAGCGGCTTGCGCTTCGTCCTGGCCTCCTTCGCTCTGGCCCTGCTGCTGCCGGTGTTTCTGGCTGTGGCTGCTGTGAAGCTGGGCCTGCGAGCCCGGTGGGGCTCTCTGCCTCCACCAGGCGGCCTGGGTGGGCCCTGGGTGGCTGTCCGGGGCTCCGGTGATGTGTGTGGAGTTCTGGCTCTGGCCCCTGGTGCCAACGTGGGTGACGGAGCCCGAGTCACCCGCCTCTCTGTCTCTCGATGGCATCGTCGCAGGGGCGTGGGAAGGAGACTGCTGGCCTTTGCTGAGTCCCGAGCTCGAGCATGGGCTGGGAGTATGGGGGAGCCTCGGGCCCGGCTTGTGGTCCCAGTGGCTGTGGCTGCTTGGGGGGTGGCAGGGTTATTGGAGGCCTGTGGCTACCAGGCAGAGGGAGGCTGGGGCTGCATGGGCTACATGCTGGTTAGGGAATTCAGCAAAGATCTGTGACTATAGACAATGCCCACTGGGGAGATGCCAGGGAACCAGCACCTAACGTTAGAGCACCTACTGTGTGCCAGACACTTTACACCCCCTCCCCGTGTCTGCCCAGTCTGCTGGGCTGACAGTGACACACTGAGGGTGAGGGACTCACATGCCCGCAGTGGACCTGCCCGGTGCAGCGGGGACTCTTCTTGGTCCTCTGGGACCACTAGAGGTCACCCTGTCCACTCCTCGCCAGCTAGTCTGTATGCACTGAAAAAACAAAATCAAAAAACTCTGATTCTGGCTCAGCAAAGCCCACACTGTGTGTGTTTTAGGTCTGGAGGGGGCATTTGTGGAGAGTGAGAATTAGAGTCTGGGACAGGGAGCCCTCAAGGGGACAGATCTTCTGGGAGTGGGCGCCGGGGGGAGCACAGTCTCCAAGCCCATGTGTTTTTACAGTTTGTTAATAAAGCCTGAGACTTCTGTGCGCCTGTCTCCGTTCTGATGCGTTTTCCAGCTGCTCCCTCCAGACCCCCTCCTTCTGTCTGGCTCCTCCTCTCCAAAGTTGACATTAATTGCTAGGGAAGGAGCAGCGCACTGTGCTTGGAGAAAGAGAAGGCAGTGAGCTCACAGCAGCAGCCCGGGCCCTGCCAGGCCTTCTGAGTCATGTTCCCCATTACCACATTATTCCCTGTCACAGCTGCCTGCTGTGTGTGTGTGTGTGTGTGTGTGTGTGTGTGTGTGTGTGTGTGTGTGTGTATGTGTGTGTCTCTACCCTTCATAACTTTGTTCAGGGAACTGCTAAGTTCAGACATCAGACACCTTCCTCAGAGAGGGACTAGAAACTTTCCATCCAGATTTAACAGAGTGGGTGTCAAGTGGAGAGGGTTTTTGTCCCCCTCCCCCCTTCCTTTCAGTTTCTTAATCTAGGAAGTCCCTCCTAGTGTCTGGCTGCAGGCCTTCTTGCTACTGCAAGATCCCCCCAAATCTGTCCACGCCCAGTTGCACTCCCCTGGCGGGATAACAAGAGGAGGCAGGAGGGTGTGCCCTCAGCCTTGTCCCCCCAGACACCCAGGCCTGTCCCTTCTCAGAGCTGCCATCCCCATAAGAATCTCTGAGCACGTGGCCCTCTGGAGGGAGCCTGGCTGGCTGCCTCCCTCCAGTGTGGGTGTTTGTACTTGAACACCTCCCCTCTGCCTGCCCACCGCCATCCCCCTCCAGCCTCAGCTGCGGCCAGCCCCCTCCCCCTCCTGTCCCCTGCTGCCTCCTTGCAGCCTCTCTCCCTCCTGGCAAAGCCTTCAGCCCAGGCTGCTCCTAGCTGTCCAGGGCGCCTCAGCAGCCCCTACCCTCCCTCCTTCCCTCCCTGGCTGCCTCCTCCTCCCCTCTCCTGCCCTCCTTCCCCCTTCAACCCCATCCCCTGCCTTGGACTCTGCAAACATGAGGGTCTTAGCCTGCTTCCTTGGTGAGTGACCCATTCCCTGGACGGGGGGGGGGGGTACCTTAGGGGCTGGACTTTCACCTCTGACCCTTTAGGCTGTCCAATTTAAGGACACAGGCTTCAGGGAGCCAGTTCTGGGATCTCCTAACATCTGGCCGGCCCCTCCAATCCCTGGGGACCCAGCCTTTTGCACGTCCTGCCTAGCAGCACAAGTGACCTGTCCTTTGTTGCCCTGGCATTCACACTGCAGGGGTGGGGTGGGGTGGGGTGTATCACTCCCACCATTCAGTCTGGTCCCCAGTCCTGTCATCAAGGGTCAGGGACCAGGGGCCCCACCCACCCCAGGGGCCTGTAACTTATCCCAGCCTCCACCCAAAGTCCACCCCAGCAGCAATGGGGCATCTGACTCAGAGGTGCGAGGGATCTGTGTGTGAGTGGGTGTTTCTCACTGAACTGAAGCCGGGAGGGAGCTTGTGCTGGGGAAACGACCCCTCCCCTACGGCTCACCCTTCCTCTGTTGCCCCCAACCCCTTTTCAGCAATACTGGTGGGGAACCAGGCTATTGGTAAGTGTCCCGACTCTCTACTTGGCCTCACCCAGCTCCAAGCCTCCTGCCACTCTCCCGCTGGTCCTGATTCCACTCTGACCTTCCACACAACCCCTAGTATCTCTAAGACAGACACCCTCTCATTGTACCCGTGAGTCTGGTCCAGGGCCCTGTCTCCAGGGTAGCTGACTTCCCGATGAAACCTTGTAAGGCAGCTCCCTGACCTTGCTCTCACCCCAGCCCCCAGGCTACAGTGCTCCTGTCTGGGGTCACAGTTTCTGCTTCATCCCTCAGAGCGACTACGCCTGGCTGATGGCCCTCACAGCTGCGCAGGACGCCTGGAGGTCTGGTACAGCGGGCGCTGGGGCACCGTGTGCGATGACGGATGGGACCTTCGGGATGCTGCAGTGGCCTGCCGCGTGTTGGGCTGCGGAGGGGCGCTGGCTGCCCCTGGGGGTGCCTTCTTCGGGGAGGGCACCGGGCCCGTGTGGCTCAGTGAGCTGGCCTGCCGGGGCAATGAGGGACAGCTGGGCATCTGTCCCCACCGGGGCTGGAAAGCCCATATCTGCTCTCATGAGGAGGACGCAGGCGTGGTCTGTGTAGGTAAAGAGACTCAAAGTCCTTGTGTGGTGATGGCCCCAGGAGCTCCCAAGTCCTTAATTCTGGCAGAAGTCGAGAGGTCCCTAATTCCCTACCCCCCCAGGCCAGGTGCCCACCTCCCTCCGGCTTGCACTTCTGAGCCTCAGGGAATTCAAGCGTCAAGGTCATCCTTCTGTTCCAGGGATCAAGTGGCCTCTCTACTTCTTACCCCATCGCCATCCTCACAACTCTGGTCCTCTCCCATAGGTCAGCGTGCAGCTAACTCTAGAGAAGATTCGACGTCCCTGCTGGATGGGGACCCATGGCCGCTACTCTCCGGGGAACTGGGCCCCAGCTCAGAGGAGCCCCCTGTGACTTACAGTAAGCACAAAGGACCAGGCCGCCATCCTCCACCCTGTGTGCCCAGCCATGGGGGAAGGTCATCTTACAGCAGATGTTTTCCTGCGAGCTAATGTCCCTCATTACCCAGGAACCCTCCAGCACTTCTTTCAGACCCTCAGCAAGAGGTCCCTAGGCAGACTAAGCAGCCAGGATAGCTCAGAGCCTGACTTCCTGGTCACGTGTCACTTTCGCAGCTCCCCAGCCAGCAGCGAGCTCCCAGAATGGTCCCCGCAAGACGAACCCCCGGCCACCCAAGCAGACCAAGTCTACCCGGGCCCCTGTACTGACAAATGGAGCTCCCCGCCAGGGTAAGTCTCCTCCAAACTGCCCTGGTCTCCCTACCATGAAACCATAGGCCCAGCGAAACTGAGGATCCCGGACCTCGGTTCTGCCTGTGGCCCTCCAAGGAGGCTAGTGTTCACCGTGCCTTCCCTCAGGATTCAGTCAGGGCTGGCCACGCCCTCTGACTGATCAGATCCTTCCTGCATGAGACCCAGAGATCCAGTCAATGGCAGTTCTCTTTTTGTGAATGAGCCAGTCGGCAGACAAACCTCGGTCCACTGCCCTTTTTGGGTCTCAGTTTCCCCAGGTGGAGAAACGAGAAGCTGACATTGGGCATAGACAGTCTCCCTTATTCTCCGTCTGTATCCCCCTAGAGCGGCTGCGCCTGGTCTCAGGTCCCCACGGATGTGCTGGCCGCCTGGAAGTCTGGCACGGTGGCCGCTGGGGAACCGTGTGTGATGATGGATGGGACCTCCGGGATGCGGCAGTGGCCTGTCGGGAGCTGGGATGTGGGGGAGCACTGGCCGCCCCTGCGGGTGCCAGATTCGGACCTGGTACAGGGCCCGTGTGGATGGACGATGTGGGGTGTGGAGGAGGAGAGCAGGCCCTCCGGGACTGTCCCCGAAGCCCCTGGGGCCGGAGCAACTGTGACCACACTGAGGACGCAGGACTGGTCTGCACTGGTATGCTGGGGTGGAGGGCTAACCACCCCCTCCCCCTTCAGTTCTCAGACCCCAGCTCCCCCCTCCCCCGGGAAGCAATGAAAGGCCTCAAGTCTGTCTCCGTACACATTCTCTGGAGAATTGGGAGAGGCAGGATCGAAGCTTGGGTTTAACCTGCTGCGCCTCCGCTTTCGAGGGAGCAGTGAGGACAGAAACTGGGACAAGGGGCTGAAGGCATTGGACCCTCCTCCATTCACTCTGCTTCTTCTGCCTCCCTTTCTTCCCCCACGTTCTTACTCCCCCTTGGCACAGCTCAGGACCCGTTCACCCATCCTGATTCCTCACTGGTCTAACTCCAGGATGCTCGCTTACCCATGCTAGACTCCCACAGCATTAATGCAGCCCTCTCAGTGTAACTCAGCAGCTCTTCATCCATCTTAACTTTTTGTCACCCTGCTGTCCCCTGTTCTCCTAAATCCAGGTCCCGCGCCCAGGCTGCGCCTGGCTGATGGTCCCCACGGCTGTGCTGGTCGCCTGGAGGTTTGGCATGGCGGACGCTGGGGGTCGGTGTGTGATGACGCTTGGGATCTTCGTGATGCCGCTGTGGCCTGCAGGGAGCTGGGCTGTGGGGGTGCCCTGGCCGCCCCAGGGGGCGCCTTCTTTGGGGAGGGGGCTGGACCCATCATCCTGGATGATCTCAGGTGTCGGGGGAATGAGACAGCCTTGCGATTCTGCCCTTCGAGGCCCTGGGGCCAGCATGACTGTCACCATCGGGAGGATGCTGGAGCTGTGTGTGATGGTAAGGGTCTGTGAGTGACATCACTGGGGAAGCATGGAACAGTGGGAATGTGGTCACCTGGAGTGGATGAGAAAGAAGAGTTGTCCCTGCTCATGCGTCACTTTCTGTGTGTGGATTTCCCTCTTTCCCCATCTTGTATTTCTTCAGACTTATTTATCATGTATACAGTGTTCTGTCTGTATGTATCCCTTTGGGTCAGAAGAAAGCACCAGATTTCACTTCAGATGGCTGTGAGCCATCATATGGTTGCTGGGAACTGAACTCAGGACCTGTGGAAGAGCAGCCAGTGCTCTTAACCTCTGAGCCATCTCTCCAGGACCCCTCCCCCATCTTATATTCTTATGTGAAACCTTGGTCTAAGTTGACGGGGGGGGGGGGGGGTGACGTGGTCTCCCTGGTATTTGATGGGGTGACTTTGTCCAAGCCAGTCTTGCCTGCTTATCACTGTCTCCCTTCTTCTTTCTCATGCCTGAACTACTTCCATTTCACTGTCTATCCACTATTCCCGTCCACTTTGTGCTGTGGGTCAGGGCTGTGGAAGCCTTGGGCCTCACCTGTGTAGACGGCACGGCAGCCCAGCAGCCCCCAGAGATGATACGAATGTCTTCTTCCTTGACCTAGGCATGCCTCTCGGCGATGTGCAGCCCACAGTCCCTGCAGCGGGCAGCAACACCTCAGCACCCAGACTTGTGTCTACCTCAGTGGGCCAGACCCCAGCCCCAGCAGGCAGTTGGCTGCTTCCTGCTTCTCCCACTACCCCTCCAGAGCCTGGGCCCGAAGCCGGTGAGTTCCTTTCTGCCCTGGCTGTGAGATTGCCCCATGGAACCTGCTCACAGAAAGAAAGGTGGCCTGTGCCCCTGCTTAGGAGGACAGACACTTGCTTCAATCCAGGGTTGTGTTTGCACAAGGGTTCTACCTTCTGTAGCCAGCTCTGGGCAGGACATCCTCTGGCCTGCTCCAAGGGACAGAGCAGCTTACGAATTATTTTGACATGATGAGAATTAGGGAGATGGTTAAGTGGCCCCAGAACTCAGGGAAAAAGCTGGGTATGGCCGTGCACACCTATAGTTCCAGGGCTGGAGAGCAGAGCCAGGAGGGCCCTGGGGCTTTCTCTAGCTCCAGTGTCTGTGTGTGTGTGTGTGTGTGTGTGTGTGTGTGAACAGGAGGGCCCTGGGGCTTTTTCTAGCTCCAGTGTCTGTGTGTGTGTGTCTGTGTGTGTGTGTGTGTGTGTGTGTGTGTGTGTGTGTGTGTGTGTGTGAACAGGAGGGCCCTGGGGCTTTTTCTAGCTCCAGTGTCTGTGTGTGTGTGTGTGTGTGTGTGTGTGTGTGTGTGTGTGTGTGTGTGTGTGTGGCAACAGGAGGGCCCTGGGGGTGGCTGCCCAGTCAGTGGAACCAAATCAGTAAACCCCAGGTTCAATAAGAGACCCTGCCTCAAAAAAGAACATGGAGAATGATGTCCATCTCTGGCTTCCACATGAATGCACACACTCCCCATGGACACACACAGGCATACAGTCACAGAAACACACAAGAAATCCCTTGGGACCAGAAAGATGGTTCAGTGGGTGAAGGCACTGGCTGCCAAGCCTGATAGCCCAAATCTCACCCCTGGGACTCACATTGTGGAAGGAGAGCACTAACTCCTACCCATTTTCCTCTGATGGCCACATGCATGTGGTGGCATTTGCATACCCTCCTGCATGTGTATGCACGTGTGTACATGCATGCACTCACACACACACACACACACACACACACACACACCCTGCATATACACACACACCACACATACACACCACACACACACACACACACCACGCATACACATACACACACTGCACATACACACTGCACATACACAAACACACATATGCACACAGATGCTACACACACACACCACACATACACACACATAAATAAGTAAATAAACGAGTGTAATATTTTAAAAACTCTAAAAAGAGTAAAGTAATTCCCTTGGTTCAAGGGTCCTGGTGGTGTACTTCTGCAATTTCATCACTTGGAAAGCGGAGGCAGGAGGATTATGCGTTTGAGGCCAGCGTGGGTTGCACTGTGCGTTCCAAAGTGTATTGCAAAGATCAATACCGTCTTCTGTTTAGCTGTCTGTACACTGAGGAACACCTTTGAGTTATTGTGGACAGTACGACCATTTATATTAAGTGTGTGTTGACATATCGCTTAAGTTTTAAAAAAAAATCATGTTTATCTCTGTATGTTTTTGCGCATGTGTAACGATACACACTCGGAGGCTAGAGAGTTCTTTTTTCTGCCATGTGGGGTCCCAGAGATCAAACTCTCTGGGTTGTCAGACTTGGTGTCAGGTACCTTTTCACACTGAGCAGCCTTGCCAGTCCCTTTCAATATATTTTGGGTATATTCCTGACAGTGGAATTTCTGTATCATATGGTAATTCTATATTTAGCTTTTTGAGGAGCCATCCAGCCAGGCCTGGCTCTGTGGTTAGTGCAGTAGAGATCTGGTCGACATCTGCTGTTTGGACTGAAGGATTGATGATGAAAAGCCTATAGTGGATAGATGGACATTTGGAAAGGAAGGCAGGAAGCCAGGTAGATGAAGGGGTGGCGTGCCGGATGGCTCTCTGACCCTAACACTTGGCTTTTCCCCTCCTCTATTCCAGGGTCCCCCCAGTTACGCCTGGTGGCTGGACCCAGCAAGTGCTCTGGGCGGCTGGAGGTATGGCATGATGGACGCTGGGGGACAGTTTGTGATGACAGCTGGGACATGAGAGACTCGGCTGTGGTGTGCCGGGAGCTGGGCTGTGGGGGGCCTCTGCAAGTAGACCCTACGGCAGGCCGCTTCGGCTGGGGCGCAGGCCCCATCTGGCTGGATGATGTAGGTTGTGTGGGGACCGAGGCTTCGCTCTCAGAATGCCCTGCTACTCCGTGGGGGAAGCACAATTGTGCCCACAATGAGGATGTCGGGGTTACGTGCACTGGTGAGAACACACTGGCCATCTTCTGGCTCTGGAAGGGCTTCCTAGAGGAAGGAACGGAGAGTAAGGGCAGCATTGTCTTGGCCCACTACATACTAAGTCCAAGCCTGTAGTGGGTAACTTTGCTCATATAACTTATTCAAATTCCCTGAGTCTGGCCAAAGTAAGAGGTAGTTAAAATCAATATTGGCAGTAGTGCATTTCCTCCATTTAAAAAAATGTAATTTATTTGTATTTTATGTACATTGGTGTTTTGCCTGCATGTATGTCTGTGTGAGGGTGTCGGATCTCCTGGAACTGGAGTTCAAACAGTTGTGAGCTGCCTGCCATGTGGGTGCTGGGAGTTGAGCTCAACCTCTGGAAAAGCAGCCAGGCGCTCCGAACCCCAGTCATCATCCTGGAGGCAGGGGTGGAGGTGGGAGGGGCAAAGTTACCCTAGCTTGTATGGGCATGGCTCGTCCTAAACATGTGGCCAAACAGAGAGAGAGCTTGGATAATGGTGACTCCAAGGACAGAGTTATCAGCTCTGCCTGCCTGTCTTCCAGGAGACCCACAGAAGGATCGGAAACAGGTAGGGGTGTGGCCTGGTAGACTTTGTGTCACTCTTGAGGTTGATGACTTTGAAAGGAGGGATAGTAGGGTATATGCCTGTAATCCAGCATTTGGAAGGCTGAAGCAACATGGTTCTTATGAGTTTAATGCTGAAAAGCCGGGCTGTGGTTATGTATGCCTTTAATCCCATCCCAGCACTCAGGCCAGAAGAGGGCATCAGATTCTCTGGGACTGGAGTTATAGACAGTTGTGAGCCAGGACATGGGTGCTGAGACTCAATCGCAGGTCTTCTGGAAGAGCAGGCAGTGCTCTTAACCACTGAGCCATCATGGGGATGTTGGTGGTTCGTGGTAAACTTACGAGAGTCCGCCATCATGGTTTCTATATTTTCTCTTTCCTCCCTCTCGGCCTCCTAGGGACCCGTGGCCTGGATACCATCTCAGACCCCTTCAGTTGGAGCTGGCTCCCTGGGCTGGGTAGAGATCAGGATGCCTGGCTCCCAGGAGAGCTGGCCACCAAGCCGTCCCCCAGTGTCACCTCCAGTGTGCTGGAGAAAACCACAAGGTCTCCAGGGAAGGCACCCAAGAGTACTAAGAAGTGGGTGCCTAAAAATGCAAAAAGACCAACCACTCACCCCCCTGGGATGGCAGCCACTAAACGCTCCAGGGTCTCAGGCACCCCAAGCACCCTAAACCTAACCCCACGTACCTCCGAGTTACCTAAAAGATTGACCACGGAGGCCCCCCGAAGACAGACGTCACGTACCACTGCAAAGCCGACTCCTAGGGTCCCCTGGGAGAGGACCTCAGAGACTGCAGCATCACCGTCCACTCATCCCCAAGACCTGACCTGGGAGGCCACCGTCACACAGATCCCCCAGTCCTCCTTGCAGCCACCTGGTGAAAGCCCAGAAGCTTCTCTGGAGCCATCCCAAGATCCAGCCCCCTCCCCATCTGCTGGAGCACCAGTGCCATCAGGTGAGTGGTGGAGGGAACAGCAGAGAAAGGGATTGGAACCCGCAGGACGCAGTCCCCTTACCTCCTAACCCGAGGGCCTCCCCCCACCCCAGGTCCTTTCCGGGTTCGTCTGGCTGATGGGCCCAACAGGTGTGCTGGCCGGCTAGAGGTGTGGCATGCTGGACTGTGGGGGACAGTCTGTGATGACAGCTGGGACCTTCGGGATGCCACAGTGGCCTGCTGGGAGCTGGGCTGTGGAAAGGTCCGGCCCCGAGTAGGCAAAACGCACTACGGCCCTGGGACGGGGCCCATCTGGCTGGATGACATGGGCTGTAAGGGCAGTGAGACCTCACTGAGTGACTGCCCCTCGGGGACATGGGGGAAGCACAATTGCGACCACGAGGAAGACGTGGTGCTCTCCTGCACTGGTACCAGGGAACGGGAACGTGAGGGAGGTTGAGGGGGTGGAGTCAGAGTGGGACGCGATGACGTGATGACGATGGAGTCTAAGGAACTGGCCAGAGGGGGTTCAGGGTGAGGGCATGTAAGGGTCGTTGCAGGGAACTCTGGAAGGGAAGTAAGTGGCAAGGACCCCAGATAGGGGGAAGGGACACATGCTACCTAGTCTCTCCCCAGGCTACACAGACGATGACGATTATCCCTCCTGGACTTGGGACCCCACTTCGGGAGAGGACCTGACCAAAGGGACCACTGCGGCCGCACCGCCCGGACATGCGATTTCCTGGGCCACCACTGGAAACCCGCAAGTCCCCTCTTCAGGAACACAGAGGCTTCCAGACACAGGTGAGGGGCTTGGCCGGGAACTTGTGTGGGTGCACAATGCATATGCCAAGGACGCCCTCTTCCACAGGGGCCCCAGGGGTCAAACCCAGGCTGCTAGGTTTGGCAGCAGGCACTGTCATTCATCGGGCCATGTGGCCCACCCTGTTTGTTTTTTGAGATGGTGTGTCAGGTATTCCCAGAGTGGCCTTGAGCTTGCTACGTAGCCGAGGTTTGCCTTGAGCTCCCGGTTCTTCCGCTTTCCCCTCCCAAGTGCTGGCATTACAGATGTATGCTACTGAGGTCAGCCACTACGGTCCTTCTAACTGAGCTGGCGGAGGCCTCCAAGGCCCTGCAGGCAGGCTTTCCCTGGATCTGCCCAGACGTCCTAAACGTGTCCCGTCCTTGGTCTTGACAATATTCATCTTCTCCAAAGTGGAATGAGGCATCATGTGCCTGAGAGGTCGGAGGGCATCAGCAAGTCCCCAGCGGCCAGGAAGTGGCTGTGACACAGCAGCCCGACCCCCTGATGCAGAGCATCCGTGGAAACGACCCAGAACCCTCAGCTTAGCGCCACCCTCAGCTTAGGGCACAGGCTTCCTACCCCAGCTATGGGGAAAGTGAGGAAATTCCTAGGGGCTCTGGCAGGCCATATCCTGTCCTTGTCGGTTGCAGCCCAGACACAGGCAGCACTAGTTCCCCTTCCCCCAAGCAGGTCACGGTCTGACACACAGCTGTCTGTGTGTCCCTCCACTACCCCATGGCCGCTGTCTCCCTGTTGTCTGCCAAGGTGGGCATCTCGAGTCACCCTGGTCCTGGAGCTGCCAGTGTGTCCTCTCGTCATCTCCCACCCAGCTGTCTTCCTGCTGGCGCTTCCTATGGCCATGGGCGCATCTCTCCTCCTGCACACTTTGCTCTCACACCCTTCTCCGTGTCAGCTCCTTGACTTTAACATCTGCACTTTGTACTGCATTTCTTCCCCCCTCCTGGTGTCTTTCTCCCATTGCATTCATTCCCACCCTCTCCCCCTCCTCATCTCCTCGTCCCCCCACCCCCAGGTCCCATCTCCATCTAGTTTCTCATATTTTCTTTCTCCGTTTTCCTTTAAAGTTCTATATTTCTCCCACTCCTTTAAAGTTTTTGTTTTAATCATTATTTTATGCGTATGGGTGTTTTGCGTGTCTGTGCTCCATGTGCGTACAACTCCCGCAGAGGCCAGAAGAGGGCGCCAGAGCTCCGTGGCTGTGAGCTACCACGTGAGTGGGGGCAGTCAAACCTGTGTCCTCTGGAAGAGCAGCCAGAACTCATAACCACAGAGCCCTCTCCAGCCTCTCCTCCCTTTCTTTTGCTTTTCTTTTTCAATTTTTTCCAGACAGGGTTTCTCAGTGTATCTTTTGCCAATCCTGGAACTCACTCTGTAGACCAGGCTGGCCTCGAACTCACAGCTCCACCTGCCTCTGCCTCCCTGAGTGCTGGGATTGAAGGCGAGCGCCACCAACACCTGGCTTTTGATATGTTCTTTTATAGCCCAGGCTGGGATTGATTCACTATGTGGCTGAGGCTGGCCTTGGTTCCCTGCCTGTACCCCCAAAATACTGGAATTACAGGCATGTGTTACTACATATACCCCATCTTCTTTTTGGTCAGCTCCTGTCATGTTCTGTGTCACGCTTTCTGTGTTTTTTTTTTTTTTTTTTTTTTTTTTTCTTCCACTGGAACTCCGCCCTTTGTCTCACAGCCCTCATTACAGAGAGCGAGGTGACGCTATTTCTGCCTTTCGATCACTGTTTCTTCTCTCAGTCTCCTCGCTCATTTCTTGCTCTCCACTTCTGTTAGCGATCACTGCCCCTGTCCGTGTATCTCTCTGCCTGTCGGGGCTGGGAGGATCATCCTGTATCCTTTCTCGAGCCCAGCAAGCACCTTCAGGCCCGGCTGGGCAGGTACCTGCGCCTCTGCCCCGCGCCTCTGCCCCGCGCCTCTGCCCCGCGCCTCTGCCCCGCGCCTCGCCTCGCCTCATTACAGCACAGAGTGCTACGCATTTTGATTGGCCACCAGGATCCAGCCCTGCCACCTGTAGAGTAGTCTAGCAAGGCTCAGGGACTTGCGACTTGGACCGGGCAGCATCTCGTGCTGGGATTAGGGTTGATCACTGGGAAGCGGGGACCGGAAATGATCTCTTAGAGACCTGGTTCCCCGACTGGGTGTGTCTGGAGGTCCAGAACCTTTGTTCTGTGCTGTGGGGGCTGTGTTCCTGTCCCTCAGCGCCCCCTCGTGGTGGAACTGACCACATGCGAGATCACCCGCCAGAGGCAGCTAGTCCCTGAGGCAGGGGGATCTTCTCCTGGGGGAAATGAATACAGGATTACAAATGGTGCAAAGGGACTCTCGGGACAGTTCCATGTAGCAAGGGTTAGGAGAAGGTGTGCGAGTGTATGTCCCTGCAATGTAGGACAGTGCATGTGGAGGCCAGAGGACAACTTCAGAGGCCGTTCCGCAGGTACTGTCTAAATCTCGTGTTTGTGAGTCAGGGTCTGTCGGTGGGCTGAAGCTCGCCCACAAGTCTAGGCTGGTGGTTGGTAAGCTTGGGAGATTCTCCTGTCTGTTTCCCTAGCACTGAGATTAGGAGAGCACGCCAAGTTTTTTATCTTTTTTAAACGTGTGCTCCGGAGCAAAGCAAACGCTTTACACACCGAGCTATCTCCCAACGCTGCTTTGTTTGCCTTTGAAACCATGTTATTCCATAGCCCAGGCTGCCTTGGGAGTCCAGTACCGTCGCCCGGGCGTTGAACTCTCAGAGGCAGGATTGCAGGCAGGCACCACGTTGGATTCGGGTAAAGTGTTACAAGTCTGGGTTCTGACTCACTCAGCCTAGACCCCTAGGGTACTGGAGGGAGCTGTGTGACTACGTGTCCCGTTCCGATGTGTAGAATGCCCGTGAACCCACGCGGAATGAGAAGTGTTGTCGGTAGAGAGCTGTACAACAGCCCAGCGGTGCAGGATCCCAAGGTCATTGTCATTGGAATGACAATGTGATATCACTCACCTGCAGGGGAGACTGTGTGTGCCGTGGCACATGTGTGGACGTCAGAGGACAACTTGTTTTCTGTTTCCTCTGTATGGGTTCTGGGGATAGAACTCAGGTCGTCAGGTATACAGCATCACAATACCTGCTGAGTCATCTCCTCACTGCCCCCCCCTGGGGGGGCGGGGCGGTTCTCAGAGGCCCAAAGGCCTTGGGAGAAAACCTGCATAGTCACAGGGCTAGGGATTTTTTTTTTTAATATTTATTTTATGTCTGAATGAAGGTGCACGCCTTTGATCCCAGCACTTGTGAGGCAGAGGCAGGTGGATCTCTGTGAGCTAACCTGGTCTCCATAGACGTTCCAGAACCAGAAATACGTAGAGACCCTGTCTCCAAAAAAAAACAAATTAGTTTATTTGTCATGCAATGTGTGAACACACACACACACACACACACACACACACACACACACACACACCACACTGCCCAGCAAGGCCAGGAGAGGACATCGTATCTGAATTTGGAGTTATAGGCAGTTGTGAACTGTCTGAAGTATGTGCTGGGAACCCAACTTGGGTCCTCTGCAAGAGCGATAGGATAGATACTCTCCCACCCCAACACAGGTCGGCTTTAAGCTCAAGAAGTGCCTACATTGATGTCTCTGGTCATTATGACATCTTTACAAATCTAGTGGCTTAAAAACCCAACCTCACTTTCTTCATCTTCCATAGGTCAGGATGCTTGGGTCTTGCTGAGCCAAGGTCAGGGTACTGGCAGCGCTGGTCCCTATGGAACAATCGCCCTCTCCACTTCCCCAGACACAGTTCCTCCCTTTTCCAAAGCCAGCAATGACAACACCTCTGCCCTTAACCATATCTTTATTTTTTTGTTCACTTCAGCCTGGAAAGGTTTCTGTACTCCAAAGATTTATAAACTTGGGCAATTTAGGTTTTCTTTTTATTGCTTATTCATCCATTTATTCTTTATTTATATTTATTTGTGTGTGTGTGTGTGTGTGTTTGTGTGTGTGTGTGTGTGTTCGTGTGGGACAGCATGGTAGTTCAGTAATTATGAGGGTTTGTGCACATGGTCAGGGGCCTGGGGGAATGGAAGTAATGTATGTATTTCCTATATAAGATAATTAATTTCATTAGCTTCTGCTTGTAGTAGCCAAGAGCATCCTGATTGATGGCCAAGGTGACACAGGTTGTTGAGGAGGCTGAGTGATGAGCTAGTCCCTGCTGTGGTCATTTGCCAGTGGGGAGGAAGGTGGAAGGAAAGACTCAGCTCTCTTTCTCACACATCTGCAGATGACCAGGGTAGTTATGAGCTCTCCCGGACATGGGATTCACCTACTCGAAGGGGTGTGCCCAGAGGGACCCCCACCACAACCAAACCCCGACCCACTGTCACCAGTGGCACCCGCAAGAGTCCAGGCCACCCCTTCCCAGCTCCGAGGGCCCGTGCAGACACAGGTGAGGCATGTGAAGAGCTGAGGGGTGCAGCGATGGGCTCCAAGTCCCCAGGGGTGACCCAGCAGGGGATAGCCTACAGCAAGGAGTCATTAGCTAGAGTAGAGACGACTTGCCTGAGGGGATTAGAACAAGCAGCACACACTGACACTGAAGACCAGACTGGCCTCAAACTCACAGAGGTCCCCCTGCCTCTGCCTCCCAAGTGCCCTAACTTTCCTTTCTTTCTTCCTTCCTTCCTTCCTTCCTTCCTTCCTTCCTTCCTTCCTTCCTCCCTCCCTCCCTCCCTCCCTTCCTTCCTCTCTCTCTCATTGTTATTATTATTATTATTATCATCATTATTATTATTATTGGGAGGGAGGACCTGGGGATCTAAGTCAAATTGCCAGGCTTTGTGCTAGGCACTTTTACCTCTTGAGTCTGCCAACCCAGCATCTAACATTTCTCTTCATGGTCCTGACACCAAACCCAGGGCTCTGTGCCCACTGGATTAGTGTTCTATGGTTCACTGCATCCTAGTAAATTCCATTAGTGCTTAATGGGCAGATGCCAGGGATGGTGCTAAACACCACAGCGCTTGAACTATTCCCGCAGCAAAGCCACGCAGTCCAGAAATGTCAGCAGATCTATATTGTGCGAGTCACTGTGGCAAATCAGAAAGTGGTAGACAAGGATTCCTCCAGGATTCCTCCCTACTTGTGTCCGTGTACTTCCCCTCAGAGACCACCAGGTGGCGGCGGGGACCTCACAGGGGGAGAGGAGGAGGGCACTAGGGCCTGGTGAAGTCTGCCGGTGACCCATGATGTCACGGAGACCTTTGCCTTCCCATTGGTCAGCTCTTCAAGGGGCGTTGCGGGACACGGTGGGCAGGGCAAACTGACCTCAGACCGATCGGCTCCCCGTTTCCTTCTCCTCCAGGTTCCCCAAGGAAGCCAAAACCCGAGCACCGGCTGCTGCGGCCCACGTCAGCCAGGACAGCACCCACCACCTCATCCCCAGCTCCCTACACCTCGCCAGGGCTTTCTGGCTCAAGGTCACAGTTCATCCCATACAGGGCCTCCGAACGGGGGAGGACCACAGGCCCTCCCAAAACACCTCCACCCACCCCGGGACAACCTCTGACTACCCCTGACTTCGCTTCGCCCGCGTCTGATGCCAGTTTGCCTCCCAGTGGGATCCCCGAGCCTTCTCGCAGCCCAGCATCCACCTCCTCCCCCAAAGGGCTAACCTCTGGCTCCGCTGCGCCATCAGAAGGGACCAGCCTTTCCCCTACCTCAGAGCTGACCCCGGGATCCGACACAAACCCAGATTTGGGCACAACATCCAAAATAGTGCCAGAGAGTTCTGGTTCCTCAGACCTCCCCATGAGCCCCGGGACCCCCCCAGAGCCATTCACAGCCCCTCACTCCACCACCACCCCTGAGCTCACCACCACCCCCGAGCCTACCACCACCCCTGAACTCACCACCACCCCCGAGCCCACCACCACCCCCGAGCCCACCACCACCCCCGAGCCCACCACCACCCCCGAGCTCACCACCACCCCCGAGCCCACCACCACCCCCGAGCCCACCACCACCCCCGAGCTCACCACCACCCCCGAGCTCACCACCACCCCCGAGCCCACCACCACCCCCGAGCCCACCACCACCCCCGAGCCCACCACCACCATCCCTCAACTCACCACATCTCATCTTACCATGACCCCTCAACACACCACAAACCCTCAGTTTCCCAGGACCTCTCACCCCACCACAGTGCCTCAACCTCCCACCAACCTGACTGATGCTCCCTCCATCCCCACCAGCCCTGTGAAGTCCTTTCCATCCTCCCTGGAGACAGGCCTTCCCTCTCGCACTCCAGAACCAAAGGACAAGCCTAGCCCGCACCCAGAGCTGACCTTTGTGGGAGTCCCTCCCACAAACACATCCCCGATACAGAGCCGAGAGCCCTCTCCAGCCTCCGAGTCTGGCCCCTCCAGGCCCTCTCCAGCCCCACGCATGGACCCACTGTCCACAGAGGCCTTCAAACCACCCAGAATCCAGAGTTCCAGATCAACCTCTCCATCTATCCCCGACCTTCACCTCTCCTCTATGGCTCCCCCGTTGGACCAACCTCCCCCTGACCATCTTACTCAGGGGCCACCCCGCAGTCACAACCCAGGTCCCCTGGGGCCCTGTATGGCCCCCATGCCCCCGGTAAGGGTCATGGCTTGTGAGCCACCTGCCTTGGTGGAGCTGGTGGCAGCTGTGAGGGAGGTGGGTGACCAGCTGCAGAGGCTGACTCAGGTCCTGGATCGAGACCGGCAGGAACGCCAAGTCCTGGGGCTGGGCCTGATCCAGTTGGTAGAGGCTGCCCAGGGCCTGGGGCAGCTGAGTGAGACTGTCAAGAGACTAGCAGAAGCGGCCTGGCCCCCCAGCACACCTGCGCCCACCATCACCACCACGGAGGAGGAGAGGCCTCTGAGGGGAGACGTGTGACCCACTCTGAAATCTGGGGTGCTAAAGATGCTCTCAAGAAAACAAAAACCAAAGTATCTACCAACAAAACATGGGCGTTGTTACTGGGGGGAGGGGGGACCCTGGAGGGACAGAATCACAAAGTTGACCCTGACTTGTCCATGCCACACGTGCTGCAGTAGCAGTGATGGCGGCAATGCTGAACATGATGAAGGTAGTAGTTGTAGCCACTGGTGATGGTGATGGTGATGGCGGATGATGGTGATGACGAGTGATGGTGATGATGGGTGATGGTGATGGGTGATGATGATGATGGGTGATGATGATGGGTGATGGTGATGGGTGATGATGGTGATGGGTGATGATGATGATGGGTGATGATGATGGGTGATGGTGATGGGTGATGATGATGGGTGATGGTGATGATGGGTGATGGTGTTGACAGTGATGATGGTGGGGGGCTTATAGTGATGGTCATGGTGATTGTTGATGGTGTTGATAATAAAGGTGACGGGGACAGTGATGATGGGATGCTGATGGTGATGATGTGATGTTAGTGACAATGAGTGTGTTGACCAAGACGGAGTGGTGGTATTGATGGTGTGGTAATGAAGGTGGTGACTGAGTGTCGATGGTGGTGATGGTGTTAATGGTGATGGTAAAGGCAACTGGGAGTGGCGATGGTAACTGACAATCGTGTTAATGTTATTGGTGGCGGTGATGGTGACTATAATGGTGACTAGGAATAATGAAGGTGGTGACGATGGCAGGAAGTGGGATGACAGCAGTGGGTGATGGTGAGTGATGATGGTAATAGAGGAGACGTGACAATGACACTGATATGCTAGCAATGCTGGTGATAGCATTGCTCATGCTGGCTGCGACCGTGATGACCCCTGACAGTGATGGATTTGTGCCAGCGGGAAGCTGCTTTAGCCGTGCTGTGCCCAGCTTTACGGACAGAGCACATGCTGGGACATGGCCGTGTATGCCTTTAACCCAGCACTCGGGAGGCGGAGGCAGAGGGGGTCTCTGTGACTTCAAGGCCAGCGCCAGCCTGGTCTACAGAGTGAGTTCCAGGATGGCCAGGGCTGTTACACAGAGAAGCCGGGTCTCAAAAAACAAGAAGAAAAAGCAAAACAGAGCATATGGTCCATAAGCCTGAATGGGTGGTGTAGCATCATGGTCACAGGAACAAACACTTCCCAGTACGCCCGTGTCAGCCTCTGCAGTGGACCTCAACCTTCCTAACTCTGTGGCCCTTGAATACAGTTCCTCATGCCGTGGTGACCCCAACCATAACATCGTTTTGATCTCTGCTCAATAACTGTGATTTTGCTACTGTTACGAACCATCATGTAAACATCTGATACACAGGATGGTCTTAGGCAACTCCTGTGAAAGGGCAACCAGACACACAGGTTGATTGAGAGCCGCTGGTTTGGAGGCCGGCTGTTACCCCATCTCCATTACCACCGGCTGGGGAGGGTTCCGTTCCCAGGGCTCAGCAGAGGAGGAGATAGATAACACTCAGCGCGGACGCCGGGAGGAGCCCTTGCTAGGGGTAGTCCTGAGCCAGCTGCCAAGCCTCCTACTCTGTCCCCCACCTATAAATGGGGATAATAATAGAGTATGCCTCATGGCCATGCGGAGACGGCTGGATGGTAACGCTGTGTTTCTGAGGGTGCTTAGGCTCTCAGCATATGAGATGAGTGCCTGTTCCCTGATCCCCATCTTGTGCTTGGCAACCCAAGCCTGTCCACTCCAGGTCCTTCTGAGAGAAGGTCTCATGCATGTAGCCCAATGTAACCTTCCATTTAGTATGTCGTGGGTGCCCTTGAGTTCCCACCCCCTAGCCTGTACCTCCGGAGTGCCAGGATTACAGATGTACTGCACCACACCTGCTTCTAGGCGCCATTGTGGGTTGAACCTAGGGCTCCATGCATGCTGGACAAGCATTCTGCCAACTGAACTTCATTCCCAGCTCAGGGGACTTGCTCTTCAGATAGTATTACATGGCCACTGGACTGGAGTCTAGGCCCGTATACCTCTGGGATTTTTATTCCTTTCTCACAGCCTCAGTTTTCTCTGCTGTAAAATGGGAACATTAACCACATCAAGGGGTAAGGATTACCTATGAGTTAGTTCGTGTATGGACAGAGATGGTATGCGACATACTCCCACTTACCAAGAATGAGCCCAGAGCTAGTGAGATGGCTCATTTGGGAAGACACTTGCTGTGTAAGCCTGGATGATCAGGGTTTCATCTCCTGGACCTGAAGTAATGGGGGGAGAGAGCCAATTACCATAAGTTGTCCTCTAACTTCCATATATGTCCCCATCCACTCTGACTTTGTCCCGGGTTCCAGATGAGGACGTTCATGACTTCCTCTGCCTTAGTGACCCAAGCAGGTCCCTTCCTATCCTTACTAAACCCAGGGCTAGCTCAGAAGACACCACCCAACCCCGCCCCACCCCCTTGCACTCCTGTTTCTGACCCCTGCAGCCTTGGCCAGGAAACTGGTCTCTCCTCCTCTTCCCAGATCACGGCTCAGAGGTCACAGAAGGTGATGGAGCCTGGTGCCCCTGCAGTCCTGCAAAGGCCAGCAGGGTCCAGTTACTGGTTTGGGCAGGGAGTGGGGTCCGGGGGTCTTGATGGATGGACACTCTGATCTCCACAACAGGCAAAGGCCTGTGCAGGGAACTCTATGGTCCTCAGATCTCCTTAAGCCAGAGACTTAGATAACTGCTGACATCTAACCTTGGGAGAGTAGGGCTTCTGCTGCCTTCCCCTTCCTGTCCTGGCTCATTGGGGTGTCAGAGAGCAGTGCCCCAGCTTGGAAGAAACCGTTTTCCATATCCCTGGGTGGGATCAGGTGGACCCTAGCCATGGGTCATCTCTCCGAAAGTGCCAGAGAGCCCAGCTTGGGGTGCAGCCTTTGGCCTCTCTGCAAACCAGAGGTGCGTGGGTGTGTGATGGGTGTTCTAGTCCAAGGTCTCTCCACCCCTGTTACCTTCTGCCAGCCCCAAACCAGCGGGTACCTAATTACTCAGTCATTCTATCCCTGTTTGGCTGGGCAGCTAAGCCCAAACATCTGGCCCCGGGGCCTGCAGCCAAGATGGGTAGCCAACCCCACCCGCTGCTGGCCCTGACCCTCGACACCTCCCTCAGGACAGCTGAGCTGCATGTCTGCTTGCCAGCTTGTGACTTGCCCAGAACAGTAGCTGAATAGGACTAGCAAACTCAGCGGGTGTAGATAAACTCCAAACTCGAACTCCATTAAACACACCAACAACATAGACACACACCACACACACATGCACACACATACATACACCACATGCCACACACACACACATCACATCAATTAAATGTGTATCAGTCATTATCCACCTGGGATATGACTGTTGGTAGAGGAAAGTCTAAAGAATAGAGTGGATAAATAGTGATGCCTGGAAATCCATCAGAACACCGGATGCGTACTGTAACACCGCACCCTCACACCCCTTACAACCTGGAGTGTGTCGAGGAACAGTCAGCATCCATCTGGAAGCCGGTCAAATCATGACCTATGTCTTAGCCCATCTAGTTCACCTGGGGCTGGGGATGCATCTCAGTTGGTAGAGTGCTTTCTTAGCATGCACAAGGCCCTGAGTTCAATCTCCAGCATGGCATAAAAAAGTGTAGTGGTTTGTGCCTGTAATCCTCAGCACTAGGGAGATGGAGGCAGGAGGATTAAGAGTTGAAGGGCATCCTTGGCTCCATAGGAAGTTTGAAGTCAGCCTAGCTTACATGAGACAGAAAAACAAACAAACTTTTCTATGAGAAGGGCCTTCCTTCTGCCAGGTGGGGCCCGGGGATGGAAGCCAGTGGTTGGGTTTGGTGGCAACGCCTTACTCCCTGAGCCCTCTCACTGGCCCCAGACGATGCTGAAAAGCGCGCTCCAGTGTGTGAGGGGCACCGCTTGTCACACCCTCGCCTGTCTGTCCCATAACTGTGGCCCGCGTTCTCTGGGCTAAAGCGCTTCTTGCTTGGCTTTCCGTGTTAACCAATCAGGTTCCACAACTCAGGGAGGGGTTGAAGGCCTCGGTGATGTAACTGTATCCCTCTCTCTGCCTCACACTCAAACAGCCCCGCATTTTCCTCCCAACCCGGGCTTACTCACGCCCACTCTCATCCATTTTCTCACACCCTCGCGCGCCCCGATTTCGTGGTCACACCGTGGCTTGCTCAGCGGCTTCTCACATCCATACTCTCATATATACCCTCTTGTTTGTGTCCACACGCACACACTCTTACACACTCAAGTTCACGCCCACTCCCACATGCCGGCTCTCATGTTGACGCCCGAGGATAGTCACATCCATTCCTAATCCCATGCCCTCAAACCGCATATTCACGCACACATTCATGATCCTGCACACGCGGCATGCATAAATACATTTATACCACACACTCATGTGCACGCTCATCTACACGCACACACATATAAGCACACGTCTTCGGGCCTACCCCACATCCCAGAGTCACACTCCTGCTCATGTGCACGCCCGTGCACACACCCACACACTCAACTCTCCATTCACACTCACCTGGATGGATCATGTTCACACTCGCTCTTACACACCCGTGTTCACTCTTGCAGTACAATCAACCTCTCGTGTTCACGCCTGCCCTTACCCTCACACACATACTCATGTTCACACATATCCACGCTCTACACACAGTGAACACTCTTACACGAACACACACACATCACACTCTTGTCTACTCTCACACTCAGATGCACACGCCTGGCACACATGGGCAGACTTTTCACTCCCACCTGCACTTTATATTTGCACTTATTTTCACACCGCCCAGTTCACTCTTGTACATATGCACACTCATGTTCACAGCCACCTTTACATACAACCACACTGATGATCACGTTAGCCCAGCAATCACCTCCACATCCACATATGTACACTCACACGTGTGTGCTCACACTCACTTCCACGTGCACAAACACTATCATAGCCACATGTACACTTGGTCTTACACCCCACACACCCACTCACTCTCCCCTCCCGCATCCACACTTGCACTCTCACAGAACCACATTTGTGAGCACACTGGTCCTGGCACCTCTACACTTACTCCTGTACTCATGTCCTCGTGCTCACGTGCACGCACATCCACACTTGTTCACATCACGCATGCATTTCACCCACTTTCACAGTGTTGACTCCTGCACACACAAGCACAATCCCATAGTCACACCCACATTCACACTCACACACCTCTGCATTCATGCACACTCCCAAGCCCATCCTTCCTCACGCTCACACACTTCTGCATTCACGCACACTCCCAAGCCCATCCTTCCTTGAACACTTACGCATCCAAGCTCCTGCGATCGCTCTTGCACTCACTGTGCCACACCTCTCACACACACTCACATTTCTTGTGTGCACACTCACTTGCACACACATTCTCACGTTCGTCCATGCTGTTGTGGCTGTGGCTGCACACCCCACCAGACACACACACCCCACTGTGGCTGCACACACACACACACACACACACACACACACACACACACACACACACTCATCCACCCCCTCCTTTCAGCTCAACAGCAGGGGTGCTGCTGGGATTTGAGTTCCAGTTCTATTACTGGTGTGTGTGTGTGTGTGTGTGTGTGTGTGTGTCTGTGTGTGTGAACTCTGCTGTTGTGTGGCCACACCACAGCCCCAAAAGTGAAGTAGGGAAAGAGCCAGGGACCCCTTTGTCATGCCGAGGAGTCATCAGTGAGCAGGGAGTGGGTGAGCCCTGCCCTCGAGCTGAAACGGTGCAGTGAGCATTGCTAATTAGTGTTGTCCTTCCCCTTGGACCCTTCTTGTCCCTTAGGTCAATGCTTGTCATTATCACCTTCCAGCTAATCCTCAGCTGCCACCACCAATTAACGGGCACACAGGCGCCCCTGTGCCCCCTGCCCTTCTCCAGGTTCCCTGTTACCCTCATCCCAGGCACCTTCCGTTTTTATGGGACACATTCCTGGCCTAATTGCTCACACTATTTTAGATCCATGGAGGAGGTGGCAGGAGATCTTGATGAAGCTCATTCGCCTTTGCTGTCCCCAAGTATCCTTTAAAGGTCCGTCCCTCTAAGGCGCCAGGATAGCAGCTGTCATCCCGACTGCATTGGCTGGAACCCAGAGTCCAAGGGTCCTTGGGGTCATTTCACAGGCGGGCGCACATGCTCTGCCAGCCCCCTCCCAGGCAGCACCTCGTAGCCACAGCAGGGGCACTGGGGTGTGTGCAGGGGGCTGGGGAGCCAGTGACACGCGATCCATCCCGAGTTGTAGCCTTGCTCCAGGCCTGCAGCCAAGCAGGGCACCGAGAGGAAGAGAGGGTGTTTGCAAACAAGGTGGCTGCCAAGAAGGGGCTAGGATGGGGGTGGGAGGGGCGAGAAGGGTGGGGAGGGACCAGATGGGTGAGGACTGGCTGGGGCTCCTGTCTGACCTGCCTTACCCGGCTGTCTTACACAAGCGCATGCATGCAAAGTTGAATAGCCAGCAAACCACAGAGGTCTGCCTGCCTGCCTCTCCCTCCTCAAAACCGGTATGAACTCAGGTCCCCATGCTTCCCTAGCAAGCTCTTTTCCAACTGAGCCATCTACTCAGCCAGGCAGGACCATGTTTCTCACTGCACAAACTCCGAGGAGAATAGAGTCTTAGAAATACATGGCTCACGGGACTGGGAATGTGGCTTGGTTGTTGGGATGGGTGTTCAGCACACAGAAAGCCCTGGGTTAGAATATTAGCTTTGCATACACCCAGCACTCAGGAGGTAGGGACAGGCAGATCAGGAGTTCACTATGTAGCTCAGCCACATAGTGACTTCGAGGGCAGCTTGGGCCATGTAAGACCATGTCCAAAAAAAATGGGGGAGGCAGTGGTGGTGCACACCCTTAATCCCAGCATTCAGGAGGCAGAGGCAGGTGGATCTCTGTGAACGAGGCCAGTCTGGTCTACAGAGAGAGTTCCAGGACAGCCAGGGCGACATAATGAAACTCTGTGTTATAAAAATGAAAACAGAACAAAAATTTAAAAACCGGGCAGGTGAGATGGCTCAGTAGGTAAAGAAAGGTACCCGCCACTAAGCCTGTCAACACGATGGAACCACAGCTTCTGCAAGTTGCCCTCTGATCTCTATAGGCATGCTGGGGCGTGAACATACAATGAAGAATTCCTTTTAAAATTAAAAGCTAAATAGCTGAGCCGGGCAGTGGTGGCGCACACCTTTAATCCCAGCACTTTGGAGGCAGATGGATCTCTGTGAGTTCGAGGCCAGCCTGGTCTACACAAAGAAGTGAGCTCTAGGACAGGCTCCAAAGCTACAAAGAGACCTTGTCTCCAAAAACTAACTAAATAAATGAAAAGCTGCCCAAACAATATTTAGATACCTGCCGTCACAGGCTCCATGTATGAGCGACCCAATGGGAGTCCTCACCCAAGCAGCACTTCTCCGTCTCCCGCCGTCTCTGTGGGCGCCTCTCTCTCTCTCTCTCTCTCTCTCTCTCTCTCTCTCTCTCTCTCTCTCTCTCTCTCTGTCTCACTCTTTCCCCATTCACTTTTCCCTTTCCTGAGTGGACAGAGTCACAGCACAGGACCTAGTTGCCAGGGGGACTTTATTTGCAGAGGACAGCTGAGGCAAAAGTGTATCTCACACGGTGGGGGTGTGGTGTGATGGTGTGGGAGGGTGTGGCATGGGTGTGTCGGTATCCTGGCACGCAGGTGGGTAGGAGAAAAAAGCCGGAGCCCATCTGAGTGCGGTGAAGCCCTTGAGAGAAGACGGGATGACAAAGTCAGGAAACAGGTGTGTCTGCTTATTTGGTTGCCTGCTGCTGGCTGGGCAAAGCCGCCCCTCACCCTCTAGGAGGTTGCACAAGCAGAAGAGGTCCATCGCACACCACGAACATCATAGAGGAGGGGTCTAGGATCGTGCTGTCCAGGTGGCCGTCTTACCTGGGGCGTGTGGGGAGGGGGGCAATCTGAGGTGGGTAGGACAGTGCGCAGCTATGCAGAAGAGCTGAGCACAGTGCTTGCCTGTCACCCCAGGACTCGGGACTCTGAGGCAGGAGGATCCAGAGATCAAGACCGAAGACAGCAAGATGGCGCCCGTAGGAAAAGCGTCTGACCACTGATAAAAGAACTCGGTTCTGGGCCCCAACGTGGAAGGACAGGACTGACTCCTAAAAGTCCCGTGATCTTCACACAACAGGCATGTGTGTGTGCATAAAGGAGAGACAGACTACACACAGGACAGACAGCAGAGAGATTGCAAACAGACAGGAGGCCACAGCCAGGCAGCACAGGCTAAGCAGGTCTCGGCTCCCCCTTTGCAGCCTTGTGGCTTCCTCCCTACCCGTCTTCCCTCAGGTCCTTTGCCAGTTCCTCAGCCTCCCCCTCCCTCTGTCTCCAGGGTTGGCCTAGGTAGCCCTTGATGGAGCTCACAGGGCTCCTCTTCCTGGGGTGAGGGTCTAGCAGCCCCCACAAGAGAGTGTCTGCCTCGGGTGACAGGCCGTACCAGGGCTGTGGCCGGTCTTGGGGCTGGCCCGAGGCCTGCCAGATGAGGAAGTCCTCAAAGAAAGGGTCAGCCTCCACCAGGGGCTGGTCCCAGGGGAAGTAGCCAGTAAGAAGGCAGAAGATCAGGACTCCCAGAGCCCAGGCATCCAAGGCGGGTTGGATGGGTAGCCCCTCGGGGAAGGGCGGTGGGGCACACAGCTCAGGGGCAGTGTAGGGGATGGGCGGCCCAGTGAGTCGGAGCAGGGTCCCTCGGGGCCGGGTGTGGCCAAAGTCCGTCAGCTTGACTCGATGGCAGTCTGGGTCACACACCAGCACGTTCTCCGGCTTCAAGTCCCGGTACACCAGGCCGTGGGAGTGAATATGCTCCAGGGCTGAGGCCAGCTGGTCTGCACAGCGCTGGGTCGCTGGCTGGGGAAGACCCACCTGTAGGGGGGGATGACAATGAATGTCTACTTCTCCCCAGCTGCTGAGGGGAGCTGGAAAGCTAGGGCTTCTTTTCAACCCCAGGCACAGGCCGGAGGAAAGCTGAGAAGGTTAACAAACAGGTCATGCCGATGAGGCCGGTGAGCCTTGAGAGATTTGTGAGGCCTAGTGTGAGCTCGTCAGGCCTGCCAAGTGTTGTGTGTGTGTGTGTGTGTGCGTGCGTGCGTGCATGCGTGTGTGTGTGTATGTGTGTGTGTGTGTGTGTGTGTGTGTGTGTGTGTGTGTGTGTAAGGGCTTTGAGCCTGTAAGGCCTACTTTGAACCTGTGACTCTTACAAGTTGCTTGAGGCCTAGTGTGAACTGTGAGTCCCTGTGAGCTAGTTCAGCCTGCAGGCTCTGTGAGCTTGTGGGGCCTACGGAGGGGGATGAGGGCGGGAACTAGCATGAGTCTAGTGTGAGCTGTGAGGGACAGCGTGAACTGTGAAGCCTGTAAACTGCTGAGGCCTGAGCCTACAAGTCTGTGCGCTTGTGTGGACGAAGAGGCCAAGTATGAGCCTCTGGTGTGACCTGGAGAGATAAGAGAGCTCTAGTGGGAACTGACGGGCCCCAGATGGGCTCCACTGAGCCCATGAGGCCTGGGAACTCCAGTAGGGCAGACTGTGGCCTTGTGAGGGTTGGCTAATTGCAATCAGACACAGGCAATGAAGTCTAAAGTGGCCAAATATTCTAGGGTTGGGATTAGAGGAGGACCTAACGCAATGGACATGACTCTTGGGGTTCATGCTGTTTGGAGATTCCTGTGAGCCCTGGTAAGGCTCAGGAGGACACACCCATGGCCCACCTACTCACCTTGGGCTGAATGAAGGTGATGAGCTCGCCGTGGAGAATGGGCTCTGTCAGGAAGCTGTAGGAACTGGCTGACTCGATGCCAATGCCATAGGCCGCCACGATGGCGGGATGCGTGCCGAGTGATAGGCCCACACAGAACTCATACAGGAAGCTACGGAGGGAAGTAGATGTCTTGGGGAGCTGCTTCAGTGCTAGGGGTGTTCCTGGAGTTGAGGGGGCAGATGCAGAGGTGGGTTAAGAGTTTAGGGTCATTAGGACTGGCTTTCTTTCTTTCGTTATTTATTTTTATGTGCATTAGTGCTTTGCCTGCATGTATGTTGATGTGAGGGTGTCAGATCTTGGAGTCACAGACAATAAGGAGCTGCCATGTGGGTTCTGGGATTTGAACCCAGGTTCTCTGGAAGAGCAGCCAGTGCTCTTAACCACTGAGCCATCTCATCAGAGGACTGGCTTTCTTTGTTTTCTTTCTTTCCTCGAGGACAGGGTTTCTTTGTGTAGTTTTGGGGTCTGTCCTAGAACTGGCTTTGTAGACCAGACTGGCCTTGAACTCACAGAGATCTTCCTGCCTCCTCTCCTCCCATCCCCTCCTCCCACCTCCCCTTTTCCCCCACCCCAATCCACCTTTCGGTTTCTGTTTAGAAAGGGGCATGCCTCCCGTGGGTGTCAACAAAGCATAGCATAGCTAGTTGAGGTAGGACTAAACTCCTCTCTTTGTATTAACGCTGGGCAAGGCAACCCAGCATAGGGAATGGGTTCCGGAAGGCCAGCTCAAGTGTTAGGGATAGGCCCTGGTCCCACTGCTAGGAATCCCACAGATAAACCAAGCTACACAACTGTCACACATATGTAGAGGGCCTAGGTCAGTCCTGTGCAGGCTGTGGGGGGGGGTTTGTTTGTTTGTTTTCTGAGGTAGGGTCTCACATATTCCAGCCTGGCTCCCTGCGTCCCCAAGGATGACCCTGAGCTCCTGACCCTCCCGTCTCACACCATGGCTGACACAAAGACATGTTTGCGTCAACTGGGGGAATACATACAGAGTACAGGGTATCAGGTCCAATTTAGGAGTCACGGTCCTAGTCCATGTAGAAACAACTTCCTAGAGTCTTCTTCCAAGGTAGGAACTTCTAGTGTGGAGCTTTTTGTTGGTTCTTAAGCACATCTACCACTGGGTTTTGTGTTGTACGATCAGGCAGGCTGCCTACTTTTCCCCTTTTTATTGTTGGGGATTGAACCTAGGGCCTTGGGAATGCTAGGCAAGTGTTCTACCACTGAGCCATTACCCCGGCCCCACAGCCCTCACTGGGGGATGCTAGGCAAAGGCTGTATGGAAAAACACTGCCTCTCCCTGCTCATTGTAAACTCTGGGCCCACCACTCATCCCTGAGCCACACCCCCAGCCTCTCATCGGTACTGGAGTCCCAAGCTATACCCTCAGACTTCTTTCTACTTTTTGCTATGGTGCAAGTTTTCACTGAGTTTTCTGGGTGCCTCGAATGAATTCTGCAGCCTCGGGTAGAGCTTCCTACTCCTTCAGCCTCCCGTATGGCTAAAATGACAGAGTCCTGGCTGCCTCTTTAAACAAACACTCAGTGGGCAGGGGTGGACACCTTTAATTCTAGCACTTGGAAGGCAGAGGCAGCCGGATCTCTATGAATTCCTGGCCAGCCTGGTCTACAGAGTGAGTTCCAGGAAAACTCCAGTGATCACTCAGAGAAACTCTGCTTAAGAAATAAAATAAAATAAAAAATACCCACCATTCAACTGTACACACTCCATCCTGAAGTGGCAGTGTGTCCTTCAGGTACCTTGGCTCCCCACCACTCTCTGGCTTTTGTGGTTGTTTTTGGCCACATTGGGCATTGAACCAAGGCCTCGGGCATGCCAGGGGAGTGGTGTTCTGTACCCCTGAGCTACAGCCCCTGGTCTCGGCCAGCGTTTTGAAGGTCTCCGCTCACTTCCCACTGTACTGTGAACCTCTCAGCACTGCCCTCCATCTTCACCCCTGCAGCATCAACTAGCTCAGGGGTTCCCGACCTTCCTAAAGCCTCGGCCCGTTAAATCGGCTCCTCCTGTGGTGACCCCAACCATAAATTTGTTTTTGCTGCTACTTCATGACTGCAGTTTTGCTACCGTTATGAATCGTAATGTAAATATCTGTGTTTTCAGATGACCCCTTAGGTGAACCCATGACAGGGTTGTTTGACCCTGAAGGGGTAGTGACCCACAGGTTGAGAACTCCTCTTTTAAAGAAAGACCCAGGGCTCAGTATGTAGTTCACTTGGTAGATTCTGTGTCCCAAAGACATGGGACCTCTGGTTCCATCCCCCTGGACTACACAAACTGGGCCCAGTTGTGCACTCCTGTAATCCCAGCAGTCAGGGAGGTAGAGACAAGAGGATTAGGAGTTCAAAGCCAGCCTCAGACACATAGCAAGTTTGAGGCCACTGTGGGCTGCACAGGGCACCGATTGAAATAAAGAAAGGGAGGAAGGAAGAACGTTGGAGAGATGGCTCAGGGGTGGAGAGCACTGGGCGCTCTCCCAGAGGACTCAGGTTCAATTCCCAGCACCCACATGGCAGCTAATAACCTTCTGTAACTCTAGTTTCAGAGACTCAGATGCCCTCTTCTGGCCTATGGGGGTACCAAGCATGCAAATGGAGAATAGATATGCATGCAGGCAAAACACCCATACATATAAAATTTAAAAATAAGCCGGGTGATGGTAGCGCACACCTTTAATCCCAGCACTCAGGAGGCAGAGGCAGGAGGATCTCTGAGAGTTTGAGGACAGTCTGGTCTACAGAGTGAGTTCCAGGACAGCCAAGGCTACACAAGCAAGCAAGCAAACAAACAAAACAAACAAACAAACATACAAAAAACCAGAATAATTGCTACTCTTCCAGAGGAGCAGAGTTCAAATCCCAATACCCACCATCCAGCAGCTCACATCCAACCACCTGTGACTCCAGCCTCAGGGGATCTGTCGCCCTCTTCTGGCCTCTCTGGACACTGCACTCATGTGCACAGTTGCCCCTAATATGTACATAACTAAAAAAAATTTAATAAAAATTTTAAAGGAAAGAGGAAGGGAAAGGCAGATGTAGATGTCACAGTCAATACAATACAAACCATACAGTTTCAAACACACCAAGAAGTACAGGTAAGTGGGCATGACTATATGATAGAAAGTCGTGTGTGTGTGTGTGTGTGTGTGTGTGTGTGTGTGTGTGTGTGTGTGTGTGTGTGAGTTTTACTTTGACTAATTGCTTGTGTGTTTGTTGGGAGGGGGTTGTGGAGGTCACAGGACACCCCTTGGGGCAGCCAGTCTTTCCTTCCACCATGTAGGACCAGGGGAATTGAACTCACACCATCGGACTTTGTGGCAAGGGCCTTTAGCTGCCTGCCTTTCTATATTTTTGAAACAGACTCTAATGTAGGCCAGGCTGGCCAGGAACTCAGTATGTATCACAGGATGATTTCAAACACCTGATGGTCCTGCCCCTGCCTCCAGGGATCCCTCCCGAAGGATAACCGAGGTTGCAGGCATCAGCCACCACGTCTGGCTCTGTTTGAGATGGTTGGTAGCCATGGCTGACCTGGAACTCACTATGTAAATCTTAGGCCAGCAGCCTCCCAGCCTCAGCCTGAGTGATGAGATTATGCGGGCATACACCGTAATGCCGGGCTTCTCGTCTCTTCAGAGGAGAGAGCTGGGGCTCAGAGTGGTTAAAGGGATCCCCTGAAGCACACACACGGCTTGGAAATAAAGAGAAGCAAGATCCCGTTGAAGCTGTCATGACTCGCTAGTCTTGGCTAGCTTGCCCGCAATCGCTGCTCTCAGTTGTGCCGCATGGCGTGCCTGTGCCCAGTACCTTTCTGACGGTGGGTGACCAGCAGCACACGGCCGAACCGGCCCTGGCCCAAGGGACGCACTTCCTCGTACAGCTCCTCCACCTCAGTGCGGACCAGGGTCTGGGCACTCAAAGCCATCATGTCCTCCAGGGCCAGAGCAGTCTCCTGGCCCTGCTGCAGCTCCTCGACTGTGAGGCCCCCCAGGCCTTCGTCACCTCCATCCTCCACAGCCGCCACTTCCATCTGCCCGTCCTCTGCCTGTTTGCCCGGCATTTCTGCAAGACAGACAAAGAAAGTGACCCAGGACTCAGAGGTAACTAGCCTATGGCAACTGAAGGGACAGCGAGGACACCAGACTCCTGGGTCTGAGGGAGGAGGCTGGGGTCTGTGCTCCTGGGTCTGAGGGAGGAGGCTGGGGTCTGTGCTCCTGGGTCTGAGGGAGAAGGCTGGGGTCTGGACTCCTGGGTCTGAGGGAGGAGGCTGGGGTCTGAAAGAGAAGTTTGGGCCAGGGCTGAGGCCTGATTGCCAGTTCCCTTTGTGCCTTGCTTGCACTCTGTTGGTGACCCTGAAGAGTGGAAAACAGTCACCTTTGTGAGGTGAAGTCAATCGAGAGGTCAGGTTCCCCCCATTCACACTGTCACCTGGTGGCCTGAGGGTGAAAGATGAACCGAGCCATTGAGACCCGCCCCCCCCCCCCCATCTTGTTTCCAAAGCAAACAGACTTGGGCCTGGAGTAGATGAGCAGCTCCCTCCAAAGAGCAAACAGGTGCTCTCTGCCTCCAGGGAAGGGCGGGGCTCGACACAGCTTGAGACGCCAGGGTCCTGCCAGAAGCTGTCACTTGGACCTGTCCCCAGTCCTTCAGCCCTCAATCGTTTTGTGGTCCAAGTCTCATAGCTCAGCAGCTCTCCCCTAGACCCAGGGCTCTAGACCCCCGTCCGCCTCCCGACACCCAGAAATACAGACCCCAGCCTCCTCCTTCACATTCGGGGTTCAGACCCCAGCCCTCCTCCCTCAGACCCAGGGGTCCAAACCACAGCTAATTCTGTCCCAGGAACTTCTATAACTCACACAACTTGGGGGGCTCAGACCCTGGCCCCAACACTCAAGCACTCAATTGCTGTTCCTTGTCCCGTTGAGAGTCCAGAACTCTTGCCACCCGTTTCCCTGCTCAGCTGCAGCCTACTGCAACACGGTTAACCTTGCCCTACTTCTGACCTGGTCTGAGAGCTCCAAAACCTCCCCGTCTTCAAGGCTTGTCTGACCCCTTTCTGCCCACTGCGGTTAAAACCTTACACTGCGGGACTCCTGCCAGCACCAGCTTGCCCAGGAGCAAGTCCCGCCCCCACCTTAGGGGGTCCTAAAGCCCCACCCTCTGCCCCGCCCCTTCTGCCCCCACTAGGGGCACAGCGACACCATGTGTTGAATCCTAGTACTGGCTGTGGTTAGACAACGGGGCCCCAGATTGGGGGGTGGGGGCTCAGCTCTCCTGCCTAGGACCCAAGAGTCCACGAAGCCTTCTGCCCTCAGACGGGGAAGTCCAGAGTCCAGCCCTCCTTCCTCACACTCAGGGTCCATGATCTAGCTTTCCTTTCTCTGTGGAGGAGTCTAGAATGCAGCCCTCCTATCAGACACGGGGCTCTAGGTACCATCTTTTCTGTCTCATATCCAAGCCCTTAGCCCTCCTTCCACAGATCCAAGAGTCTGGGCAAACTTCCTCTCTCAAGCCCGGGACTCTAGAGATCAGCCCTCTTCCTGTAGATTCAGGGTTCAGACTCCAACCCTCTTTCCTCAGACTCAGGAGTCCAGGCCCCATCCATTTACCCTCAGACCCAAGGTTCCAGAGCCCAGCCATCCTCCCTTCAGACCTAGAAGCCTAGGACCTAAACTGTCTTCCTCAAACCCAGGGATCCCTCCCTCCCTCCCGCCTCCGATCCAGGCGACTGGGTCCTAGATCTATTCTCTCTGACGCAGGGATCGGGATCCTGGCCCTTTTCCTTCAGATCTAGGGGCGCAGACCCTAGCCTCCTTCCTCAGATGGTCTCATCTTTCCTCTGATCTAGCCCCATCTGTTCTGCCCCTCAGCTCCCGCCTCCACTGCCCTGTTGGCAAACACAAATCTTCCCAGAGGCTATGTCCAGGAACCCAGACACTAGGGTCCTGTTTAGGGATGAAATGAGACAAGGTTCTAAAATGACGTCATGAGAAGTGACCTCAGACCAGGGACCAGAAACAGGTGGTGGAGCAACTGGGGGTCAAGGGTGATTTTCCCCGTTCTCTGGGACAGCTGCGCTGTCTGTCAGGTTTAAAGCACCCGAGAATGACGTGGGTTCATTTCATTGTCCAGATACTCTTTTTATTTTGTAAATATTTTCAGTATTACAAAAACAGTTGCAAAGGTCCCTTGGGTCCCTCTGTCACCCCCCTTCCCAACCTGGGCTTTCCCCAAGGTCAGCATCTCACCCAACATTTTTCACTAAGTTAGCAACACTTTCAACAACAGTTGTCCCGTCCACCCTCATCGAGTTCAAGGTCCTTTTTCTGTTCCCCAGTTCAGGCTTGGGGCATCATGGTGCATTTAATAAACCCACTTTTAAATCTAGAAAGTGTAAATTTTGGGTTGGTGGTATAGCCGTGTTTGCAGAGTTTGCACAAAGATCTGGAGGCTCAAATCTCCAGCGCTGAATAAAATCGCCATGATGGCACAGCCCTGTCTCAGCAGCTGGGAGGTGGGAGGATCAGAAATTCAAGGTCTCCTCCATGACATAGTGAGAGGACACCCTGGGATACATGAGAACCTGATGCATTTCAAAGTGCAAATGCCTGTGATATTTCTAGTTCCTGCCGCTCTGCTGGATGCTGGGGACTTGAGGCACCCTGAACTGGAGGAGTCTATGTGCTGAGAGAGAGAGGAAGAGGCATGGAACCTGTCCTGACTCACTCTCACGATCCATGATGAAAGACGGGGCTGGGATATTTGGAGCCAGATTACTTGGGGCTGTGTGCAAACAGGAAATAGAAGGGTCTGGAAGTGAGAAAAAGGCGCCATTCCACTACAGCACATTCCAGCAGTTTGTGACAATGGGGTTGGGGAGAGCAGAAATAGATGGCTGGGAAGACTCCAGGAGTGGGCACCAGTTTCTGTAGGCTAAGGTGGGAATAACATGTGCCAGGTGGAACATATAAGGTGTGCTAATGTCTGTCAGCAGTGATATGGTGTGTGTGTGTGTGTGTGTGTGTGTGTGTGTGTGTGTGCAGTTAACTTCATAATGCATAAACGATTCCCACAATCGTTTATGCATTGAACCGCACTAGTTCAACATGATATCGGATCCTATATGTTCAGATTTTGTGCCTCAGTTGGTGGGAGCCACCCATGGTCTCAGAGGAGAAGAGTGGTCCCTTCAGAATTCATGATAAGCATTCAACATTTCAGAGAACAGAAGTACAGCTGGAGGGAAAACAGAAAACATTCATCAGGATGATGCTCAGGGTCAGGGTCACTTGATAGGGCCTGCCTAGCATGCTGGGAGCCCCGCACTCCATCTCTACCCAGCACCTTAAAAACAGTGTGGAGATGCATGCCTGGGAGGCGGAGGCAAGAGGATCAGAAGCTCACCGTCGGCTACATCATGGGTTTGAGGCCAGTGTCGGCTACACTAAACTGTCTCAGAAGGAAAACCAGGATGAGAAGGGGGAGAAGGAAGGATGAGGAGGAGAGGAGAGGAGAGAGCAAGACCAGGCAGAAAAGAAGGAAGACGGACAGAGGAGGAGCAGAGGAAGCAAGGAGGCTGCGGCTACAGCAGCCCACAATCTCTGCAGTGTGTGTGTGTGTGTGTGTGTGTGTGTGTGTGTGTGTGTGTGTGTGTGTGTGTGTGGTTACACATCCAAGTCCAGCCTTCGTAAGGGAAAAGTGAAGCGTTCCCTGACCTCTCCCGGTAACAGGTAACAGCTGTTGCCTTTCCCAGGTGTCTCCAGGGCTAGGTTGGGAGACTCTAGCCAAGGTTCTGATCGCCTCTCTCCAGTCACCTGGTCAGGAAACTCTATTGTCGGTCTCCATCCTCCCGCCATTTTTAATTTCATCCTCCTCCTCCTCCTCCTCCTCTGTCCACTCCTCCAAACTCGATCCTCCCTCGTCTTCCTCCCCATCTTCATAGGACACCCCCCCAAAGCTTTCAGATGCCTCTCCACTCCTGAGCAGCCCCCAGTCATCCCCTAAAACATCCAGGACAGCCAGTGGAGGGCTCCTAGTCTCCGGATCCAGGTCCAGAAGTCCCTGGAGCAAGGACAGAGCTGGGGGTGCAAACTGGTCCCAGGGTGCCGGTGGCCGAGGGGGCTGGGGCTTAGTGGTCATCCAACATGCAAAGGCCTCAAACTCAGGATCGGGGGCCAGCGCTACATCCCAAGGAAAGCATGCTGTGGCGACACAGAAGAGAAGCACGCCCAGGGCCCAGGAGTCCACAGCCGGACGCAAGGGCAGGGTGTTCGGTGGCAGCAGGAGGCAGAGTTCAGGTGGTGAGGTGGGCAGAGGGACTGGTGGCGCAGGGGTTGGACTGCCCTCAGGTCGGGTCAAACCCAAGTCACCGAGGGCTACTCTGTTGCAGTCAGGATCGAAGACTAGCACGTTGTCCGGCTTGACGTCGGCGTGCACTAGGCCCCGGCCGTGAAGGAAGTCTAGGGCTCCAGCCAGCTGGGCCATCACCCGCTTCACCATCAGCTCTGGGAGGCCCTAATGTTGGGGAGAGAAGAAAAAGCACACGCTGTCTATCCTCTTGATCCCTCATGGTTCTAACTCTTGAGGTTCCAGAGTCTAGAACTCAGAGCTCCCGGAGCCATCCAGTATCTCCACGAACTTGCCAAGTTCTGCAGACCAGCCACCCTTTACCGATCCCTTCAGATTCCCAACGGAACCCCACTTCTCATCGGAACTTATTTCTCTCTGTCTCTGTCTCTCTGACACGGGGTCTCGGGTAGACCAGACTGGCCTCGAATTCACCTTGCAGCTGAGGGTGACCTTGATAGATACCCAGTCTCCACCTCCCACGTGCTGGGATCACCGCTGTGCACCAATGTTCCCTGGCTTACATCGTACTGGGGAGCAAACCCTGGGCAAGCACCTCAGAAGATCCCTCAAAGTTCCTCCTTATCCTAACAGTTTCAGTCTCTCTCTGCTCTCTGTCTCTCTGTGTGTATCTGTCTGTCTGTATGTCTCTATTTCCCCTCCCCCTTTCTCCGTTTTGTGTTTTTGTGGGCTTTTATGTTTTGGTCTTTGGACACTATGTAATCCAGGCTGGCTTGAACTCACAGAGAGCCACCTGCCTCTGCCTCCCAAGTGTCGGGACTAAAGGTCTCGTGAGAATCTAAACCCCCTAGTTATCCCTGGTTTGGGCCTGGCATGGATGTAGAACTCATCTCTAACTCAGACTGTCCTCACAGCAGGCTATTCTCCTGTCTAGTCAGGCCTCCATCCAACAATGTTAAATAATGACTCCGCCCCATCCCACTCTGCATCCAGTCAGCAAATCAATTATTCTATTATTGTATCTAACCTGGTGTCTTCACCTTCCTTCCATTCCACCAATCTATCTACTCATCCATCCATCCATCCATCCATCCATTCATCCATCCATCCAGTTAGTCATGAGCCATCCATGCAACCAACCAACAATGCAGCAATCTACCCATCCATACATTCATGCATCTGTCCATCCATATAGCTAACTAACCAGGCAGTCATGCATTTATACAGCTCTCCATATAGCCATCTATGCAGTCATCTATTTATCCATCCATGCAACCATCCATGCATCCACATAGCTGTCCCTCCATCCACAAACCCACCCATCTACACATCAAACTAACCATCCATCTGTCCATCCATATACCTAATTAACTATGCAGTTATGCATTTATACAGCTATCCATTTAGCCATCACACAGTTGTCTATTTATCCATCCATGCATCCACACAGCTATCCATCCATCTATGAATCCACCCATTTACACATCAAACTAACCATCCAGCTGTCCATCCATGAATGTATGCATTCATTCATCCACTCATCCATGCATCCATCCATCCACCCACTCATCATTCTTGCAACTAAGTGTCCACCCTCCCTCCTCCCTCTCATCCTTCCTTTTACTTACCCCTAACTCTATCTCAAATCCAAAGTTCCACCCCCCTCAATATCTCCATGCACCCCGCTAGAGGAAATCCCATTTCAAGCTGACCCAAGTTGGCCGGCAGACACAGTCTGTGCCAACCTGCCCTTGTGACAGTATCACCCAGCTTTCCTCTTCCACAAGCATGGCTCACCTGTGACCAACCATAAGCCCATGCATCCCATCCATTCATTCCCACCCCCCAACCCCCACACCAACTGGAGCCTCAGCTCCACCCACAAGTAGCTGTAATCCATCCCCAACCCTAACACCGAACCGGCTCCTGGGGACAGACAGGCAACCGTGTTGAGACTTAGAAAGGGGGAGGTCATTTGGGGGTCTCAGGGTGATCTTGATGGGGCACTGATTTGGGGTCAGGGACTGAGGGGGACCTGAGCAATCCCATCCAGCCTTACCTTCTCCTGGAGCATCGCACTGAGATCCCCACAGGGTGCATACTCCTGGGCAAAGGCAAAATGTCGGGGAGTCTGCAGGGGCCTCCCCAGGGTCTGCAGCAGGCCTGGGTGCGAAGAGACGCAGCGGCCCACACAGAATTCTCTCAGGAAAGTCGCTCTCAGGACCGAGTCCCGCCGGAGGAGCTTAAGGGCCACGGTTTGACCTGTTAGAAAGATGGCATCCGATGAGAACCCGGGATACCCTAATCCTGCTGTGGGACCTTAGGCAAGCCACTCGGCCTCTCTGAGCCTGAGAATTGTCATATGAAAATCAAGTGTCAAGGCCTTCCCTTATGTCCCTCCTGCTCTGCCTTGGACTGCTGTGTTGCCTTGTATAACTGGCTTACCCTCTCTGGTCCTCCATTCCCTATTCCCTATAGCATAAGGGTACATGGTGGTGACATGAGTTCCAGTTCAGATTGCTCACCTGCCTTGCTGTGTGTTGTGTGACCTGGAATCTGCCGCTTGCTATCTCTGGGTGGCCTATGCCTCTCAGAAGCTGTGTGCTTTCCGAGTCCCCACCAGTTCTGGCTTATCTCTGAGGTGTCTCATGATGGGAGAATTTGAAGGCCACCTCTTGGTGGCCGAACTCACCCCCTTGGCGAGGCTGGGCTAGGAGCACTCGGCCATAGGACCCGGAGCCCAGCTTTCGGATGAGACGGTACTGGACACGCAGGCTCCTCACCGATGTCACCCTGCTGGCTGTCAGCTCTACCAGCCGCTGGAGAGCCATGGCTGTGTCCTCCTGTGGGGAGAAGGAATGGGATGGTTGAGAAGTGCATCTGGGGTTTCTCTGAACAACAAGAGAGATCAGAGGCCAAGCCCAGAACTGAGCTGTGGATGCATGGGACGGGGCTCACTGTCCCTAGGGAGAAGGATGAGTCACAGTGAGTCACCTAGCCTGGGGACGTCTGTTTTCGTATCCCAGCAAAATTAGGGTCTCAGTCTCAGAGGCTTTGACTGCCCCCACCTCAGGGAGGCAGCCAGAAGTTCTCAAACCCAACTATGGCTTCACTTTTAGCCCAATGGGGACCCCTTCATCCTCCCTCTTGGGCTTCCATGTGTCCTCATCTTTGTGTTCTGGTCCCCATGACTGAGCCTTCGGATCTACAGTGTTGACCCTTCCTGAATCTGGGTCTCCAGCTCCTCTCTCTCTCTCTCTCTCTCTCTCTCTCTCTCTCTCTCTCTCTCTCTCTCTCTCTCTCTCCTTTTCTTCTATCTTTGTCTATGTTCTCTATCTGTCCCTCTGTCTCTGCCTCTCCCTCTAAATCTCCCTGTGTTTCTTCCTGCTGTCTCTCTGCCTCCCTTCTGTCCCCCCCTCTCACCTCTGTCTCCCCATCCTCCGGGGTCTCGAGGGCCCTGAGCTCCATTTCAAGTTGCCTGGTGTCGGCTGGCCCTTTGAAGCTACTCCTTATCTAGACTCCCCGAAAGGAACCAGCCCGAGGGACCCTCTGCACCCCACGGGTCCTTCCCAACCAAGTGTGATGAAGCTGCTGGGTCTAAAACAATCTTCCTGGCCCCTGAGATTTCCCAGACCCCCTTTTCTCCTTCCTGCCGCCTTCGCTCCCTTGTTTGTTTCTTCTGAGTCGTCTCAGCCTTTATCCCTTCTCTATAGCCTCTGCTAGTCTTTCTTTTCTTTTGAAGCTCTCTCTCTCTCTCTCCCCTCTCTCCCTTCTGTGTCTTTGTTCCTCCCTCTTTAGTCTCTGACTATAACTTTGCTGCTTTTCCTCTGAGTTTGTCTCTTTTCTCACCGCCCTTTCCCTCCCCCTCTTCTCTCTCTCTCTCTCTCTCTCTCTCTCTCTCTCTCTCTCTCTCTCTCTCTCTCTCTCTCTCTCTCTCCTGCCTCTGTTTGCTGGGGGCTCTGACTACCCTACACACTCTTCCCCTGTTTATCAGTTAAGTCTGCCAATGGGATGCCCCCACATTCCCTTCTCTGTCCCCTCTCCTCTCTGGCTCTCTTGGGCTGCCTCTGTGTCTCTCTTTGTTCTGACTGTCTCTCCCAGCCTTTTGTCCCTCCCTTTCTCTGGGCAGAGGTGTGTGTGACAGCTCAGAGACAGAGACATCCTGTCCCCCCACACACCTCCCTCACCCCCCTGACACTCTGCCCCCTCCCTCCCCCTTCCAAACTTAGACCAGCTTGGACTCCGGGCGCTGGTCCCAGGACAGAGGGGACGAAACATATTGTGAACCCCCAAGAGCCAGGCTAAGAGCAGAAGAAATGAGGGACTCATTCAAAGCCAGTGGGGACAACTGGTCCAGGGCCTGACCTTCCTTTAGGGGCTGGGAGTATTGAAGGTCAGAAGTCAGGACTGTTCCCATAGCTCTGCTCCTCAACACCAAGCCTAAGCCCTAGACTGCCTTAAACATACGAATCCAAGCCTTAACCCTCCTCCTCCAGACCCAGGAGCCCAGGCTCCAGGCCTCCTTCCCTAGACCAGGGGATCCAGACTCTAAACCCCCAACTCTCAAACCGGGCAACCCTCTTCGTCAGACCCAGGAGTCCAGACCCAGCCCTACACACACAAGCCTGGGGTTCTACATTCCAGCCTCTCCTTCCTCAGACCCAGGAGTTCTAGACTCCAGAGCTACTCCCACATACCTAGGAATCCAGACCCCAGCCTCTCTTCCCTCAGGCTCAAGGGTCCAGGCACCATCTTTTCTGTCTCAGACCCAAAGATTGGCACCGTAGCCATCTCCCTCATGCTCCATCCTAGCCATCTCCCTCATACTCCAGCTCTCCTTCCTAGAACTAGTGGTCCAGATGCATCCCACCCCTGGGACTTGGGAGTTGAGGTTGCTGGGGACACACTGGGTCACAGCATCGCTTTATGCTCTACAACCTGCTCTGGCCCTGGCTGGAGCAGGGGGCTTCACACTGCCCCCTTCCAGCTGCTCATAGTGCCAGGCTCAGTCCCCAGCCTGAGGAGCAGGAAACAGAGGTTCCGAGAGCAGCATCGCCTTACACAGGGTCAGAGGGAGCCAGGTCCGTGCCAGGCCTGGGTGACTCACAGCCCTGACGTCGGCACCGCTCAAGTTTCCACTACTACTACAGCCGGCTATTAATAAAGACACAACACAGCTCTCCGAGACTCTGGAAGGATCCCCAGGAAACTGGCTGTGATGGTTACGGCTGAGGGGCCTGAGTGGGCTGAAGTAGAATTTCCTTTGATCTTTTTGTCTCTTTCCAGTTCCATTAGGGGAAGCAGCAAAGACACAGAGAGATTGACAAGGGGCTGGTGAGAGGGCTCAGCAGGTAAACGGGCTTCACACCAAACCTGACCTCCCGAGTTCAGTCCCTGTCGGGCGAAGGGGGACAACTGACTCCCACATGACCTCGACACATGAGCCGTAGAATGTGTACACACACAACAAACAAACAAGCAAACGCCACAAAATCAATAAAAGCAAAATCAATAAAAGCAAAATACTCCAGCAGAGCCGGACATGGTGGTGCATGCCTGTAATCCCAGCACTCAGGAGGCTGAGGCAGGAGGATTGGGAGCTGGAGGTTGTCCTGAGCTAGGGAGTTCCAGGCCAGCCTGAGATACATAGTAAGACTCGACACAATTAAATAATTAAATAAGCAAGTGTGGCCAAGTGTGCTGGTGCAGATCTCTAACGGTTATTTCAGGGTTGACTCAGGAGGGTCATGCCTGAGCTGCATGGAGAGTTGAAAGCCAGCCCAGACAAACTGAAACACTGTCTCAGGAGAATCTATTTAACTAATTTATTAAATTAAATATTCCAGAAAGCCGGGTATAGTGGTACATACCTGCACCCACAGCATTTAAGAGTCAGAGGCAGGAAGATAATGAGTTTGAGGGCAACCTGGACAATTTAGCAAGACTAAAAAGAAGAGCAAGAAAACAACCCTGGTGGTGGTGGTGGCAGCACACACATTTGATTCCAGCACTTAGGAAGGCAGAGGCAGGCAGATGTCTGTGAGTTCGAGGCCTGCCTGGTCTAGTTCCAGAACAGGCTTCAAAGCAATACAGAGAAACCCTGTCTCAAAAAACAAACAAACAAACAAACAATCAATCAAACAAACAAACAGTACTTGCTGTTGCAAAGGATCCAGATTCAGTTCCCATCACTGCCCCCCCCACCATAATCTAGTTACAGGGGATCCAATACCCTCTTCTGCCTTCTGTGTTCTCATGCACGTAGCAAACACACACACACACACACACACACACACACACACACACACACACACACATCTCTTCATAAATAAACAAATGTCCATACATATCTTCATGTCTTTCAGTGAACTTCTAAATAGCTGTTTATTTTGCACTATTTGATTTTTTTTCCTCATAAGAGTATGTGCTCCCTACACACACACACACATAAAAAAAAAAAGGCCAAAGTAACAGAAGACAGTATGATGATAATATTATGCACTTGATGACAGTTCCCGGGCACTCTACTCTCTTTTTATTTACTTATTTTATCCACAAGTTCATGTAGTCCAACATGCACCAGGGATCAGAATGATCCTTCTCAGATTACTGGCAGGGAAACTGAGGCACGGAGATACAGTCATTGGTCACGGACGCGGAGGGCCAGTATTCCATCTGGCCTGCAGATGCCAGGCCACTCTGTCTCCTGTCCGGAGGGCTTACCCATCCTCTCTGACTCAGGGGATTTAGGGTCAGTGCTGCTGACCTGGGCTGCAGGCATGGCAATTACAGCGGCTCTGTCACACCAGAAAGGTCAGGCTGGAGAGGTGGCCACCTGGGCCTGCAGGGAGGAGTTAGAGAGGGGCCCACTCAGGCCTCCAGCCAGTCACAGCCCTCCCCACAAGCTCACTGATGATCCGGGGAGCTTTGCACCTCTCCATTTAGCAACGACTGCTTCACGGGGTCACCCAGAGTGACCTCAGCACACAGGTGTGGCAGGGGACAGTCCAGGCCTGGTGCTAGGGTGTACACACATACACACACCACTCCCCTCTTTAAAGCTGAACTTTGGAATCCGAGACTTTCTGCTCCAGTCCTACGGCCTAGGGCTGGTTCCTCCTGTGACCTCTCCTGACTTTGTCATTCCCGCTGGTCTCCAGTGAATAGTCCTCCGTGCCTTAGCTTCCTCCCATTGGATGCACAGGTACTTGCGGCTCCTATTCAGAACAGCGTTAAAGGGACACTATCGACTGGCAAGACGGTTCAGCCAGAAAGGGTGTTTCTTCCAGGCCTGACAGCCTGAGTTCGAGCCAGAGGACCCACAAGGTGGAAACAGAGCCCAAACTCCAGCAAGTTGTCCTCTGATCTCCACCTGTGGGCCATGTCACATAGCTACACCCCCATACTAAATAAATACATGCAATAAGAAACACAATTTCCCAAAACAAAATAAAACAAAAAACCAAAACCCAAGCCCTTTGTGTACCTTTTTCTCTTCAAGTCTTGCCGGTTCTTCCCAGAAGCAGCCTCTAGCTTCAAACAAGGTGTCTTCTACTGTTGGCTTTAAAATGGAAAACGATTTTGCTACATTTTGCTCCGTGTGTAGAAATCTATCACTGCCATAGGGTGTCATGTTGCCTGTTTCTCTGTTTTGTATAAATAGCATCCTGTTTTGACCTTCTGTGACTTCTTTGACTCTCAGAAGCTCAACAAAACATTCATGAGTTGAGTTTCTTCCCTTCCAAGCGAGTCTCACGGTCTGCCATGTGACATGCTGTCTCCGATGCACTCTGCCTGCTGAGGATGGACGTGGAAGGTTCCAGCCAACCCGGTGCCCTGGTAAGCAGGGGTGGCAAGGACTGCCTGAACGTGTTGCTGCCTGTTAATGTCTTCCCCCATTTGCAAGAAGTGACACATTTTCACTAGCCTTGGCCCTGAAGGAGAATTCCCTGGTGAGAGGACAAAGACTGTTCAGCTCTCTTGGACATTGCCGCCCAGGCCTCCCATCTGACTTCAGGCTTTTGATGATTACTTTTTTGAGGTCACAGGCCTACCCGACAATCTGAAGGAACGCTAAAAAGTGTTGCATTCTCCAACATGGAGCTGATAACCACAGGGAAGACTTGACACGTGACTGATCCAAGTTGAGGACCCTGGAAAGTAGACCACTGATTTATTTTCCAAGACCAAAGATCCAGTGCTGAGGAGCTAGAAAGACGGTTCAGTTGTCAAGGACTCTTGCTGTCCGTGTAGAAGACCTGAGTTCAGTTCTCAGCACCCATGTTGGGTGACTCACACCTGCCTGTAACTCCAGCTCTGGAGATCCAACTCCCTCTTCTGGCCTTTGCAGGGACAGCACACACACACACACACACACACACACACACACACACACACACACACACCAAAAATAAACAAATCTTTACAAAATAATAATGATAATAATCAACTAATAAAAGTGGGCTGAGGACCAGGGGATGGTGGCACACACCTTTAATCCCAGCACGTGGGAGGCAGAGTCAGGTGGATTTCTATGAGTTCAAGGCCAGCCTGATCTTGTGAGTTACAGGACCTTACATGGAGAAACCTTGCCTGGGAAAGCAAAAAGCAAACAAAGGAAAAGGGGACTGAAGAAATAACTCAGCAGGAGAGCATTTGTTTGGCAAATGTTCCATCCCCAGCGCCAATAATAAAATGAAAAAGAAAGGAAAAAACAAAACAAAACAAAAAAACAAAAACACTATCTCTGTTTCTCTGTTTGTTTGTTTGAGACAGTGCGTTACTCTGTAGCCTACGGTGCTTTACTCTGTAGCCTACGGTGCGTTACTCTGTAGCATAGGTTAACCTCATATGATTCACCTGTATCAAAAGGAAAAGAAAACAAGCAATTACAATAGTAGCAAATCTGTGTCAGGCAAGCTCCAATCAGGCATGAGCTAGATGCTTTTGGTCTTGAGTTCAATGTCACTGAAGTAACCAGATATATTTATGGGGTCAGTGAGATGACTCAACGGGTTTACTTGCCAGCAAAACTGATGACCTGGGTTCAATCCCTGGAACATGGTAAGAAGGGGCCTGACTCTCAGGAGTTGTCCCGACCTCCACACATGAACTGTGGTGCACATGTGCCCACATATTTACACACACACACACACACACACACACACACACACACACTAAACAAGTAAATGTAATAACATTGAAGAAAGAAAAAGGTGTGTATTCGCATTTATTTATGTATGTGTCTACAAGCCTGAACATGCCTCAGCAAGTATATGGAAAGTTAATTCTCTCCTACTCTGTGGGTCATGGTGACCAAACTCATTATTGTCACCTTGGTGGCAAGCATCTTTACTGGCTATGCCATCTTACTGGCTTCTAGCAATACATATTTGAGCAAAGACCCACAAGTGAACAAAGCTCTGTACTGGCTAGCTGATGAAAATGTGACCACTCTTCTGGGAACCTGACTCTCGCCTTCCCCCAGGACAATGGTTTGGTCATGGGTCATTCTGTATTCTGGGTAACTTTATAGACCGCAACTGCTACAGGGCTGATGGTGCAGGTCTGTAACCCAAGCACTCAGGAGGATTACAAAGTTCAAGGCTACTTTGTTAGACGTCATCTCAAAATGAAAAGTAAAAACAGACAGTGATAGCGAAGACAGGGCTCAGAGTGTGCCTCAAGGATAGAGCACCTGTGTAAGGCTCCAAGATCATCCCCAAGTCTCACACACACACACACACACACACACACACACACACACACACACACACACACACTAGGGGGGCAGTGCTAGGGATGTAGCTCAGTGGTAGAACAATTGCCCCAGCATGTGCGAGGCGCTACCCTTAATACTCTGTATTGTAAGAGACCCCCAACACACAATTTTTGAGACAATGTCTCATGTAGCCCAGGCTGGCCTCTAAGAATGACCCTGAGCTCCTGATTCCCCTGCCTCCACTTCCTGAGAGCTGGGATGACCGATGTTTGCCACTACACTTAAATGGCTATTTTTTTTTAAAGATGTATTTATTTATATGCCTGTTTTTCCTGAAGAGGGTGTTGGATCCCACAGGAGTTAGGGACAGTTGTGAGCTGCCATGTGGGTGATGGAAACAAAACCCTGATTCTCCACCAGAGCAGCAAGTGATTTTCAGCACAGAGCCATCTCCCTAGACTGGTATACCTGTGCTTGCTTATTTGCTTGTTTTGTTTTGTTCCTGGTTTTTTGTTTGTTTGTTTTTTGAGACAGGGTGTCTCTGTGTAACAGCCCTGGATGTCCTAGAACTCCAATTGTAGATCAGGCTGGCCTCTAACTCACAGAGATCCACCTGCCTCTTTTTTCCCCAGTGCTGGGATTTAAGGTATGTGCCACCACCACCTGATTTGTTTTTCTTTAATGTGGTACTAGGGATCAAATGCAAGGTTTTGTGTATGCTAGGCGAGTACTCTACCAGCTGAGCCAGGTCATTGTTTTTTGTTTATTTGTTGTTTGTTTTATATATAAAAATCTACATCTTGGCAGGAAACATCTGGGGACCAGAAACCTCACTGTAGTCTACTTAGGATCTCTCTAGAACTCTGGAAACCACAGGCTAAGAACTGGTGCCATCTTCCGTTGTAGAATGTTAATTAGAGATGTGACACATTTGTTTATGCTGTCCAATCTCTGTTTAATGATGCAAAGATGTGTTACATTCTTTCCTGCTGCTTTTGTTTAACTCTGTAAAGCTGTGTTGCTTTGCCTGTCTAAAACACCTGAAAGGCCATTAGCGAGGCAGGAGAGAGGGACAGACAGGGCTGGCAGGCAGAGAGAATAAATAGGTGGAGACATCTGCGGCGGCGGCGGCGGCGGCGGCGGCGGCGGCGGCGGCGGGGGGTGGGGGGGACGCAAAAGAAAAGAGGAGGACATGGGGGGGGGGTGCAGCCACCCAGCTACACAGCAAGCCTCGCAGAGGCAAAAGGTAGATGGGATAATTTAAGAAAATCTGGCTAGAAACGAGCCAAGCTAAGGCTGGGCAGTCATAAGACATAATAAGCCTCCATGTGTTTTATCTGGAAGCTGAGTGGTGGCCCCCCAAAAGAGCAAAGAATGAAAAGAACCAACGACAGTATTCAACGGCCCACCGTAACCCCGAAAGGGCATCCAAACGATGTTCGGCTCTGACCGGGCCTCTCCTCTTCTCCATAGCCTCTCTGGCTCCCCATTGCTCTTGGAAGAGTCCGAAGCTCCCCCATCCCGGCCCCAGATCGCTCAGGGGCTGGCACCTGCTCGGTCTTATCTCCAGTCTCACCCCATCTCACCCAACACCCCAGTCACACGGAAGGTTTCAGAGTGCCCGAGGCACGCTGGGTTCTCTCTGCCTGTCTCAGGAAACGGGTGTGGGATGAAGAGACAGACTGATGGCCAAATACAGTGGGTCTAATGGTTGCATAAATCCTGTGCGATTAGCAATAATTCTAGCTGGTATTTACTGAACTCTGCGTATTACCAGCCCCTGTGTTAATCCTCGTGGCAGCCCCAGGGAGGTAGGTCCTATTCTTAGCTGTGTTTCATAGTTGAGGAAAGAGAGACTTGTGGAGATTAAGTCTGCTTCTCCTTGTCCTGCTGGGGGGTCAGTGGTAGAGTTGGGATCTCCCATGTAAGCTCTCTGCATCTCACACCTTTGGCAGAGGTTTGTGAACCACGGGTTAGGGGCAGATAGATGTCAATCATGGCTACTGCTCTCTCTGTCACTTCTATTCAACACGTACTTCCTCGAACCTTGTATATGCTGTTCCAGGAGTAGGAGGCCGGCCTCAGGGCTACAGCAGATAGATTCCATCTTTGCCCTGTGGGTGTCTGCAAAGCATGTGGACAGGCCTGCCAATGATTACAAAACGGGGCGTACCTGACCTAACTGAGGTGGCAAGAGTAGCTCTCAACAGTCCTGCTGGGACAAGAGGGGAAGGAAGAGGTGTTTGATCGGAAACTGTGTGACAAACAAGAGTAGGATTCGAGGCCACTGCAGCTGGGACTGGGTTCTTATCAGAACAAGGAGATTAAATAGTTACCTAGCACCCACCCAGCTGCTATGTATCAAGTGGCGAGGGGAATTCTGAAGTACAGCAGTGACAAAGCTGGCTCTCACAGATGTCTACACACACACACACACACACACACACACACACACACACACACACACACACGTTCTACTGAGAGGGGAAACAGACTGGGTGGCAGTGGCCATCTATCACTATTGAGGAGGTTGAGACAGGAAGATCTGCAGGTTGAGGCTAGCCTGGGTATACTGTGTTAAGGCCAACCTGGGCTACTAGGCAAGACCATACTAGAAAAGAAAGAAACAAACAGTAACAAGACTACAGACACAGGACAGAGTGATTGATTGTGATGTCCTGTGTTTGAATCCAGATATTTTAAAAAATGAGGCATGGGGGGGTAGGGCTGAAGAGATGACCCAGAAATTAAGAATACATGTCTCGTCAGCCGGACAGTGGTGGTGCATGCCTTTAATTCCAGCACTCGGAAGGCAGAGGCAGGTGGATCTCTGTGAGTTTGAGACCAGCCTGGTCTACAGAGTGAGGCCCCAGGACAGGCTCCAAAAGCTACAGAGAAACCCAGTCTTAAAACAAAATAAAACAAAACAAAATATGTGTTGCCCTTGCAGAGGACCTAGGATTGGTTTCCACACAGTGACTCAATAACATTGTAACTCTAGTTCCAAAGTAATTGATGCCCTCTTCTGACCTCTGTAGGCACCAAGCATGTACTCGGTGCCACATCCATGCCATACCTGCCGGCAAAACAGCCATGCACATAACATAAAGAAATAAACCTACAAAACAAACAAACAGAAAACCCAGGCTGGGTGGTGGTGGTGCTTGCCTTTAATCCTAGCACTGGGGAGGCAGAGGCAGGCAGACCTCTGTGAGTTCGAGGCCAGCCTGGTCTATAGAGCAAGTTCCAGGACAGGCTCCAAAAGCTATGCAGAGAAACCTTGCTTCAAAACAAAGACAAAAACAAGCAAACAACAACAGCAGCAAAAAAGCAAAGCAAAAGGAAACAACCCAGCAAGTGTTCTCACTTGTAATCCCAGCACTGGGGGGTGAAGGAGGAGGAACAGGAGTTCAAGGCCATCCTTGGCTGCATAGCAAATTCAAAGCCAGCCAACAATAACAAAAATAGACAGGAAGAAAATCCCTGGTTGCTAAGGGCCTGCACGCACCCGTGTGTGTGTGTGTGTGTGTGTGTGTGTGTGTGTGTGTGTGTGTGTGTGTGAGAGAGAGAGAGAGAGAGAGAGAGAGAGAGAGAGAGAGAGAGAGAGGTTTACTATTTCTTTTGTGGGTAGTGAGTACATTTTAAAGTGACTGTTAGCAATGGTTGTTGGTTGAGCTCATATACTGTAGTGACTGAGCATAATGAAAACACATGGGAAACCACAGCCCATATTGAGCCTTTATTCTTTAATCAATTGATTTTGGTACATTTGATTTATTGCATGCATGCATGCGTGCGTGTGCGCAGGGTGTGGGCAGTATGTGCAGTCTGAGAAAGTCAGTTCTCCCCTCCCACCGTGTGGGTCCAGAACTTGAACTCATGTCTTCAGGCTTGCTCCCACAGCACCTGTACCAGCTCAGCGGTTTTCTTGACTTATTTTCTGTTTCTGTGATAAAGACTATTGGCCAGAACCAGCTTTGTGGAGGAAAGTGTTTATTTGGCTTTGTCCTGAGTCACAGTTCACTGAAGGAAGCCAAGCTAGAAACTCATGGCAGGAGGAAGGGACGGAGACAGAGGTCGTGGAAGAACTCTTGTCTGACAGCGTGCACGGCCTCTCTCTCTCTCTCTCTCTCTCTCTCTCTCTCTCTCTCTCTCTCTCTCTCTCTCTCTCTCTCTCTCTCTCTCTCTCTCTCCCCTCTCTCTCTCCCTTTTCTCTCCCCTCTCTCTCTCTCCCCTCTCTCTCCTCTCTCTCTCCCCCCTCTCTCTGTCTTTCTTTTTTTTTTTCAAAGATTTATTTATTAATTTTTTTTATACAGTGTTCTGTCTGCATGTGTGCCTGCAGGCCAGAAGAGGGCACCGGATCTCATTACAGATGGTTGTGAACTATCATGTGGTTGCTGGGAATTGAACTCAGGGCCTCTGGAAGAGCAGCTAGTCCTCTTAACCTCTGAGCCAGCTCTCCAGTCCAATAAAAACTATTTTCATTGAAGATCAACTTCATCTTTTTCAACCAGAGGTTTTCTTTTTATTTAAATTAATTACTGTATGCATGCATGCATGCATGCATGCATGCATGCATGCATGTATGTATGTATTTTTGCAATAATAAAGGTAGAACCGGGGAATTCTACACACTAGGTTAGTGCTCTACCACTGAGCCACACCCCCAGCTCTGCTTAGTTTTGCTCTTTTGAGACAGATTTTCATTATACAGCCATGTTGGCCTCAAACTCACAATCCTCTTGCTTTTGTCTCCCCAGTACTGAGATTTACAGGTAATTGTCACCATGTCCAGCTGTCCCTTGGTCTGTTTGAGCTCCCTTGACTCCTCTATAAAGTGGGGGATAGGTTAGTATACAATCCTTGTCTTGCTCAGTTGCTGTACGCTGACTGATGCTGAGGACATGGTAAACCACGCATGGTCTCTATAAGAAGGGTGGATGTCCAGTGAGCCATGTGGGGTATGCAGGAGGGAGAGTGGCTTCGACTCCATTTAACAGGCGAGGAATGAACACCAGAGAACTAGCTGTCCAGATAGTTCTGTACCCACTCTGTTCCAGATACACTCTTTAAAAATTGCTCTTTGTGCCTGCCACAGCCTACCGGTACAGATCTGGGGACAGCTTGCAGGAGTTTGTTCTCTAGCCATCACCTGGGTCCTGGGATCAAACTCACATAATCAAGGTTGGCAGCAAGCACCTTTACCCTCAGAGACCGCTCACAGCCCTTCCAGACACAATTCTAGATGGGGATCAGTGTTTAAACCTGGCTGAGGCTGGCACACTAGCCTGTAGTCCACATGGATGGAGGGACATGGTGGCACAGTGTCCTGTAAAGACACACCTGCAGCTGGGTATGGTGACACCCAATGTAATCCCAGAGAGGTGCAAGCTGGAGGATCACGAGTTGAAGGCCAGCATGGACCCGTGGACCCCATCTCCATGGCATGTCATAGGTGTGGTAATGTGTAGACAGAAGTATATTAGCCCCAAATAAACACACAGAGACTTACATTAATTTATAAACCGTTAGGCTGATGGCGAGGGCTTCTTACTGGCTATCTCTCTCTATCTCTCTCTCAATTATTAATGCATTTCTATTAATCTAAGTATTTCCATGTGCTCTTGGCTTACCCAGCATATTACTCCTTCTGCCTCTACATAGTGTCTACTCTCCGCCTTCCTCCTCCTGGCCTTCTCCTAGTCTGGTAGCCCTGCCTATGCTTCCTGCCTGGCTACTGACCATCACTGTTTTATTCATCAACTAATAGGAGAATCATATATACAGAAGGACATCTACCATCGGTGATGTATGACTATATCCCAGCTCTTGGGAGATGGAGGCAGGAGGAGTCAGAGTTCAAAGTCATCCTCAGCTATAGACAAGCTCAAGGCTGGCCAGCAAGAGACCTTATCTCCAAAACAAACAAACAAACAAACAAATAAATAAATAAATAAATAAAGGTTGACACCTGAGGAATGACACTTGAGGTTGTCCTCTGTCTTCCAAACATGGCTTGGCCTGCTAGTTGACAGGGACCCTGAGGGCGGGAGGGAGAATGAGGGGACAAGAGATGTGAGAGATGGAGACAAGACAGTATTCTGATCAAGCCTCATTTAATGAATATAACCACAGGGTTTAAGTAGTGGGGAAATGAGGGAATGGGTCAAAGGGAGGATGTGAGGGAGGCAGAATGTCCTTCCAAGTAGGATGCAGCTGCTCTGCTATAAGTTGCTATATGATAAGCCTGCAGCTGAGACGCTTCAGGGACAGGCTGCATCATGTTTAACAAGAGAACAGTCATAGGGGAATAGAAAATTACCACTGTGTTAGTATCTAAGAGAGTAGTAAGAAAGATGGCTATCAAGATGCTAACTTTGCTCTGAGGTTCCCCACAGGTCCCCCCTTTAAATATAGTATAAAAAAAGCCCATGAGGTGGGATGTACTTGAGGGAGCTGTGCCTGTCTTAGGTCAGAAGAATTCTTGGATCAGGAGTGTGGCATCGCCTTACCCATCATTAGAGATGTCATCTTGTGATGACCATTCCAGTCTTAGGAGGCTATTGGGGCAGGACACTCTCTGTCCTTCCTCTGTTGCCCGTCATTGGCTAACCAGCCCTGCTCACCAAGGAGAGGATGACTCTGATGAATTTATCAATACATAGGGTTAGCTGTGTATTGGCTAGAGTTCATCATAGCTGTCTCCCATTTAGGCCATATCAAGGTGATGATAATGCACCCATATGGGTTGCATTTTTATAGCATCAATTTGTTAAACATAAAAGGTCCTAGCAATAAAAGAATTAGTAGGCCAAGCAGGGGTCCTAGCAGGGGAAGGAGGTAAGGCAGGAGTCCGTTCCAGGCACTCCAGATGGGTTGATCAAACAGCTCTCTGTGATGCTTCCTGAGCTCTTCTTGATGTTTCTTGATTCTGTATCAAACTATTCCGGATTCATTAGCATAAAAGCAGCATTTTTCCTGTAAAAGGTCCATGAAGGCATAGGCCGAGGAAATGTGGCTACAAGTCAAGGGGACCTGAAGGTTTCTAGGGAAAGGCAATGGAAGAGAGCATGTGTGGGCTCAACTGTCTGAGTTGTGAGCTCAGGCCTCTGTACCCTCCAGGACAGCGCTATGTGTAATCTCTGTTGTTTCTTTTGTTTGTTTGTTTGTTTGTTTTTGTTTTTGTTTTGTTTTTCGAGACTGGGTTTCTCTGTGTAGGTTTGGAACCTGTCCTGGAACTAGCTCTTGTAGACCAGGCTTGTCTCAAACTTACAGAGATCCTCCTGCCTCTGCCTCTGCCTCTCCAGTGCTGGGATTAAAGGTACGGGCCACCAACGCCCGGCTAATCTCTGTGTTTCAAGCCCCAGTTTGTGCTTCGTCACAACAGCTTGAGAAAAGAAACAGGTGGGCAGACTGGAATCAAAGAGAAAGAATTCTTACCTACACCTCAGCCAGGTGACACAGTTAATAGTGCTGGCAATAAGTTAGGTCGATTACATCTAACCCCTGACAGGAGAAAAACAAAAACAAAACAAAACAAAACAAAAAACAAACAAACAAACAAACAAACCCAGAGAGACAGATAGTGACAGAAAGAAAAAGGAATAGAGACAGATAGTGATAGAGAGATAAAGACAATGAGAGACAGACAGGGAGAGAGATACAGGGAGAAAGAGAGACACAGAGACCAACAGAAAGATGCAAAGGGAGAGAAAAAGAGGGATAGAGGCAGAGAAAGACAAAGAAGCAGACCCAGCGTGGGGGAGAAACAGTAACCAAGAGATGAGATACACAGAAAGGGCGGGGCTAACACCTTTGCTCGGAAGACTGCTCATTTTTTTCGACGTACCCTGAAACGGCACCCACGAGGGCGCTGACTCTTTCTGTGGATCAAGAATCCCGGGCCTGAACTCATATGTGGGCGGGGCTGGGTCGGGCTCGGAGCTCATTTAGATTGGGGTGGTACCCAATTCCGTGTGACCCTAGGACTGAGGGTTTAGTGTCCTGGCTGCCACCTTGCTGGTTATGGGAAGGAACTGCTCTCAGTTTCAGAGGCCATCTGTGTTCCTCGGTATGGTACGTGCACCTCCAAGGTCAACAGCAAAGAGCCTCCCCAGATGGAATCATCCTCTGCCACAGGAGGAACCTAGCTCCTTTTAGGATTTTATCTGGCGAGGCCACGCCCACTGACAGCCTTGTCCCTGGGCTTCAGGGAAGTGGGTTAGTGTCTCCTGCCAGATCCCCCTACCACTGCACCTGGGAAAGCATCAGATGGAATAAATGAATTCAGAGATCCTAGGGGTCAGCTTACATCCTGTTGCGCGAGGGAACCGCAGAGGACAGGGGAGGTGGAGGTGGATGTGAGAGCATTTAGCATTTACAGGGAGTCCTGGAGGGAAGGGTAGGGCTGCTCCAGGCAGAGAACTTCCCATCAAACCTGCAAGAGGTGAGAGCTCGGCTGCACCGGGAATGGACAGTGGCAGGGACACAGTCAAGGTGATTCCTGTCCCCAGAAGTTTACATGACAGTAGTGACCCAGGAGAGCAGCTGTGTCTGTGTCTGCAGGCCTGGAAGTAGCAATCGGGACAGAGTTGGCCTCTTGCTCTCTCTTTCTCTTCTCTTTTATCTCCTGTCCTGTCTCTTTCCGTATTCCCCCACCTCCCTCCCTCCCTCCCTCCCTCCCTCCCTCCCTCCCTCCCTCCCTCCCTCCCTCCCTCCCTCCCTCTCCCTCTCTTTCTCTCTCTCTCTCTTTCTCTCTCTCTCTCTCTCTCTCTCTCTCTCTCTCTCTCTCTCTCTCTCTCTCTGTGTGTGTGTGTGTGTGTGTGAGTGAGTGTATATTTGTCTCTCTCCTGGTCTCTGATCTTTTCATCTCTGCATCCATCCACTCATCTCTCTGTCTCCTGTCATTGTCCGTGTCTCCTCACATCCCCTCCTCCTTTCTCCCTGATTCCCCTTCTCCTCCACACAGTGCTGGCTGCAGAGTATTTGTCCAGTCAGTTCCCTGCCTGGCACCATGTGGGCAGCGGCAGATAAGGCTTGGAGAGGCTGGGGGTGTTGCCCAGTCACATTCCAGAGCCAGCCGGGAAGAGGTGCAGCTCTCCCACTAGGGACCTGGCAAGTTGCTGTTCCTGCAGCCTCTGCCTCCCTGAAGAGGAGTGTGTCTGGGTCTGGATCACTGTGGTCTCTGTTTCTCTGTTTGCACCCACATCAGAACAGGCAAGCTCCAATGAAATAAATAACATGGAGCCAGACAGATGTCAGATGTCACCCAACCTATAAAACAATGCCCCCGAGGCAACGATGCACAGAAGTGACCGAATGAATAGTTAAACCAAGACACGAGGAGAAGGGACAACACTTCCTTCTACCAAGAGACAAAGGATTATTCTAGAAATTTCCATCGCTTTGAGGAGCTTAATTGCCACCCCCTCTACCCTGTGCACTTGTTTAAGAAGAACAGAAGCTAGGTCACCATGGTTGGAACTTTGCATGATTCCAGCATTCAGGTGGCTGATTAGGAGGATGGAGTCGGAGACCAGCCTGGGCTACATGGGAAGACCTTGTCTGAAACACAAAACAGAACAGAAACAAAACGAGGTCCAGGTGAGGTGGCATGTACCTGTAATCTCAGTTTGGGAAGTAGAGGCTGAGGAATTCAAGGTTAGCCTTGGTTACATGAGGCACTGTCATCAAACAAAACAAAAACAGAGTACAGGCTGGGCCTTGTGAGGAAGATGTGGTCCAAAGATCACAGCCAGTCTGGGAAAATTAGAAATTCAGTCTCAAAATAAATAACGAAAAGTGTCTGCAAAGATGGCTTAGCGGTTAAGGATACTTGTTGCTCTCGAAGAAGGTGGGGGTTAAATAGAGATAAGGAGACAGGAAAGAGAAAGTCAGAAAGAGAAGAGGAAGGAGAGGGGAAGGAGAAACAGATACAAAAATCGGGTTGTAAGGAGAGAAACAGATGGAGAGGCAAAGAGGAAGGAAGGGCACAACCACCTGTCACTCCAGCCTCAGGGGATCCAGCGCCCTCTCCTGGCCCCCTTGGGCAACCACACCCACATGCTCACACACAGAGAGCCACATATACCCAAAATAAAAATAAATGTTGTTTTAGAGTAAGAGAGCTGGGGATATAGCTCAATGGTAGAGTTTTGGCCCGGGATCCAGCAGCAAAGAGCTAGAGATGTGCCTCAGCAGCAGGGTGCCGGTCCAGGTTGTAGCTCTAAGAGAGTAGGATGTGGAGCAGTGAGATGGCTCAGCCCTAAGGGCATTTGCAGCCCAGCCTGATGATCTGAGGGCAACCTCAGAGACTCCCTTGGGTGAGAGAGAGCTGACTCATGTAAGTTGTCCTCTGACTGCCACATATGATAGGGCATATATACTTGGGCACACTTGCACACATACACACACTGTATGTAAATAAATAAGTGTGAAAAATTATAAAGGAATGTAAGAAAAGTAAGTAAAGCCAATATGTTAACTACAGTGGTGCACACCTGTAATCCTCGAACTTGGGAGACTTCGGAGACTGAGGCAGGAGGATCACTAGTTAGAATGTAGCCCAGGCTACTTGGGATGGGGGAGCACACACTTTTGTTTCTCTCCTCACCAAGTATTTTCACAGAAGCCAGGGAGAATCTCTCCACCAGACAGGGCTTTACTCTGTTCAGTTACATGTCTTTGTCAAAATTTGTCAAACCTAACATGTGTGTTTCCCTGTATTTAAATTTTTCTCAGGACAAGAAGCTTAGGCACTTGCTATGGTGTACGTTCCTAGTGTCTGTAGTGGAATGATACTTGTGAATGGCTTTAAAATGAAGCTTTCATTAAAAGATGGATGCATAAAAACACTATACTTTCAACACAACTCCTCTGTGAATTTCTAAGTCACTTTTCTGTTGCTCTGATGAGACGCTGTGATCAAGGCAGCATATAGATGAGGGCGTTTGCTTGGGGCTCATAGTTTCAGAGGGTGAGTCCATGATTATCACAGAGGGGAGCATGGAAGCAGGCAGGCATTGTGCTGGTGCAGTGGCTGAGAGCTTGCGTCCTAATCCACACTGGGTGTGGCACAGGCTTTTGAGACTTCAAAGCACACTCCCAATGACACACCTCCTTCAACAAGGTCCAATCACCTGATCCTTCCCAAACAGCTCCATCAACTGGAAACTAAGTATTCAAATGTATACGAGTATGTCAGCCATTCTAATTCAAACCACTGCAGTATTCTGGGACACAATATAGGCTGATGGATGTTTATTCAGGGGAGAAATCTCTTACACCAGAAACAGATGACTGCTGCAGGTTCCCGTTCCAAGGATGCCCCAGGATGCCCTCTGTCTCTGACCAGGTAGGAAGAGAGCAAGGTGAGGTCCAGGACCCCAGATGTAGCCCCCACTGGTCACGTCTGCACCTGTCCCCATGTCCCAATAGCATAACAGGTATGGGCGTGGTGGATATCTCACCACAGATGGACGACGATAGACAGATGAATGGATGATGAGTAGACATAAATGGATGATAAAGGGATGGATGAATAAATCAGTAACAGATGGGTGATTAATGAGTAGATGATGGTTTTGGGGTGAATGGGTGGATAATAGATGAATGTCAATAGATGGCAGAGAGATCAAGGATGGGGAAGGGATGGATGAATGATGAATGCAAGGACAGCCATCACAAATGGATAGATGGATGGTGGATGGATGGATAATAGACAGATGGATGGATGATGAATGAATGGATAACAGATGGATGTCAAGAGATGATAAGTGGGATGGCTGGGCAGGTAGATGAATGGTGAATAGAGGTCAATGGATGACAGAGGGATGAATGATGGATGGATGGGTGAAAAATGCAAGGAAATGGATAGGCAACAGGAAGATGGTAGATGGGTGGATGAATGCATAACAGATTAGATGATGGAGTGCTGGGTAGCTGGGTGGGTGATATGTAGGTGTAAATGGGCAACAGAATGATGTTTGAATGAATGGATAACTGATGAATAGATAATGAACATATGGGTAGAAAAATGGCTGGATGATGGTGGATGGATAGGTTCTGGATAGATGATGATAGATAAAATAACAGATTGATTTATTAAGAAGCAAACATGGAAAAGTGCTTAAGTTTGGACTCTAGGATACTAGTATGCATTCTTTTTCAAATATATCTATTTATATAAAAATTTTCACAAAACCATGGTAAACAGAAGAGGGCAGAACCCTTCTGGCTTCTGCATGAAGCATTTCACCAACTCCCTATTTCACTTTAGCTAAGATCAAAAAGTGTCCCCATGAATCCTTCCATCGTCTCCCAGACTCCACCCCCTACCCGTCCTTCCTTCCACTCTTTTGTTCTTTTAGGTTTATTCATAGTCATGGATGTTTTGCCTGTGTGTATGTATGTGCACCACATGTGTGTCTGGTGCCTGTGGGGGTCAGAAGAAGGCACTGAATCCCCCGGGGAACCGGAGTTATGGGTGCTTGTGAGCTGGCATGTGGGTGCTGGGAACTGAACTAGGGTTTGTTGTGAAGTCAACAAGTGCTCTTAATCACACTGATCCTTGTCTTCAGTCCCCCCCCCCCCCCTGCCCTGGTCCTTCCACACTTCTCCCTCTGTACTCAAGTCAGTCTCTTTGCTCCTTGGCCATGCCAGCCACAGCTACACCTCGGAACCTCTGTAGGGCTGTGCCTTCACTCTGAGACACATCCCCCATGGCTGCTGTGACTTCTTCCTGCTCTCCTGCTTCTATGGGCCTGTGCTTCCTACCCTCCCTGTCCTGTATCGTCTTTCTACACCCCTCCCTAATAAGGTGATTTTTACATTATTTATTTATTTATTTATTTATTTATTTATTTATTTATTTATTATGTGTGTCTGTAGGTGTGTGTGTGCATGCATGGACAGACATCATGGTTAGCGTGTAGAGGTCAGAAGACAACTTGCAGGAATTAGATTCTTCCTCCCATCATTTGGGTCTCCTGTTCTCAGGCTCAGCTGCAAGTGCCTTTACCCACTGAGCCACCTTGGTGGCCCCGAAGATGCTCCACAATTCCCCACTTGTTCCGTCTTCTTGTTCATGTCCTCCCACCAGAATGGAAGTCACACACTGAGAAAGGATTGTGTGCTTTGTTTACAGAAGAACGGAGAGGCGCCCAGGACAACGCTCTGCACAATGTAGGGGCTCCATGAGATGGAATGAATCTCTGAATAGGGGCTAGAAGCATGTGCTATGGGGCCACAGTGTCTGGGGCCATATCTGGCTTGTTGCTGTGTGATGCTGACTAAGCCACAGGCTTGTTTTGACCATCTCCATTCCCTGAATGCTGCGATTACAGCTGTGTACCACCTTGCCCAACTCAGGTTGTATCTGGCTCTTGGGTTTCCCCAGGAAAATGGAGACTACTGTCACTATCACAATTGTAACAGGAACTTTGGGAAACATCCAGTGCTTTCTCACAAAGGGGGTTGTAGACTTCCCACACGGAGTAATAATCCCGTGCCTAGAAATCTGCCCTAGAGAAACGAAAACAGTGCATACCATGCTGATTTGCTAAACTGCACGCGCGGGATTCCTGAGCGCAGTCATCAAGGCGTTCCTTCTCAGCGCTCTCAACTTTCTTCTCCATCCGGGGTTCACGGACTTCTTGCGTCTTCAATATGGAACTTCCTCCTGGGATCTGGTGTGTGAGGATCCTTGTTCTGAACCCAAGCAGGGGCATATCCTGACTCTCCCAGCCCCCACTTCCACAGACAGCCTCACTCGTGGGTTGCACGAACTCACATTTATTCACAGAGACAGAAGAACGGGAGGACAGACCTTTCTCACTGGGAACCCCCAGGGTCTGGCAGTTCCAAAGAGGTGATGGTGTCCAGTGTTTGTAATGGGGGATGGGCAGGCTGGGGCCAACCCACCAGTCTCTATCCTTCTGGCCAAGTGCCCTCCGCCTTGTCCTGCCTTTACTTAAGACACGTGTTGGGGTGTTTCCTAACCAGCATCAGGGGTCTGGGGATGGGTAAAAGGGAGAGTGAATGACCCGGGGCTCGGGGGGAGGCAGAGGAGGCATCTCTTCCAGCTTCCCTCTTCCTTACTTCAACCGGGAGCTCAATTGGAGGGGCGGAGGGTGGATGCGAGGGTCAGGAGGCCAAGCCCCCCAATCCGTGTAGGTGGGCCTTGCTGTCCACCTCCTCATCTTCCATCTCGAAGGCTGAATGGTCTTGGCTGTCAAAACAGGAGGCGCTGAGAAAGACAGGGGGTGCCCGCGGGGACTGCGGTGGGGTGCCCGGTGAGGGTGGCTCTTCCTTGATGTGTGCGATGGACAAAGGGAGCCCTTCTGTCTCCTGCTTAAGCGGAGTTTGGGGCGACTGTGCGGCCTGAGACTGTTGCGCCTGCAACGCAGTGGCCCTCTCCAGCTCAGCCCGTTCCAGCTCCGCGCGGTGGCAGCGCTGGTGGCGCAGCAGGCTGTAGGCGCGGGAGAAACGTCTTGGGCATCGAGGGCACGGATGCGGGGCGGGACCCCCAGCGTGGACTTGTGCGTGACGGGCCAGGTCTGCCAGCCGTTTGAATTCCCGCTGGCAGCGCACGCACTGGAAAGGGCGTGCCCCAGAGTGGGTGACCCCGTGCTGACGCAGGTGTGCCCGGCGTCGAAAACCTTTGCCACACTCGGGACACCAAAACCGTGGCTCCCCCGCCGGGGGCCGGGATGGGGTGGCATCTCCTCCATTCTGCCCGCCTTCACCCCCTTCCGATGCACCCCCACATTCTGCCCCTTCGCCCCCCTCAGGCCCTTTCCCTGAGTTCCGTCCACCAGAGGACTTGTCGTCCTTCTTACCGGCCCCGGGCAGTGGGGCCAGCAGGCTGAGAGGGCCGTGGACGCGGCGATGCTGGCGGAGGTAGGAGGCCAGGCGGAAGGCCAGGCCGCAGTCTGGACACACAAAAGGCCGATCGGTGGAGTGGACTAGCCGGTGACGCGACAGGGACCAGGGCCTGGCGAAAGCCTTGAGGCAAATAGAACACTGGTGTCGCTTGGGGCGGGGTGGGGGTCCCCCTTCGCCCTCCTGTTCGCCCTCAGGACGCAGACACGGGTGCGCCTTGAGCTCCCCCTTCGTGGCGAAGGCTTCGCGACAGCGGAGACACAGCAGCGTCCAGTCAGCCTGGAGGAGGACCTGTTTCTCTTCCTGTCGCCCCGCGGCCAGTGCCAACTCTGCCCTTAGCTCCGCTGCCCCGGCCTCGGCCTCCTCGGCCTCTGATGCCCGAGGATCGGTACTCGTGGGGGCAGCCACGGGGGCCGGGTCCCCAGCGGGCCACGTCTCAGGCCACGCTGCTGCTGCCGCCTCCTCGGTAACCCCAGCCACTGCCGTGGAGGGCTGCTCCACACCCTCGTCCTGTGGGCCCCAACTGCACTCAGGCTCCTCCTTCACGGCCCTCTGCGTGGACAGATCGACCTCGCCACCTGCGTGCTCCTGGGCCAGGTGGCGCCTGAGCTGGGCCGGCTCCGGGAAGGTGCGTGGACAGGCAGCGCAGCGCAGCGGGGGCTGGGGCCCGTGGCCACGAAGGTGGCGGGACAGGTGGGCAGGCCTGCGGAAAGCTTTGGGGCACAGGGGACAGGCGTGGGGCCGAAGGCCTGAGTGGCTCAACCGGTGTCGAGACAAGTAGTAAGGGAAGCGGAAGAGGCGACCACAGGTGGGGCAGGGCAGAGGTGCCCTAGGGGCTCCAGCACCCCCTCTGCCACGACCACGGCCTCGACCACGGCCACGGCCCCGGCCTCGGCCTCGGGCACGGTGAGGTGGGCTGCCCTGGGCAGGTGGAGGGGGCTGTGGATCCATGCCTGTGGGGGGGGGGAGGGGGAGGCAGAGGTGGGGAGAAGAGATGAAGGATGTGGAGTGTGGTGAAGAGCAGAGATGGAGGAGGGTAGTTCCTCAGTTCAGAAGACCAGACAGGTGAGGAGAAGGGGAGGGGGGTGGCGAGGAGGCAGAGACGGTAAAGGGGAGGAGAGAGTTGTGGACAAATAGGATAGAGCAACAAGGTTCGGGAGACATGGAAAGGGGTGTGTGTGTGTGTGTGTGAGAGAGAGAGAGAGAGAGAGAGAGAGAGAGAGAGAGAGAGAGAGAGAGAGAGAGAGAGAGAGAGAGAGAGAGAGAGAGAGAGAGAACACAGACATCAGAGGCGGGGACAGACAGGAAGACAGAACAATACATAGGAGACAGGGAGACAAAATCAGCCAACTGAGTTTGCTCTAGGGCCCAGGGGCTTGAACATTCTCAGTGGGATGGGGAACCAGCCCACCCCTGGGGCCCAAGTCTCAGTAAAGAGACCCTGGGAATGAAGTAAATGTACCCAGAAGCCAGGGGCTGGGAGGGACCAGTGTCTGAGGGAGGAGGCTGGGGTCTGGACGCCTGGGGGTCTGAGGGAGGAGGCTGGGGTCTGGATTCCTGAGTCTAAGGGAGGAGGGCTGGGGTCTGGACGCCTGGGCTTGACGGAGTCCCGGATCCCTAAGCCTCAGGCAGGAAAACTGAAGGCTAGAACTCCCGGGTCTCAGACAGAACTGGATAGGCGAACTAGACTCCTGCAGGTAGACGCACCCTGGGTCTGGGTGAGGGGAGGAGCTGGGTAGGGGACCCTGACTCACAAGACAAGGGAGAGGAGAGGGCTGGGAGCTGGGTTGCAAAAAATCCCCAGGGTGGAGATAGCTGTGGCCAGACCCCTGGCCGGGCGTGGTGTCGGGGGGAGGGCGTGGAGCCTGCAGGCTGTCGGGGGCCCTAGGTCCAAAAGGGGGCTATCTGTTCCGGGCAGGTATGATCTGCAGAACTGGGGCGGCGGGTCGAGGCCTTGCGGATTGCTCCGCGCAGAGCCCGGGGCTCGCCCCAGTCTCTGGGCGCCGGTCTTACCTCCGCCTCCTGCGCTCCTTTCTTCCTTCCCTGCCGCCGGGCGATCGCGGACAGTGGTGGCGGGGAGGGAGGGGGCCGAGCGTGGTGGGGGAGTGGAGGAGGAGGCTGGGCTGGGTGTTACAGCCTAAGCTTTCCCCCCGGAAACCCGGTGTTTGGTCGGAGGCTAGAAGAGGAAAGACTGGCTGAGAAGCCGGAAGCGGAGGGACAGGGACCTTGGGGGGCAGAGAGGGAGGGCGGCCGGCTCCTGAATCCTGAGAGAGGAAGGGGCTGAAGGCCTGTCTTTTGGACCCTCAGAGGGAAGTGAGGATGCAAGCCTGGGACTCTGGACCCATCTCACCACCCCTCCCTCCATTTCCCAACAGATAACACATACTCATTCATTCTTCCAACAAGCAGGCATTTACGAAGCCCTGCCGGTGCCAGGCACTGTGCTGGGCTGCCGAGCCTGAAGGAGGCAGGGATGAAGATGAACGGGATAGTGAGTGATACAAGCTTGAGAGTGTACCCGCACTCTATAATAGAGCCCGACTCCCGCTTCCCCTTGGTTGCCTAAGCAACCAATTCTCTCTTCTCCGAGCCTCAGTTTCCCCCCTTATGGTAAGCCTCTGGAGCGCAACCGGACCAGTTTTATCAGAGCACCTACTGTGGGCTGGCTCTGTCCTTGGTGCTGGATCGATGCACGGGGCAGACCAGAATCAGTCGCACAGTGTGTGATGAGGGAAAGTGCTGAGGGGACACACGGGATGGGGAGGCAGTCTTTCAATAGGAATGCACGTCCTTATTCCTCTAGTCTTTCCTGGCCATAGTGTTTCATTGAGCCTGGAGGTTCCGGAACCACAACTCAAAGTTCATGCGATAGAGAAATAGGCCAGTTTCAGGAATCTTCCTGTGTTACATTTTTGAGAGGAGGGGGGGAGGAGGGGTTAAATTCATGCCAAACATTGTTGGCAAGAGTGTGGGTAAACAATTCCACTTGCGCATATCTGAGGAGAGTAGAAGTTTGCAGAGCTTTAACAGCTTAGCAATCCCAGGAATTTACACTTCAGAGACCAGAATCACACAATGTTATTTTTATGCCAGGTTCATTGCTACCCTTTTGTTTTTTTACTTTTAAAAAAAATGTATATGTAGGTATCTGAGGCTGGCAAGATGGCTCAGTGTAAAGGTGCCTTGCCTGCCTTGTGGCTGTTGACCTGAGTTGGATGTTGAGGACCCACAGAGTAGAAAAGGAGAACTGATTCCTGTGGGTTGTCCTCTGATCTACACACACACACACACACACACACACACACACACACACACACACAAATACAAATGCATGGGGCTGAGAAGATGGCTCTGTGGTTAAGAGTGTTGATGCTGTTCCAGAGGACCGGGCTTTGGTTCCCAGCACCCAAGTCCAGGGCCACATTATCCCCTGTAACTTCAGCTCCAACACCCTCTTCTGTCTTCTGAGAGAATATGCACAGACACCCATCACACTTAAAAATAAACAAAATCAAATACAGTTCATTGTTATTACATTTATTATTGATGTATGTGGGGTGTGCACATTCCGTGGTACACGTGTGGAGGTCAGAAGGTGATGGGAGATGTTATTCTGTATATATGTTTCTCATACTGGTTAATAAAGCACTGTGGCCAATAGAAAACTAGATAGGCGGGGCTAGGAGACTAGGAGAAGGAAATAGGAAGTGGGAAGGTGGAGTCAAGATGTAGCCCAGGGAAGGAGCAGGACGCCTGCCGCGGCTTCCCGATAAAACGACCACGTGGAAATACTTAGATAAGTAGAAATGGGTTAATGATTAAGGCAGAGCTAGCCCATTAACAATAATGGTAACTGGCCAACAGGATTGTATCAAATATAGAGTCTCCTGCGTGTTATTGGGGGCCAGGACGCCAGACCAGCGGCGGGCGGGCTGGCGGAAACTTACATGCTACAAGAAGGCACCTTTCAGGGGTCAATTCTCCCCTATGATGTGGGTCCTGGGACAGGACTCTGGTCTTAAGGCTTGGGTACAAGTGACTGTACTGACTGAGCCTTCTCACTGGTCCACTTCTGCAGTCTCCAACATCACTGTGAATGGCTGAAGGTCTCAGGAAGATATCTGAGGAATAAAATCCCGACCCAGTGGTATCTTGTATGTCCTCAAAAAAACAAAACAAAGCAAAACAAAACAAAAAAACAAGAGAAAGATGCTCGCTATGTGGAGATGAGGAGGCGAACACCACAGGAACTACCTGTACTCTGTGCTTGAGTCAGCGGCTTGGGGACTGGCAAGATGGCTCGGTGGCTAAAAGTGCTGACTGCTCTTTTTCGAGGACTGCCATTGGGTTCTAATCACCCACAGAGCAGCTCGAAGTTCTTCTATAAACACTCCAGTTCCAAGGGGGACATAGCAACCTCTTCTGGCTTCCAGAGTAACAAGCATGCATGGGGGGAGGGGCGGACGGACATGACAGACACACAGACAGGCAAAACACATAAACTAAAAATAAATCTCTTTTAAGGGGGAGGGAGAGAGGAAGGAGGAGAAAAGGGAAGATGATGAAAAAGGAAGGAAGGAAGGGAGGAAGGAAGGAAGGAAGGAAGGAAGGAAGGAAGGAAGGAAGGAAGAAGGCATGGTGATTGGTTCATAGCTGCAATCCCAACACTTTTAAGAGGTGGACTGGTTTCCCAGCACTCGGGAGACAGAGGCAGGTGGATCTCTGTGAGTTCTTGGCCAGCCTGGTCTACAGAGCAAGTTTCAGCACAGGCTCCAAAGCTACACAGAGAAACCCTACCTGGAAAAACCATAATAATAGTAGTAAATGATTAATAATAATAATAAATAAACAAAGAGGTGGAGACTGGACAATGAAGATTCCATACAATAAACTGGACGGTGGTGGCGCAAACCTTTAATCCCAGCACTTGGGAGGCAGAGGTAGGCAGATCTCTGTGAGTTCGAGTCCAGCCTGGTCTACAGAGCGACTTTCCAGGGCAGGCTGCAAAGCTACACAGGGAAAGCCTGCCTCAAAAAACCAAACCAACCAATCAACAAAAACAAAACAAAACAAAAAGAAAAGAAAACCACCAAAACAAAATAAAAAAAGATTCCATACAATAATAATATAAGGAGTTAGAGGCCAGATTTTACTACATGAATCCTAGTCTCAGACAAATGATCAAACAACGGCGGGGGAGGGGGGGATAAAAGAGAAGCAACAAATCTACAAATGGATAAACAGGAAGAATTTCAAACAGAAGAGAACAAGGGGGCTTGTTACTTGGGGGTGGGATCTGGAGTGACCATCTGTGGTGGCCAGAGCTGTCCCATAGAAGCCTGAGCCCTGTGTGAGGACTGTGGCAGGCTCCTAGTCCTGGCTGGGCTTGGGGTTATTCGGAGAGCACTGAGGAGCCTTTGAGGAAGTTTTAAGCAGGAGAGTCATATGATCGGATTAGCGTTTTAGAGACGTTCCCGAGGGACCCGCATGGAGATGGCCTGATGCCAGGGAGACGAAGGCCAAGGGGTGGTAGCAGTGCGCTGGTCCAGGTGAGAGGTAATCCATGCTTGGGAAGGCGCTGACTGAGTGAGAGGCACACTCCATTCCTACCGCGATAGCTTTCTTCCTGGCTCCTCCGCTCCCATCCTAGACTCCAGCCCCAGAAACTACAGTTCCCCACTCAAACAAACAAAACAAACCAAAAAACAAAAAATCAATCAAACAAACAAAAAACAAGAAAGTGTGTGCGTGCCGGCAGAGATCAGAGGACAGCCTGCGGTTCTGTTCTTCTGCTCTGTGGGCTGTAGAGATGGAGCTCGGGTGGGTCTGCTTGCAAGCAAAGCTCCATTACTTGCTGAAAGGTCTCGCTGGCTCAACCACGCCTCATTTTTGAGCCGAACACCTCCCGAAGTTCCTCTTCATGCTCAGGAATAAAAAGCAGCCCTTTTTCCTGAGCCCTCAAATCCCGGGTTTACCTGGAACTCACAAGGATCCTCGTGCACCAGCTTCTCCAATGCTGGCTGGAATTACGAGCCTGCACTCATTTTCTCTTGTCACTGTCTTCCCTAAACTGCAAAGTTTGTGATGGAGATGACGGGTGGGGCAGAAGCCATGACTTCCTTAGCCCCAGCTCCCCAGATTCAAACCAGCCACAGGTGGTTTGTGTCTCTGTGACAACCCTGGTGAACTCTGGATACTCCTGCCTCTGCCTCCCTGGTACTATTGACTTGGGATAGCATTTACCCCCAAATTTATTTCACTCAGAGTAAGTCTTGCTTCTGGACCCCCATTGCTGAGTGGAGAATACTGTATGTATGTATGTGTAAATATGCATTATATATATTAAATAAAACTTATTTATTTCTTGCATATAGGTGTTTTGCCTGCAAGGCTGTCTGTGCACTGCATGTGTGCCTGCTTCCCATGGAGGCCAGACGAGGGCGTCAGTTACAGATAAAGTTACAGGTGGTGGTGGTGAGTCCCCCCAAATCACTGAGTGCTTAACCACAAAGCCATCTCCCCAACCCTAGAAAATACCTTAATTTTTACATGTTTTCTTATTGTGTGTGTGTGTGTGTGTGTGTGTGTGTGTGTGTGTGTGTGTGTAGCGTGCATGTACCATGGTGCGGCCGTGGAAATCAGAGGACAACTTGCAGGAGTCCTTTCTTTCTTTTCATCGGGTGAGTCCCAGGGTTGTTGGTCTGGGCAGCAGGTATCTTTACCCACTGAGCCATCTTGGACCCCAACATTGAGAACATCACTGAAGCCTAGCATCTCTGGGGAATGGCTTTCTTCCCAAGGCATGGAACTTTTTCAAGTTGGCGATTGCTGGTCTTAGCCAAAAAAGAGTCCTCACTGATTATCTCTGGAAACGTCTCTTCCATGTGGTGCATGAGACTCAGATAAAAAAAAGCCATGATGTGAATGAACGATTGAGCGAGATTGTTTCAGAAGGGATCCCAGCAGGGTGGTAGAACATTTGCCTTTTGCCTGGTTCCATCGTTCCATCACAACACAGAAACCAAACCAACCAACCAACCAACCAACCAACCAAACAAACAACCAAACAAACAAACAAAAAACCAGGGCTGGGGAAATGGTTCCTTAGGTAAAGTGCCTGCTTTGCAAGCAGGAGGATCTGAGTTTGACTCCCCAGCACCCATAGAAGCAGGAGGGTACAGGAAGGCTCTGTAGGGAGTGAAGACAGACAGGTGTCTGAAGCCCATCAGCCAGCCAGCCAGCCTAGCCAAATACAAGCTTCTGATTCAGAGACAGACTGTCTCGAATAATAAGGCAGGGTGCTGGTGAGATGGTAAATAGGTAAAGGGGTTAGCTGGTAGCTGAAGTTTGGTCTCTGAGACCCACATCGTAGGCAGGAAAGAACTTCTGAAAGTTGCCTTCTGCCCTCCATGCCCATGCCATGGCATGTGCACAAATGCACAGAAAAGCACACACACATACACAAAAACATACACAAATAATGCACACACTCGAGCACAGAAAGGCACACACAAACATACACAAAAGCACACACACACAAGCAGACATACACACACACACACACACACACACACAGGTTTTTAAATGTTTTGGGGCCTGTGAAGTGATGTGGTAGTTTAAAGCAAGATGGCCTCCAAAGGGAGTGGCACTATTAGGAGGTGTGGCTTTGTTGGGAGGAAGTGTGTCAATGTGGAGGCGGGCTTTGAGGTCTCAGATATGTTCAAACCATACACTGTGGTGAGACAGTTCACTTCCTGTTGCCTTTGGGTCAAGATGTAGGACATGTACCACCATGCCCGGCCATGGTTGGCGTTGTAATCTAGTGTGGGGGCAGTAGGTGGGGGTCAAGGAGTAGAGACAAGTGGTATAGAGCTAGGTAGGTGAACACTGGCCGCGATCGCGGACAGTGCAGACATCACATGGCGTTTCCCTGCCCTCTGGTTGTTGAACCGTGAAGGAATGCATCAAGGGGAGGGGGAGAGTACGGGGTCTGTATATTTGTGTCTTATCCATGTCCTATGTCTGTGTATGTTTAATCCCAGCATTCGGATGACGGAGGCAGGAGCATCCCTGTGAATTCAGAACCAACCTGGTCTCCATGGCGAGCTCCAGGCCAACCAAGGCTGCTATATAGTGAGAGCCTGTCTCAAAACTAAACAAAAATAAATAAAATCTAGTATGCCTAGGACTGTCTATTTTGCTCTCTGTGGAGTTCTCGCAGCTTTTATAATGTCCAACACAGAAGGATCCCTTAGCACAGGGATGAGATGGAGAATGTGGAAGCCAACCCCTCCTTCCCTCCTTTCTTGGATGCATTCTCCCCCTGAACCTATCTAGGAATTCCCAGGAAGTCCCCCTTCAAGGACCAGGCTAATGCTGCCTCTTCAGAGAAGCCCTCTGGGCCATCCTATCTAAGATGGTGTGCTCTGGCTATTCACAGTGTGTGTGTGCATACATTAGGGATTGCATTTAGGACGTTGCTAGACACGTGCTCTACCACTGAGCCACACCTCTGACCCCCCACTGGGGGATTCAAGGCAAGAGCTCTGTCACTAAGCCACGCCCCAGTCACTTTTGATGTCTTTTAGGCAATTCTTGCCACTCATCCAACCTTGTCCCAGCTCCTCACTGGTAATTCTACATATTCTACCCTCGAATTCCATCCCCAGATCTTTTCATTCGTTTCCTCCAAATTTCTAGTGTGTGTGTGTGTGTGTGTGTGTGTGTGTGTGTGTGTGTGTGTGTAAGGGAGCCAGAGGACAACCCCGGATGCCATCCATCAAATGTGTCCATGTCCTTTGAGAGAGGACCTCTCCTTGGCCTAGGCCTCACAAATAAGGCTAAATCGACTGAACAGTGAACCCCAGGGATCCTCTCTGTCGCTCTAGCTTCATCACACCTGGAATTTTTGTGACTCCTGGAGATGAAAGTCAGGCCCTCGCGCTTTCGAGTTAAGCATTTCACCAAATGAGCTATCTCCCCTGCACCACCTTTTATTACTGAGTTGGGTTCTAAGTCATCCGTGCTGGCTGCCGTTGGTCTGCTGTATCTCCTGCCTCAACTTCCTAAGTAGCAAGCCTGCACCTGAATGCAGCTGCCACCACTTTCTGTCCAGACTCTTTGTTACCATGAGATTACCGTCTTCATGTGACTCCTCCCTCCCTCCCTCCCTCCCCCTCCACCCCGTGTGTTGCCCACCCACCAGAATATAGGAAGCTCCAGCATTTTCTGCTTTGTCCAATGCAGGGTCTCTAGTCTAGAGCTTAGAATGTTTAGTTTGGATGTGTGGCACAGTTACGCCAAGGAGCATGCGAGAGCAGTCCTTGTCTCTGATGGGCTGGTCCTGTCCCAGGCGGGTCTAAAGTTCACGTTCCTCTGCAGAAAGCAGAGTCTAAGGCCTGGTGGCGCCTCTTCAAAAGATTGCTTGGATTCCAAGGGTCGTGTCCTGGGGGGGTGGGGGTGAGAATGGGGTTCTTGATTTCTAGATGGGGCCACTTAAGTGAGATGTAAACCTGAAGATGTCCCCAGCCTTCTTGAGAGGGTTTGAGGATCTGGGCAACTTACCAGTAGCTACACAGCTGAGGAAAGTGTCTCTCCCTTTTCCTCTACTCATTAACTGCCTATGCTCAGGGATTAGTGGTAGCTTGTGAACCCCCCCCCCATACACACCCTACCAATCATTAACTGCTTATAAATAAATCCAGGCAGGGACTCTTGACTCTCTCCCCCAAGGACAGATATCTAGTGAATCTATTCTCTTTTTAAAGATTAAAAGGAAATGAAGTGTTTAAGTGTATGTGGGTTTGTGCAATGCTCATGGAGGCCACGGGAGGGTATTGAGTCCTCTGGAACTTGGTAACAGGTGCTCCTGAGCAAAGTGACGTGGGTGCCCTCTAGGTACCTGACAGTATGCATTTTTAACTGCCTTTCTAGGTCCTTAGGTTCTAAGTCTAAGAGGGACTCCCTGAAGCCCAGGATCAGCAAACAAGACAGTATTGACTGACAGAATGAGGTTTATTGGAGTCCCAGAGATATTGGGGAGACCAGGGGGGTGAGGTTGAGGCTCATGGGGGGGGAAAGAGACCCCTAGCCAAGCCCCCTTTCCTCTCGGGGTTCGAACACAGACAAGGTGTCAGCAATGGAAAGACTGACAGGTACTACAGTTGAGGGGGAGGGAAGCCCCGATGTCTACCACCGCCACCAGGTCACAGGACTGGGACAACCATGGACGGAGGACTGCGCTCTACAGCATAAGGGATGTCTGCCCTATTACTCTAAGGAGAGTGGAGCCAGGCCACGACCTGCACCGGCCTGTTCCAAGTGCACGGGAGCATATGTGTCCGGGTCAATCCAACCTACAGGGCAGGGAGGGAAGACTTTGTTTGGGCCAGCCTAATCTAGTGCTCAGGTTGGGGGACGATCAGTAGGGTCAGACCTTTCTGCAGGAAGGAAGACCTAATCTGAGAGGAGGTTAATTGAAGGTGGGGGCATCTACCCTGGTCCTCTTTCAGCATAGGAAGTAAAACGGGAGAAAGGCAGATTCTGGCTATATTCATTTTCTGGGGCCACCAGTGGCTGACAGGTATCATCTGGGGGATCCTGAAGATTCCAAGATGTTGCCCCCCCAACCCCCCCCCCAGGTGAGGTCGTTGGGAATGATGGCTCTCAGGGAGTAGGTGGTAGATCTGTGGGGGTGCCCACATGTTATCTGCTGAGAGGTGTTAGTGGAGACCCGTTTTCTCATTCCTAGCTCTCCAGCCTCGGAGGCCAATTGATTTGAGCATGCCTACATTCCAGGGGTCTCAAGGTCAAGAGTTTCTCTGTAGACTTCAGTCCCCCAACAATTATGTTCTTGGACCCCTTTGCTGAAGGATGCTTCGCCGTGGTCCTGTGTGGGTTCTGGGTGGCACCATTTTTCCAGGCAAGGGCCTCATCTCCTGCTCTGGATCTGGAGGGCCGGGGTGGCCTGGCTATTCAGTCCATGCCCCTGTGCAGCTTCAGGTGCCTAGAGAGGTTGCTCAGCGTGATGAAGCCCTTGCCACAGATGTGGCAGGGGAAGGGCCGCTCTGTGCCATGCAGCAGCCGGTGGCGCTTGAGGTAGCACTCGTGGCGGAAAAACTTGCCACACTCTAGGCACGGGAACGGCTTCTCCCCTGTGTGGACCAGCACATGCCGCTCCAGATCGCGAGGCGAACGAAACAGCTTCTCGCACTCGGAACAGCCAAAGATTTTCTTGCCACGGCTGGAGGGACCCGGCCCCGGCCCTCCAACCGCCTGCCCCCCCTCACCATCAGGGGCTGCCTCCCCACTGCCCTCACCGTGGCTGGCACGCCGATGCTCCTCCAGCGCGGCCAGCGCTGCATACAACGCCCCGCAATGCCCGCAGCCATAGGTGGCTGGGCCAGAGTGAGCTTCTAGGTGGCTGGCCAAGGCCGGGGCAGAAGCGAAGAAGGTCCCGCAGTCGCACTGGTACAATGTGTCTTCCGAGGACGCCTCCGCTGCCGCAGCCGGAGCCCGGGCATTCCCCCCACCCTCGCCCTCGGGGAGCAATGCCTCCAGCTTGGGCATGCTCGCCCCAGTGGGGCTCAGGAGCAGCCCGGCGTCCCAGGTGGGCGGGGCATCCCCCACCTCCACTGTGTCGCTATCTCCTGCCACTTCTGGACCCCCGCTGGAGGCCCAGGCCTGCGTCTGGGGTGCACTGCTCCCCTGCAGGTCGTGCGTTAGCTTGTGGCGTTCTAGCAGGGCGGGCGCATTGAAGTCGCGCTCGCAGCGTGGGCACTTGAATGGCTTAACATCAGTGTGCGCAGCCCAGTGGGCAGCCAGCTCCCGGCCGTGGTCAAAGCGCCGGGCACAGGCGCCACATGCAAACGGGGGCAGGGAGGCTGCTGCAGCGGCTGCTGCCTCTGCCAGTCCCCAGCTGGTGGCTCCTGCTCCCTCCAGGCCCTCTCCTCCGCTGGCCCCTCCACCTCCACAAACCGAACAGGGACCCACGTTGCAACAAACTGAGCAGGGGGGGTTCAGGGGAGGCAGGCCCGGGCTTGGCTGCAGGGGAGAGGGAAGAACTCCCCGGTGCTGCCGCTTGAGGTGGCGGCCCAGGCTGGAGCGTGAGGAGAAGCGGAGCTCGCAGACCAAACAGCAGTAGGGCTTCTCACCAGTGTGGACGACCTGGGATTAAGAGCACAGGGGCAGGTCTGAGCATCCGGGCCCGCAAGCGTGGAGGCCACTGAGAAGGGGCCCCACCTCCTTATAAAGGTTGGCGTCACAAGCGCCCCTCGTGAAAAGTTAAACTTCCATTATGAGGAGGTGGTAGGGCTTCACCGAGGCCCACGAAAGAAAAGCTGCCTCCTCCTAGCCAAAAGAATTGAACCTGGGTTAGCAACATGGTCTGTAATTCCAGCACTTGGGAGGCCAAGCTTTTGAGTCGGAGGCCAGTCAGGCCTGCATTGTGAAACCCGTCACAAGACAACCAGCCAGACAGCAACAAGTAATGAAATAAAAATATTTTACGGAAAGAAGATCGGGGGAGTTGGAAAGTTTGGTTCAGGGTTAGGAGCACTTGTTGCTCCTGCAGAGGACCTGGGTTCGATTCCCGGCACCCACGTGGCGGCTCCAGTTCTGAGGGATCCAAAGATCTCTTGTTACCTACGGGAGCACCGGGAGTGAATGTGTGCACGGCCATACATGCCAGCGAGACACCCACACACCTAGCAAGTGAGTCAATCTGAAAGCTGGATCTGAATTCTGCTTTGGGCCCTGGGTGGGAGCCACTACATTCTACACTGCCTCAAACACTACACATTACTGTAGTCTTCTCCCCAAGAGTTGACCCAACTCGGCCTGCCAGTTACCTGGTCAAGAAACAGCTTAGGAGATGGGAGGAATAATTATCCCCTCAAAGAAGCGATGGGTGCTCCCTGGGCTGTGGGCTCTTCTCATTTCCCCCATGGCAGGGTTTCTCTGTGCAGCCCTGGCTGCCCTGGAACTCGCTCTGTAGACCAGGCTGGCCTGGCACTTGGCGATCTGCCTGCCTCTGCCTCCCGAGCCAACACTGCCCAGCTCCTTTTCTAGTCTGTCTCTTCTCTGGATACCAGCCTCTCTCACTGTCTCTGAAGACACACCTCCCACATAGCTGCCCGCAGACCTTCCCTGATGAGCCTGGACTTCTCTCCTGGACTAACTTAAAAGGTGTGTCTCTCTCTCCTCCTCTTACGATCTCTCCAGCCCCCAGGACCACCCTATCTGGGGTGAACGTGCAGCTTGTTTTCCCCCAGGGAAAGTTAACTCGACACCTGTGGACACAAGGTCCTTCATACCTCAGGGCCTTTGCACAACGTTTTCCGCAAGTGGACGCCTCGCCCCTCAGGTCTCAATCAGACATCACCTTACCTTCTCGTGTACAGCAACCCGCCGCTCTCCTGATTACTCCTACACAACAATTTTTATCCCGCTGTTTGTGACAGCGTCTCATATAGCCTCAGCTGAGGAAAATCTTGAACTCCTGATCTGATGGGGAATGTCATGTCCTTCTGTATATATGTCTCTCCTGTTGGTTGATGAATAAAGTACTGACTGGCCAGTAGAGGCCGGAAGTTAGGCGGGGCTAGGACATGAGGAAAAGGCTGGGGAGAGGATGGCAGAGAGAGACAGAGTAACATGCCAGTTTACGGGTAAGCCACAGCCTCGTGGCTGTACGTAGACTAATAGAAGTGTGGTAACAATTAAGACAGAGCTAGCCAATAAGGAGCCTAAGCCACTGCCAAGCAGTTTTATAGTTAATACAGCATCCATGTGTTAATTTGGGGCTGAAGAGGCTGTGGGACCAGGCGGGATAGAAACACTGTCTGTACTGATCCTGTCTCCACCTCCCAGGCACTGGGATTGTAAGAATGCATCATCGTGCCATGATTTTTTTTTTTAAATTTGCTTCCCAACTTCTCCCTTAGAGAACTACCTTCTCTACCCTCTACCTGGCTCCTGCTCATCTGAAGGAATAATATGTTCCCGTGAAGGCCTGTGTTCTTCGTAGGGAAAGCCCTCTGAGGGTCACTGCAGAATAAAGGAATTGGGTGCACATGGATAAGCCTACTTTCAAGAAGAGAGCTGTTAACACAAGGCTACAGTGGCTTCAGCAGGAGAGGCGCGGAGAAACAATTATGGGCCCCAACTTACTCTGCAGGCCTTGCTTGGAGCTCACTCTTTGGGTTTTTGGTAGAAAGCAAAGTGAGATTTTTTTTTTCTACGAGGAGGAAGCTGGGGAACAAGTGTGTTCCCATCTCCCGTTGCCTTTTCCCGAGTGGAATGGAGCCCCAGCGTCTCAGCCCCGGGGTGGCTCCCAGAACTCACCTGGTGGTGCAGCAGCCCAGTCGAGTCTCGGAATCCCTTAGGGCAGGCGGAGCATCGGTAGGGCCGCTCGCCGGTGTGTGAGCGCAGATGGTTCGCCAGGTTGAAGCTGTGCTTGAAGCCCTTGCCACAGCGAGGACAAGCGTGGGGCTTGAGCGCTGTGTGCCGAGCAAAGTGGCGCCGCAGGTCCGATCGGTAACGGAAGCTCTTGCCACATTCGCTGCAGTGGAAGGGGACCCGAGGAGTGGTGGCAGACGGTGCTGGCCCTGGAGGGACAAGAGGGGCAGGGACCACAGGCAGCGAGGACTCCTCCATGGTGGCAGGTCCGCTGGCGGCCTGGGGCTCTCTCTGGAGTATAAAAGGGACACAGGAGCAGGTGAGAGTCGCCTCCCCACTGGCCATCCCTACCCTTAGCTCCCGGGGCTCAGAAACAGTCATCCTCTAGGAGACCCTCCCAATGCTGAGACACGCCCACCACCAAGCCACAACCACTGCCCTTTAAACTGCCAGCTCTCAGAATGCTCTCCAAGCCCCGCCCACTACAAATTAAGGCCCGCCTACTCTCGCTTAAGTCTGGGCCGAATCTTTCTGAGCCCCTCCCCTCTCTTCCCTAAGCATTCAGTGCTCCAGGACAGACAAGACTTCCTGCTCCTAACTCTTCTTCGAAGACCAGCGAAACATGGATTTGGGACTGAGCACGTTCGTCTCATACTTTTAGGGAGACCACACTAGTTCTGTAGCTTCGGGAACTCTTCACACCGCAATGGCTTGAGCTAATCAAAATCGTAGCAGCAACGCGGCCAACGTGCTTAGGGAGGCCGACACACAGCAGAGAATCAGCTGAGCAGTTTGGACATTTAAGCTCGCTCCTTTGTTCTTTACTCCCACAGTCCACGCTCCCAAGTGAATCTGACTTTTCTAAGTCAGCCCTTCGCTGAGACCTGCCTCCAAATCCCAGCAACTTTTCCTGCAAACAACTCACACTTTTCTACCATATTTCCTTGTCATTTTCTTAACTGCTCCTCAGCCTGCTTTCACCTTTACGATAAAGCCATGAAACTCTCAAGATCGCATACCCATATCGCGGAGGGGGGGCCCCCTTGCCATGTCGACCTTTTCTCTAAGCCACACCTTGAGGCAAACTCCGCCTCATATTCTGGGTGTGTCTCCTCTCTCCCTGCACCCCACTCTCCCCACCAACCTTAACAAGTTCCTTCCATTTTCCAGCCTAGGCCCCTCCACCCACTGCCTATGGCCCAAGCCTCTTTACCAGGCCCCACCCTTTGCATAAACCTCTCCCGCTTTCCCACCAGTCCCTCCAGCCTCCCCACAGAGCCCCGCCCCTCACTGGCCCCGCCCCTCGGGCCCCTCCTCCCTCCCGCCCCGCCCCAGCCGCCGTAAGCTCCGCCCCCTCCTGCACCCCACTGCGCGTGGTGATGCCCAGGGGCCCCCCGCCGCCGTGCTCGGTCTTTGCAGCCAGGCCCGGGAAGAACGAGCCCTTTGTACCCCTGTCCCTGCCCCTGTTCCCAGGAGGTGCGGCCTCGGGCGCCGGGGAGGCCCGGGAGCTGCGCGGGGCCACCTTGCTTTTGCGTTGCGGGGGGTCCTGGAGGCCGGGCAGGACCCCCGCGCCCCCGCCCCGCCCCGGGAGCCCGGGAAAGAGTGTGGGCTCCCCTCTTTAATTACTTACACCTCCCTCTGGGCGCCGACATTTTGGGCAGCGGGGTCAGCGTCACTTCCACCTGAGGGGCCCCTCGACTTCCGCCTGGGCTTCCTTCTCCCCAACCAGCCATCCCCCTGCCCCCGCCACTCCCACCCCCCCGCGCGCACAGCCCCCCTTCCTCCCTCCCCCTGGCTCCCCCTTCCCGCCCCTGCCCGGCCCTCCTACACTCCCTTCCCTTTCCCAGCCCGGGAGGTTATAAAGAAGCTAGGCTGGCGCCATCTAGGTTGAGGGCAGAGGGAGGGGCGGGCTTTACGGAGCCCGGCGCCCCGCTCGCCTAGGGCGCGCTCCGCCACCCGCCGCGCACGGCCATTATATATGGTTCAGGAGTCTGCATTCGTGGGCGCAGACATGATTCCTTTTGTTCCTAGCTGTGGGGTCTTGCTGGGTGGGTTGTCGACTTGCACCCGGCAGGAGGGGAGAAATCCGAGTGGCCAAAACGGATTCGGGAGTTAAGGCTCCACCAAGCACCATTTTACTACTTTTCAACCCCAAGGGGCTCTGAAGCCATTGGGCGCCATGTTAATTAGGGGCACTTAGCAGCCATTTCCCGCTTCTCATCTATCCGGTACCTGTATCTGATTGGGTCACCGGGGTTGGAGTGCTTTGTGGGAGGAAAGGCATTTATTTGGAGGTGGCTGGGGGCCTTTCGTGCATTACTTCCCACTGGCACGACGAAGGCGACTGGCGCGCAGGCGCGTTGGTTGCGGGCGCGTCTGGGCCTTGGGACCCAGAGCGTCCCCTTTGTTCCCCGCGGGCGGCGGGGAGGGAGGGGTGGGGCCGAGGGGCGGGGCCGGCTCGCGCTCCGCCGCCCCCGCCCCGCCGCAGCCTAGGGGCAGGGCCCCCTCTCCCCCGCCCCTTCCCACGCTTCGGCCCGTCGCCCCCGGCGCGCGTGCACATACACACGCGAGCCCGGGCAGCATGCAAATGAGGTACCTAGAGGCGGGGGGCCCCGGGTGGGGAGGGAGGGGGAGAGGGTGGTCCCGGGTGCGCGCGCCCCGAGCGCGCCCCCGGCACCTGTTCCCGCTTGCTTCTGCGCTCTCTCCTGCGCGCGCGCGCACCGACCCCGCGCCCCGCCGAGAGGCCCGGGCTCGCGCGCGCAGACCCCCCTCCTGGCAGCCCCTGCCGCCAATGGCCCCGCGCCGCTTATTGGCCACCGCACCCTGAGGGCCCGCCCCCGCTTGCGCGCTGGGCCATTCGGGGCTGACAGGCAGACCCACCGGACTGCGGGTGGGGGAGGGTCGGGGGAATCACTCTCTCATTTCCTAGGTATGTTCCAGAAATCCTGCTTCTCGTCCAGGGTACCGCATGGTGCCAGCCATGTGACCCTGGAAAAGTTGCCCCCCCCCCCGCCCCGTGTGGACATCATGCTGCGTGCATATTAAAAGGGGGTGCAAGGTTTCGGGTTGTAGCTCAGGCCTAGTAAGAGTGAGGTCCCTGAGTTGGATAACTAGCACTGTACACAAAGAAAACTTAAAAACCAACCAAGCAGTTTAAGGAGGGGCGCAGGGCCCCCAGGATCTGCTGCTAGCGGCACCTGTAGTCCTCTTGTTCCCCAAATACACTCCATTCCTACAATCCCAAGATGATCTGGGCACTGGGAAGTGAGGTTCGTGGATGCTTTCTGTATTCCAGGCAATGTCCTAGGGGCATTTTTAAAGCTTCCTTATTGCAGCGATTCCCCCCCCCCCAACCTGGGTATATTGATTTTACAGTAAAGGAAACTGACTCAGGCATAGCCACTTGCAGAGTCACGTGCTAATTATTGGGAGAATGGGACCCAAACCTAGGACTGGGAGAACCTCATGATACACCCCTACACGCACCCCTCACACCCCTAGTCTCCCTAGATCTTTCTGATTTCCTGGGCCACTGAGATCAGTAAGACTGATTTGGCGTCATTGTCACTTACTGGAAGAGAGAACTTAAAGAACTCACTTTGCTTTCCCGTGCCTTGGTTTCCCTGTTTGCAAAACAGCAAATGTGTCTCCTCAAAGTGTTTTGTGTACCACGTTCATTGCGAGTCTAGGTTAGTAGGTTGACAGCGACAAGAGAGAAAAGCAAACAAACCGTGGTTTACATCTTGCAAAGGACACAGATGAGCCCAGAGAAGGATCGTGGCTAATGCCCCACAGAAAGGAAGGGACCGATTCAGCATTTGCTTTCCGATTATCCACCTTCAAAGCCCAGATTCTTAGCACCTTGGATATATCTTAGCACACATCGACAGATTTTGCCTGGCACCTGTCTCTTCTTAGACTTCCTCCCCATCTCTGGAGTTGGGGGAGAGCTTTCAGAGTTTGATGGGCTGTTTCAATTCTTAGCTGCTTCCCCCCCCCCCGTTTTGACCTTAAAGGCTATAGTAGTTACTGATCTGTTGCTGTGATGAAAAACTGTAACCACGGCAACTTATAAAGAATGCATTTCATTGGGGGCTTGCTTGCAGTTTCAGAGGCTGAGTCAGGGGCGGACCGTGGTAGCCAACAGGCTGTCATGGTTCTGAACTCACATCTGATCCATAAGTTCCAGCAGTAAGGGAGACTGGCCCGGTTGTAGGACTTTGAAATCTCAAAGCTTACACCTGGTCAAACACTTTCTTCAACAAGGCCCAAATGTAGTTGGACTTTTCTTTGGGCCTTCAGCTCACAAATAAAGACACTGAGACTTATTATTAATTATAAAAGCTTAGCCTTAGCATTGTCTTTCCCCCAACTACCTGTTATAACTTAACCCGTTTCTTTTTTCTTTTTCTTTTTCTTTTTTTTTTGGTTTGTTTTTGGTTTTTGAAATAGGGTTTCTGTGTAGCTTTGGAGCCTGTCTTGGAACAAGCTCTTGTAGACCAGGCTGGTCTCGAACTCACAGAGATCTGCCTGCCTCTGCCTCTGCCTCTGCCTCTGCCTCTGCCTCTGCCTCTGCCTCGGGAGTGCTGGTATTAAAGACGTGCGCCACCACTGCCCTGCAATTTAACCACATTCTGCCACGTGGCTCACCTCTTCTCGGTACTGTGTGTCCAACTTCAGAGTCTGACTGGTGTCTCCCGCCAGGCCCGATTCTAACTAATTTTGAGTTTCTCTCTGCCCTGTAAGTCCTACCTAACCTCTCCTGCCTACTAGCTATTGGCTTTTCAGCTTTTTACTAAACCAATCACAACGATACATTTTCACACAGTGTCCAAATATCCCACAACGCTGCACCTCCCAATCCTTCCCAAACAGTTTCACTAATGGAACCAGACATTCAATCATAGGAGCCAACTGGGTGGTGATGGTGGACAGTGTAGCTGGTCCCATTGCCACTCCAGCCCCCAATAACACGCAGAGACTCTGTATTTGATACAATCCTGTTAGCCAGTTCCTAATTCCTTATTGGCTAGCTCTGTCTTAATTATTAACCCATTTCTACTATTCTAAGTATTTCCACGTGGCTCATCTTACCGGCCAGAGTGGCTCTGGTGATGCGACACTACGGGCTCTCCATGCTGACTCCTCCTAACTACTTCCTCTTTCCTCCTTGTCTCCTAGCCCCGCCTTTCTTGCTTTCCCATTGGCCACAGTGCTTTATTCATTAACCGGTATGAGAAACTTATTTACAGAATAACATCTCCCATCATCTCCTCTTTTCTGTCTAAAATAAAAGAAGGGGTTTAACCTTAACATAGCAAAATATATCATACAACAGTTATCAAATAAGAATCACAGTTAACAATATTTAATCCATTAACATTTTGTAAGACTTAAAGAAAATATCATCTATCCTATCTTTGTGAGTCTAAAGTCCTACATGTAACTTATCTTTAATCCTAACGAAGGAAAACTATAACCGTAACTATCTGTCTTCAACTCCTTCAAAGACCACAGAAGGATAATATATAAACTCTAGAAATGACAGAGATAACTCACTGCCTGGTCAGTCACCTGAAGTTCTGTAATGTTCCATCTTCAACCCATAGGCCATAGTGTGTCTGACAGACTCTTTCATGAAGCAGGAACACTGTAGCACTGTCCATCTTGTTTCAGCGGTCACTTTTCTGAGGGTCCTGCATGTCCAGTTTATACAGCATAAAGTCAAACAGTCTAGAAGAGCAGTACCTTGCCCAAATTGCTAGTCTTGCCATGTTAAAAGCAAACTCCATAATGTGTTTCTTTGATGTCCATTTTCCTTTCTGATGCAGGTGGTGTTACCAGGAGCAGTTGTGCCTCACTGTCAAGAAAAACCTTAAACCATTTTAAATGCCATATTCTGTAGGTCTTTGAAAGGTTTAAAGAATGCCTACCCATCTCAAATACATCTCTATATATCTAGAAAACCTAACTCACCTAAGTTTTGACTATTATAGGTAACTATAATCTGTATTAAATTATACATTACATTTTTCAATGAGCTATATAAACACAATACCTAAACAAGAGGAGAAAATATACATATCACAAAATTGACCTTAAATTGTATCAATAAAAGTAAATCCATTCCAAAGCAAAGTATTCATATCTATACCATAATTCCCTTTTTACCTTTAAAAAGATTGCTTGTGGTCATAGCCATTTATAACCAAGCCCATTTAAATGAAAACAAACATTTATAAACAATATTTGGGAATTTGGGCTTTGTTCTTTCCAAGCTACTTCCTGCTGGTAGAGGGCGTTATCATGGGGATCCTAAGAAGACACAGAAATCTTGGCTGTAGTCTGCAAGGCTGCTTTGTCCCAGGGATAATGCTTCAGGGGGTCTTGCTTGATGAAACCACATTAGTCTGGAAGGAATCCACAGCTTTTCATTTTCTGTGGAAACAAAAATAGAAATCCTTTTCCCCAGTAACTTGTCCTTGAACTTAAATTTTGGAGTCAAAGCATTTTAAAATATATAAATTGAATTAATCCAGCAGCATTTCTTTTATCAGTAGTTGTTATTTTCTCAGCAGTCAAACAATTTAAAGATAACAGAACAGCGTACAATATCCAAAGTTTTTCTGTGCTTTCCATCTTTATGGGGCTTTTTTGTTACTCTATTTCTTCTACTTCTATTTTTACATATTTTGAGACAGGGTTTCTCTGTGTAACTTTTATCTGTCTTGGAATTCTCTCTGCATACCAGGTTTTCTTTGAAATCATAGAGATCTGCTTGCCTCTGTCTCCCAAGTGCTGGGATTAAAGGCGTGTGCCACCACACCCAGCCATACTCTGTCTTTTGAAAATCATTTTATTTCTTTTTCTCTCCCAAGCCTACGTATATTTTAAAACACAGTGTATACCTTCATTGCAGCTCTCGTACACAGCAATGAATTGTTAGCAGAGCTCTTTAAAAGCAATGCAGTTTTTTGCCGCTTATGCAAATTTTGGAAACCTCCATTAAAGGAGCCGTGCAAATCTCTGTCTACCGTGCAAATCTCTGTCTACAGCAAAACAAATCCAACCAAGAAAAATGCTGCTACCAAGAAGTCTTGCTAGTCTCTGTTCCTTTGTTTCTAAAACATTTCTTAAGTTTTTTTTTTTTTTTTTTTTTTTTTTTTTTAAGTTTTAAGTGAAAGTTCTTATTAGCCATGTTGGGCGCCAACTGTAGCTTGTATGTTTTCCACCAGCTTGCCCGCCGCCAGTCTGGTCCCATTGCCACGCCAGCCCCTAATAACATGTAGAGACTCTGTATTTGATACAATCCTGTTGGCCAGTTCCTAATTCCTTATTGGCTAGCTCTGTCTTAATTATTAACCCATTCCTACTATTCTAAGTATCTTACCAGCAAGAGCGGCTCTGCTACCTCTCCGGGCTCTCCATGCTGACTCCTTACTACTTCCTCTTTCCTCCTTGTCTCCTAGCCCCGCCTTTCTTGCTTTCCCGTTGGCCACAGTGCTTTATTCATTAACCAGTATGAGAAGCATATTTACAGAATAACATCTCCCATGGGGGGGGGTGCCATTCTCATTCAAACTGCTGTCAAAGAAAGCCTAGATTCCAGGGAAGGGTTAGAGAGTCGCAGGATACAGCTTCAGGGGGGGTGCAGTCAGTATGTGTTACCAACCTGTACAGAATTGCCTTGTTATATGGGTCTCAAAAGACCTAGAAGGGATAGATGAGTTATTGGGATACACGGGGGCTTAGACCCTCACCACACTGACGCCTACCCCCCCTCTCTTCTCTTAGCCGGCTGCAGTACCCAGACTCAAGCTCCCCACTGCTCAATGGACAACCCCAGCTCAGAACCGTTGCCTTCAACTTTGTCTGGGGAGGAAGAAAAACCCGTGGCCTTACTCCCTCCTGTTCCCAGGGGCCGCCGAGGCCGGCCACCAGGGGGAGCCACCACCTCCAATCGGACTCTCAAGTCCTCCCTTCCTCGAAAGCGGGGCCGACCACCCAAATCAGTGCAGGAAGCCCCCTTGGCAGCACCAGCCGACGGCGGTGGCAACAACGATCTTCTGTTGATCGATGATCAGGGAGTTCCTTACACAGTTCCCGAAGGGTCAGCGGCAGATGGGCCCCAGGGCTCTGGCCCCAGGAGGGCTCCACACTTCTGCCCCGTGTGCCTGAGAGCCTTCCCCTACCTCTCCGACCTGGAACGCCACAGCATCTCGCACTCAGAGTTGAAGCCACACGTGTGCAAAGATTGCGGCAAGACCTTCAAGCGGTCCAGCCACTTGCGGCGTCATTGCAACATCCATGCTGGCCTTCGGCCCTTCCGCTGTGTGCTCTGCCCCCGCCGCTTCCGCGAGGCCGGGGAGCTGGCCCATCACCACCGCATCCACTCTGGCGAGCGTCCCTATCAATGTCCCTCGTGCAGGGTGCGCTTCACCGAAGCCAATACTCTCCGGCGCCATTACAAACGCAAACACCCAGAGCTTGTGGGGATGCCCGTGCGCCTGTGCCCCCCAAACCCAAGACCCCAGCCGCTGTGGGTGGTCGGGGGTGTCGCGGTCCCAGAAAGGGCGCAGGAGGAGAGTCCTGAAGGAAAGGCGCCTGCTTGGCCTATTTCCTCCACCACTTCTCCCCTATCTGGGTTTACAGCAGAGAGCTCAGCTGGTGCTGGGCGTGAGCAAGGAGACCAAGACACCCTTATTTCTGGTGATAATCCCGTCATGGAAGAGGGTCGAAAGCAGGGACCTAAACCTGTGGGTCCCGATGCCATCCAGCACCCTCCTTCGGACTGACAGGCTCTGGGAGGCACGGGCTGTAGAAATAAATCCCTGCCTACTGACTTCCAGTGTGTGTTCAGTCATGGTGCCCGTCCCCTTTAATGGCCCTCTCTTACCTTACCCGACCCGACTGCGGCGTGGCGTGTGTGGGGTTGGAGAGAAGCGCCCTTCACATAGCTCCCTAGCATGGTGCCAAAGAACCGATGGATCGAAGCAAGCCTTTGCCCAATCCGATCTCCACCACACACTGTAAAACGTTTAACCTGCTATGCAAACGTGACTCTGGGCCCCTCCATCCTAGCTGACCCCCCACACACACACAGCAATTCTACATAGCACAGTTTTTGCTCCAATTTCTTTTCCAGAGGACTTGCTACTTGAAAGAAGAAGAAAAAAAAAACTAAGTTGGGAGCTTGAAGTTTAAGCTCGATGGTAATGTAGCTTGAATGCATAAGGCTCTAGGTTGAGTCAGTGGCTAGCTACAGGGTGTGGGGTGAGGAGGGTGAACAGAACTGACCATTTTGGTAGAATTTAGAGGGAATGTGAGCTCGAGGGGAGGGTGGAACTATGATGAGGAGTAAAACTTGGGCAGTAAAAATTAGGTTGCAGCTTAGGAAAGGAGGCTAAAAATTGGTCTTGGCTGGCTAAAAGAAGTATTTTTTTTGTAAATGAAGCAGAGTTCAAGACTGTTGTTAAAGATCTTTTAATATAGGAGTACAAAAAAAGTAAGGCACACCTGGGAACATTCGTAGGGGTATCTCAAAACAAAACAAAACAAAAAAACCAAAAAATGTTATGTGGAAGTACTCTTTTCACAGTGGGGGGTATTAATTAGGACTTAACCGGTAGGAGATGCTTAGAAATGGACATCATTGCCATTCGGGCCATGAAAAGTTACCAGAAAAGGAGACTTGGCTGAATAGAGTTAGGCTTAGTTGTCCATCATGGGGCGAGGTTAGAGAGCAAATGCATCGCCTTTAATCCCAGCACTGGGGGGCGTGGGGGGAGCGGGCAGAGGCAGGCGGATCTCTGTGACTTCCAGGTCAGCCTGGTCTACAGAGTGAGTTCTAGGGCAGACTCCAAAACTACACCAGGAAACCCTGTCTCGAACCCCCGCCCCCCAGAGAGAGAGAAAGGTGTGCATCAAAAGTGTTTCAACTCAGATCTCTAAAACCCACCAGTAAGTCTGGGCTAAGGAGCATCACGCTGACTGATGCCAATGGTTGTGTTGTAACAACTGACTTAAAAGGAATGCTTCCAAGGTGCAAAGCGGAGCTACAGACACACAAATTACTAGAGAGCCACCCCCGTAATCCCAGAGTTTCCAAAGGCTCTGACAGGAGCATTGCCGCAAATCTGAGGCCAGTATGGCCTACTCACAGGAGTTCGAGGCCACCATGAGCCACAGCGTGAGACCATGTCTCAAAAGAAGAAATTAAAAAGTTTAAAAAAAAAAAGTGATCTCTCTTATAAACGCAAGAGGCGGTGCGCAGCTTTTTGTGCCAGAGTCAGGATTCGGAAGGGGGCGTGGCCTGGGCGGGAGAGTGCAATTCCAAAAGTAAGGGGTTTGGAGAGAAGAAGAATAGAGAGCGAACTGCTAAAAGGAATCGAACCAACCTACAGCGAGACGTTCGGGGTGGGCGTGGCCGGGGCGGGGCGGGGCTCCGGCGTGAGACCCGAGCGCTGGGTGTGTCCTAACCGGATGTGGGTGGCGCCCTGAGAAGCAGCGCTCGCCCACCGGAAGCGATCAGGGCCGCCCCTATCCCCCCCCTCCGTCCCGTGGCGGCGTCGTAGAGACACTGTGCCGGCGTAATTTCCCTTGCCCGTTCCCCGGCCGCCATCCTCCACGCCGTCGCTGGGGGGCGCGAGGGGGGGGGAAACTGGCGCGACTTCCGCTTCCGGGCAGGAGGCGCGGGGCTGGTGGGGAGTGGGGGGGAAGGGGCGGCACTTCCGGTTGGGCCCTCGGGTCTCCCCGGAGCGGCGGCACCTCCTCCGCCTCCTCGGCCTCCTCCCGGCGGAGACCCCAGCGCCGGTGAGTGACTGGATGCGCGGCCCGGGGGCCGGGGATGCCGGGGATGCCGGGGGCGGGGGGCCTCGCCCTGGCCTGCCTGCCGCGGTCCCCAGGACGCACCCCTACCCCCAGCACGCCAGCGCTTCACGGCCGGGCCCGAGGCAGGGCATCCCCGATCGCTCCAGAGATGGAGCCCCCCACCCCACCCCTCTCCGGGGGATGGCCACCTACGCGCGCGTTCCCATCCGTAACGAACCTCTCCAGTGCCGGGGCCCCCACGGATCCTTTCCCCGCAGCCTCACCAGCTTCCTCCACCAAAGCCTCCCCGTGCCTTCAGCATCGCTGTGCTTGCGGGGCAGCTGCCCGTGAGCCCTCCGTCCCTGCCCTCCTGTAGGGTTGTCTCGGGGAGGGGGGTGTTGCATTAGTACTTCGTGACGAGAGTTGCACCCCACTACGTCTGGCCACACGCAGCCCACCCCCAATGCCTTCTTTGTGGGTGCAAACATATTTTCCATTCTGGCCTATGCCAAGAGTGTTTTTTTTTTTTTTTTTTTTTTAAAAGCCCTTTCCTGCAACCCCCACCCCCCAAAAGGACCTCTTCACATCCCACCCCTCAGTGGAACAGCTCCCTCCAGAGTCATTTCCCCCCCCATTTAGGGAGAAACATCTGCCCACTTAGCATCAGGCTCTCGTGAAACACTTCCGCTCCACTTCCCTCCCTCATCCTGGCCTCTGCTGTCCCAGAACAATGCAAGTTAGCGGACAATGTTCCTTTATGGGAGCATCAGCAGCTCTGGTTCCCCATCTTTGGCCAACTCTCATGACATTGTCCCAAACTTCCTAGGAAAGACCCCGGCGCTGTTTAGGTCCTTTCCCATGGGTTCTTACTCTGCGCGCAACGAACACCACCATCCTCTAGGCCCAGGTCATGCAGTTGTGCAGGGCAGAGATGCAATTGGTCCTCATTTTACAGGGGTTGGCAGCCTAGTTGGTAGGCAGATCAGAAACAAGCTGCGCTGCTCGGTGGGTCTTCTGCGAGTCTGGTGAGCTATTCCCAGAGGTGAATGCTGAGACACAAGATTTTTAGTCCTGCCATTCAACGACCCGGGGGATGATGGCTGGTGCAATTCCAGAGGTAACAGTGGTATGTGGACAAAGCAGCAGTGCATTTGGAGCAGAAGCGAAGGAGAGAAGGCTTGCGCCCAGAGAGCCTTGGGATAAAATGCCTGGCGTCTGACAGTTCTACCAGGCTTGTAAGAGTCTTGCAGCACCCACTGTTCCCTATTCACTCATAAACACTTTGGACACCTGGTTAATGAGCATCTACTTAATACAGACGATAAAATGGGCAAAGATTCCTATCCATATAGAGTGCCTGTGCAGGTTGAGAAGGCAGACATTGGAAATGAAGCCACATGGGGCTAGGGGACACAGTCCAGTCAGTAAAGTGTTTGGTCCTGAATTTAGATTCCCAGCACTTACACAAAATAAATAAGTTAAAAAAAAAGAGGGGGGGCATAGTGGCACACGCCTGTAATCCCAGCATTGGGAGGATTCTTGGAGCTCACTGGCTAGCTCCACATCTAATGAAAGACTGTTTCAAAGAAGCAAGGAAAGAATGAGGAGAGCCGTTGAGGAGCCACACATCATTGGCCCAGGCCTCCACACCCTCGGATGCAAACATACACCACACACAAAATAGAAATATATACCAGGACAGAGTTACAGGGGCCGGCTGGGATTTCACTAAGACCACATGGGCTGTGTCATGCCGTCTTGCTCCCCAGGTAAGCCACAGAGCAGAAAGTTTGGTAGTACACTGCCGTGGCCCACCATGGAGCTGCTGGGACAGCTTCCTTACCTCGCAGGAGGAGTGACTAAGAGTATGAGCTGTGGACTTTACTAGACTCGCCTTTTCTCACCCTGTTTGTCTCCGCTTATTCAGTAGTGTGTATCAAGCTGCCAGTGAAACGGCTCAGCAGGTAAAAGCTCTTGCTCCCAAGCCTACTGACCTGAGTTCAGTCCCCAAAGGAAGGACAGGACTGACTTCTGTAAGTTGTCCTCTGACCTCTACATGTATGCACAGGCAAATAAATGTAACAAAGTAAATCTTTTTTTTTTTTTAAAGTCATTAGCAAGTTAGGTACTGTCCTAGGTCCTGAGGGCAGAGTTAGGATCAAAGTCTTGTTTCTGGGGCTGTGGAGTTGGCTTAGTGGTTAAAAGATTTGCCGTAAAAGCCCAAGGGTCAGAGTTCAGACGCCCAGAACCCATCTGAATGCTAGTGAGTTGGGAGGTCTACCTGAAATTCCAGTCTCGGAAGGCAGAAATAGGCTCCCCAGAGCAGTCTGGCTGGCCGTGTGCTCCGAGTTTGATTGGCATGCCCTGCTCAGTGTGCTCTGAGTTTGATTGGCATGCCCTGCTCAGTGAACAATCTGGAAGGGAGATAGAGGACCATTCCTAGCATCGAGTCTCTGCATGCACGCGCACACACGTATGCCTGCACACGTGAACATGGAAAAGGAAAGGCTTGGCATCAGGAAGGTGCTGTGGGGCCTGTGTCTTCCACTGGAACGACTGGGTCTTACTGAGACCAGGTCACTAGGTTTTCAGCGGGAGGGCCGCGGTTTGGCCTTCATCCGCCCAGCTGACCGAGAGGGATAGCAACACTTGTGAGAAGGTAGGGGCTCTTGAATGGGACACCCCTGTAAAGCAACAAGCAGCACACTTTAGAATTCAGTGACCAGCAGTGGCTGGCCTGGACTTGGGCCAAACGGAGAGGTGTGAATAGGAGGCAGCAAGAGGATGGGAGACAGGCCATGTCTCCAGTGTGCCGTGGTGTGGGGGCCCTACTTCTGTTTTGGGAAGAGAAATGCCAAACGGGGGGAGTGTGGAGTCTGGACCATTTTCCATTAACTCCACTTTACCTCAGTGACCCCCCCCCAGTCTTTTCATCACGGTTTGTGTGTGTGTGTGTGGGGTTGTTTGGTTGCTTTCGGTTTTTGAGACAGGCTCTTTCTGTGTCGCCTGGCTGTCTTGGTCACTTTGTAGACAGGCTGGCTTTCTTAAGTGCTGGATTGCAGAGAGCTGTTTTCTTCTGGGTTATGGGGATCTGAGCTCTGGTCTTCAGTTTTGCTGACCCTGCCCACTGGGCCATGTCCTCACCCCTGCTAACACTTGTTGTGTCCTGGTGTATGTCATGGGGAAGTCTACCATTATAATTTCATTAACTCTTCCTTGACACAGGCCGCCTCAGAAAAGAGGCACATTGGGGCCGGAGGGATGCGTCCACAATTAGGAGCCCTTGATGCTCTTGCAGAGAACCCAGCACCCACGTGGTGGCTCACAACCACCTGTGACCCAAATCCATAGCATCTGACAACCTTTTCTGGCTTCCTCTTAGGCATGTGGGCAGTGCATTGACAGACATGCAGGGAGAACACACACATAAACTAAACATTTTAAAGAGAAGGAACAATTTAAGACTTAAGTATAGGGCTGGCAAGCCTGGTGACCTGAGTTCAACCCTGGAACCTGCTTGATGTTAGAGGAGAACGAACACCAGCCGTGCCCTCTGACCGCCACACGCCCCTCCCTCCCTCCCTCCCTCACTCTGACCGCCACACGCCCCTCCCTCCCTCCCTCACTCACTCTGACCACCACACGCCCCTCCCTCCCTCCCTCTGACCGCCACACGCCCCTCCCTCCCTCACTCACTCTGACCACACGCCCCTCCCTCCCTCACTCACTCACTCTGACCACCACACGTGTCTCTCCCTCACTCCCTCTGACCGCCACACGCCCCTCCCTCACTCACTCACTCTGACTGCCACACGCCCCTCCCTCACTCTTACCATGTCCACAGTAAACAGCATTTCAATCAACACGGACACTCCAGTGCACCGAAAGGAGAAAGGAGGAGGTGCCCTGTTCGCAATAAGGATAATAGATTCTGTTCCTCTTTAGTGACCCCCTTCACTGTGGCCACGCTCCTTACCTTACTGCTTGCAGAATACTGCCGATCACAGAATACCTTTTCTGGGAGACGCCTGAACCCCATCTCTGCTAAGTGTCCGCTCTAAGGAGACCCTAGTCCATTTAGTCGTGTGCATTTGACTGTGTGGGTGAGCATGGATGTGCGCTTGCTAGCCTGCAGACGTCAGAGAGGCAATTTCTAGCCCCTTATTTATTATTTGGCAAATGTTTATCGATACAAACACCTACTACAATAAATTTCCCTTTGAGCACTGCTTTAGCTGCCTCTTTTCAATGCTGGCATGTTGTGTTTTCATTTTCTGTGAGCGTGTGCTGTATAGCCCAGGCTGGCCCTGAGCCTGCTGTGCAGCTGAGCCTTCCTGCCTCTCACCTCTCAAGTGCATGTGCCTCGACGCCCAGCTGTGCTTTCCTTTCCATTGTAACACACGTTCTAGCCCCTCATGGTCTCTTCATGGTTCTGCTGGACGAGGACGGAGAGTAGGTGTTGCTTACTCTCAACATAGCAACAAACATTTGTTAAGTACCCACAGCTTGTCACATGCACACCGCGGTAGGTGCAAGGGCACAGTGGTAAAGAAGAAAGCAGGCCACTTCTGTCCCCGGTCAGGCAGTAATAAAATGCATGCCAAATAGTGCCTGATCGTTGGAGGCACTGGCTGTGGGTTATGGGCTAGAGGTGACAATAGCAAGAGAGAAACCTGAATGGGATTGGACGGGGGTCGGGGAGGGCAGTGTCTTTGACTTCTGGGGAAGGGTGTCCCAACGCAGATGAACAATCTTGGGGATTTGTTGCTTTTTGAGACTGAATCGAATGTATCCCAGGCTGGCCTCAAACTCACTATGTAGGCGAGGCTAGCCTTGAATCCTGCCTCAGTTTCCCAAGTGCGGGGATTATAGATGTGAACCACCGTGCCTGGCCAAATCTGTTGAATAGTAACCCCACACCTCCTGCTAGGTCCCTCATGTAAATAGGCCAGAGGGCACCCTAAAGAAGCTTTCTGTTAACATAGCTGTACCCTGCACCTTCCTCCATGTTCAGGGCACAACTCTTGCATTGGGCTTGGAATTTCCTCCTGGCTCTCACACCAGGTGCTCTACTGCAGACTGCTCTGGGCACCTTGACTTCACTAGATCTCTCTGTGTGCTGGGGCTCTCACCTGTCCCGTAGAAAGAATAGGTGTCCATCTAAGAGTGTGACAAGGATCTGATGCGTGAAGAGGTGGAAGGGCTTAGGACAGGCCAGTCTGTGTGAAACACCCCAGCCGCAGCAGCTGTCACTAAGGTCCTCCCGGAGCAAGCTAAGCTGGCAACTTTTCTCTCACCACACCATCCCTGCCCTCTTCCATAGCGCTGGACATCCTCACACTGTGTCTCCCTCCTCGCTGGCTGAGTCCCTCACCCGGGTTCCGCATGCAGTCTCTGGTTGCTATGCCTTTGGTTCTTCTGGAGCTCAGATTAAAATGGAGGGGCATGGGCTGTTGAATCTTGTCCAGGAACACTCAGAGCTGGATGCTAAAAATACCTAGTTCTGTGTAGAGGTGGCGTGCCTTTCACCTGTGGGTGCTGAGAGCCAGCCAGGCAGACTGCACAAAGGTCTCCCCCACAGCTCCTTAGCTTTTTAGTATGGCGTGATAAAGAAAATGAGGAGCCAGAACTATTTGAGCAAGGGGTGATGGGCAAAAATGGGCCTTTCTCCCACTGACTTCAAAAGCTCAGCGGGGCTGCTGTGTCTGAGAATACAGGAGTGAACTCCAGAAGTTGAGGTCCCATTGAGGAGCGAGGACAAAAAGACAGCAGGAATGGAAAAGACACTGTCAGCCTGCCTGCCAGGAGGTGCTAGGATGAACCTAGTCAGAAGACAGGAATCTAGGTCTGCCCAGGTGTGTGATGTCATCACTGATGGCATGCACAGCACGGGGGTGGGATGCACGTTGCTGATCACAATTCCAAGCAGAGGTTCAGACGCTCAGATCCCATTTTGAATGTGGAGAAAGCATGGGTTCCAGCAGAGATCAGATCAGAACCCAGATCCGCCCAGGTCTATGCATGTATACCATGGCTTTGAGCTAGCTGCCTTCCAGGAATGTAGGCACTCATGCTGTAACTAACTCTGTCCCAGGCTAGTGGATTTTCCTCTCCACTTTGCATTCAAAGAATATTCCCTCTCCCCCAGTATCGAGCTCCTACCCAGTTTTCTTGGCTTCTCTATTTCTGCTACTGGAATAGATACTATCAATTAGTAGAAAGCATTACCATATACTGAGTGCTTACAACGTGCCAGGAGGAGCCTTCCACATGTTAATGTTAGCATGTTGAATCTTCACAGTCGTCCAGTGCTTCGTAGAACCCGCTTGCCCTAGCCCTTGGCCTCTTCCTGCCCCTCCCTCTGTCCCTCCCTCCCTCCTTTCCTCTCCCCACACCCCAAAATCACCTCAAACTTGGACCAATCTCAGCCTGCTGAATGCTTGATCACAGTGGTGTTGGAGGCAGAGGTTCAGACATTTAATCCCAGTACTTGGGAGGCAGAGGCAGATGGATCTGAATTGAGGCCAGCCTGGTCTACAGAGTGAGTTCCAGGACAGCCAGAGCTACACAGAGAAACCATGTCTCAAAAAAAGAAAAATAAAGGGGTGGGGCTGGGCTTAGGTTCTCGAAGCAGGGCGCTATTCTTATCCTCATTTTATACTGGCAAAATCTGAGAGGATTGAGACCAGAGGAAAGTATGGGGAGGGTGTGGGGGGAAACTCCACCTAGAGCAGGAGAGCTTCTGAATCCCCACCCATCACCACCGCCATCACCAAGGTTCTGGGGAAATTAGTCTTGGGAGAGACAGCAGGTGCCTACGGGTGCATGGATGGCTAGGGAGGTGTGTGAAAATCCAGGAAAAAATGGAGGTAAGATTGGGAGGAGGCTAGGAGTGACCCTGGGTCCACACAGGTAAGAGGAAAGCGGATGTGTGGGCAGAACGTCAGGCGAGCTAAGAGAATGGCGCTGGTGCAGGAGTGGACGTCGTTCCCTTTGCCTACTACTCACGGGCTCCCCTTGCTCAGTCCCCATCCTCTTCTTCACAGGGTCTCCCTTCTCTCCACCGGCCAGAGATGGAGGCAAACCAGGCAGGCAGCGGTGCCGGGGGTGGCGGGAACAGCGGCATCGGGGGCGAGGACGGGGTCCACTTCCAGAGTTACCCCTTTGACTTCCTGGAATTCCTCAACCATCAGCGCTTTGAGCCCATGGAGCTGTACGGGGAGCATGCCAAAGCAGTGGCGGCCCTGCCCTGCACCCCGGGGCCCCCGCCCCAGCCCCCACCCCAGCCTCCTCCGCCCCAGTATGACTACCCGCCCCAGTCCAGTTTCAAACCCAAGGCGGAGGCTCCTTCCTCATCCTCCTCGTCATCATCTTCCTCCTCATCTTCCTCATCTTCATCTTCTTCATCCTCTTCCCAAGCCAAGAAGCTGGATCCGCCATTGCCGCCCACCTTCGGGGCGCCACCCCCTCCGCTCTTTGATGCTGCCTTCCCTGCCCCGCAATGGGGAATTGTCGACCTCTCTGGGCACCAGCACCTGTTTGGAAACCTGAAACGAGGAGGGCCCACGCCTGGGCCTGGGGTGGCATCAGGTCTGGGCACTCCCACCGGGACCCCTGGGCCACTTCCCACACCTACGCAGACCCCACCTGGGCCCACGGTCGGGGCGGCCTGCGACCCGACCAAGGACGAGAAGGGCTACTTCCGGAGACTGAAGTACCTGATGGAGCGTCGTTTCCCCTGCGGCGTGTGCCAGAAGTCCTTCAAACAGTCCTCACATCTGGTCCAGCACATGCTGGTGCACTCAGGGGAGAGGCCATACGAATGCGGTGTCTGTGGCCGCACCTACAACCACGTCTCCAGTCTCATCCGCCACCGACGCTGCCACAAGGACGTGCCACCAACTGCTGGGGGTCCGCCGCAGCCCGGGCCCCCGCTTCCTTCCCTGGGCCTCCCGGTACCCGCAGCCAGTGCCACAGCCACCTCCGCCCCTGCCGCAGTGTCCTCCGGTCCCTCAGCCACCCCTGCAGCGCCCACCACCTCCACGGATGGGAATGCCACCCCCAGTGCCCCAGCCGGGGTGGCCATGCCTCCCCCCAACACTACTGGTGGGGAGGGTCCATTTGCCTGCCCCCTCTGCTGGAAGGTCTTCAAGAAGCCTAGCCACCTCCACCAGCACCAGATCATCCACACGGGCGAGAAGCCCTTCTCCTGCTCCGTGTGCAGCAAAAGCTTTAACCGGAGGGAGAGCCTCAAGCGGCACGTGAAGACGCACTCGGCCGACCTGCTGCGCCTGCCCTGTGGCATCTGTGGCAAGGCCTTCCGCGATGCCTCCTACCTCCTCAAGCACCAGGCGGCCCACGCAGGGGCCGGGGCCCCGCGGCCGGTGTACCCGTGCGACCTGTGCGGGAAGACCTACTCAGCGCCACAGAGCCTGCTGCGGCACAAGGCTGCCCACGCGCCACCTGTGGCCACCGAGCCGGCCAAGGACGGGGCGGCCTCAGTCCCGCAGCCACCTCCCACCTTCCCCCCGGGCCCCTACCTCCTGCCCGCGGACCCGACCACCACCGATGAGAAAGCCACGGCTGCTGCAGCGGCTGTTGTGTACGGTGCCATGCCCGTCCCACTTCTCGGCGCGCACCCGCTGCTGCTCGGTGGTGCCGGGAACGGCGGCGCCAGCGCCGCGGGCACGGGCGTCCCGGGCAAGACGTTCTGCTGTGGCATCTGTGGGCGGGCGTTCGGGCGCCGCGAGACCCTGAAGCGCCACGAGCGCATCCACACCGGCGAGAAGCCCCACCAGTGTCCAGTGTGCGGGAAGCGCTTCCGGGAGTCCTTCCACCTGAGCAAGCACCACGTGGTGCACACCCGGGAGCGGCCCTACAAGTGCGAGCTGTGCGGCAAGGTCTTCGGCTACCCGCAGAGCCTCACGCGCCATCGCCAGGTGCACCGGCTCCAGCTGCCCTGTGCCCTGGCTGGAGCCACAGGCCTCGCCACCGGCCAGGGGACCGCGGGGGCCTGTGGACCCGGGGCTGCGGGCGCTGCAGGTGGGCCCGCCGATGGTCTGAGCTACGCCTGCTCAGACTGTGGGGAACATTTCCCGGATCTCTTTCACGTCATGAGCCACAAGGAAGCCCACATGTCAGAGAAGCCATACGGCTGTGACGCGTGCGGCAAGACCTTCGGCTTCATCGAGAACCTCATGTGGCACAAGCTGGTCCACCAGGCGGCCCCGGAGCGTCTTCTCCCGCCGACGCCCAGTGGCCCCCAGTCCTCTGATGGTTCCAGCGGCGGCACCGAGGCATCCAGCGTGCTGGACAACGGACTGGCTGGAGAGGTGGGGGCGGCTGTGGCGGCGCTGGCCGGTGTGTCCGGGGGCAGCGAGGATTCGGGTGGGACGACGGTGACCGGAGGGGGTGGCGGGGCCACTTCAGGCGCTGAGCGCTTCAGCTGTGCCACCTGCGGCCAAAGCTTCAAGCATTTCCTGGGTTTGGTGACTCACAAGTATGTGCACCTGGTGCGCAGGACCCTGGGTTGCGGCCTCTGCGGCCAGAGCTTTGCGGGCGCCTACGACCTGCTCCTGCACCGCCGAAGCCACCGGCAGAAGCGGGGCTTCCGCTGCCCGGTGTGTGGGAAGCGCTTCTGGGAGGCGGCCCTGCTGATGCGCCACCAGCGCTGTCACACAGAGCAGCGGCCCTACCGGTGCGGCGTGTGCGGCCGAGGCTTCCTGCGTTCCTGGTACCTGCGGCAGCACCGAGTGGTGCACACTGGCGAGCGCGCCTTCAAGTGTGGAGTGTGCGCCAAGCGCTTTGCGCAATCCTCCAGTCTGGCGGAGCACCGGCGACTGCACGCGGTGGCTCGGCCTCAACGCTGTGGTGCCTGCGGCAAGACCTTCCGCTACCGCTCCAACCTGCTGGAGCACCAGCGGCTGCACCTGGGCGAGCGCGCCTACCGTTGCGAGCACTGCGGCAAGGGCTTCTTCTACCTGAGCTCCGTGTTGCGCCACCAGCGTGCCCATGAGCCCCCACGGCCAGAGCTGCGCTGTCCTGCCTGTCTCAAGGCCTTCAAGGATCCTGGCTACTTCCGGAAGCACCTGGCTGCCCATCAGGGTGGCAGGCCCTTCCGCTGCTCCTCCTGCGGCGAGGGTTTCGCCAACACCTACGGTCTGAAGAAACACCGCTTGATGCACAAGGCTGAGGGCCTTGGGGGCCCCGGAACAGGTGGGAGCACCTTAGCCGGGAAGGACCCCTGACCAGGGCGATTCAATATGTCACTGCAATCAGATGTTCCCTTCTGAACACCTCCCCCCCCTTTCTGGGGCTGCTGGTCAGACTCTCCCCACCCCCTTTACTGTCACCCTTTCTAAAGAACTACAGCTGGTCTAGCTTCCTTCCGATCCCGTGCCCTATAAATTGAAGATTAAATTGCTCCAATCCCGGCCATTCTGGCCCTTCGTTTTTCGTCAGTCAGACACTGAACTTGGTCCTCCGTCCAGCCTTCTTTTGTGAACCTCATCTGCTACCCAGCAGCGTTTGGCTCCAGCGAACTGTGGTGGAGGTGGGTCTGAATTACTCGATGCCTCCACTTCCTTTGGGATATGGCTGGGCAGTGGACTATGAACAGAGTTGGGAGGGCACAGGTGGGGGTCTGGGTGCTCTTGGATTGGGGGGTGGGGGGAACAGACGCCGCTTGTACAGAGCAGAGAACAATAAATCGTATCAACAGGGCCGCTTGGGTCTGTCCTTGCTGTTCCTGGGGGATTCTGATGGCCAGACGGACACACAACACACACACCACTTCACCTGGTACGAGCGACGTTTGCCTGTGACCTGGGCAAGTGGAGACGGGTAAGTAGATCTCTCAGGAACTGATAATTGAGATTCCAAGATTCCCCTTCATGATGCTGTCAGCCACCATGACCGGAAGTCAAGTCCCCACCTGGGCAGTAGGGGGAAATGAATTGAGTGGACGTGACATGCATACTCCAGTAGGCTGGGAGAGCACGTCTGTGGAACTTACCACAGTCTGCAGACTGAGACAGGATCTCATGTATTTGAGGCTGGCTAGAGACTTGCTTTGGAGGAAAGAATAGCCTTGATTTTTTTTTTTTTTTTTTTTTTTTTTTTGAGATGGGGGTCTCAGTATGTAACCCTTGCTTGTTCTGGAACTCTCTGCGTAGACCAGACTGGCCTTGAACTCACTGCCTCTGCCTCCCTGGTACTGACTTTAAAGTTGTGCACCACAACTGACTAACCTTGAACTTTCTTTTTGTATTTAGTTTTTTTTTTTTTATTTAAAGAAATTATGTGTATGGTTATTTTATTTTGCCTGCATGTATTTTGTGGACCACTTGGTGCCCGGTGCCCCTGGAGGCCAGAAGGGGCCATTGGATGCTCTGGACCTAGAGCCACAGGTGCTTGTGAGCTACCATGTAGGCACTGGGGGTCAAGCCATGGCCCTCCAGAAGAGCAGTTAGTCCTCTTAACGGCCACGCTACCCCTTCAGCCCAAATTTTATAATTTTATTTTTATTCTCAATTTAATACATGTATGTATATGTACACACACACACACACACACACACACACACACACACAACTTCGATTGTGTCTATACAGCTCCCACTCTGGTCTTATCCCTCTCCCCTCTGCTGAACCCTTTCTTTCCAGCAGGCTCATCTACATTCCTGTCTTTTCTTCTCTTGGTGACCCACTGTGTTTAGTCAGGGTTGCTTGCATAAACAGGGGTTGGATGGCTTATTTACCAGAGCAAGGACAGCTATCTTACCAATACCTACACCACTAAGGCAGCCATTAACTTCTTATAGCTCCTGAGAGAAGAGTGGAGCCTTATGAGCCTCCTCCTCATGACTAAAACCTTCTGATTCTCCGGCTTCTACTTCTGGAGTGCTGGGAAGATGGGCATGTGCCTGGTCTCTGTGGTGCTGGAGATTGAAACCAGGATATCATGCATGCTAGCAAGCACTCCAGCAGCTGAACTGGACCCCAGACCTCACTGCCCTCTTCTGATGCAGTGTAAAGCTCTGTTAGCGTTCAGTCTCTCTGCTTCTTGTAGAATCTGAACACTGAGCCTGAGCGTAATTGCTATACTTTCCCTCCTCTTCAATCTGGCCACTTATCTTTACTGCTGGTGTGTTGGTCCCTTTCGACGGGAGTTTCTGTGTAGTGGTAAGGACCCACTGGAGAAAGTGAAGAAGGCGGGACCTGACAGGTGCTGCTGTAGCCATTCAGGAATGAGGCCACTGTAGGCAGATTCTACAAGAATATATGTTGCTCAACTGCTCAGCACGGGAGATTGATCAGAAACAAGACCAGGGAAGAAGGTGGCTTAAGGAACCTGTGTAGGTTTCTAGCTTCAGCTGAGGGACTAATGAGATGGGAGGCAGTTCTTTAGAGTAAATGAGTTTGTTGTGGTTGTTTTGTTTTTTAGGTTTATTTATCATGCATACAGTGTTCTGCCTGCATGTATGTCTGCAGGCCAGAAGAGGGCACCACACCTCATTATAGATGTTAGATGTTTGTGAGCCACTATGTAGTTGCTGGGAATTGAACTCAGGACCTCTGGAAGAGCAGCCAGTGCTCTTAACCACTGAGTCATCTCTTCAGCTCTGGAAATGGTGAGTTTTATTTTGCATAATCTGAGGGTCATCTCTTGGATGTTGGATGAACAAGGACTGAACTAGCAGCAAACACATCTCCATGAGAAAATCAAGGACTTATGAGTAAGCACACCAACCTCCAACATCCCTTCATTGCTCAAAACGTTTTACAACTCAGCCACACAGCCAAAGCCTAGCACCTCCCTATATAAGAAAACAGGCATAGCAAGTCCCAGAGAATTGGAAATCAAGACAGACATAGAAACATTTCAGAAAATCTTTTTTAATAGGAACAGACTGGAAGTCCCGACTCCCACCCCAAACTCCAGTTCCCAGGTCCTTTTAAGCCCCTTACCACGGTGTCTTCTCTTACTCTACACCCTGGGCCAGCCCACAAAGGTTGTCCTCAGCCAACCCTTTCTCTGAATTACCTAGGACTGATCGGGAAGATCTACCTCGCAGTGGAGGAAAATAGAGAAACGAGAAACTTCTTTGTAGACACAGGAGACCACAGGCTCTGAGCCTAAAGCTTAAGGGGATGCCAGGTGCTTGTTTTGCTTGCTTGCTTGCAGCATGTGCTTTCAGTTGCTTCCAGAAGAGTCAGGTAGGTTAACAAGAGACCACTATGGGGTATGATAGAGAGGTGAATAGAGCTTAGAGTTAACCTCAATGGGCAGGCTCACATCTGAGAGATTCATGAACTCCCAACTGTGCTTTAGGTACTCCATAGTTTTGAGGGAGAAGGCAGCCTAGCCACTCTTTAGAGATGGCCTGGTGGGCATCTTCTGCCTGGGGAGGGTAGGCATCCCAGGACCAGTGCAATCCAGTTGAGGTAGGCAAAAGATTTCATATTAGTCCACCTTAGGGCAGCCCCTACACGGTCCAGAGGTAGTCTAGGATTAGACCAGAGGTGGTAGTGAATAAAATTTTGCTTTGCAGCCTGGGCTGGTCTTGACCTCACAATCATCCTGCTTCAGTCTCCAGAATATAGGGCTCACAGGAGTGGGCCATGCTCAGTTGGCTCCATATTTTCACATTTAGCTGGGCATCTACAGAATTGCAGGTACCTCTTCCTGAGTCTCAAGTATAGTGTGGGTTTCTGGGAGAGCAGAACCTGGTTCCTTCTCAGCTCTCCAATCCTAGCTTTTTTCTCCTTCGCTTTTGCCTCTATTTGTCCATCCACTTCCCCTATTCCATGCTTCCTACTCCCCAGCCTACTGGTCAACCTCCACATTCACCTTCACAGTCTCTCCATGCTCTTCTTCGGTAGTGTTCTCTGTCCCACGCTTATTCCCTGATTCCTGGGCTACCCAAGATGTTCCCAGTTGGCCTCCAGACTCTCCCACCCCAGGCCCTGGCCCATGGAAGTGGGTGCGCTGGTGTTTACGAAAGTTTGAGGAGTTGTTGAAAGTGCGGTTGCAGAGTGTGCAGCGGAAGGGGCGCTCGCCAGTGTGGATACGGGCATGACCGCTCAGCACAGAGGACTGTGTGAAGCCCTTGCCACAGATGCCACAGTGGTAGGGCCGCTCACCGGTGTGCACACGCTCGTGATCTCGCATGTCTGAAGAGCGGCGAAAGGGCTTGGTACAGAACCTGCAGGCGAAAGGCTTGCCTACCGCGGCCCCTGCAGCTGCCGCGGCCATCACCACCTCCGACCTCTCCTGGGCCATCCCTGGGTTCGGTTGTCCAGTTGACGCTGGAGGTGGAAGCCTTCCAGAGGTGCCTGGCTCCACCCCGTGGCAGTGTTGGTGTCGGAGCAGAGGTGCCAAGGCCTTAAAAGCCCGTGGGCAGAGTGGGCAGCGGTAAGGCCGCTCTCCTGTATGCAAGCTGTAGTGGGCGCGCAGGCTAGCAGGACCTGGACAGCTGTGGCCACACACGTGACAACGGCTTGGGTCCCCACCCTGCCCAACCCCTTCCACGCCTGCCAGGTGGCCATGTTCGTGAAACAGTAGTTCCGAGACCAGGTGGAAGGTAGCAGGACACAGGGCACAATGAAAAGATCCCGGCTCTGGGGGCTCAAGTACCGATGTCGTATCTGTAACTTTTACCACCTGGATCTGGATGAGGTCATTTGGGGGTGTGGCAGAGCGGCCACCATCAGGCACCAGGACCTGGAGAGCAGAAGAAGGAACGGAAGGCTATGGACCCTGCTCTGAGAGCATTCTTCAATATGCCTCTACTTACTAAAACTCTTCCCGGGGCTCGAGAGATCAGAACTGAGTAGGATCCCTGGGACTCCCAGGTTGCCCTCTGACCCTCACATGCCTGTGCACGTACACACCCTTTCCTCAAATACATAAATAAATTAAAATTTTTTAAGTAAAATAGTTTCTCCTCTGAAGTCAACTGGATCCTTTTTTTATATAATGATTTATTATTTACTTATTTTGAGACAAGATTTTCACTATCAAGCACTAGCTGATTTGGTACTGGCTGTGTAGACCAGGCTGGTCTAAAACTCAAGAGATCTGCCTGCCTCTGCCTCCCAAATGCTGAGATTAAAGATGTGCACCACCAGGCCCGAATTTCTCTTTTTATGTGTATGTGTGAGTGCCTTCATGTATGATGTTCACTACATCTGTGCAGTGCCTGTGGAGTCCAGAAGTGAGGGTCAGTCAGATCCTCTAGAAGTGGAGAAACGCATGGTTGTGATCCTCCATAAGGTGCTGGGAACTGAACCTTTTAAAAGAGCTGCCAGTTCTTAACTGCGGAGCCATCTCTCCAGCCACTGCCATTGGTCTTGAGCCTATTATCAACGATCCAGAAATTCCTGCTGAATCCAGTTGGCATTTCTTCATCCCTCCCAAAATATAGCACAGACACAGACTTGCCTCTCCTTTATAGTAGTTAAAAGCCGCCTTATCATCCCTTACAACTGAAAAACACCAAAGGGAACCCCTGCCCCTCATTACCCACCTCTCAGAGCACCCCGAATGGACTTTGGAAAATGTTAAATGTATTCCGCCACTCTAAGCCCTCTAACTGCACCGTGTCATCCCTATAATATCCACCACGACCTGGGTCCCGCTCACCCCACTGACTGCAGTGTAAATATAAGCCAGCCATCACCCAGCTGACTCCCCAGCCATCTAAATTTAGCTCGCCCCACCCCCACTCCCTCCATCAGATTACTTAATTCCCTTTATAGAACATCCTGCAATAAATTGTGTTTACTGTCACGCCTTCTCCTCACAAGACAGCAAGCGGCAGGAGGATGCAGTCTCTGTCCCTTTCGGTCCCCTGGAACCCAGTCGATGTTTACTGAACGAATCCGTATTTTCCGATTTTACTTGCTCTTCAGGCACAGGTTAGAGGTCCCAAAGTCACCCGAGACACCCATTTCTCCTCCCAAACCCTCGCTCGGGCACGGCAGTCCTTGTGTGTCAGTCATCACATGCCATCCCCTTTGGGGTCACCTTCCCAACCACCCAGCCACCAGCCCTGCGCTTTCCTATACGGCCCGCTCCTCTTAAGGCCCCACCCCTTTCTATGCAAATCGACCCCTAGCGCTCTCTCAGGCCCCGCCCCCCTCGCCCCCATAGGCTCCTCCCCAGGCCCCGCCCCCGCGCCGGTACCTTGCCCCCGCCCAGTCCCCCTAGGCCCCGCCCCCCTGCCCTGCGCCCTCCTTCGCCGTGAACGAACGCCCGGCCCAGGCCCCTTGGTCGCCCGCACCAGGTCCGACGTCTCCGGGGACGGTGACTCCCGGGCCGGTGAGCTCGGGATCGGGGCGTCCGGGCGCGCCGCGGCCATCTTGTAGCTAAACCCGGTCCCTGAGGCCGAGGACCGCTCCGCGAGGGGCGGGGCCGCGCTGGCGGCGCCGCGCAAGCGCGCGGCAGGGCGGCGAGGGGCGGGGCCCGCCTGCGGGCAGATGGGCGGGGCGGGGCGGGGCGGGCGGGGCGGGGCGGGCGGGGCGGAACGTCTTCCCTACCTGCCTGTCCTGCGCAAGGACCGAATGACGGAGCTCGTAGCTGGGAGGTCGGCCGCCTCCTGGGGATGAATCCCGACGCTGTCCCCCTCCCCCGTTAAAATTATTGTTTCTGCAGGTCCTCACTGTGTGCACCGGGCTGGCCTCGAACTCACGGACATCCGCTCGCCTCTGAGCCGCTGTGGTCGGCCCTACAAGTTAAGTCCCTTTCGAAAACTAACCCGAAGTTTGTTCATCTGAACCTCAAGGCACTGGGGGAGAAGCCTTGTTTCATGCTCCAGGGAACGTTTCTGAGGTTACCTTCAATTCATGGTGCAGGAGGCGGAGCGGCACAGTTTATGAATGGAAGGTTTTGGAAAAGTCCGTGTCGGGAAGTAGATTTAAGCCGGGCGTTGGTGGCGCATGCCTTTAGGCCCAGCCCTCGGGAGGCAGAGGCAGGTGGATCTCTGTGTGAGTTGGATGCCAGCCTGGTTTACAAAGCTACACAGAGAAACCCTGTCTTGAAAAATTAAAAGAAAAAAGAAAAAAGGGAAGGAAGGAAGGAAGGAAGAAAACAAAACAAAACAAAACAAAACAAAAAAACAAAAACCAGACTCAGTGAGCAGCAGGGCAGGTACTTCTGGAAGGAAGGAAGCCTGGCTAGTTGCTGTGATGTTTAGGAGAAAATAGGTCAAAAGGTTTCGGCAGCACCAAGGACAGGGCTTTTTTTCTGCGCTTTCAAGTCAATCCTGGGCTTGGCTTTGTGACTTTGGATAAATGATGACATTTTTGTGGCTAACTCCTCCTCCTTGTTTCTCCCCTACTGATAAGGCTACCTACCCATGAGAGCTGGCCTCAAACTTACTATGTAGTCTGGGCTGGTCTTGAACTCTATTTTGATCTGTCTGCTTCTGCCTCCCTAGTGATGAGATTAAAGGAGTGCACCACCAATTTGAGCCCCAGAACCTACAAGGAGGCTCACAACATTCTGTAATTTCAGAACCAGGAAATCTGACACCCTCTTCTGGCTTCTACAGGCACACACACACACACACACACACACACACACACACACACACACACACACAGAGCTGAGTACCGTTGGCTGCTGGCTAACTAGTTTCAAAGAGTGTGCATTTTCCTCATTCTGGCCTTGTTTTCCAGTCTCTAGAAGGAAGCAAGGAAATGTCTCTTGTTTGTACCTGGCGATATGGGAAGCAGGAAATTTCTTTGTGGAAAGTGACTTTGCTGGGGAAGGAAGAATTAATTTGATAGGGCGGGATGGGCCATTGCCAATAAGGGAATTTTATACTCTTGGCTGTTTCCAGCCAGAGTGCCTCAAACCACCCAGGGGGCTGTGACTGCGGGAGAATCAGGGTCCTAGGTACTCAGGTTGGGACAGATTCGGCCAATGACAGACAGACACAAACACAAGAGAGTATTGTGAACCTGTGGCAAGTTTACTTCAGCGAGAGCATCAGATATGTACATATGGTTTAGGAGCTAAGATTTGACCCCATGCCAGGTTATACATAGTTACATCTCATGGGTGGTTACATGCTGGCAACTTATCTTGAAACTAAAAGAACAGAGCAGGAAGTAGCCTCTGAGTACCATCTGGCCTCCAGACAGTGGTTAAGAGTCTCAGACCTGAGGTCAGTGTTATTCTTAGAATTCTGCTGAGCTAACTCTTATGTAAAAATGTAGAAGTTTGCAAAGCTTAATATTTTTTATGGCCAGTCAGGCCAATCTTATGTGCTGCTAAAAGTCTAGCCTGCATCTTAAGTATTCTTCTTTATACCATTCTCTACTCAAATGCCAGTGGCCGTGCCACACACAGGATAAAAGATAATATTGAAAAAGACACCATGTAGAACCCATAGCCCAGGAAACGAAGCATCTTTGGAGAAACACCAATAACTCTTGGAGTCTAGAACTGGGCACTCTGCCAGAGGCCTCTAGGGAGCTTAGCCCCAAGGGGCACGGATCTCCTGTTCGGCATCACGACATAAGTCATGTCACACTCTGGAGTTGGTGTGGCACTGGAACATTTTCTTTTCAAAGTGCCAGAATTCGAACCTTTTACTCATGGGTTGGCTTCAATTACAACCCTGAATATTTCTCAATCCTTGTCTGGAACACTGACTGTTACCTGGGTTTGGCAGCACCGGCCATTCAGTCTATAAAATGGGTGTGACAGCAAAGGAGGATTTAACTCAAAGCGTCAGTTAAGAAGCGGTTAAGAGCTGGCGTGGCACCAGCTACCATTAATAGTGCTACCATTAATCCCAGCAATTGGGACACAGAGGCAGGTGCATCTCTGAGTTTGAGGCAAGCCCGGTCTACAGAACAAGTTCCAGGACAGCCAGGGCTACACAGAGAAACCCTGCCTCAAAAACAAACCAACCCAACCCAAACAAACAAATAGAAGCAGATATGGAGATAGTAGGGTTGGATATAGAGATGTAAGTTGTGGATAGAAAGATCAGGGTGGAAGGGAAATGAAAGTGTGTGGGTAGAGGAGTAAAGAAGTAAACCGCAGAGGGGCTGGAGATGGTTAGAAGATCCATCCTGCAGGATCTGGAGGAGATGAGTTGGGGCCTGAGATCCCAGGACAAGGAGGAGGCCTTGGATTGAGGTATATACGATTTTCATTTCATCACATCCACACCAGTGTCCTCCTGGGCTGTGAACCCCTGTCACTCATGAGACAGAAATGATTCTCTGTTACCACTCAGGGTAAAGAAATAAAACCATGTATAAAGCAAAACACCTTTTGCAGACAGCATGCAACGTGTGAGTTGGTGCTGGTGTTGTTCTTGCATTTGGAAACCCTCTCTGAAATGCATTGTGTTAAAAGAGGGTTCTGGCTACTAAGGGATGCAAGCGTTTCGAACTGGGAGGAGATGAGAGGAGAAAGGGCCAAGTGGTCCAGCTCTAAGCCGATGCTGTTATGAAGGTAATAAAATCATGAGCTTTTGCTCAGCTCAAAACAACAACAAAAGGGTTCGTGTGAGGGAGAGAGCATGCGAGATACTATGATCCACACAATAACTTAAGTTCTCAGTTTCTAGCACCCCACCCCCATTCTGTGTGTGATAGCCCTGGCTGTTCTGGAACTTGCTCTGTAGTAGACCAGGCTGGCCTCAAACTCACAGAGATCCACCTGCATCTGCCTCCCAAGTTCTGGGATTAAAGGCGTGTGTCACCACTGCCCAGCTCTAACACCCATTGCTTAGCTTAGAATTTATCTTTCTCTTTGGATTTCATCATCCTTTTCCAGTGTCTCAATGTTAAGAGACTTCTTTTCCCCCAACATTTTAAGAAGGATTTATTGATCTTATTTTATATGTGTGGTTTTTTGTTTGTTTGTTTGTTTGTTTGTTTGTTTTGTTTTGTTTTTCGAGACAGGGTTTATCTGTGTAGCCATGACTGTCCTGGAACTCAAGAGATCCAGCTGCTTCTGCCTCCTGAGTGCTGGGATTAAAGGCGTGTGTGAGTGTTTTGTCTGGATGTAGGTGTGTGTTCTAGGTGTGTGCCTGATGCCAAAGAAAGGCAGAGAGAGCATCATCTCCAGGGACTGGAGTAACGCCTAGTTGAGAGCCACCATGTGGGTGATAAGAACAAAATCCTGGTCCTCTGCAAGAGCAACAAATGCCACCATGCCCTGCTAATAATAGATTTTAAGCACAAGAATTAGGAGAAAGAGGCCCACAGAAAAGATAAAACAAACTCACGTGGGGCATCCACTTCGAAACACAACCTTGCTCTTTATAGTCTTTAACAAGATAGGATTATTTAACAGGATGGGATTATAGTGATCTTTGCATTTTGTGTTAATTTATTAAAATATTTATTTCTGTTGGGTGGTGGTGTCTCATGCCTTTAATTCCAGCCCTCAAGAGGCAGAGTTGGGTGGATCTCTGAGTTCAAGGCCAGCTTGGACTACAGAACAGGTTTCAGGATAGCTAGGGTTAAACAGAGAAACACCATCTTTGGGCTGGAGAGATGGCTCAGTGGTTAAGAACACTAGCTGGTCTTCCAGAGGTCCCGAGTTCAATCCCAGCAAGCATATGGTGGCTCACAACCATCTGTAACGAAATGTGGTGCTCTCTTCTGGTCTGCAAAGATACATGCAGACAGAACCTTGTGTACATAATAAGTAAATAAATCTTTAAACAAGCAAATAACCTGTCTCAAAAAACAAAACAAAACAAAACAAAAAAAAAACCCAGCAAAACCATGCTCCATTTTATGCTGGGCATCCATATTGGTTCCCAGTGACCCCCACCCAGCTGTGGCCATCCTCTTGTTATGCTGTTACTAATGGCTCTCTTGGCTTCTGTAACCTACTTAGGCAGGCAGTCAAAGACTCTTTTGAGTGTGCCTTGAATCTTGGCAGAGCACAACAGCTCTTGGCTTGCTTGTGCAGATATTCAAGGTCTACTTGTTTTTGCCTTTAAAAATCCTTCCTTCAACCCACTTTGAGTGGCAGTCACTAGTTTGCCTCAGAGATTGCTGTCTTGTTATGAGCTTCAAGAAACTTAACTAGTTATAATCCAGATTGAGCCTCTGGTCTTTGCCCAGATGCCTGTAACTCCGTAACAGCTACACCTTGATTTCTAGGTTGGTCCTGACCATGAGACCCTGTCTCAAAATACAAACACAAACAGAACATATGTTTACATAAAAAAGGGAATGTCCCAGACACTGTATCGGTGACTTAGCAGTTAAGAACACTGGCTGTGCCAGGCAATGATGGCACATGACTTTAATCCCAGCACTCAGGAGGCAGAGAGACAGACAGATCTTGGGCCAGCCTGGTCAACAGAGTGAGCTGGGAACAGCCAGGGCTACACAGAGAAACCCTGTATTTAGGTGTGTGTGTGGGGGGGGGAGGAGATTGACTGCTACTCCAGGAGACCTTGTCTTGAGTCCAGCACTCACTTGGTTGCTCACAACCTTTAACTCCAGTTCTAGGAAATCTGATGCCCTCTTCTAGGCTTTTCTGAGCACCAGGTATGCAAGTGGTGCACAGACATACATATGATGGGAGATGTCATTCTGTAAATATGTTTCTCTTATTGGTTAACAAATAAGCACTGTTGGCCAATAGGAGAGCAAGATAGGCGGGACTAAGAGACAAGCAGAATTCTGCAAGAGGTAGGGGGAGATTCAAAATGTAGGACTAAGAGAACAGATTCAGATCCTCTCTCTGGTAAGATAAGGCCACATGGAGATACTTAGATTGATAGAAATGAGTTAAAATTTAAGACAGAGCTAGCCAATAAGGAACAGTAGTAACAGGCCAACAGCTTTATGTCTAATACCCTGTCTCTGTGTGTTATTTGGGGCTGGTGCAGCAGTGGGACCAGGCTGGCGGGAAACCAACTGGAAACATACATGCAGGGAATCGCATCCATACACATTAAAGTTCACTTTAAACATTTGAAATTATTTCCAGTCATTTATTTTGTGCGCATTTGTGTGAGTGCGCGTGTCTGAAGGGGTGTGTGTGGGGGTCAGAGGTATCGTTCTTCCAGGGGTCAGCTCTCTCCTTGCACCATGTTTGTCCTAGGGGTCAAACTCAGGTCATCTGGTTTGACGCAATCACCTTTACCTGTTGAGCCACCTCCCGGCCCCACTTGAAGGATCTCACTGTGTAGGCCTGGCTGTCCTGGAGCTCACAGAGATCCTCCTGCCTCTGCCTCCCGAGTGCTGCTGTTTCTTCATCCTGTATTGTGGTTGCCTGTTTGACGGATACAGCTGTAACTGACTTGGCGTTGGGGCATATGGCATGGCGTTAGGACAAACTGAGAAGTTACAAGTGTAAAAACACACACTAGCGTGTGGGAGCCTTGATGAGACTCCGGAAAAGAAGCGGATGGACCCCACATTTCATGGAGTAGTTTACTGAGGGGACATGGCGATGGAAGTCAGCGTGAGCCTAGGTGGCAGGCCGCAAGAGCAAGTGCTGGAGTCTGCATCGGAGGGAGAGGCTAGGAGGAATGTGGCGTCGTCTAACTCCCACTCCCACCGTGTCTGATTGACCCCCAGCGATGATCACAGGGGAAGGTATCTCCCCGACAGTGGAGCCCTCCACGAGCTACGCTGATGGCGAATCTGTGCTTCTCTGTGAGGCTGCAGGGAAACCAAGCTTACCCTGGGGCAGCAGCTATGGAGCTGAATGCATGCATATAGCCGCTATCGGAAGCGATTATCTCTGTGGGAAAGGGCCATTGTTTCCATGCTTGATGGCGTGAGTTCAATCCCCGGCACCCATTTGGTAGAAGGAGAGAACAGACTCTCCCAAGTTGTTCTCTTACCCTCATGCAAGTGCCATGGCATGCACTCCCCCCCAACCCCCACCCCCTCTGCCCCCCCCAGTAGACGTCATTTGAAAACATCTTTTAACGTAGTTATGGGGATGGACACATGGCTCAGTGGTTAAGAGTGCTCCCCCTGCAGCAGAGGACACAGGTTCAGCTCCCAGCACCCACCCACACTGGCTGGCTCACAGCTCCAGGGAGGGAAAGCCGATGCCCTCTGCTAGTGTTACAGGCATGGCACACACAGCAGCAGCAGCATACACACATACATACCCAATTTAAAAGTATAGCACAGCATGGCAGTGCATACCTTTAATTCCATCACTCAGGAGGCAGAAGCAAGCATAATCTCTGAGTTCCAGGACAGTCAGGGTTGCATAGTGAGACCCTGTCTTAAAAAACAAACAAGATTGTGGTGGCGCACGCCTTTAGTCCCAGCACTCGGGAGGCAGAGACAGGCTGATCTTTGTGAGTTTGAGGCCAGCCTGGTCTAGAGAGCGAGTTCCAGGACAACCAGGACTGTTAACATAGAGAAACTCTGTCTGAAAAGCAAAACAACAACAACAATAACAACAAAAATCAGTAGCTATGTTAGGTGGTGTCTATAATCCCAGCTGCTTAGGGGGATGAGGCAGAGAATTGCAGGTTTAAGCCCAGCCCGGGCTAGACAGGAGCAGTTATGTATGTTTTGGAAGTGAGAAGATAGCTTCCTTGTGAATGTGTAGTTTTCTGCGTGAGTAGGGTATGAAAAGCCTGTTCCCATCTAAGGCATGGCTTTCCAGTCCTGGATTAACCCTGAGGGCCAGGGTTTCTCCCCCTCTGGGTCCTGTTTTGTTCACATGCAGGCACCTGCTCACAAAGGGAGCCGTCTCATTTCTAACCCAAAACATTTAAAAATTACATATGCTTTTATGTGCGTGTGTGTACGTGCATGTGTGTGCTTACAGTCGCCACGCGTGCTTGTGGCAGTCTGAGGACTGCATGAGTTGGTTCTCTTTATCCTTCATGTGGGTCTCTGGTGAAACTCGGGCCAGTGGAGTGGGGTGGGGTGGGGGTGGGGTGTGTGTGAAACCGGCAGCAAGACCGATATTTTGTTTTTTTTTTTGTTTTTGTTTTTATTTTTGTTTTTATTTTTGTTCCCCCCCCACGAGCTATCCATTCACCAGCCAGATCCTCAATCTGCATTTTTAAGTCTTTGAATTTGACTCTCACTCTGTGAAGATGGAGGGAATGTTTTAATATTTTGAACTTTGTCGCCCCCATAAGGCCTAGGAGAGAGTTCCCTTAGGCGGGCGGGAGCTGTGTGACAGCCGTCTGGGGTTGGTCCTAGTTTGCCTTTTCCTTTTGCAGGGGTAAAGACCAAAAGCGGCTTCGGGAAGGAAGGGCTTACCTTGCCTTGTTGTCCTTCACGGCAGGGACTGAAGGCGAGCGTGGAGCGTGGAGCAGGCCGCTGACTGGCTCGATTCCCGCTGCTTACTCAGTTTGCTTTTTCAGACATCCTAAGACATTGTTTTGCCCAGGGGTGACACCACTCACAGTGGCCTGAGCCCTCCCATATTAGTCGTCAATCAAAAAAAAATTGTCTCACAAACAATTGCCTACTGTCAATCTACAGGAGACATTTTTTTGAGGTCCCCATTCCCAGAGTACTCCAGTTTGTGTCAAATTGACAAACAAACAAAAGTAAAAGCAAATGAAAACAGAAAACAAACAAACAAAAAAGTAGCTGGGCAGTGGTGGCACACACCTTTAATCCCAGCACTGGGGAGGCAGAGGCTGGCAGGTCTTGAGTTCAAGCCCAGCATGGACTACAGACTGAGTTCCAGGACATCCAGGGGGCTTCATAGAGAATCCAGGTCTCAAAAAACCAAAACAACAATAACAACAAACAAAAGCCAACTTACCAAACTCTGCCCCACCCCACAAAATCAGCACAGGTTCCTTTGCTGGTTCCTGGTGTGCCACGTGGTTCAGAAGCTAGTTCCAGGGCCTGACTTAGGGCCATGCTCTAGTGATGCCACTGGCATGGAGCTGGATCAGTGGTCACTGTGTCTGGAACCCTCCCCAGGGCTTCTTTCCATGTCAGCCCGGGAGATTGCAACCTGAGGCAGCTCTGCCCCCGATCGATCGAATGACTGACACCTTCTCACGTTTCAAGCTCAGGATTCCAAAGGACTGCACACCCTGTCCCTGATTCTTCGGAGAGGCCAGGCAGGGGCCATCTCTCTCTCTCTCACCTTTTCTTCTGTCCTCCTGTGGTTTATTTATGTCCTGTCTACCCTCCTTACCTCTCCCCCCTTCAGAACGGTGTCACCTACTACTCATCGATGGCAGTGCTGTCTCCTACTTGTATATAGTACAGGAACCACTTGCCCTCTGCATTCCTGGCCCTGAGCTGGTGCCAGGCAGGTGGATCTCTGAGTGGAAGGCCAGCCTGGGTTACAGAGCAAGCTCTGGGACAGAGCGAAGGCGACACAGAGAAATCCTGTCTCGAAAAAACAAAAGAAAAATAAAAGCTTCATTGTGAAAACCTTATAGAGGTTAGGAACTGATGGAAAGTACCTCAACATCATAGAAAATGCTTACAACAAACTGTTATGGTGTAAGCTCCACCCAAGTCCCCTCCCCTCTCTCTCCAAACCCTGCTGCATCCCAGAAAGCCTGACAAACAATGGCCCCTCCGCCAGAGATGCTCAAAACCACTCCCACAGGGTATTCAAACTGTCACCCAGAAGACAGACCGGTGGTTTTCTGGTCTCTCTTTCCTGTCTCCCCTCTGGGGAGCTAGGAAGCCATCAGGTAGCCGTGGGCCCATTAAAGGTGGGCTTTCTCTAATTCAGTTTGGTTTGGTCTGATTTGGATTGCTGCATTGGTGGAGAGGCTTATCGGGGTCTAGAGACTTTTCATCTGGAAGTTACACCGAAGGACTGTTTGCCCCCACCAGCCCAGGGTCACATAGTGGGAAAACACTCTTCTCCCCCACACCTGCTCTCCACCAGGCTAAGATCGGCTTTCAACTGGGTGAGTGTCCTTTCCAAGTCCTCAGAGGCCCAGGGCCACTTCTGTTTTCAGAGTGTCCTGCCAAAGGCGAGGCAGTGCCAGGCCGCCTTTTACAAAAACTTTTAAAATTGGGACTATCTGATACCATATGTCCTCACCTCCCGATTTCTCTATACACAAAGGCCTGGCCTCAATATGAGAAACTTATCTGGGTGCAGGGACTTTTCACAAACCTGTGGCTAGCATCATACTACATGGTGAGAAACTGAACTCCCTCCTTGTAAACCCCAGGACCAGACACTCACACTAAATATAATGCTCTACTTAAAGGCTAGCCTAGAGCAATATGGCAAGAAAACGAGGCTGGGAGAGCCTGGAGTGCAAGCTCAAAGGAGACTCCGCGGGTTGTAACAGAATAGCAGACCAGCTAGCTGGACATGGAAATTGCCAGCTTCGATGAGGCCAAGCTGAAGAAAACCAAGATGCAGGAGAAGAATGGTCCTATCAACCAAAGAGATCACTGAGCAGGGAGTGAGGTGTGAAATACCCTCAAAGTCTAGACTGGAGAATGTCCCCACCCCACCCCGAGACCTTTTCATGTTGTGGGGGAAGATGCAAGATGGGCTGGAGCCACAAGCTGCACTGTGAACCCCAGCACTCTGCTCCCATGCCACCAGTCTCTGAAGGGGGACACACCACTGATCAGACACACCACTGCCAAATTTCAACGATTTGCCCAGGGAGATGGAAAATTATTTGTATCCCTGGGGAGCTAGGGAGATGGCTCAGAGGTTAAGAGCACTGGCTGTTATTCCAGATGTTCTGAGTTCAATTCCCAGCAACCACATGGTGGCCCACAACCATCGATGATGAAATCTGGTGCCCTCTTCTGGCATGCAGACATACATGCAGACAGAACACTGTATACATAGTAAATAAAGAAATTAAAAAAAAAAAAAAAGATACAAACAGCCAAGAAGACAAATAGTCCCTTCTTACAGGCTCAAAGGGCCCTATGAGTCTCACCAGTAAGAAATAAGGAAAACTATTACAGTCACAATAGCTTAAAAAAAGGAATGAATATATTGGGGCTGGGAAGATGGCTCAGTGGTTAAGAGCACAGATTTTTCTCTTCCAGAGGGTCCAGGTTCAATTCCCAGCACCCACATGACAGCTCACAACTGTCTGTAATTCCAGTTCCAGGGGACCCAACACTCATGGCAAAACATCAATGGACATAATAACCTGTAAAATAAAAAAAATAAATATATCTCAGACTCTGAGTTAACCTAAGAGATGAACAAACTCTACAATGAAAACTTTTTTTTTTTTTTCAAGACAGGGTTTCTTTGTATCTTTGGAGCCTGACCAGGCTGGCCTCAAACTCAGAGATCCGCCTGCCTCTGCCTCCCGAGTGCTGGGATTAAAGGTGTGCGCCACCAACACCCAGCCCTTGTTTTAAAAGATGTATGTATGTAAAGATACTTGTATATATGCATGTGTAAATATGTATGTGTGTGTGTGTGTGTGTGTGTGAATTATGCCACCTGTGTTCATGTGTCCTCAGTGGCCAGTTCCCTTGGAGTTGGAGTGACAGGTGGTAGTGAGTCACCCTATGTGGGTGCTGGGTGCCAAATTCAGGACATTTGGAAGAGCATGGTTGACAAAGGTTTTGGATGTGAAAATGTAACATTCCATTCAGTTGCTTGAAGAACCTTATCAGGTCATTGGAAGTCGGATTACTACAGAGAAGGCTAATATTTGGGTCCAGGTGAGAAGTGGCCAAAATGGGGGCTTTATATACAGAGTGGAGTACAGGGCATGGAGACACACGCCTTTGATCCCAGGCAGAGGCAGGCAGAGGCAGGCAGAGGCCGGCAGAGGCAGGCAGAGGCCGGCAGAGGCAGGCAGAGGCCGGCAGAGGCAGGCGGATCCTACAAAGTAGCCAAGACTGTTATACAGAGAAACACTGTCTCAAAAAAAAAAAAAAAAAAAAAAAAAGAATGCACAGCTGTTTGTTTTCTGGAAGTATTTTGACCTTGAAGAATCATGCTGAAAGCAGTGATTGTTTTGCTGAAGGGGCATTGCAGCCATTCTGTGACTTTGGTCACCGAGGCACCTCAGACACACCTGAGGTTCTTGTATTACATTATATTGCAAACGATGCATAATAATGGTGCCATGGGGGCATGTGTTACTCTTCTTCAGTAAGACATGTAAATCAGATTAGGGACCTTGTTGTGAGTAAACACTTTGTGTAACAATCAATAAATATGCCTTTGTATGGTTGTTCCTGGGTTCGGTCCATCCAAAGAGGCTGGACCTCCCTGCTGCCACAAGGACCTTAAAGTTTCATATTGGAGTGCCTTCTTTCTACAATCAACTTTTGACACATGATGCGCCCCAACAACAACCACCCCAACTGCAGTTCTAGGAGATCTGATGCCCTCTTCTGACCTCTGAGGACACCAAGCACACATGCACGTAAGACACTCATATACATAAAAAACAAAAGAATCCAAGTTAAAGATTATCTTAGGATAGGTAGCAAATCTGAAGTCAGGCTAGGCTACTTGAGAGTCTGTCTCAAGAAGGAGAAAAAAGAAAGTTTATATAGCAGTCCCATAGGGTAAATCTTAGTTAGGGGATGCATAAATTCTATACTTCAGGTCCCCAGAAACCCTCAATTCAGTTCAAGCGCTGAGTTGCTTCATGTAGCCAGTGCTGTCACACCACCACACAGAGATTATATCATTGCCATCTATAGAAAGATGTTGGATAACTCTACAAGGAGGCTTGTCCATCCTTCAGGGGTCCTCTGGCTGGGAGCTGGAGTTAACACTCCTCTCTCTCTGTCCCTCCCAACTTCCAGTACAAGGATCTAGAATTTAGGCATAGATGGGTTCGAAACGCCTTTAATTTCCTGTCGGTCCCAGCGTGCGTCTTAGAAATATGCAGCGTCCTCGCTGGTCCAGGCTGCTTGAACACACTGGATGCTTACTTAGACCCTCTGCGAAGGGCCCAGAGCGCCGACTACACTGGGCAGAGCTCTCCAGTGCCTTTGCCAGCACTCTTCTCCATTCTAGAGAACCAGCTTCCTTGACTGCATATTTGGCAAAATCTGGCTTCCTCTGAATCTTAGCTTCCCCATGTGTTTAATGGGACGTATATACCTCCTCGTGTCTGTACCCAGGAGCGTCTGCATCTTCTGGGCTTTACTTTCCCCACCTGATCACTGGCAAGAGTCTCAGCATCTTCGCCTTTGTTCTGAGACAGAGTTTCACGTAGCCCAGGCTGGTCTCCCACTCCCTGTGTTGCTGAGGATAACCTTGAACTTCTGATTCCCCTGGTTCCACTTTCGGAGAGCTGGGTTTACTACACACGGTTTTACGCTGTGCTGAGGATGGAACCCAGAATGTAAGCGTTGTAGCTCATATGAAAGGTATCTTGGCAATAGAGAGCCAAGAAATATCACAAAAAGACCCACATCTGGTCTTCTCCAGCCTGCTTCCCCATATGTTCAGTGGAGCATATATATACCTCACCTAATCTGACAACGTCTTCTTTGGGCATTGGTTTCCCCAATTACGAGATGCCAGGATTGCGTGCCTGACACACCCGAGCAAAAATCTGGTCTCTGGACCCCAGTCTCTCCATTTGCTCAACCAACAGAAGCACGCATTCTGTTAACCCTCTGCCTTGAATGGCTTTGCCTGGGCGCAAAGGGGAGGCCAATTCCTTATGGGTGGTTTGCGAGAAGTCTCAGTACCTAGCTAGCTTCAGTTTACCGGCCATTCAGAGCAAAGGAACGGCCCTTTCCGAGGATGGGGGCCACGTAACGGGGAGCTGTTCTTTTGCAGGTCCCTCTGGTTGGCCACGCGCCAGCACCCCCGGCCCCTCCCCCCACCGCGCTCCCACTGGAGGGGCCGACTCCGGCGTCGGAACCTTCGTGTGTGGAGCGTGCGTTCCTGAACGACGTTCTTTCCCAGGGACACCGTCGCCCCTCGCGCCCCTGCGCCCCCCGACCCGCGTCCCCGGCGCCGCCGGCCCGGAACTACCCGGAAGCTTGCTTCTGCCGCGGCGCTCGTCAGGGCAAGCCCGGGTCCGTCCGGGACCTCGGCCCCGCTCTCCCCCGGACCCGAGAGGCTGCTGCACCGGGTACGGGGGCCGGGATGGAGGGAGGAGCTTGGCTTGGGCTGGGCGCGAGGCCGGCGGGGCTCTGGGTGTGGGTCGGGGCTGTGAGGCTGGGGAAGCGACGCCCAGAGCCCGAGAGAGGGGGCGTCGGGAAGACGGGGCCCCTGATGGAAGCCAGAGTAGGATGGCCCTGGGCATATAACGGGACGGGGTGGTTCAGAGGACTAAGGTGCTAAGCGCCCCAGGTGAGGGCCATGCATCCCATAGCCCGGGAGCCGAAGAAAGACAAGGGATGCCAGTTGCATCTAGAGGGAGGAGGGACCGATGTTAGGGGGAGCTGGTGTGGGGACGAGAAAAGAGAAGGTCCGGTGTCTGACTGCGAGTGGGAGGAGGCTCCGAGGCGGTGGAGGCGGTGGAGAGAGAAACGAAGATGTCAGGACACTTTGTGGGGGGCGGGCGGGCGGGTGCTGGGGGGCTGGGGATGGTGGTGAATGGAATGCAACAAGATGGGGGCGCATGTAGGAGGCAGGCAGTTGGAAATGAAGTAGCGATGATGTGGGAAGAGAATGGCGAGACCTATAAGTGCGTGCAGTGTGTGTGTGTGGATGACATAAAAGAGCCCCGGCTGGAAAGTGGGGAATTGGGTTAGTGGGACTCCGGGCAAGTATCTAGGGAGGAAACTTGAGGCCGCGACAACTGGAGATTTGGGAGGTCCTGGGGGGCATCGAGTGGGATGCAGACCGCCCCTCCCCATCCCTAGGGGATTGGGAGACATGAGAGAGAGGATTAAGACAGAGCTTGAGTAGAGCTCTGGGAAAGAGGGAAGGGTAGATGGGAGAAAAATCCCGGAGGCCGCCAGGGCCTGGAATGTGAGGGTAGAGAGGACCTGAGCTAAAAGGAGAGAAATGCACTTGGAGATGGACTGCGGTGGGTGCGGATGGGCGGAGGGAATCCGGAGGATGTCCGAGGTTCTGACCTGAGTCGGGTGAAGCTGGGCGTGGCCAAATTCCGGTGGAGGAGAGCTAGAGATGGGGACAGGAGTCAGTTTTCACTTTGTAGGGAGATAGGTCAGTAGTACAGAGTCTGGCAGAGAATGAGAACACCTTCCTTTTTAGGAATTTTTTTCCTGAAAGGAAGAGACAGATCTTAACTTATCTTCCCTCCGCCGCTCCCAGCTGCTGCTCCAGATGCTGCTGCTGCCGCCGCGGCCACCCCACCCTCGGTCCTCCTCTCCGGAGGTCATGGACCCACCGCCCCCCAAGACTCCTCCTTTTCCCAAGGCGGAAGGCCCCTCCTCCACTTCTTCCTCGGTGGCGGGGCCGCGGCCACCGCGGTTGGGTCGCCACCTGCTCATCGACGCCAACGGGGTCCCCTACACGTACACGGTGCAGCTGGAGGAGGAACCTCGGGGCCCTCCGCAGCGCGAGGCGACCCCGGGAGAGCCAGGTCCTCGAAAGGGCTACAGCTGCCCAGAGTGCGCCCGTGTCTTTGCCAGCCCTTTAAGGCTGCAGAGCCACCGCGTGTCGCACTCGGACCTCAAGCCCTTTACGTGTGCTGCTTGTGGTAAAGCCTTTAAGCGCTCCAGCCACCTGTCGCGGCACCGCGCCACCCACCGCGCTGGCCCACCGCACACCTGCCCGCTCTGTCCACGGCGGTTCCAGGACGCCGCTGAGCTGGCGCAGCACGTGCGCCTGCACTGAGCTCGGCCCTTCCCTCTCCTGGCCACCGCGTCTTACCCACACAGCGTCACTCCCATACATTCTCAATTCTGCTGAGGTTACTTACTGCCTTACCCTAGGCCTCAGTTTCCCCACCTATCCCCCAAAGAGAAACGTCATTTTGTCTTTTCTCCCGTCTAGCTGTGTGATGTAGACCAAAGCTGTTGCCCCTCTGGGCCCGGGTGTCCGTGGCAACTGGGCTTCAGCCTGGATGTGCTGTGTACGCCTTTCCAAGTGGTGCGGCCTCTCCTGAGTCTTGATTTTCTACTCTTCACAAGCGGTGAGGTCCTTGTGGAAGACATGACAAAAGCACCAGCACGGGCTGGGTCATCTCTGTACTTCCCTCTAATGCCCACGACCCCTCATTCTTGGCCCAATAAACATTCCACACTTGATTCTCAGGCTCTTACTTGCGTGTGGGCTGAGTGTTGGGAGAAGGGAGATTGGGTCCGGAACCTGGTGCTCAAAATGCGTTTCCAACCGGAGCTGTTTTCCGATGTTCAGACGACCAGCCCTCCTGAACCCTCGTCTTTACCTGTGTCCCTATGTTCTAAGCCCAGTACTGCTAGGTGTTGGCTGTTGTCCCCAGTTCCTCTGCCGCCTACAACTGTGGGAGCAACTCGGAGCTGTCCCTGGCCGCCCGGACCCGAGAGGCTGCTGCACTGGGTACCAGGCAGGCAAGGAGGATGGAGACCCAAGCGGCCGCGGAGGGGACAGAGCCAGTAGGGGGGCGTCCCAATGGGCAGCTTTTCGAGAACTTGTTTGGGAAATCTCCAAAGGCGGAGGCTGCAGACCTAGAAAGAACTACGGGCAGGTTGTGTAATGGGAGAACCTAGACATAGCAGATGGATCCACTTTTAGACTAGGTATTGGTCAGGATCACGGGAGAGGCCTGGAGGGCCAAGAGATGTTGCAGATGGTTGCTGGGTGATCAGAGGAGGGCACACAGAGGAAGGGGACTGAGGTCTCAATGTATAAAGGGAAAACGACTGCATGGACATAGTGGGTAGTGGAGCCCAGAAGAGAGACTCCAGGACCTTATAGAGACAACGTAGAACCGAGTTTTTGTTCCCCTCTCTGGTCCGATCTTATCCATCAGGCCCCATTTTACATCTGTGGATGCTGCTGCTGCTATCTGTCTTGCTGCCTCCAGACCCTGACCCTTCCCTCTGTTGAGGCCCCCTTTCTCGGACAGGTGGGTCCCCCGGAATCTGGACCCTCTTCCTCCACAGGATCTACCCAGACTTCGTTTCCTCCAAGGTTCAACCATTATCTCCTCATTGACACACAGGCTGTCCCCTCCCGTACACAGTGCTGGCGGATGAGGAGTCACAGAGGGAGGCTGGGGCCAATAGGGCTGCTGTTTAGAAAAAAGGCTACAGCTGGCCGGTGTGCTTGAGGGTTTCTGAGTACATCTTACCTTCAGCCACACAGCATTACCCATTTGGAAGTGAAGCCCTGTGGGAAGGCATTCAGGCGGGCCAGCCACCTTGAGCGGCATCTCTCCTTTCACAGGGCAGGTGGAGTGCAGCTCTGCAGCCGCTGCTCTGCCTTCGACGCTTGCAGGATGAGGGCGAATTGGCCCAGCACATCCGTGGACACTCAGGGTAACTAACTAACGCCGCTTTACCGAGCAGAACACATTACGGAAAGCACACTCAGTGGAAGCATCCACGAACTGCTCCCGGGAACCACAGGGATCGTGGGTCTCCAGAGTCTCAGACACGGGCCTGTGGTGCAGGCTGGTTTTCAGGGCCCTGGACACAAACCCAGACCAGCCTTTTTTGAAGCCATCCTTCCTTGCCCGTCAAGTGCATGAGCTGTCCATACATCGTAGCGCTTTGGAGCTGTGATGGGAATGAGCTCTCAAAGAGAACAGCCCTGCGCCTTGAACATTTGGGAAATTGTTCTGGAGTCCTATTAGGAGGAGTGGAGGACAGTGTTGTTCGGGAAAACTCTTGCCTGGGAAGTTTCTGTGGGCAGTCAGATCGCCTCTATTTCGACGCTGGAGATAGAGCCCTAGAATGGACACCCCATACTCAATTTGTTCTTGAAAGTTTGAGACGTCTTAGTTTACCCACCACCTGGGGTAAAGACCGTGGCTGGGGAGCGGGAAAGGCCCTCCTCTGCAGTTAGGCCTCCAAACCTGCCATCTACTATTGATTTATTGACACAAGGCTGTAATGTAGCTCAGGGCACCATTACACTTATGAGTACTGAAACTCAGTTTTTGTTTTTTTTTGTTTTTGTTTGTTTGTTTGTTTGTTTTTGCATGCTGGGCACCCGATGGAGAAACATTTCCAGCACCGTTGGAAATATGAGTATAAACGCCCTTTCCCCACTTAAATTACAATACACATTAATAGACATTCACATACATATATACATACACATACATACATACATACATATGCACACACACACACAAGTGGAAAACGTATGGGAACAATTTTAACGGTAGTTACCTTTAGCGTGCCCAGGACACCCTGATAATATCTTTTAAATCTAGAGTTCGCCTTCCTGCATGCAGTTTTCTGCGGTTTGAAACACTGATCTAGGGCAGGTGGCCCCCCTGGACGTGCTGACCCAGGCTGCAGTAGATTTGTAAAGTGAAGCGCGAGGGGGAGCTGCTTCATCTGTTGGTCGGCAGGTCCAGTCTCCCTCTGCAAGGTTAGTTAAAGCCATGCCTCCACTCTGGATCCCAAGCCCCAGAGGGGGCGTTGCTTGTGAAGCGGAGAGGCAGGTAGAACCTTGCTACAGACCTAATAAACATGTCTTCTCCCTTTTCACGCTTGTTTTGTGCCAGAAGCAGTTAGTTAGCCTCTTTACACGACTTCTTTTGGGGGCGGAGGGGCGGGTGGGAGTGTCTTAAGGCTGTGCTTCTACTGCAACCGTCTGACTTCAAATAATACCAACAGCGCTTGAATCTTAAGCCCCAAGAGTGGTTCCGCTCTGGGCCGAGCCTTTGGGGGTGTCACACCACAGCATCCTCGCAAAGACCCTGGAGAGTAACTTCCCACTTAACAGGTAAGTAAACTGAGGCTATGCAGGAATGAGGCTGCAGGGACTGTAGACCCACACTTTGCGGAGGTGTAACCACCCATTCGCACATCTGCTTCTCTTATTCCTTTAAGCCTTTTCGTGGATGGGGTTGGAGGGTTATGGCAGGCTGAGGCGTATAGGACCAGCGGTGTGCACGTACTAGCCAGCTCCTCAGGGATTATTAAAAGGGACTCAAGTTTTGCTTTAATTTTCCTTGCTGCCCCATACCTTCTGACTTTTCTTGGACCACTGGGCACATAGCCACTCACCCGGAGGACCCCCGGAGCCGCGTCAGCTGTGAAGGATGAGAATTTCATGAGGATCCCTGCCTGGCCTTTGGGAAGGGTGGGGGTGGGTTGCAAGGGGCTATCGCGCAAGTGCGGCCCCGATCTCCGCACAAACAGCGGGCCTCACCTGGCCTCCAAGAGGAGCACCAGGCCTGGCAGGCCGGAGACCGCAAGTGCCTGCGTCTTTGTGCGCTCCGCCGCCATCTAATTCTGAGATTTCCCCTCCTTTGCCTCTGCGCCCGCTTACTGGTGGGTGGGCGCCTTCCTCCGCAATACTTTGCAGACGCTCCCTAGCGATGGGCATGGGCGCCGCCGCCTCCGTCGGTCCCAGGGCTGGAGTCCTTGCGCGGGTGGGTGAGAGCGGGGGCCCTGGCCTCTTGTACCCTGAGCACCCAAGGGCGGGGAATGGTGCCCACGGTCTTCCACGCCGGGTGCCCTTTCTGGGACCCTTTGCCACGGCCGCCCCCTCCCACTTGTGGGACAAAGGGCGGGGGAGCATCCCCACGCGTGACCTCCCCCGCACTGCGCACGCGCCCAGCCCCCATTCGAGGGAGGGGCTTTGCTCGCCACCACAAGTGCAGGAGGAATGGGTGGCTGGGACAGGGGAAAGCTTGCAGGATGGACCCCCACCCTATGCGTGGAAGTTAGGGGTGATTTCTCCCTTCCGTGTATGGCTTTGGGTCCGGAGATGGCCCATGATGAGGGTCCTTCCTATTCAGGCCAAAGTGTCCCTGTGGTGTTGACCCCATGAAAAGCCAAAGAATCTAAGGGGCCGAGCTCCTTCACAACCAAGAGTCCCCCTCGCTGTGGATACACGATTTGGAAACCTCAGTGTCTCTGTCCAGGAGTGTGGTTCTTTTCTCCCTTAGACCACGGCTCCAGGCCGGTGAATCCCTCCTTACTCCAGAGGAACAGGCACTCCACCTCTCCAGGAACTGATTACATTTGGCGACCTGTTTCTGTCCAGTGCCCCTGAAGGCTCAGCTGCTGGGGACGGCAGGAAGCCTCGTTATGAATGACCGAAGCAACCGTAGGCGGACAAGTGAGGCCCTTGGGGACCCTCTCCTCATCCTTGACATTTTGGTTCCCTATATCCACGGGGCAGTTATGGTTGGGGGTGGTTTGAAAGGTCCAGGACGCTTCTGGGGTGACCTGCACTGGCCTCTCTCCAGTGAAGGACGAAGAGACCTTTGAGATCTCCATCCCATTTGAAGAGGCACCCCACTTAGACTCACAGATTTTCTACAGTTTGAGCCCCTCTCGGAGAAATTTTGAGGGTGAGCGGAGAAAGGGAGTGGAGGGGCCGGAGTCAGGTGGGGTACTGCCTCGTCCTGGCGGCATGACCGCCCCTGCTGTTCTTAGAGCCTCCAGAGGCCGCCTCCCCAACCCTGGCCCTGATGAACAGTGTTAAGGCCCAGCTGCACATGGCCCTGGAGAGGAACTCGTGGCTGCAGAAGCGCATTGAGGACCTGGAAGAGGAGAGGGACTTTTTGCGGTGTCAGCTGGACAAGTTCATTTCCTCAGCCCGGATGGATGCAGGTGGGGACACAGAGTTCCCCCAGGACCCACAGAATTCTAAGCCCACTGGTGGGTCGACCTGGTGGGGACCTGCAGTTTCATCCTCCCACTAAGGACCATGCCTCCTTCAGGGACTTCCCCAGCCATTTCCTTTGTAGTGACAACTGATCTCATTTCCTGCCCTGTCACAGACTGTCCTGTAACCCATCAGCCTCAGGCACTTGATTTAACTCTCCTGAGTCTGGATTTCTATCCCAGGTTCCCCATCTTAGGGGAAACATTCTTATCTCCTTGCCAGTAGACCCACTGCAGTCTGTTGGACTCATCAGAGGTGCCCTGAACCACCCCTCCTCCATCTTCCCTCCATCCCTCCATCCTCCGAGGTGCTGTGGGTTTGTAATTAGGGGCTTGTTTCCCCACTACCCTGTTGTATTCATCTTGACTAACTAGCGTTGTTTATTCCTCAAAGGCCGTGGGATCTCAGAACCTGTTGTCCCCCAGACTCTGCTGCAGGGTCATGGGCACATTCCACCACTCTGCTTTGTTTCAATTTATGACTAACAGCATGGTGTTGTCACCTCTTCTGTAGGCAGGGCCCTGTCTCCTTATTCATCTGGTGTTGTGTGCTGTTCCTGCCACATTCCCCAGCCTAGGCTGCCCTTCCCTACATCTTTAGCTCAGGTCTTGGAGAACTTAATCTTTATTCAGGTCATAACCCCACCCTCTACATCCAACTGAGCTGCTGGCACGCTTTCTAGCCGGTGATGTCAAAAGCCCCAGCAAAGGGCCTAGGGGTATTTTGAGGGTCTCTATTACTGGGGACCCAGCATTGGGATGGACACCATATACGGAGAGCCCTATCCCGGGGTGTGGCGGATGCACAGATTCCTCCTGACTTCAGTTATCCTCAGGAGTCGGTCCTGTGGAAGATCTGAGTCCGAGCCTCAGTTGGCCCCCTGTCCAGGTAAAGGTAGTTAGCCTTCCCCAGTACCCAAACTGAACTCTGATATCCAACCCTCTCACCCAGAAGCCTTGCCTGCCTCTTGAATTTTGACTCTACTCCGTGGGATGTCTGTCTTTCCTACAGAAACGGCAAAGAGTGACCTCCCTGGATCCCCGCTGGTTCTATGCCATTCATTCTTGGGAGCGTCACCCTGTCCTCATCCTGAGGGCCTGGCCTCCTTCAGGTCCGTCCCATCACAGTTCCTGTTTGTCTCTCCTCAGAGGATCACTGCCGGATGAAGCCTGGGCCACGGAGGGTTGATGGGGATAGCCGGGCTGGGCTTGGGGGAGACGCCTCAGACCCCGAGTCTGCAGCTTCCTCCCTCAGCGGGGCATCCGAAGAGGGCAGTGCCAGTGAAAGGAGGAGGCAGAAGCAGAAGGGAAGCACTGGCAGAAGGCGATTTGGAAAGCCCAAGGCTCGAGAGAGACAGCGGGGTGAGTGGGTGCATGTGGTGGTGTGTTGAGGGCGTCTACCCAGAATCGAAACGTGAGCTCTGCGGTGATGCCCTAACTTTTTAGCCATATACAAAACAATCAGACTCATCTCCAACCCCCAGCCCTTCTGTTTAGCCCCGAGTTAATTTTAAATTTCGGTCTACACCAACCGGCAGAGTCAATCCTGTTCCCTCATCAGAAAGGAGGCCTCTGGGCACACGCACAGCCTCTCCTTTCCTCTGGTGTCCCTGCCTGCCTTCTTCAATTCCCCGCTGGTCCATCTCCATGTCTTGCTCTGGTCTTTCCTGTTTTTCACTTTGTTCTCCCTTCTCTTCCTGTATGGGGCTCACCTGATTCCTTTATCCCCCTCCTCCCCCCCCCCCGCTTTCTAACGTGTGCCTGTGTGCCTTTCACCCCATCTTTCCTCCTCATCCCTGCCCCCCTGCTTCTCTACCTGGGTCCCCCATGTCTTTGGCCCCACATGGCTGTCTTTCCTGGTTCTCCTCTCTCTGCCCGTTTGGCCCTGCAGTGAAGGACGCTGATGGGGTCCTCTGCCGCTACAAGAAGATCCTGGGCACCTTCCAGAAGCTGAAGAGCATGTCTCGGGCCTTCGAGCACCACCGTGTGGACAGGAACACGGTTGCGCTGACCACGCCCATCGCGGAGCTGCTCATCGTGGCTCCAGAAAAGCTGGCGGAGGTGGGAGAGTTCGACCCGTCCAAAGAGCGCCTGCTGGAGTACTCCCGACGCTGCTTCCTGGCGCTAGACGACGAGACTCTCAAGAAGGTGCAGGCTCTCAAAAAGAGCAAGCTGCTCCTGCCCATCACCTACCGCTTCAAGCGGTGATGCCGCCGCCCCGCACGCCTCCCTGCCTCTCCCCGCCCCGCAGACCGCTCGCTAGGCCGGGCTCCCCCGGGCGCCGCCAGGGCCAGATGCTTCCCTTCCTGACACTGGGCCCTGCCCCTCGGTCGCCCTCGCTGGGCACGTCATCTCCACTGCACTCCGCAAGGGCGGCCGGCTCGGTCTCCCTAGCCAGGAGTAGCCCATCTGCAATCTTTCATGAAGACAGAGCATTATTCAGAGAACTTAAATTAAAGAGACATGACCATTTTCAATAATTCGGGCCCTAGATCTTCCTAGGAATGGGATGGCCCGGGAGGAGGGTGGCGGTCGCCACGGAGACCGGGGCGGGTGCACTCAGGCTGGAGTCTCTAGAGAGGTTGGGGAGGACAGGGTGTAATTATCCCCCAGGAGGCAGAAGTGGGAAGGGGAGCAGCAGCCTCTTCCCAGAGAAACCGGGAGGAGGGCAGCTGACTCTAAGGCGCGGCGGCTGGGGCATTGATTCGATGGCCTTTAGCTGAGCCTGCCTCGTGCAGGGAGCAGGAGCTTGCAGTCCCGAAGGTGGCCCGTCCCGCGCTTGCGCGGTCGGATGGGGGCTGGTGGTGGGCGAGTTAACGCGATTGCCAAGGCAACCGAAGAGCGCAGTCTAGTTTAACGGTCCCAGAGTTACTACCTACGGGGAGGGGTGTGTGTGGGGGGAAGGCATCGCGCACGCGCAATGTGGACTTAGAATGGCGGATCCTCCCGAGCGCTGGGAAAACGTGCCTCGGGCTGAGCGCTACGCAGGCGCAGAAATCCCTGTCGTCGCCACCTTGATCACCGTGCGCAGGCGCCCCAAGCCGCGCTATAACCTCCGCAGAGGCCTCGAGCACCCAGGCCCCGCTGGCCGCAGTTGCCCCGCACGCCTCCTCTGGGCTCGCGCGAGGCCGGCCTTCTCCCCGGTTCTCACCGAGAGAGCCAGGTGCCCAAGTGAGGCCCCGCCCCCTGCTCTGTAGCTCCCCGACCCACCTCCTCGGTGCTCGGAGCCGAAAGGAGCCGAAGCCACGGCGGAAAAAGCCGAAGCTCTCCCCTTGCGCGAGAGGCCTCCCCGAAGCGGTGGCGGAAGGGGACGGAGTCCCCCGGAAGGGGCGGAGTGACCCAGTGGAACCTCCGGAAAGAGCCGAAGATTAGAATCGGACTTGCTCTCCTGAGGGGCCGAGAGCGAGCGCTGGAAACCTTCGGAAAGAGCCGAAGGAAGGTCTGGACGGTTAGGATTGTTGGACGTGGCCGGCTGCTTGCTTGGACAGGGCCAGCGCGGGGTGGGGCGAGTGTCCAGAGGAAGCCAGAGACTGAGACGGTTTGAGTTGTAGGAAAACCCGAACCTTTTTTTTTGTTTTTTTTTCTTTCTTTTTCTTTACAAGGGTCCGGCGTAGGGGAACGGGAGGACCTACGGAACCCTCCGAACGTTGAGACGCTAGTCTCGGGAAAGTTACCGAAACTTGGGGAGGCTGCAGACAAATACCCCTCGCGTCGGGCGACTCCGAGGGCCGCCACCGCCTGCGGACTTGCCAGCCTACGGGCCGGCCCGAGAATAGCCGACTGGCTTCGGAGCCGGGCTCGGGGCAGTTCGGCGGGGGGCGGGGCGGGCGGGGCGAGGGGGTGGAGTCGGGGCGGGCCGGGGCGGGGCTTTGCTAGGTAGGCGACGGAGTGCCGGCGGGGGCCGGAAGTAGCCGAAGCCAGCGGCGGAAGTAGCCTGAGCGGGCGGGCGGCAAGGCGAGGCGAGAGCTGCACAGGGCCCTACGCGGCCGCTTAAGCATGTCGGACTTCGACGAGTTCGAGCGGCAGCTCAACGAGAACAAACAAGGTGAGGGCGCCGGGGCTGTGGGGTGGCCTCTTGCTTCGCTCCGTGCCCCCGCTATTTCCCCCCCCAGTCTCTTGTTCCCCTCCCGGGGCCGCATGATTTCTCTTCCCCCCCACCCCCCCCCCCGACTCCGTCCGCGCCGCGCGCGCCTCGCTCACGTGACCTTTTCGGGCCGAGGGAAGGAGCCGCGGGCGAGGCTCAGGGCGCGTGCGCGCGGCTGCCCCCCCCCCCCCGCGCCCACGTGGTCCCGGCGGAGGCGGCGCGCTGCGTCGCCATGGCGCGTTGAGAGCGCGCCTCATTCTTCTACGTGAGGCTTATTCTTTTTTCTTTTCTTTTTTATTTGGTTTTTAAAATTCTTTACTTTTGTTCGAGGGACATGAATTTAGGTCTCTTAATTCAGTCTCTTTTTCTCCCCCTCTCTTGCTGTCTTGGCACTTCCGCTTCCGGTCGGGCGTACTTTTCCCTTCTCCACGCCCCCTTTGTTTCCAAAATGGCGGTGGTGAGGCCCCCCCACCCTCTTCTTCACGTGGACTGGCGCCGCAGTCTCCCGGTGCTTGCACGTTTCGAGCCTGATCACATTTCTGCAGAACTCTCCTGCCAGGGTGTTTCCGTCCCAGCCGCCGCACGGAGCCTCAGATACAAATGTGTCCGACACCTGTCTGCCCGCCAAAGCGCGGGGGGCAGAGGAGGCCTCTGCATTCTTTGTGTCCTTAAACGCATATATCATGTATTCTTTGGCTTTTGGCGGCCGGCGACTTCTGTGCCTTCCATATCCCTGATTTTAGGCAAACCCTAAGTTCTGTATCATTCCAAACTCGGGTACATAGACCCAGTCTTACCGTGGGGGATAAAATAGACATTTGGAAAGAGGGATCTGCCCCATTTGGCATCAGTGGGTTACTGGGCAGGTACTCCCAGGTAGAATTTTGCACCGTGAGTTTGGATCAGAAAGAAATGCAAGGCTATGTCGGCGCTGACGAGTTTAGGGATTCCCGAGGACATCCCTATAACCTTTTTTTTTTTTTCTTTTTTTGGTTTGAGACTGGAAAAGAGCTTAAGTTTCTTGAGGATTGGGGTGCAAGCTGTCTTGTGTTTCTGGTTGAAGTTCGAAGGACTGCATAAGACATTCAGAATTCTTTGAAAACAGTGCATGTTGGAAAAATAATTTTTCTGGTTGCTGTTGCTGTGTTTTCTTTGAGTAGTGCACTGCTTAGGAGTTGCATTATGTGTGAGGTCAAATACTGCAATTGTTGGTAGGCATGATGCTCTAGGACCTTTGTATGCTTTCACTGTATGGTTACAGGGCTTTCCAGTTTAGTAATGGGTACATTTTAACTATGGTTGTAATTAAACTCATGGCTTACCATGTGTCAAGGCAAGGCAATTTGTTAATAACAAACTTTCTTTTTCTGAGACAGAGTTCTCTGTGTAGTCCTGGCTGTCCTTGAACTTTGGGTAGACCAGACTGACCTTGAATTCAAAGAGATCTACCTGCCTTTGCCTCCCTGGTGCTGGGGTTAAAGGCGTGTGCCACTGCTGCCCCGTTTAGTTTTCAAGATAGGGTTTCTTTGTTTCTTTTTGGAACCTGTCCTGGAACTCTCTGTAAGCCAGGCTGGCCTTGAACTCACAGAGATCCACTAGTTGGGATTAAAGGTGTGTGCCACCAATGTCTGGCCAGGTTAATTTTCTTAAGTGAGTCATTTGTACCAGACTTATGAGGACAAAATAATTTGTCGATTGAGCTCATACATTTTTATTTTAAAAACCTCCAGGCATTGGTCGAAAGCTGGGGCTGCCAGTAAAAGGAGTGATGTGTGTGTATATAGTGTGTGGCTTGGATTACAGCAAGTCCTCCGTGTGAGTACCAGGTGGTCTTTCGCCCAGGCAAACCCGGTGTTGGAGTTACAGAAAGTGGCTACCAAATGTGACTCGTGAGGCCGGAGTGGTGCAGATGTGACCCTCACTCAAGGAAGAGAGAATTGACTGCAAAGCCAGGGCCACTGTGCTCCCAGGTGGAGCTGCTTCAGCTGGCGCTTGGCCTTTGAGGCTGTGCTGGATGAGTTGTAGTTCCAGCGTGTCCCTGCTGTCGCTGGAAACAGCCTGAGACTGGCACTTAAGGGTTGGTTGGTGGAGCTGTGTGTACAAGACAACCAACGGCAGGATAGCATTTTCAGCAAATGAAGTTACATTTTCCCAACTGTTCACTGACATTATATGGAAGGTTTTTTGCTTTGCTGAGAGAAAGTTCTATCACATTGTCACTTTGGACATAGATATTTGTCTCTGCCCCAGGCTTCTTGTGTTTCTCAGCTTCAGCCCCTTTTCAGTGCCCTGACTCTACAGTGAGTTTTCCTGTAGTGTCCCAGGCACCCAGTGTTGTTGCTTCCTCTCTGGAGTTCTTTGCTTGTGTCTGAGGCTTAGCAATAGGAAATACATTTGGGGTTTATTTATAAGTTACCCTACTTCAGGTGTGGAGTCCGAGCTTCGTAACTCTGTCCCAATATTCCATATTGCTTGCCTCTGTCTAATTCTTGATTGTTTTATTCTTTGCATGTGTGAATGCAAATAACATCTTTTGTCACTAGTAGTTGTAGCAGACTCTGGAGTGAATGAATGTTCTGCCTGGTTTCGAGAGTAGCCTGGTGCCTAAGTTGCTTGATGTATCACAATCTGAGTTTGAGCTTCTCTGTTTCCAAGCTGTTTGGCTTTGAACAAGTCATGTTTACCTCTTGCCTCAGTTTCCTTATCTGCTGTATGAGCTTCTGACAAAGTTTTGCCAAAGCAATAGTGATAATTAGATGCAAGTGAAGGTATTCCGATAGAGCGATTTCAAGATTGGTTATATTTTTTTTTTTCCTGGGTACTTTTCTTCAGAATTAGTAGCTGTGGAGCTAAAATAGATTTCAAATTTCCCTACTTACTGTATCAGAAAAATACATAATACAAATGTCGGTGAGTTTAAAGTCTACTTTGAGATTATATTTTTATTGCTTTTTCCTGCTATTAATCATACCTTTTAGGATACACCTATTACAGTTTTCAAGTATGTTTTTGAGACAGGGTCTCCTTTAACTTCCTAGCCTCCAATTCTTGCTATCTTCCTATCTCAGCCTTCCACATGCTGGGAATATAATTATTACTCCTGGCTGTCTTTGCCTTTGTGTGTGAGTGCAAGTGTAGGTCTTTGTGGTTGAGAAATGAGTGGGGCCTTGGAACGAAGGGAACACATTGAGGAGGTACTGGTTCAGCTTCTACCCTGAAGGACCACTCTTCAAGATTGGGTTATATAGTTGTGTTTTGTTTAAACTGGAGCCTAACTATGTAGGTCCAGCAAGCCTGGAATTCACTATGTTGACCAGGCTAGTCTCGAAGCCACAGAGATCCACTTGCCTGCCTTTGCCCTCTAAGGTTCTGTAGTTTTCTTGGAAGGCTGTGTTCTGTTGGTAGCCATGGTCTCTGAGGCAAAGAAGAAGCTAAGGAAGCAGAATAGATAAAAGTGAAGACACAAGTCCGTATTCTGTCTAGCTCATCCTACCTTTAGCTTGGAGGGAATGAGGCAGGGAGGGTCTGGTGGTTTGGGCTTCAAGTCTGGATGAAGGTGCTCTGGGCCACCAGCTGAATTACTGGAGAGGCATCTTTTCCTTACTTTCTGTACATTCAGAAAGAAGCCCTCACCCTCCCTTTCAGAGGGTGCTTGCTCTTGCATTATTCACCTGGTTGGGAAGGGATGGAGTTGAGTTTCCTCATTTCTTAGGGTTATTAGAGCCTGCCTGGCACCTGACCCTTGGGCCTGATGCTGACGGTGGGACTGTGGGTGCCAGCTGGTTGCAGAGGTTTTTCCTGAGGGGTTGCTGAGTTTCTTCAGGAAAACATCATTGGGTCTCTTGATTCCCCAGCCTCTAGCCCTGCCCCTCTCAGGGACGACCCTGGGGTCAGGCCCCTCAGCCCTCGAGGGGGACCAGGAGCCAGCCTCCTCTGTCTTCTCTGGCTCCTCAGCTCCTCTTGAGCATCTTCAGGTATCTTACACCCCGGGGCATTTCCAGGCCCTGTCCCTTTGGTCCCTTCAGAGTCCTTGGGGACTCGGGTGTGGACCCAGGAAGCCTGTTGTCTCCCCCGCCCCCATTAAATCCCTTCCCTGGGGGTGGTGGCTCCCTGGGTCTTGGCATAGCCACCAGCACGCAGGGTGGGCTGGGCCTGTACTTTCTCTCCATTCACGCCAACTCTTGTCACACTTGTCCAGAACGGGATAAGGAGAATCGCCACCGGAAGCGTAGCCACAGTCGCTCTCGAAGCCGGGACCGTAAACGTAGGAGCCGAAGTCGAGATCGGCGTAACCGTGACCAGCGCAGTGCCTCTCGGGACAGGAGAAGGCGAAGGTACTAGAGCCCTGGGACCTCTGGCTGGGCACCCTGTCTGGGTCTGTGTGGCTGTACTCTGTATTGGTACTGCTTGGTCTGCTTTGAACTCCGGTTTTCTGTTTCTGTGAGTTTCTTATTTGGCAGTACCAGTGGGTTGCTGGGGACAATACTTACTGGGGACCGGGAATGAGTTTTGTGTGTTTTTGTTTTTCTTTGTAAGGGCAGGGTTTGAGGACCTAATTGCTCTCTGGCTCTGTTTGGGGGCAGTGCTGGAGAGCAATGGTCCTGTTTCCTGCTTCCTAGAAGTTGTAGAGTAGGGCAGTAGCTGGGGCCTGGGCTTTAATTTCCAGCTCAGGGCTGTTGGTCTAGTTACTCAGCCATCTCCCGGTGCTAGGTTCCCCTCATTTTCGTTGTTCCTCCTAGGTAAGGAAGTTTGGGTATCTGTGGGTCTCCTTCCTTACCTCAGTTTCTCCATAGAATGGCCTAGCCTCTTCCTGTTCCTTCTTCCTCTGTCCTGGGAGGAGTAGGGTTGGGGGGGGGTTGGCAGGGCGGAGGGGGCCTGTGGTCCTGCCTCAGCCCTGGGATTGAGTGACCTTGGGCGGGTGTATTGTTTGGGGAAAACGAAGGACCCCAGTCACTCCTCCCCATCCCTTTCCCTCCCATCCCCCAGCAAACCTTTGACCAGAGGCGCTAAAGAGGAGCACGGTGGATTGATGTGAGCTTCTCTTCCTGCCCCTTCTGCCCCACGACCACTCCCTTTTCTTCCTCGCCTGTGCATCTTGCCTGCCTTGCATCCCCACCCTGGCCCAAGCACTGGGGAAGAGTCTCATGTGCCAGTGTCCTTCCCCAGGCCTCCCTCCTGGAGAGAGTGGTGCTTAAGTGTGGGAGGGTGTGGAGGGCTGGGAGGTGCTCCTGGCAGGGTCTCCCAGGCCCAGGGTTGGTCAGACTGAGGTTGCCCTGCCCCACTTTCCCTTCCCCCCTTCCCCAGTCGTTCCCCCCGCCATGAGAAGAAGAAGAAGGTGCGTAAATACTGGGACGTGCCACCACCTGGTTTTGAGCACATCACACCAATGCAGTACAAGGCCATGCAAGGTAGGAGACCCCCAGCCCACTATGGGCTGTTGTAGCGGTTAAAATTGGGAGATCTCTAGCATTAGCTTGGTGAGGCTGAGGATCTCACCTGAGGGCTTCTGGCACCTGTGCAGGGCACCTGTTCAGGGTAGCCTTGCTGGAGCAGGGAATTTTTAAGTCTTCCACACTGGGGCCTTGGGAAACCAGGCTTGGAGCCCTGCTGTTGACTTGGCTGATTGAAGAGCCTCTAAACGAAGTGGGCTAGAGGGTGGGTAGGTGGGTTAGTGTGCGCTTAGTGGTCCTGGCCTGGGCTGCTCTAAGGGGTTTACTCTGTTTACACCCATTTGAAGCTGCGGGTCAGATCCCAGCCACTGCCCTTCTCCCCACCATGACTCCTGACGGTCTGGCCGTGACCCCAACGCCGGTGCCTGTGGTTGGGAGCCAGATGACCAGACAGGCCAGACGTCTCTACGTGGGCAATATCCCTTTTGGCATCACTGAGGTACTGCCCTCCTCCTGCCCCTGCCCTCTCCCCTGTTCCCCCACCCTGTTCCTCCCTTCCCTCCATTCCCTTTCCCCAACCTGCACGGGTCAGACTCTGTTCCTGCAAGACCCCCCGGCCCCCTCCCAGACGGACGGATGGAGTTGAGCCAGCCAGGGGCCGGGCTGGGGGTGGCCCCTCCCTCCCTCCTCTTCCCCTCTCCCGTCTCCCTTTCCCCAACCTCCTCCAGCAACCCAGGGATCAAACACACACATAACGTACTTACCTACATATTGTACCTACGTGTTGGAGAGAGACAGAGAGGGAGACTCGACACACATACACACAGACGCACGTCCCTGCAGTTTTTCTGACATGCTCTCCTTTTCTGCCGTCTATCCACATCCTTTTCCCCCACATCCCTCCCATGGTCGCTGTTCTTTTATTTTTGATAGCCCTGACCTCCCCCACCTTCCCCATCGCTCCTCTCCCCTGCCCCTTTCCCCCACCCCTTCCCGTGGCACCCCCTGAGAATCCCGAGATCAAAGAGTTGTTTCCATTTCTCTTTAAAGTGAAATATTGTGGGGCTGAGATCCCTCGTAGCAACAAAAAGTTTGCTACCATCGTCGAAGGCAAGTAAGGTCCATTCTGACTTTCTCAACCTGCACTTTGCTACATTTGATAAACCAGCCCCCGGACTCCAGGGCCAGATCCCTCCACATCACTCTTTTCTCCTCCCCTCCCGTCCCACCCCTTCCTCCCCGCTCCTCCATCCCTCCCTGCCTCTGTACTCCTTGCTCTGCCCCTCTCTGGGCTCCCTTCCTGTCCTTTTGCTTGTCTTTCTCTTCCTGCCTGTTGCTCTCCTGCCTTCCCCTGCCTTGTCTGCACTGGGTGTTTCTTCCATGTATCATCCTCATGTTTTCCTTTCTTGTTGTGTCTTCATCTTTTCTTGAATAACTTTCTCCTAATTTGGGGCTCCATGGCTCACCCCTCACCTGTCCTGTCTGGCCCGTTTGCTCCTGTCTCCTGTCTCCTGTCCTTTGGTATTGCTTCCTCTGATTTCTCATTTTCCTCCTGCATTTGTTCCTCCTATTGACCTCTATACCCCTGACCCACATTCCACTGTCCCTTTCCCTCCCCCTTCTCCCTCCCCTCATTCCTCTCCCCTTACCCCCAAACCCCTCTGTGTCTCCCTCTCTCACCCTTCCCCTCCTCTCTCCACCTCCCTCCCCGCCCTCCCCTGTCTCCTATTCCCTCTGCAGGAGGCAATGATGGACTTCTTCAACGCCCAGATGCGCTTGGGGGGGTTGACTCAGGCCCCTGGCAACCCAGTCCTGGCTGTGCAGATAAATCAAGATAAGAACTTTGCCTTTTTGGAGGTGAGTTGCCAGTGGTCTGGTAAGGGGTAGTGGGGCTGGTCTGTGCTGCCCACTCTGACCGCTTTCTCTGTAGCCCATTTTCCGTTTGGCTGCTGTATTATAGGAGCTCTGCAGTCCCCATCCTGCCTCATGCTTTCCTCTGGTCTCTCCTGCCTGGGAGGCCTGCTTGGTCCCTGCTTGCTTTGTTGGTTTTTGCAGACTGTATTGTGGTCCAGTCCACACTGCTCAGGCTACTCTGATCTTCCAGAGGACGCAATATTCTTGTTTCTGTTTGGAGCTTAAATGTCACTTCATCAGAAAGCCTGGGCTGGCATTACCACCTGACTCAGTAGACCTAACGTCCCCATGCTGCCTTCTCTCAGCACTTGGTCCCTTTTCCAGCATTGGCTGTCAGAGCTTTTTTTTGTGGGGAGAGGGGGACGGGGACTTGACCATTCCTTATAGACAAAGTACAATGCATGTAACAAGATGGCTGTCAGCTTATGTGCTTGCCGGCATATTTGCTTTCTAGGGTGTGGGCTTTTAAAGCAATCTCATGGCTGTCCTCCCTTGGCCAGTCCAGAGTTTGGTACATGATACTTGTTTATTCAGTTGGGAGGAAAGTTATAGTCTCTGACACTGGTCTAGTCTAGTCCCTGCCTTCCCCTTAATTCTGCTGTTCTCCTTTTCCCTTCAGTTCCGTTCAGTGGATGAGACGACCCAGGCCATGGCTTTTGATGGCATCATCTTCCAGGGCCAGTCATTGAAGATTCGAAGGCCCCATGACTACCAGCCACTGCCTGGCATGTCAGAGAATCCCTCTGTTTACGTGCCTGGTGAGTGGAAATTTGTTGGGGAGGGTTAGATTTACTATTTCCTCAACCCAAATTACTGTCTAGCGATATAGTTAGTTGCTTAGGAGATGGTGTGTGTGTGTGTGTGTGTGTGTGTGTGTGTGTGTGTGCGTGTGTGTGTGCGTGTGTGCGTGCGCGCGCGCGCGCTTTAGACCCTGTGGGCATTCTTCCAGCTTGGCAGGGGTCCTGGACCTCTAAGTGGTGAGCTGTGATCTGAGAATGGAGTTTGTAAATAACAGCCAGGTTCAGACCAGAGGTGTTGGAGGTGTGGGGCTTGGACTCTGCACATTGCTCCTGCCTTGGTCCCTTGGCCCTGAAATTTCAGAGCTTGGTGTGTATGTGTGTACCTGCAGGTGCGGGTCAGTAGACCTCAGGATGGTCCTGGTGTGTGGTCCTACAGTGTCATTGCTCACTGGAGCCTGTGTATCTGGCATGTGTTCTGGACTGTTTCCTGTAGTTGCATTACTATCCTCTCTGATTGGCAGGTCACAATGCATCTTCAGTATGAAACCCATAGACAGGGTCCTTAAAAAAAAAAAAAATAGACTTTGAACATTGTGCGTTTTTAAGGCCTTTTTAAGGCCCTGCATGTGTCTCATCCTGCAGGCTGTAGCTGCTGTACTAGCATTTGGCACATGAGATGGGGTATTAGTGGAGATGCGTAGGCTGTTTGCTCTGCTGTGCTGCAGGAAACAGTGGTGGAGGTGGGGTGGGGGCTCTGGCTAAGTTAGTGAGGCCCAGGTCTGAAGCTGATTGGGGCTTTCAGAATATGGAGGCTTTGTGGCTGATGCTCAGCATTGGAGGTTGCCCACTTAGGACAGGGTAACATTTCTGGCAATGGAGGAAGGACTTGGGGTCAGGGCTCTGACTACCAAGTACATTTTCATGGTGAGATCTGGTGAGGTCAGTGCCTCTGTCCACTCAGTATACTTAGGTCTAAAACTAACATGCTCCTCAACACACTGCTGGAGGAAGACTCACTTTGACACTGGGGGTTGAATCCAAAGTCTTATGCTTCGAGGAGAGCATTCTCTTTCTGACCGGAATCCCAGGCCCCCTCTAAGTTTTTACCTTGAGATAGGGCGTGGTGATACCTTGTTTGTACAAATAAAGTGTGTCTGAAGATTGGAGAGAAGAAGGAACAAGCCAAAGCCACCTTTACCTCTCTAGCTTCTCAGCAGAAAAGAGACCAAGTTCCTGTTTTCTCCTGTCTGTATTCCTTTGTCTGCCTAGCCAACTCAACTTCCTGTCCCTCTGTACAGACAGACTTCCGGATCTCTATGGTTAGGTAGTGGCAAGTTCTGCTCTTTGGTCTCGACATGTTTTACTTGTACAAACAAGATATCACCACAATAGGGTCACATTAAGTTTGCCTAGACAGGCCCGGAGCCTGGGATTTTCCTGCCCCTAGCTGCTTGAATAATTGGGATTATAGGCCTGTGCCACTACACTAGGTCCAGCTTGCTCCATGACTTGGTGTGTCTCTAAGATGAAGCTGTAGAACATCGTGTTTCTACCTCTTGCCACCAAACTGTTGGGAACTGTTTGGATTGGTCTGTAATTGCACAGCCCCCTGCTGGTCTTACTGTGTGGTGTGCAGGTGCTTCCTGTCAGCAGATTCTGACTTGGTAGTCACTGTGGCCCACAGCTTGTGTTTACAAATAAGTTTTGGCACACAGTCCTTTTATTATGTTTCCTGTTTATATTACTGTGGTGCTAGGAATTGTGCTTAGTGCCTTTCTTTGCATGTGTTAAGCAAGTGATCTGCCATTGGATGATACTCTCAACCTTTTCACTAGTATTTTGAGGCAGGGTCTCTTGTCCAGGGAGGCCTTGAACTTTCGATCCTTCTCCATTCAGCCTCCTGTGTAGTTGGGATTCTAGTGCCAGCAGATCTGGCCATAGAGGTTTTTGTGTATAGTATAGCTGTGCATCCCAGGCTGGTCTCCAGACTTGCCTCCTTGCCTTCAGTGTTGGGATCACAAGTGTGTGCCGCACAGCGCCTGCCTCTGGCGAGTGTCCATCAGTTTGACATGACACACTCTGGAGATGGTGGAATTGTCATTTCTCAGAGGAGGAAAGCCAGGAACGGTGGTTAATTTTTTTGTTCATGCTCATAAAATTTATGTGCAGAGGTTGGCCCAGGGGTCTGCTCGGCTTTTCTCTGTATTCTTCCATGCCAACCTTGGTGCTGAAACAGGTAGTGCAGGCACAGTTGCTGATACTCCACAGGGAGTCTCTGCTGTAATTAAACAATAAGAAGAATATCAGTCCTCAGTCTCTCTGAGATCTGCCTATCTGAGTAGGCTTGGCTTTCCAGATCTGCCTGTGACTTGGCACATTGCTTCCACTTTGGAGAAGGCAGCAGCAAATGGAATTTACCTTTACTCCCCTTGTTTTCTGAATTTCCAAAGGAAGAAAACATGTGTCACTACCTAAGACTAAAGAGGAAAAACATTTGATGAAATGTACTAGACATCTTGATCACGGGTTAAACAGCCGTTTGTAAATAGAAGCCTGATGTCCTCCCTGGTGAGAGGAGGTGTGTGCTGGGAACTTGATAGTGACATCACCTGCAGTGGAAGCCTGAGCTGCGTTTCCATAGAAATGAATGAAGCTCTTACTGGTCACCACGCTGCTAGCACCTTGTGTCCCTGGGATTAGAGGCTCAGAGTGCTTGTGTCTGTGCCCTATGTGCCTAAGTGTGGTGTTCTCCCTGTTTATGTAGGTCTAGGTAGCAAAGAATTGAACTCACCTAGTTCACCTGTCTTGGGCTGATTCTGAGATACAGCACAATGATTACCACGCCAGATTGGGCGTGGGTTAGGTGTTGCCATGGCCTGCCTTACTGCTCCCTTGTCAGCGTGGTGCAGAGCCAAGCCTGCTGAGCTCCTTTGAAAGGCACTGTTGAGTTGGGCTTTAGAAGCAGCTTGCCACCTTTTTCCTGTTCTTAGGACTTTGGTCCTTTTGCATTCTAGCTGGGAATTTTGTACCTACTGGGGTATATTTAATTTTTTTTTAGTTTCATTTTATGTGTATGAGTGCTTTTGCTTGCATATATGTCTGTGTACCATTTACAGGCCCGTGCCCATGGAGGTCAGAAGAGAGTCTGACCCCCCCCCCCCACTCCCCCGAACTGGAGTTATGGATGATTATGAGCAATCATGTTGTTGATGGGAAATTGAACCTGGGTCCATTGCAAGAGCAACAAGTGTTCTTAACTCTTGAGCCGACTTTCCAGCCCCAGATGGTAGATTTTTAAAGTAGTCGTTTGTGGCTAATGAAGCACTGGATATGGCCTGGCTCTCAGTGATTCTGCTTGTCAAGGTGGCCCTTGAACTAGGTCTGTTGTGTTCTATAAGACTCCACCACTGGGGTACAGCTCTGGTGGTTACAAGTACCTAGATTGATGCCTGCAGTTATCTGGGACTAAAGAGTTATAGTGGGACCAATGACAGACTGGAAGATGGACAGGGCACAGTGGCTGAGGTCCATTTCATACCTTACCTGATGCTCCTGTAGATTAGGATGGACCGCTGCACTTAGTATGGGGGAAAGCTGAAAAGGGGACTTTTGAACCACGGAGTCAGGTTGTTGGAGTGTCGCTGGGGCCCGATGATGTCTCTGAGAATTAAGTGATAATATTGAAGAACTTGCCTGCTGCCACATAAAACTGTCTGGCCAACAGTTATCCACATGGGTCCAGAGCTGAGTAGGGTAGGCAAGCAAAACTCCCTCAGCTGATAGCACCATGAAGATATATTGAAGCTTTAATGGTTCCTGGACATGGTTTCCCAGAGTTGACTACTAGTCATCACTGAAGTGGCAGCCAACCCTGAGGCATGTTCTGAGATTTTAGCACCAGCCTCTCAGCTCCTTGTCATGTGACCTCAGGAACATTCTGCCCCTGTAGGACCCTGAAGGCAAAGGACGGAGAAACTGAATGGGATGTTCCTGGGAGGTTGTCAGGTCGTAAATCTTAGGGGCCCTTTCTGGTTCAGTTGCTGTTCTATTGTGTACTTGTCATACTATGGGGGTGTATGGTGTGGGAAGAGTACATAGTGTGATTTCCTTCCCCTTTATGGGTTCAGTATCTTAGGTAGGATAGGACTTGTGAAGGGGCTCATTGTAGACTGAGACTCCTGCTTAGCCTTCCAGGTGCTGGAAGACAAGCCTGTGTGTCAGCTCTCCCAGCTGTCTCGTGCTGGGACATGACTGCTGGAATTGAGATCTTACACATTTTGTCTTTAGGTGTTGTGTCCACTGTAGTCCCAGACTCCGCCCACAAGCTGTTCATCGGGGGCCTGCCCAACTACCTGAATGATGACCAGGTAAAGCCTTTGCCCCCTTGCTAGCCCTCCCCCCCCCCCCCAGCCTGGCCAGACCCTGATGGACTGTTGGCCTCCTGCAGGTAAAGGAGCTGTTGACATCCTTTGGGCCTCTGAAAGCTTTCAACCTGGTCAAGGATAGTGCCACAGGGCTCTCCAAGGGCTATGCCTTCTGTGAGTACGTGGACATCAACGTCACCGATCAGGTGAGCCTTGAGTGCCTAGCTGCTGCTCCCCTTGCCCTTCTTACCTTTGCTGTTTCCAAGCCTAAGTGTCCTCTCCTCAGGTGAGGGTGGGAGGTGCTTAGTCTGAAACAAGATCTTGTGGGGACTTAGTCCTTTTTTTCCTTGGTTTTGCCTCTTTCCAAACTAAATGCCCCTTGCCTTCTACTGTTTTCCCACCAATGCCTGGTTCTTTGGGGGAAGTGCTGGGTCCCCTGGTTTCTGGCCTGTCCCTCTCCCACACCCCTTCCACCCGTCACCCTTTGACCATAGGCCATTGCGGGGCTGAATGGAATGCAGCTAGGGGACAAGAAGCTGCTTGTCCAGAGGGCGAGTGTGGGAGCCAAGAATGCCACGCTGGTGAGCCTCCCGGCACGTCATCTTCCATTGGCTAGAGGGACCCTGGGGGTGGCAAGGGTTGGACGGGAAGGTTTTCTTAAGTTCTGCCCCAGTTTTCATGGGAGGGCATTTGGGCACTGGGTTCCTAAGTGTTTTAAGTAGAGGAGTGGTCCCCCTAGTTGGGTGTGAGAGGCACAGGCTTGAATGGAGGGAGGCTAATCTGAGCCATGTTGTGACATCTCTATTCTCCCTGACCCCACAGAGTACCATCAATCAGACACCTGTGACCCTTCAAGTCCCCGGCCTGATGAGCTCTCAGGTGCAGATGGGCGGTCACCCGACTGAGGTCCTGTGCCTCATGAACATGGTGCTGCCTGAGGAGCTGCTGGACGATGAGGAGTATGAGGAGATTGTAGAGGATGTGCGAGACGAGTGCAGCAAATATGGGCTGGTGAAGTCCATTGAGATTCCCCGGCCCGTGGACGGTGTCGAGGTGCCTGGCTGTGGAAAGGTCAGCTGCTCTCCTTGCTTTGTGTACGCCCCTTACCCCTCTCCCCATCCCTCTACCTCTCTGGGTGATGTAGGGGCTCCGCAGGACCAACACGTTCTGGGAGCTTGAGGCCTGTAGCTGAGAATTTGGTCTCTGTATTAATGTAACTTTGTTTAAAACTTGGAATACTTTTGGAAGTAGCTTTGCCTTCCTTGTCTGTGGCCTGAAGAGAAAGCTACCACATAGAGTCACCACTGAGCTGCTCCTGGAAGCTGCGTCTGTGCTCTTCTGTCAGTGACCCCTGAGCCTGTTCATGTGATGTGCCACAGAGGTGACAAGCCATACAGCTAGGGATCACATGACAGCAGTCTTGATTTCAGAGGCCCCTGAGTTGCCACCTCTGCATTATGCTAGGTTTAGGTAGGCTCTGCATGTCTGCTTTGGAAGGTGCTGCTGAGGGTTGATGCCACTTTTACTCGGCTACATGTGGTTGTGAACAGAGCTCTTTCCCACAAACAGCTGGGGACACTTTTGCCAGGGTGATGTGTTGGGCAGTAGCAGGAAGGGTAAGAATTTTCTTCAGAGTTGCCTGATCCTTTATTTTCATTCTGGTACTGGAGATGGGGCCCAGGACCTCTCAATACTAGCTAGGCAATGCTTCACTGCTGAGTCACTTACACAGACCCAGGCTCTGGGTGGGTGGGTGGGTGGGTAGGTGGGTAGTTGAAAGGTACCAGTAAGTTTCAGTAAGGTGAGGTTATCTAGCCAGGAAGTCTGTCGTAGTCGCATGGACAGAAAGCAGATACCTGAGGTGTGATGTATGTGTGTGTGTGTGTGTGTGTGTGTGTGTGTGTGTGTGTGTGTGTGGTTGATGGTGGGGTATATTCAAAGCAGGGACTTTCCCCTCTACCCCCCAAGGCAGGATTTCTCTGTGTAACCTTGGCTGGCTGTCCTGGAACTTGCTCTGTACATAAGGCTGACCTCAAACTTCCTCTCAAGTGCTGGGAATAAGGGCATATGTCATCATGGACAGGCCAAAGTAGCAACCTGCTGTGTCTGTAGAGCTGATTCCTGTAGGGCAGTTGTGTGGAGGAGAGAGAAAGGCAGGAGGTTCATTCATCCTTGGTGGTGGGAAGGAGCATGTGCAGGGTTTGTGAGAATCCAGCTTTGCAGGAAGGACTGGGGAGGGGTGGAGGGTCTTAGGAACTTGAGGAAGAAGCATGCCTTGGGGCTTTTCCCTAGAGGAATAGGGCATCAAGGAGAGAGGAAGGCTGATGTGATTCTAACTATAGTGTGGTAAGTGTATGGAGAGGGCCCAGGCATGAGTCAGGTAATCATGAAATTTCTTGTATTAACCTGAGAGAGAGATGGTGGTCTGCTTTAAAGTGTGGCCCTGTGCTGGAGCATTGACAAATTTTAGTCAAGGACATACTGCATGCAGTCCTGTAAGGTGGTGTCATCTAGTGATATGTATTTGTTTTGAATCCCCCATAAAATTTGAAGCTGTAGAATTGTGGAAATGCTCAATGACATTCAGAAGCCATCCGTGTCCATAAGTGGTATGTCGGCTGTAGTAGGGGAGTCTTGAGCCTTTGACTGCTCATACCTTGGTGACTGGTATGGATTTGTTCAGATGGAGGGGGAGAAAGGCCCAGAGACTGAGTGTCAGGTGAGGTGGGTAGAGAGCAACCGTCAGCTGTGAGGTTGCTTCGCACCCTCACAGATTGCTAGGAAGCGTTAGCCGGACAGATGGGAACTAAAGAACCCAAGTGTGGGAACTCCTAAGGGGAGGCTGGACAGGCTGGACAGGTGCACCTTGGGAGTGCAGCAGGGGTGGGAAGTAGGTGCAGGAGTCAAAAGGAAGAAGACTGGCTGAAAAGCTGCCTTGTAGCGTCTGTGCCTTTGATATGCCACCCATGGTCTGATTCAGTCTGGCACCTTATGGAAGGAAGCCTGGCTTAAGTGGGGATTGATACTGGCTTCCTGAGCAGCTGCGTTTTTTTCTTCTTCATGAGGCAGGGTCTTGCTAACCCTAGGCTGGCTGGCTTTTGGCACTGGGAGCATACACTACCATAACCACCTTATTTTTGTTCTGTTTATGGGTTTTTAAAACGTACTACCTAAGAGAAGAGCTGGGTGGTGGTGGCGCACGCCTTGACTCCCAGCACTGGGTAGGCAGAGGTAGGTGGATCTCTGTGAGTCTGAGACCAGCCTGGCCTACAGAGTGAGTTCCAGGACAGTCAGGTCTACACAGAGAAACTTTGTCTTGAAAAGAAAAGGAAAAAAAAAACCAAAGAGGCTCATGGCGTGTGTGGTGTGTGTGTGTGTGTGTGTGTGTTTACAATACTTATCACCCAGCTCTAAGTTCCCAGTGTTTTGGTAGTGGGCTTGTTTCTGCTTTGAGATTGGGTCTTGTGTCACCTGCACTGGCCTTGGCCCTGCCTCCTGGTGCTGGAACTGCAGATGTGTGCACTCAAGCCTGGTTTGTGCAGGGCTTACTGCATGTCTCAGTTCATCCTACAAATTTAGCAGTGCTTCTTAATTATTGACACTTTGGGATAGATAAGTGTTTCGTGATTTGGCTATCTGTAGGTGCCACACCTCCTTGTGACAATGGACATTGTTCGTTATCTCCTGGGGACATGTTCTGTCCCTAGTTGAGCACCAGTGTTGTAACTAGATAATCAAAACCCCGTTTTAAAAAAGAAAGAAACCCTAAGAGTGCTGTTACTACAGCAAATTAATTTCTTGGTGTCTAATCTACTTAAGTTTTGTTCTGTCTCTAGAATGCTTTGTTTCAGTAATGCCCAAACCCCAAATTTGGTTGTTTGTTTCGACTCACTTATTTTTGTGTTTGTGCAAATGTGGGACAACTTTTGTGCAGTCAGGTCTTTGCAAAATTGGTTGAGGGGCTTGAACTCAGGACGTCAGAGTTGTAGAACCCGGTTTCTCCTCTCAGTTCTCTCATCCCCACCCCACCTCCTTCAAGTCCAGCTGGGTAGCGGGTGGAACACAGTTAGTGGCATGAATAGATGAAGGTTCCAGTGCAGTCTGGGCCTGCATCCTAATTTCGGAGCTTCCCTTGTGCAGTGTGTGGAGGGCGAGGCTGTTAGAGTGGCCTGGAGCACCTTGTAATCGCCTGGTGGGGAAGTGGCTCCTCTGGGTCTTGCCCGTGGCCGTCCGCCCAGTGTACTCGGGTGACTTCAGGCCTGCCTGTTTTTCTCCATTCCCGTGATGTCTCGGGTTCTGGAGGATGTGTGGGTGAACCTACACATCTTTTCAGTCTGTGGTGTGGTGGCCTCTCTAATTTCTTGTGCTGATTCTGGACTTACATACATGGTGGCCGTAGCCTCGAGCCCCGCCTTGTTCACAGATGTGCTTCTTGTTCCTACAGATCTTTGTGGAGTTCACCTCCGTGTTTGACTGCCAGAAAGCCATGCAGGGCCTAACCGGCCGCAAGTTCGCCAACAGAGTGGTGGTCACAAAATACTGTGACCCCGACTCTTACCACCGCCGGGACTTCTGGTAGAGGTGGCTGGGGGAGGGTGGGGGCAGGGCTGGCTGGGGACTTTGCCCCACCTGTCCCCCCCCTCCTTTCTCCCCTCTCTGAAGATGATGGGCAGAGGAGTGACAGCCGAATGACAGCCGGCAGCAACTGGAATGGCAGCAATTACGGGGTGGGGGGCGGGGCCAGGGCAGGAAGGGACTGGCAAGTGCACACAGGCCCACACAGACACATGCACCACAGACACAGAGGGAAGGGGCTGGGAAGGGGACTGTGCGCGGCAGGGCGGGTAGGACCCCCACGGCCCGGCCCCAAACAGCCTCTTCTTACCCCGTACACCCTTTCTCCCTCCCTCCCCCTCGGTAGGAACATAGCCTGTTTATATTTTATGGCCAAACTATTTTGAATTTTGTTGTCTGGCCCTCAGCGCCCTGCCTTCTCCCTTTGCAGGACCACAGCTCCCGTCCTCTGGCTTCTGGTCCTCCCTGTTCCACCCTGGTTTCTTGAGTAGTTGGTTCTTTAGTCCTTTCCCGACCAGCAACCCGTGGTCTCCGTCCCGACCCTCCTCTGTGGCAGTTTCATATTTGCTAAGACAAATTTGCTCATTAAACATTTTGTTGTATTTTACCTTGTGGAGCCCTTCTGTGTCCAGCGTCTGCCCTTCTCCTTGGGTCGTGGGGGTGGGGGTGGGGGCGGCACCGGGAGGGAGGCGGCCTGAGGGTGCCCTGTGCTCCCACGTGGAGGGCTCAGGTGCTGCTGGCTCGGGTGTCTCCGGCCTCCACAGCTGAGTGTTGATGCGGAAGTGACGTCAGGGTGCGCGGACGCAGTCCCGTGCGCCGGAAATGATGGCAGGGCGGGTTTGGTCGCGGAAGTAGAGGCTGCCGGGCGAGGTGCAGAGGGCTGGGTGCGCGGGGTCACTTCCGCTTCCGGTCCGCCGCCACCTTCGGTTGCTTCCCGTCCGCTCGGCGGCTCCCCTCCCCCCGCCCGGCTCTCCGCGCCCCTCCCGGGCGCCGGGGCGGCGGGGCTGTCGCCGTGCGGCCGTCCGTGCGTCCGTGCGTGCGCCCGTGCGCACCTCTGCCTCCCGCAGCCCGGCGCGCGCCCCGCGACACCCAGGCCGAGCGGGGGCAGGGGGCTGACCGTCATGACCCCCGGGATCCCGGTGTGAGCCGGCCGAGGTGAGACAGGGGCGCAGTGCCGGCCTCCGTCGCGGCGAGTGCGCTGTCCCGGCCTGGGCCGTGGCACGCGCGGGTCCGGCCAGCCTCGGAGCCGGTGTCCAGCGCTGATGGCTTGTGGCTGCATTTTTACCGCTGTGCCCGGGCCGGGTGTGCCTGCCGGTGTGTGTCTTTCTGGGGTTGTCAGTGTCCCCGTCTCGCGCGGCCCTGTTGCTTGTGTTGCCCTGTCTCTGTGTTTCGGTGTTTGTACAAAAGGATTTGGAGATCCGAGTGCCGGACTTGTGTCCTGGATCCGGGGCTTCGTGTTCCTGTCAGGATACCGTCCTTGTCTTTTCTGGATCTCCCTCTGGTGCATAGTTCTCCCGGTCTTCGCGTCTCGTTTTTGTCAGCCTTGCTATCGTCCCCAGGCCCTTTTGCTTTGGTTGAGGATGCGCTCCCTTCTCCCTGGTTTCCGAGTAGGAGCTCTGGATGTGGAATCCAGACCCCGGTGCTTGCCTCGGAAGCGTTCCTACTTCCTGGCACCGCAGGGTCTCTGCGCATTAATTGAGGCGGTGCTTGTAAAAGTGCCTAATAGTGTCTGGCCGTGGGTTAAGTGTATGATTACTAGGAACACTGATTATTATTATTATTAGAGATTTTTGTTTCGCGTAGTGTCGGAGACCAGGTATTTTGAGTTTCCCTTGGGAGAATTTCGCTGTCTTGTTTACACTGTTTAATGGACATTTTTAAGCGAATTAAATTTAGACATTTTCTCAGCAGCACCTGTGAGATCTAGTATGCTTTTCCGAACATGCTTGGTGTGAGGATAGCGCATCTTCAGATGCCACTCCTTTGGAAATGGTTTTCTCTGATAATAATAGCAGGCAGGGGTACCCAGCGCCTACTATCTGTGGGACACAGAACCAAGCCCTTTATATACCCATCTTATTTAACCAGCAAGCCTACCGGGTAGCATCCCTCCCTAATTATATGCTGGGAATCTATTTATTTATTTAATTAGTCAGCCTCTGGGCGCTTGCTTATTTATCCATTTATTTATTTAGTGTCAGTCTGGAAACCTGTGTGTTGTATCTCTGTCTGTCTTTCTGTCCACCTGCCTTACTGTTGCTTTCCTTTTGTCCCAGTTTCTGTGTGCCTCTTTCCTTGTCACTGTCTTTCCTGTCTCATTGTGCCTGTCTGGGTCTGGGCCCGTCTTGGGACCTAGCCCGTTTTTTTGTTTTTTTTTTTTTTTTTTTTTTTTGTCTAGCTATGCGCATTTGCAGGTGCTCTGTTCTCTGGCCTGAGTTCAGGGTTGAGAGCAGCCTCTCCCATTCACCTATGTCTTCCTTCAGGTTGGATCATGGTAGGGCTCAGTAACTCTCCCTCCATGGCTTGTTGGAGAGGCACAGACTGGTGATCGGCGCCTACTACTCTGGACCCAGGCTGCTCCAATTGTGAGGTGTGTGTCCCTGGGCAAGACCTTAATGAACTCAGGTCCCCTCCTATGTGAAGTGGCTGAGAGTCACAGATTTGTAATGGGTGCCTAGCAGCATGTAAGGGTTGTGGGAGCGCTTGTAAGTGCCTACCCTCATTTGCTTAGTTCCTGGCCCTTGATACTGTTCCTCGTCAGGTGGACACAGCACAGGTTATTTTATTTAGGTTAATTTAAAAGCTTTAATGACACACACCTTTAATGCCAGCATTGGGAGGGAGGGGCAGGCAGATCTCTGTGAGTTCCAGGGCAGCCGGGGCTCTGTAGGAAGATGCTGTGCCAACAACCCCACCCCCAGAGTATGAGTTTATAGAGGTAAAGCGGGTTTGTTCCACAGTTGCATTCTTTGGCATTTACTATCTAACCTTGGCTGAGTTATTTAACTTTCATGAGGCCATTGTCTTGGTTCAGCATTAAATGAGATAATATGCGCCTCATGGCACAGCTGGTACTCATTATTGGGGACTCCTACATTCCTTATCTCTCCTCCCGTACACTTTGAGCTTCCCTCCCTGCCCTTGGGGACATCCAGGAACACCTCCTCTGGCTCCCTGCCATTTCTTTAATCCCATCACTGGCCTCTTCGGTCATGACTCATGTCCTAGAGGTCTTTGCTTCCCTCTCTCCATTTCCTTCCCGCAATGTTTATTGACTGCCTCCCCCCCCCCTCCCCCCCCCCGCCCCAGCTTCTTTGTTGGGAGAAACCATATACAAACAAGTATTTCCACCGCTATGGGTCTTAGGTCACCATAGTTTCAGAACCAGATAAATAGGTTTAAAGTCACAAGAGTCCCTTTGGGAACAGTGATAATGATATTTGAGGTCGGGTCTGGGGATGTGTGGCCGGCAGTCTCTGGTGAGGAAGGATGGGGAGGGTGGGGAAGGCTGGCTGAGAGCCACCCAGCCTTTACCGGAACCTTCAGTTTAGTAGGACCCTTATCACACAGAACTTCATTTTGTACAGGGGAAGCTAAGGTCCAGAGTTTGAGGCCTGCCCCGTTAAGCCGAAGTGGGGTATGGAGTCGGGTGTGTGTGTTCTGCCTCAGCTGATCTGGGCCCCAGGCAGGAAGAAGCTGGGCTCGTTTGAGGAACTGAAAGGAGGATGGGTTAACTTTGAGAGAGGTTAACAGGGGAGGGCGTCCTCTTAGCCACTTAGCATCCTGCCTGCCTTCCCTCCAAGGGTCCTGGGGAACCTCCGGAGTGGGAGGCTCCCGGACAGCTTGGGTGCTGGTTAGCCCATGTGTCCTTTCTGTTTCCAAAGATTCTCTACCCCTCAGATGTGGTGACCTATAGCACCCCTGCGGCCTCCCTCTGTGAGTCGCCTCACCTCTCCATGCCCCAGGAGGCTGGTGCCCCTTGACACCACCGCCGGGCAAAATGTCGACCTCATCGCTTCGGCGTCAGATGAAGAATATCGTCCACAACTACTCGGAGGCTGAGATCAAGGTCCGGGAGGCCACAAGCAATGATCCCTGGGGCCCATCCAGCTCGCTCATGTCAGAGATCGCTGACCTGACCTACAATGTCGTGGCCTTCTCGGAGATCATGAGCATGATCTGGAAGCGGCTCAATGACCACGGCAAGAACTGGAGGCACGTCTACAAGGTCAGCACCTGGGCGTGGCTCCTTGCGTCTGGAGTAAGGGAGCACAGCAGGGCCTGCCTTGCCTAGTTACCCCCACCCCCACCCCAAGACGGGGACAGTTAAAGATGGTTCTTTTATCCCTGGGGCATGGTTCCTAGCTTCCCATTTGGATGGTCAAGTATCTTCTATAAAATGGTGCTGTATTCGTGAATGGCCAGATGACATCTTTCAAGTGTCTCTAGATTGCTTACAGCACCTAGTGCAATGCAAATGGTATATAGTAGATTCTCGGTTATGCCGTGCTCTCTCTGTCGTTATGGGAATAATGAAAGAAGATACATTCTGGACAACAGGCAGGTTTTCCTCTGAATTTGTTTTCTTTTGGTCTTTCTGTGTAGCTCAGCCTGGCCTAAATTTGCAATAATCCTTCTGCCTTCTGATGAGTTCTGGGATTGCAGGCATGTGTCACCAAGCAGACTTAGTCTCTGTAGTGGAGTGGGAGCACCTCTGACCTGTTTTTGGGTTATTGGTTTGTTTGTTTCTGAAGGCCACCTTTCTTCATGCTCTGAGGTGTGTACTTCCCCTACACAGATGGCTCTGGGCTGTGAGCATGTTGGTGCAGCTAGAGTGATCTTAGAAACCTCTGGAAGGTTTCTGTGGCTGTCAGGATTGCTGTATTTATTGACCTGCTGTGAAAGGCGGGGAGAGCCTCAGGGCCAGGTACCAGGCTTTGTCAACCATTGTATGCGGTAGGCTGATAAAGTGCAGCACAGGAACTTCGTGGTGATGGAGACTGGTGTGTGTTTCTGTCGCTGGTGACACTGGGAACTTTGGGGTGATGGAGACTGCTGTGTGTTTCTGTCGCTGGTGACACTGGGAACTTTGGGGTGATGGAGACTGCTGTGTGTTTCTGTCGCTGGTGACACTGGGTTTTAAATCTAGGGCTTCATATACTTTAGGCAAATGCTTTATCATTTATTTACACTCTCAACCAGTCTTTACTTGTTACTCTGAGATAAAGTTTTGCTGAATTGCCTTGGCTGGCTGTCGACTTGCTCTGTAGTCCAAGTAGGCCTTGAACTTGTGTGAACTTCCTCAGTCTCCCAAGTAGCTGGCATTACAGGCCCACACTTCCAGGCTGCGGTGGTGTTTTGCTTTCTTAAGCAAAACTGCTGTTAATACCCTGATGCGCTTGCTTGCTTCTGGTGCTGGAGTTGGCTGGGTCAGAGGGCACATGGGGATGTAAGTTTGGTTAATGTGGGCTGGTTTCGTGTGTGAGGGGTCCGGTACCCAGATCTCAGGCTTCTTGTAGAAGGAAATGCATCTAGGGCAACACTGAGCAAGTCAGCTTCAGGCTTGACTGCTCCTCCTAGGGGGTGGGGGCTGCTACTGCCTCCCACACCTTGTTCATTCTGTTTGGAGCTGGGGCCAGCTGCCTGAATTACAGTGCTGATCATGGGACTCAGGCCAGTGGCTGCACTGCCTTCCTCGGGATGGGTTGCAGAGTCACTGCTTGTGACCCGGCCCCAGATGGTGAGCATTAGTAGCCGTTGTCTCTGCTTTGGAGGGCCTACTCCATCACCGGGACGGATTGAGGTACTAGCTCTCATGGCTCCAGTTTAAAGTGTACGTGTCCTGGACTATCTGAGAGACTTCCTGTCAAGGATGGTTTTCTCTGCTTCACGATGAGGAAACAGTGCTGTCTACACAGTGAAGCAGAGTCAGGTCTGCTTCGTGTCAGTCATAACACACCGAGATGGTCATCGCTTGCGTTCAATCATTGAGCTATTCCTTACTGGACTTCCAGTGAAAACCTAGGTGGCATTTACTCTGCTGGGGACTGGGGCAAGCCCACTGTCACAGGCACGCCTTTGCTGGGGTGAGGAGGAGGGTTAGGGCTGCAGGGCTTTTGTGGGGACACAGTGACCCAGATTATGTTCTCTAGTGTCCGGAGGTGGCATGTGGAAGGGACGTGCAGGGGTGTGTGTGGGCTTCCGAAGCCAACTGTGTCTGGCCTTACCCTGGCTCCAGCCCTTAGGCAGCTCTCAGGCAAGTAGAGCGTGGCTTGTTGGAGTTGGAGGGGCCAGTGGAGGACCCTAATGCCTCCAGCAGCCAGAGAAGCCTTCCTGGGAGAGGCCACCAGGCTGCTCACAGTCCCGATCATTCTTCTTCTTCTTTTTTATATAGCTCTCACTGTCCTGGAACTCAGTCTGTCGATCAGGCTGTCTTCAAACTCACAGAGATCCGCCTGCCTCTGCCTCCCGAGTGCCCGGGCTAGAGGTGTGCACCACCATATCTGGCTTTAAAGGATTCTTTAAAGGTAGACTTATTGGAATATGATTCCGGTACAGAAAGATCTCCCCTTTCTAGGCACAGTCCTCTGACAAATCTTTCTATAGTCAACCTCTGGTCTAGACAGCAGTTTTGCCTCTGAATTCTGATTGTGTGGCCCCCTTGGCGCTGCTCCTGGGTTGCTGGGCATAGCTGTGAGTGCTTGCAAAGATCTGTCCCATGCGGCTATGTTGTTGGTATCCTGCTTGTGATGACACCCTGCATGGGTCTTGTCACCCTTGTGGAGAGAGAATATGGCGTTTTAGGGGCTGCCAGTTTGGGAGTGGAGAACTGTACCCCACCCCTTTTTCCTATGTTCTCAGGAACACAGGGATCAGTCTCCCAGTCTTTATCTTGTACTAGCTAGAAGTCAGCAGAGTGCAGGCTGTGGGTCAATCCCGTGTGTACTACCTGCTTTGTAAGTAAAGTTTTATTGCAACATAGCCAGGCCCCTGCAGTCACCATTGTGGAGTATTTGGACAGAGACTGTGTGGTATGAAAATGGAATTATTTATCACCAGGGCCTTTTATAGAGAAAGGTGCTGACCCTGTTTTAAATGTTCATTGTAATATAGGAGAACTTCCCTGGTGGAACTGATTTAAACATAACAAGCTCCATGGGTTATCTGTTTGGGCTCATCCAGTTGCTGGAATTAAAAAAAAAAAAAAAAAAACCCAAGCTTTTCATTGAGGTGTAGCACATCAGCTAAATCATGGGTGCAAAACCTGATGAGCTTGTGCGAATGTGCCCACACCTCCAGCCCAGCCTCCTCCCAGAGGGAGGTAGAGGACCTGTTGGTTCCCTAGGAAGTGCCCTTGTGTCAGTGCCCAAGGGCCCGGTGCTGTGAGGTTTGTCCTGGAACTGATTAGGTTTGGGACCAGCAGTGTGCGCTCGCCCTTTGGGGCCCCTTCCTTTGCTCGCCAGGGCTGGGGTGGCGATCTCTGCTTGTCTGTGTGTGCCCGATGCACTGACACTCTGTGTTGTTGGGTGGCCCCAGGGCATTTCTTTGTAACCGTGTTGGGATGCCTGACACTGTGCCTGGCCATTTGGGTGGTTTCCTGCTTAGTCTTTAGCTACAGTTACAAAGTCCAGAGGGCTACGAGGGTGAGGGCTTCTTGCAGACTTGTGGCACAAAGGGCGAGGGTGTTCACCGAAGTGAGGCCATCTTTATACGGCGCTGCAGTCCCATTTTGCGTGGCTGTTGCCAGAACTCCCCTCTGCTCTAGTGGCTTCCTGGTCCCAATGAGGAAGATTCTGGATTCCAGAGCACAAGGGCCCCAGGCCTGCCTCTGCCTCTGCCTTTCCCCTTGGGGTGTAACCATGCATAGAAAGAAATCTTTCTCCTCTGAGAGAAACACTCCCACCAGGGCCAGTTGGGGACTAATCAGATGTAAGTATTCTCCAGAGAGCCTTTCCACAGCTGGGTGGTGGCATATACCTGCAATCCCAGTTTTCAGGAGGTTGAGGTCCTACCGTGAGTCTTGAGGCCAGTGTAGTCTACATAGCAAATCACTGTGTCTGCCCCCCCCCCCATTACAGAACTTTAATGCCATTGTTTATGGCAGTTTTCACCGTTTAGATCGTGCTTAGCTCCTGTGGCTGCCTCCTCTGTCAACATTTCTTCCCATTCCATTCTACACCTGAGTTTAGGGGTCTCCAGGAAGTCTTTGTAGTCGCCTGCAAAGCCTAAGGTACGCTGTTCTCCTTGTACAGTGACTAAGCCTTTTTCAGAGTCTTGTAGGGACCATGACCATGACCATGACCATGACGTTGCTCAGGAAACAGGCCTGGAGTGTGGTCTCTCCTCAGGTTGGTTATTTGCTTCAGTGGTTTAAGTTTGTTTAATTTTACTGTGTGTGTATGAGTGGTTTGCCTGTATCTGTGCGTGTGGACCGTTTATGTGCCAGGTGCCTGCAGAGGGCAGAAGGGAGGGCCTTTGACCCCTGGGACTGGAGTATGTATGGTTGCGAGTCACCTTGTGGGTCCTGGGAATGGAAGGGGGCCTCTGCAAGAGCAACAAGGCTTTTAGCCGCCGGGCCATCTCTCCAGCCCCTGGGTTACTATTGCTGTCTCTTTCTTACATATGTAATTTCATTTTGCTGAAAAGGGAATCTTGTTTGCACATGACAAAATAGGAAAGATGCCAGAGGATGCAGCTGAGTGGTGTGGCAGTGCTTCTGCTCCATCTGTCGCTCCTGGTGGCGTGTCAGGCTTGGCCTGGGACTAGAAGGCGCATGTGACGTCTCATTCCTTTAGGAGCAGGCCATCTCTTCATCCTTAGGACTTCCCTTGGGTTCGGTTTCGCTCTGTTGCTTTCGATTTTGCCTTCAGGACACGGGGGCGGTGTGTTTCGTGGTCCTAAGTGCTGCCCAGCTTGGCTGCACGGTGGTTGCCATCCTGTCTGTGTGTGGTTGTTAAGTGAACTGCGTAGCGCCTTTGCACAGCAGTCAGCTTTTGGAGTGACCAGTTCAGTGGCTTCCGGTGTGTTCATTGCTGGCAGCCACACCCCTGACCGGTAGATAGACGAAGGTTTTCTTTTTGAGCCCGTTGAATATCCCCCGCTCACCTCCCTGTCCCCACCATCTATCTCCTGTCTGTCTGCATTAGTCTCTGCTGGACATTTCATACCCAAGGGACAGGCCACACATTGTGTGGTCTTTGTGCCTGGCACAGTGCGTTGTAGCTCTTGATAGCCTGTGTCCCCACTTTTCTCCTTTTTAGGCCTGTTCCGCACTCTGCTGTGTGGCCAGACAGTGTGTTGTGAGACTTGAGTGTGGGCAGCTGCCCCAGGGCCCAAAGACTTCCTCAGCCTTTAGTTCCTTTCCCCGCGGGGTTCAGTGTCAGTGACGGGTGTACCTGCACCTTGCAGGCCATGACGTTGATGGAGTACCTCATCAAGACTGGCTCTGAGCGTGTATCACAACAGTGCAAAGAGAACATGTATGCTGTGCAGACGCTGAAGGACTTCCAGTATGTGGACCGTGATGGCAAGGACCAGGGTGTGAATGTGCGGGAGAAGGCCAAGCAGCTGGTGGCTTTGCTGCGCGACGACGATCGGCTTCGGGAGGAGCGCACCCACGCGCTCAAGACCAAGGAGAAGCTGGCACAGACTGCCACGGGTGAGGTGGATCTCCCACTCCTGGAAGCCCCTGACAGCTAGGATCTGTTCCTCCCTTCCCCCCTTGTGTGATGACCTCAGACTACAAATTTTGTCCAGCTTGCCTGCCGTTTTGCTGTCCAGACCCCGAGGGCAGCCGGCAGAGTGGAGTCCCTGACCCCTGCCTCGGTCCTTGCAGTGTTCAGACATGTGCACCCACATCTCTTCAGGTCGCCTGGGGCTTGGGGGCTCCCCAGGTGCAGGGTTAGGTCAGCCCCTGATGGGGTCATTGCCAGTCTGGTCTTCTGTAGATTGTTCTAGCTAAAGGATGATGCAAAAGTTCCGAATGTCACAGGAAGGGTGTCAGCCCCGTGGGTGAGGACGGCCAGGGCTGGGGCAAGGCCTCTGAGTCTACTCTCTGAGGTCTTAGAATGCTGTTTGTAGGTGGTGAGTTCAAGTGTGGTGGGTGGCGATGAATATTTAAAGAGAAGGTGTGTCCCGTGTCGTAGTTGCGGTCTGTGTAGTGGCATGTTCAGTGGCAGGCACGGGGTTTCATTTATCATGCTAAGGGACCAGGGTAGGGCATCAGGGAGGCTGCAGGAGGGCTGATGTCAGCACTGAGTTTGCATGTGGTTGTGGGGATGGGAGACAGTGCTGCCCTGGGGGTGAGCTGAATGGGACCTTCCAGGGCACATGAAGCAGGGAGCCCGTGACCTTGGTTCTAGCTGGAGGCCTTCTGTCTCGCGCATCACATTTGGGGGCAGTGTTAGTTATCTCCCACTCAGAGATGTGGGGACACTGGCCCTGTGGGATGTGCTCAGCTGAGTTTAAAGAGTGCCATGGAGGGAAGGAACGGGGAGGTTCAGGCGTGGCCAGCTGGGGTAGGGAGTGGAGGGTGAGGAGAGCAGGCTCTAATGTAGGACTGGGCTGGGCTGAGGAGGCTTGTCTGTAGCCATGAGGGGCATGCCTAGTTGGCTTCATAGAAGGTGTGTGTGTGTGTGTGTGTGGTGTGTGTGTGTGTGTGTGTGTGTGTGTGTGTGTGTGTGTGTGTGTGTGTGTATATATGCATGCATGTGTGTGTGTGGTATGCATGTGTGTGTGTGTGTGTGTGTGTGGTATGCGTGTGTGTGTGTGTGTGTGGTATGCATGTGTGTGTGTGTGTGTGTATGTGTGTGGTATGCGTGTGTGTGTGTGTGTGTGTGTGTGTGTGTGTGTGTGTGTGTGTAGGCCCGCCCGGTGTTGATCCATTGACACCTTGTTCTTTTTGATGCATGGTCTCAGTTAAACCCAGAGCTCACCAGTATGCTAGCTAGTCTTCTGAGCCAGCTAGCTCTAGCTCTGGAGAGCCACTGTCTGTCTCTGTCTTCCTAGGCTGGAGTTAGTAGTGAGCCGTCACGTCCACTTAGCATTTATTTAGGTGGCTTCCGGGGACCTGAGCTCTGGTCCTCATGCTTGTGACCACTGAGCTGTCTTCCTAGTGTCTAGGAGGAGGGTGTCCTAGCTCTCAGACGTGGGCAAGCTCCTGAGGGCCAGGCACTTGAGCTTTGCTGACAAAGGGGAGCCTGAGGCACGTACTTCACCGGGCCCACACGCTAATGAGGAGCCAGGCCGCGTGCTCCCTGCTCTCTCGTCATAGACTTTTTTTTTTTGTTTGCTGTGTTTTGCTTTTCGAGACAGTTTCTCGAGAAGTCTTAGCCCTGACTGCCTTAGAAGTTGCTCTGTAGACCAGGCTGGCCTCAAACTCAGAAATGCACCTGCCTTTGCCTCCTGAGTGCTGGGGGATGGAAGGCGTGCGCCACCACCCTCTGGCTTAAGTTGGGAGTTTCTCAGTGATTTTTTTGGTGTGTGTCTGATATGCTCTTTAATTCTCTTTCTCAACCATGTGAAGTTCTGGCTTTGGCCATGGGCTATAGGCTGCTGACCCCATGTCCCAGAGCAAGCTGCTTGGACAGGAAGGAGGGCTGCTCCGCCAGTTGGAAAGGGCTGGCAGCCACAGGGAGGATGGAGCTGGGTGGTTGGTGTGAGAAGCCCCTGTGTTGCTGGGTGACATCCATTTCCTCATGAGGCATGAAGGTGTGAAGTGGGCAGGAGCCTTCAAGTATTTGCAGAGCAAAGGTTTGGCCGTGGGGTGTGGAGTGCCAGCACCCACCTTCCGATGGCACGCAGGAGTTACCCTGGGCTGAAAGTGCTTCCGGGGCAGGAGCAGACAGCTTCCTGTGGTGTGTGCATGCATGCACTCTGAAGACCCACAGGAGCAGGTTTTGAGGTCCTGGCTCGTGCTCTGACAACTGGGAGCCCCCGCGGAGCCTGCAGGCTAAGGCCTGAAGGAGTGATGAAGTGTGCCCATTGTGGGGCCCTCCCTCTTCTCGGGAGCACACCGTTGACCTCTCCTACCCTCTGCTGGCCTTGGAGCCCCTCCTGACCCTCACAAGGCCTGCCCTCCTGTCCCTCACGAGGCCTGCCCTCCTGTCTGCTTGTCCTGACACCGAGGGCTCTTGTTCCCTTTGTTGGGCTCTGCAGTCTGGGCAGATGTTGCCTGCTCTCATAAGTTCCAGCCTGTGCTGCCAGGGCTGCGGCTCTGCTTGGAAATGGGGCTCTTGCCTGCTTTCTTGGGGTTCTAGCCTGGGAAACTAGGGAGGATCCCTCTGGAGGCCGGGGCCCTGCGCCCTTCAGCAGCACCCTGGTCTTATCAGCTGCTCGCTGTTCTAAGAAGGGTGGGGCTACTACCCTTTGCCCCTCCCTGGACCCTGGCTCCATTAACCTCCCTTCCAGCTTGGCCCTCAGAGGCCTGGGGAGGGGGCGCTGTGCTGGTGTCTGGGCCACAGCACCATGTCTGTGTGTGTTTTCCCAACCCTTGGTCTCTGGGTCACCTGTGTCTTAATGTTTTCCTGTCTCCAGCCTCCTCAGCAGCCGTGGGCTCTGGACCACCCCCTGAGGCAGAGCAGGCCTGGCCCCAGAGCAGCGGGGAGGAGGAGTTGCAGCTCCAGCTGGCCCTGGCCATGAGCAAGGAGGAGGCTGACCAGGTATGGGGCGCTGCAGAGGGAGAGGGGCTGACTTCTGTTCTGCCATCTTGTCCTCATGCCTCGTCCGCCTCACTCTCCCTCCATCTGCTCTCCCTCTCCCTCTCCCTGCCCTGCCCGCCTCTTTTCCTGGTGCTTCCTGCTCCTCCGACTCTAGCTCTCTGCTCCTGGGAGGCTGCCCTGCACTTTGGCAGTTGTCTCTGTCTGCCCGCCTTCACCTGAGCGAGAGCCGCTGGCCCTTTCTTTCTTGGTCTGGCTCAGCCCTGGCCTGCTGCCCCTTTGTCGGCCTCTCTGCCGTTACTCCGGCTCTGGCTTCCCCTGCCCTGCCCCTCATACTTTCTCTCCGCCAGCCCCCGTCCTGCGTTCCCGAGGACGACGTCCAGCTCCAGCTGGCCCTTAGTTTGAGCCGAGAGGAGCACGATAAGGTCAGAGTGGCCTCCCCGCCCCTCCCAGGGCTTTCCCTACACTGCGTTATGTCCATGGGTCCGTACTCCTTGCCCTCTCCTGAAGAACCCACCCCCCCCCCCCGCACCCTCCCTCGCCCCCCCGAATCCGGGTGTATTCACTTTTAGCCTTCAGTTCAGCGAGTTCAGCTGTAGAATCTGTGATCCAAACAGAAGCCAGGGTGGGCACCCAGGACACTGGGTAGATCTGTCTGCTGCAACTGTCTGGGGGTACAAGTGTCACTGAGTCCTGAACCTCAAGCAGGAGGCCAGGAAGAGAGAGAGGGTCACCTGCTCTTCCTGGGGCCCAGTGTTTGCTGAGCTGTGTTCACAGCCAGGTTTGGCTACCCCCTTATAGCGCCCTACACAGCCCCCTTCCCTCCGTGGGTCACACCAGGTCCTCCGCCTCTTGCCCGACCCTTGACCCGGTGTCCCATTCCCATCCACATTCCATACATTGTTCACATCCATTATACTTTTTCCAGTTTTGTTTTCCGTGTGGAGAGAAGGGTGGCTGGGGTAGAGACCTCAGGCTGGGCCAGCCGCCCTCCCACGGCCCACGTGCTGAACCCTGCCTTGTCTGGCTGCTTCTGCCTCCCATAGGAAGAACGGATCCGTCGTGGGGATGACCTGAGGCTGCAGATGGCAATAGAGGAGAGCAAGAGGGAGACTGGGGGCAAGGAGGAGGTGAGTGCCCTGCCAGCTGTGTCTGGGCAGATTGTCCTGTAAAGTAAGGAGGAGGTGAGTGCCCTGCCAGCTGTGTCTGGGCAGATTGTCCTGTAAAGTAAGGAGGAGGTGGGTGCCCTGCCAGCTGTGTCTGGGCAGATTGTCCTGTAAAGTAAGGAGGAGGTGGGTGCCCTGCCAGCTGTGTCTGGGCAGATTGTCCTGTAAAGTAAGGAGGAGGTGGGTGCCCTGCCAGCTGTGTCTGGGCAGATTGTCCTGTAAAGGGCCAAGCCTGGCACCTGCCCTGTGTGCAGACAGGATTAGGCCAGGCTTTCTTCCCAACCTTTCTGTGAGGACCTTGGATTTCTGATCCTTTCTGCTCCACCCCCTGAGTGCTGGGATTTATGTGCTCGTGCTGCCATGCATGTATTTCTGCGTGGCTGGGGACTGAACCCCACCTGGCCTTCGTGCATCCTGGATAAGTACCCTGCCAGCTCCAGCCCCCGTCCAGTGTGGCTTTCTCGGTAGCAGTGGTGTCTGCTCAGGCCGCCTTTAGGCCTTGGGGTCCTGTATCTGGCTGGGGGACTCACTTGTTTCTTCCCATGTCCTTTACAAATCCTGAGTGCAAGTGTGGCCACTTGGGAGAAACTGGCGTGGCTGCCCTCTCCCTGCGCCTGGTTGCCTCATGGGCGGGATGGGAGAGTGTGCGTGAGCACACGTGGGGTACCTCTCACTGTCAGATGAGGCTTTGGCTGACAGCTTTTACATGCCTGCCCTCTGGACACCAGGGCATTCATCGCTTAAGTGTCTGTCTGCACATGGACAGGCAGATGGGCAGGCGGCCCTGCATGGTGGTCACTGCAGGGCAGTGATGTGGCATCAGGAGAGATGTGATCAGGGTGACGTGGTGGCCAGCTGTGGGGAGAGTTGGGCTAGAGCAGCTTAAAACCGCAGCAGAGCACACAGTGGTGAGGGAAGGCTTGCAGCCCTGCTGTTCGCAGGGAGGAGGGAGGACTTCACTGCCGCCGTCTTCACCCGGGACCCAGGTGTAGGCTAGGGACTTTTGGAGGAAGACCTAGCTGGGGAGTGGCTGGGTAGGGAAATGGGAAGGTAGGTGGTGGGCAGGCGTGGGCTTGAGGGGAGGTGTAGCTTGTGGTGGCCTCCTGACTGTCTCCTCTTCTCATGTCCCTTCTCTTCCCACAGTCCTCTCTCATGGATCTTGCTGACGTCTTCACAACCCCAGCTCCTGCACAGGCCTCAGACCCCTGGGGGGGCCCAGCACCTGTGGCTACTGCCATCCCTCCGGCTGCTTCTGCCTCAGACCCTTGGGGGGGACCTGCTGTCCCTCCAGCTGCTGACCCTTGGGGTGGTCCAGCCCCTACACCAGCCTCTGGGGATCCCTGGAGGCCTGCAGCCTCGACAGGGCCCTCTGTTGACCCTTGGGGTGGGACCCCAGCTCCTGCAGCTGGAGAGGGACCCACACCTGACCCATGGGGAACCTCTGATGGTGAGCCCACCAGCTGCTCTCTTGCGGTCCCTTTGGTCCAACTACCCCTGTAGGAAGGGATGCCCCGGGCACGGTGCAGCCATTCGGTGGTCGGGACGGAGAGCGGGCTGGGCGTCTTGTGTCTGTGAAGTTGAATAAGGAAGGCTGTGAAGGGGCGGGTGGGGAGGTTGAGGGTGCTTTTGAGAACAGGGTGGGTGGGCCTGACTCTGGCTGGCTAAAGCACATGTGTGTGTAGGTAGAAGGGTCTGAAAGTGGGGCTAATCATTTGGGTAGTTTTGGGTTACCACAGATTGAGAAGCAGCAGCTGCCCAAACAGGAGGTGTGATTTCCACGGTCACACCTCTCACCGATACGCTTCCTTCCTCTTGTAGGCGGGGCCCCCGCCAGCGGACCCCCATCCTCTGACCCCTGGGCACCTGGCACAGCCTTCTCAGATCCCTGGGGAGGTTCCCCTGCCAAGGCCAGCAGCAATGGCACTGCAGGTACTGGCTGCCCCGTGCTGGCCTAGGGTGGGTGCTGACTTTGACTGGGCCCCGAGGGTGGCGGAGGCTGAGGGAGAGCCCCCAGCGAGAGTCCCCAGGGAGAGTCCCCAGCGAGAGTCCCCAGGGAGGTGCCTAGCTGAGCATCCTGGCCTCCACAGCAGTCGGGGGCTTTGACACAGAGCCTGATGAGTTCTCAGACTTCGACCGACTCCGCGCTACCCTGCCGACCTCTGGGAGCAGCACGGGTGAGTCACCCGGTCGGTCATTGAGGGGGGACAGGAATTGGAGAGATTACATCAGTCGGTGTTGACCCCTGCCTTGTGTCCCTCACTTCTTTCTCCCTGGCTGTCTTCTGCTCGTCCGTGTGTCTCTGAGGCCTTGGAGCAGACTAGCACACCCACCTTGCTTGGCAGCTGTGGGCTGAGTCAAATCTTGACAGCGATACCCATGTGTGGGCCTGGGCTCCTTGAGTGCCTTACCCACAGCGGCTGTGGGGGTCTGGTTATCTCTGGCCACGTTTTCTTTTGAGATGACACATTGCTGGGTTGGTTACCCAGGCTGTCCTTTCAACTTGTGATCGATCCTTGTGCCTCAGCCCCGGAGTCTTGAATTATAGATGCATTTCCCCACATCCGCTTTTATTTTCTTGTGACACTGGGATTTGAGCCTGTTGTTCACCTTACCGCTGAGCTCTCTGCTCAGTTTTTGTGTATTTATATATGCATTTATTTATTTTGACAGACTCTTGTTACATTCCATAGCTGAGGCTGGTCTTGAACGTGGGATCCTTCCACCTAAGCCTCCCAAGTGCTGGGATTACAGGCTTGTACTCCTGGACTTGGCTGTATTTCCTGTATTTAAGCCAGTTCCACTGCTTTAAATGCTGGTTATGGTGTAGAAATGTGTTTCCATCTGTTAATTCCCAGAGGGAAAAAAACCTGCCGTGCATCCCGTAGATGCCATGAACTATCCCAGGGCCATGGGTATCTGTCAGGGCTCCCCCTGTAAAATTTCATATGGGCTTTGTCGCTGGAATGTCCCTGGGGGAGCCGCTCCCATGCGACTGCTGGTGTCCCCGAGGCAGCCGTCAGAGCCTGTACTCCTGAAGCTGTCCCTGTGGCTTATGCTGACTCTCTTTCCCTCTGCCTGCTCACAACAGTGAGGTCACCATAGTTTTGAGTGCAGACTCGGCTCAGCATGCCACCTTCCTGAGACCCCACCCCAACCCAGCTCGCGTGGGCCCGCCAGTCCTGTGAGCACTGTTCTGCTTCTTCCAGGGGAGCTGGAGTTGCTCGCCGGAGAGGTGCCTGCCCGCAGCCCAGGTGCATTCGACATGAGTGGGGTTGGGGGCTCTCTGGCTGAGACTGTGGGGAGTCCCCCGCCCGCTGCGACCCCAACTCCCACTCCCCCCACACGGAAGACTCCGGAGTCATTCCTAGGCCCCAATGCAGCCCTTGTGGACCTGGACTCGCTGGTGAGCCGGCCAGGCCCCACACCTCCAGGAGCCAAGGCTTCTAACCCATTCCTGCCGAGCGGTGAGTATGGCGTGTGGAACTCCTGTGCCCTTGACCCTCCCTTTGGTCCCTCCAGAGCAGATGTCTCATGGAGCACGCCTGTTTCTCTCCACCTGGGTTGTATCACAGACACAGGCGTGGGCCAGACTAGCACTAACTGACTGCTTCCTGCGTCTATCTATCTATCTGCCTTTTTTTTCTTTGCAGGAGCTCCAGCCACCGGCCCCTCCGTCACCAACCCTTTCCAGCCAGCGCCCCCTGCAACGCTCACTCTGAACCAGCTCCGTCTCAGCCCTGTGCCCCCAGTTCCTGGAGCGCCACCCACCTATATTTCTCCTCTTGGTGGAGGCCCTGGCCTGCCTCCCATGATGCCCCCGGGACCCCCAGCCCCCAACACTAATCCCTTCCTCCTATAATCCAGGGTAGGAGGGAGGCCTGGCTCAGCTGGCTTCCCCACTGGGAGATCAGTGTTGTGAGTGCATGTGAAATGGGGACCCTCCCCCCAGTGCCCTTCCCCCTCCTGGGGCCCACTCACACTACACCCTCTTCCCAAGTCCCCAACCCACCTCCTCCTGAGAAAAACTGGACATGGGGGATAGGGAGGGGAGCCGGCCAGAGGAGGACTTTTTCTGTGGCATTAGATGGGGGAGGGACAGCTGGGGTTCCCCCACCCATCCCCTTTTCCTCCAAACTCCTGACAACCCCCAATCAGTGTTTGAGCCTCCTCGTTCCCTTGGCACCCCTCGGTGAATCCTTGGTGATGATTTTGGCAACTTCGGGAATAAATGGCAATTCTCATGGGTGTGGCTCCCCCAAGTTCCCATCCACTGCCCAGGCATCCCTGAGAAGCTTGTCTTCCAGGCCAGGAATCACTTCTTGACCTCCTCTGGGAGGTTACCTCCCTGGAGCATCGAGTCCTGATTCAATTCCTGGAGCTGGGGTGACCTGGGCCTGGGTCAAGCTGTGGCCCTTGTAGGAGCACCCAGCCTCTGGTGAGCATCACACACAGACACTCAGGGCTCTGGAGGCCCCACTTGGGAGCTAGTAGAGATGGTAAGAGATGCTGTGTCTGGGGTCACATGCTGAAGATGATGGTGAGGATGGTGATGGTATTAAGAATTTTTGCCAAGAGCTAGTAATACTGCACACATGCCATCATTGTCATCAAGTCATGCACAGGGAGCAGTGGTTCTTCCCAGCACTCTTCAGCCTCGCCAGCCTCTGCTGGCTAAACCCAGTGGCCATTGCTATGTGTCCTTGTCATGTGCTGGGCCTCATTTGATGACTGGCTTGAGTTTGCCAGCAGTGTGGGTCCATGCTTCCTGGGCTTTCCTCCTAGCTGGGGCCTCCCGTTACTCCCCAGGTCCGGTCCTGACTCCTGGCTTCATCCTAACAATGGTTCCATTGGTTGAAGGCTGGGTAGGAGTCAGGGCAGTGCAGGTGTCAGACTTCTCTCTCGCCTCTCTTGATGACTCAGGGTGGTACCCTATGTAGCCTGCAGTGTGAAAGTGTCACAATGCAAATTATTTGATTAGGGACCGTTACTGTCTGGGGAGTGGCTACTGGCACCGTCAACAGGGAACACACTGGTCCCCATCTGTTCCCTCCATCCTCTAGACCAGGGGTGCTGGTAAGGTTGAAGAGGGTGCAGAAGTGGGGGCCACTCCACAGATAAGGAGGCTCTCTCCAGGGGTGCCAGATGTCTGCCTGTCTGCGGAGTCCACCTGAGAGCTCTGGGTGTGCTGGGAGCTTCCTGAGGCCCCTGTGCTCCGTGTGTGTGTGTGTGTGTGTGTGTGTGTGTGTGTGTGTGTGTGTGTGTGTGTGTGTGTGCACGTACAAGTGTGTGTGTACCTGTGTGCACATGTACAAGTGTGTGTGTGTGCACGTGTACAAGTGTGTGTGTGTGTGTGCACGTGTACGGGGACAGTTCAGTTTTGCCGTGCCTTTTGAGCTTTACACCAGTTTCAGTTCACCAAGTGCCCAAGCAAGATGGTTCCAGTCCAGTCCCTGCCCAGCCTGGGAGAGGCTAAGGTTTGATGCTCTGTCCACCATCTCTTAGAAACAAGGAAACAGAAAGCAGCATGGCCTGGGAGCCACGACTCCGCCTTCTCCATGTCCCCCTCGCCCCTTCCTGTCTGAAGTAGAAGCAACACCAGAGAGACTGTGTCTCACTTATATCCCTTTCCAGAACGTTTCAGAGTTTCAGCAGGTGCTGCCATTAAAGGATGCCTCTGTGAGCCCCAGCACCTGGGTGTGCAGGGGTCCGCTCACACACACACACACCTCTGCTAGCAGTGCAAGGGCTCTCGGGTTAATTTCATCTCTCAGTAGTGTGTGTGTTCAGGGCTGGAGATCAGGCTGCGTAGAGTGCTGTGCAAGCATGAGTTCAGGTCTCCAGCACCCACCGGAGAAAGCGAGCTGCAGCCTGCAATCCCATCTGGCTAGTAAGGGGAAGCGGGTGGGTGGGGCATGGGTGTTGTATCCTGGAGACCTGGCTAACTACTACTCAAAGAGCTCTAGGTCAGTGAGAGACTGCTTCTCAAACCATGGCAGAGGCTGGGGAGGCGGCTCAGTAGGTAAGGCACTGGTCATGCAAGTGACCTGTGTTCAGATGCCTGTGACTCCCGTGAGGAGAGGCAGAGATGTGTGCATCCAGTGGTACAAGAGGCGGGGGGGCAGTCCGGAGGGGCCAGACGGGAGGGACAAGCCCCAGAACCGAAGGCGCAGGCCAGCTCGTCTCTCAACACGGTAGAAAGGTAACACAGCCAAGGTTGTGTTCTGAGCTCCGCCAGTGCCCTTGTCCACACTGATGTATGCACACGTTAGAAGACTGAAAGGCTAGAAGCAGAGGGTGGAGGAGGAGGACACCTGATGTTTTCTGCCAGCCCTAGTGTTCCCAGGCACGTGGACGCCCGGGTCTGTGTGTATTGTACACAGATTAGTAAGATCGCGCTGTCGCACATTATGACTGGGACTTACACTGGGTCGAGAAATTCGGCTCAAGCCTGGAAACAAGCAGGTGGGTCTGTGGATGGAAAATGACTAAGGAAGTAACAGGGTTTGGGGTTGCTTTGTTTGTCTTTCAAGATGGCTTCTCTGTGTAGCTTTGGAGCCTGTCCTGGAACTCACTCTGTAGACCAGCTCTGCCTCAATCTCATGGAGATCTGCCTGTCTCTGCCTCCCAAGTGCAGGGATTGATTTTTTAAAATTATTTGCATTTTATGTACATTGGTATTTTCCCTATAGAAAATGTCGGTGTGTGTGAGGGTGTCGGATCCTCTGGAACAGGAGTTACAGACAGTTGTGAGCTGCCATGTGGGCACTAGGAACTGAACCCAGGTCCTCTGAAAGAGTAGCCAGTGCTCTTAACCACTGAACCATCTCTCCAGCCCCGTGGGGTTGATTCTTGTTGAATGGGGATTAGACATCACTTGGGGTAGGGGTGGGGTGGTTGGCATAAAGAACCCAGTCATAAAGGGTGAGGGTTCCTGCTGAACAGAAACTCATGCTTTAGGTGCGTGGGAATCGGTTCAGTGCAGTGGGGCTGGGGTGGACAGATCCCATGGCAGAACTCTCCTGGGTAATAGAGTTAGTGAGAGGTACTCATAAATTTTGATCCATAGAGGTCTGGCCTGAGTGGCAGGCAGCCAGGAGTCTGCAGGTCTTTGCCTAACCAGCTCCTCCCAGGCACCCTGTTTGGCAAGAGAGTTTGATGGTTTTGCTTGGTTTATCAGCTGCCTCACATTTAAGCTCTAGGTGGCTTCCAGGGACTTTGCCACCAACGGCTCCCTGCCATCATTTTGCAGCATATCACCATGCATGGGGCATGTGGACTCTGCTGCTCTACCAAAGCAGCTTCTCACTGGGGAACTCCATTTCTGAGACAGACAGATTCTCCTTTGGTTTAACCCCTGTCTCATTGCACACAAAACAGGAACCCACATTTCCGGCTAATGGGGCACTGCTGCTTTTTTTGACCACAGGTTCTTGTAGCCAGATTTGCTGGCACAAGGCTCTGGTGGCATTGCACCGCAGCGAGAGATCTGGCAGGCCAGCAGGCTGCGGAACTCACCACATGGCTCTAAGAAAGTTTGTGGGTTCCTCCTGTAGCTCTTGTCTTTTGCTGAGGTTCCAGGCAGCCATCCCCACCCCTGCAAGTTTCCTCACCTCACGATGGGAATCCTCATATCACTTTCCACTAAGAAATTGTTACTTTTTTTTTTTTTTTTGGTTCTGGTTGGGGATGTCTTCAATTTCTGTTTTTATTTTTAGGTAGATCTGTGCTTTAGCCACAGTATTTTAACTGGCAAATTTTAAAGGGCACTTTTAAAATTTCGGTTTAAATGCAAACTCTAAAAATGTATCTTGATTGGCTGGTGTGATGGTGTATGCCTTTAGTCCCAGCACTAGGGAGGCAGAGGCCAGCCTGGTCTACAGAGCGAGTTCCAGGACAACCAAGGCTACACAGAGAAACCCTGTCTTGAATAAAGAAAACAAAACCTCAAAGTGTATCTCGATCAATATACCCCTTCTCTTCCACACACTAGGTCCTCCCAACGAGTCCTCTCCCACGATCTCCCGTTTTATTTGGTCTTGTTAGTGCTGCCTGCTGGAATGCTGACTGCGTATTGCTTGACCGTGTGCAGGTGACCGCGGCTACCGTGTGATTCAGGAACGTGGTATCTGGAAGACAGCATTTCACAGCACTCCTCCCCAGCCTTCCATGTCCTGCATTCTTTCTAGTCACACTCCTGCTCCATGCATTGTTCCCTGTGTCCTTGGTGGGGAGGGAAGGGAGAGAGAGAGATGTCCCATTCATGGTTGAGCAATCAATAGTCTCTTATTCTCAGAGCTTTGGCCAATCTGCAGAGAGGCACCTTCCTGGCTAAGGTTGAAAGTAGTTCAAATGTTCATACAGCGGAACTGTTGTGGTATGTCCCCCTCTGAGTCCTATGATCTCAAGAGCCATGGGCTTTGGCCAGGTTTCCTTTTAAAATTTTTTAAATTTATTTAATCATTTTACTTATTTGTTTTACATACCACCAGTTTCCCCTCTCTCCTCCCCTCCTGTCCCCTCCCCTCCCCGCCCTTCTACCCCTTCCCCATCCACTTCTCTGTTTCCATTCAGAAGGGGTAAGGCCTCCCATGGTAATCAGTAAAACCCTGGTATATCAAATTGAGGCAGGACCAAGCTCGTCCTCTGCATCAAGTCCCAACAAGGCATCCCACCACAGGGAATAGGTTCCAAAGAGCCAGCTCATGCATTAGGGGTGGGTCCTGGTCCCACTGCTAGGGGCCCCACAAAAGATCAAGCTGCACAACTGCCACCCAGAAGCAGAGGGCCTAGGTCAGTCCCATGCCAGCTCCCTAGCTGTCCATCCAGATTGACCATGCTTCTAATCAGAGCAGCAATAACCTTCAGCCTGCACATGTTGCCTAGCAACCGCTGGGTAACTACTGAAAACTACAAACTGAAGGATGGTGGTGGTGGTGGTGCATCTAACTCATCCAATGCAAGGCCCCTTTACACGCCAGGCAAGCGCACTACCACTGGTGTGCGGTGAGCTTTGAGTTTGGTAGAGTACTTGCTTAGCGTGCATAGGTCTTGGGTGCAGTCTCTAGTACTACAGAGTAACAACACATTTAATGTACAAACAGCCTGACCATGGCTGTGCCTGGTTTCTTTCAGAGTTTATATTGGACCAGCCTTGTTACTTGTGTAGCTCCATCAGAAGTCCTCCCCCTGGAGTGTTCTTTTAAACTGGTAATAACGGTTCCTAGTGATCTTTCAGGTGGGTGTTACTGTTAAGATCTGTAACTACTGGGTTGGAGAGAGAGCTTAGTTAATTAAGAGCACTTGCTGCTCTTGCAGAGGACTGGGGTTTGATTTAGCATCTGTAGTTCCAATTCCAGGCTCCCTCCTGCCTTCCTTGGCACCAGCATGCAGGAGCTGCGTAGATACACATGCAGACAAAACACGGCACACATACAACTTAACAAAAGAGCCACAATAACAGTACTCATGAGTGAATCACATTCAACCCAACGTTGCCAGGCTAAATGGTACACAACTGTAATCCCAGCTGTGTGGAGAGGCAGGAGTTTCAAGGCCAACTCTGGGAGCTTAGTGAGTGAGACTTCCGAAATGAAAGCGTCTTGCATGCCTGAGATTCTAGATTAAATCTCTAGCTCTGACAAAAGAATTTCCAAGGCAAAGGTCAGTAGGGAGGAAGCGGCTGGAGTGACTTGCAGAACAGCCCCTCCGTTGTGGAATGCTCTGACCAGCCCAGTCAATTATCCAGGACTAGCCTCACCTTAACCTACTTAAGAACTGAACTCCATCTGTGTCCCGAGGAGGTGGGCTCCTGATGTCTTAGGGAATGATGTCATAGGTGGGTGTGGCCTACTCCAAGATGGTCTTACAATGGAAGTGTGATACTAAAGCCCCCAGGGGCATCTGTGTCTTATTCAGAGTGTAAAGGTTTTGTTTTTGTTTTTAAAAGACTTTTTTTTTTTTTTTTTTTGTCTCAACAAGGTTATCCTGTCTTCACTGGCATAACCATTTCATTTTGTTGATTTTACTTTTCAAGACAGGGTTTCTCTGTGTAACAGTCCTGGCTGTCCTGGAACTCACTCTGTAGACCAGGCTGACCTCAGACTCACAGAGAGCTGTGAGCGCTGTGATTAAAGGTGTGTGTCATAGCTGCTCGGCTCAGGAATACCTAGGACTCCGTGTTTTTTTCCAGAGACTTCTGGCCTCATCAATTCTTTATAGGAGCAAGCTGTGGTGGTGCACACTTTTAATCCCAGGGAGGCAGAGGCAGGGAGATCTCCGTGAGTTCCAGGCCAGCCAGGGCTACATAGAGAGACCCTATCTCAAAACCAAAGCAACCACAAAAAACTAATTCTTTACAAAAGCCTAACTGTAACAAGAATTGCTTTTAGACTCCATGGGAGCCACCCGACGGCAAGAGCAATATTTGTATTGTTTTGGGAGCCAGCAGCTCTCCTTGCTCTCCTAGAACTCGTTTTGAAGCCCGTCACTGTACCCTCTGCTCTCTGTAGAGCTCCGCTGTCTTCTCTTTATTTGCTCTTTTCTGCGGTTGCTATATACTTACATCCAAAGTTTCAGACCTAGGATCAACAACTGAGAGAAAGTGACATTCTTTGTCCTGGGTATCAGTCCCTCAGAGTGCCGGGCTTTCTTGCCTGCTCATTCGTATTGCATCTCAAGAAACATAAACCGCACTCATCACTATCCCTGGAATTAACAGTTACTGCGTTGGATTGAGTTTTGGCTTTCTTGTGCAGCAGAGGGCGCCAGAGATCACGACGGCGCAGGGGCTGGCGCCGGCAAAGGTTTGTTGGGAAACTCGCAGGGTCCTGGGACAAGCGCCTTCTGGATAACATACAGAAGGAACTCACTTGCGGAAGCGCCTTTGCTCTGACTCCTATTGCCCTATGTTCTTGCCCACTCTGCACCAAAACGGACACGTATGCTGATGTTTTACTCTCCCATCCCCAGGGACCCCTGTCACCCCGACTCACTGTGCCAGACTGATGCCAGGCTGTTTCAGTGTGTTCTAATCCTTTAGGTCACACACCCTCGCTAAAAGACATCAGGACACCATTTGGGGAGGAAAGGGGACCAATAGGAAGAGAGACAAGGGGTTGGGGTAACAGTTTGAGGAAGGGGAAGCAACAAAAAGTATATATGAGAATGTCATAACGAGGGCCAGACCCATGGTACAGCAGGTTAAAGTGTTTGCTGTAAGCTTGGTGACCTGAGTTACACACACACACACACACACACACACACACACACACACACACACACACACGAAAAACAAATGTAAAACAAAGTCATAATGAAACTCATAACTCTGAATGCAGAGAGAAGGAGGATGAAGAAGAAAAGGGCACAGACAGAGGGAAGACCATAGGGCATAAGATGCCAGCCATATACAAACTAAAGAAAGAGCTTAGGAGAAACCGGCCTTGACGTGTGACTCAACTTCCACCCTCCAAACCATGAGAAAATACACACGACACACTCATATACCTCATCCATTACCTACCCAGCTCAGGCTTGTCCCTCTCCCAAGTGTTGGCGTATCATCGACCTCATCCCCCTTTGTGGTGGCCTGCCATGGGTGAAGGCACTTGTTCAGTTTGGGGTCTACATGGTGGAAGGAGAAAGCTGACTCCCAAAGGTTGATGTCTGAGCGCCATGTGTGCACTGTGACAGGTTCCCCTTCCCACTGAAACACAAAAAACAAACATGAAGTCGGGTGGGAATTATAGGGCTAGAAATGAGATGTCATGTAATGAAAGGTTCAATTACATTTTGAGTGTGTGTGTGTGTGTAAAACCCAGAAGGCATCTATCTTGAAGGAATTGGTTTTCTTTTACTATGTAGAACTCAGGGATCGAACTCAGGTAACCAGGCTTGGAAACAAACACCTTTACCTGCTGAACCTTCTCACTGACCCTCTTTAATCTTTAAATTTTGTTAAGACAGGGTCTCTCTATATAGCCCTGGCTATCCAGGAACTCACTATGTAGACCAGGTCTCAAACTCACAGAGACCCACCTGCCTCTGACTCTGCCTTCTAAGTGCTGGGATAAAAGGTGTGTCCCACAAGTCAGCCCCCTCTTTAGCTTTATTTTTTAAAGTTTTTTTTTTTAAATTTTACTTCTTGTTATTTAATATTTTATTTTCTTATTTTACATATCGATCCCAGTTCCCTCTCCCTCCTATCCTCCCATACCCCCCATCCTCTCCCATCCCATCCGGCATCCACCCTAGGGAGGGTGAGGCCTTCCATGAGGTATCATCAAAATTTGTCATTTGGGGCAGGGCCTAGGCCCTCCCCCGTGTCTCTAGGCTGAGAGAGTATCCCTCCATGGGGAATGGGCTCCCAAAGTCCATTCAAGCACCTGGTTCCACAGGATCTCACGTTGCCTAGGCTGGCTTCTCTATGTTGTCAAAAGTAACTTTGAAATTCTGATTCTCCCACCTCCACCTCTCAAGTTCTGTGAATATAGGTGTGTACGAACTACATTTGGCTTTATCACCTGTTTATCATCTATCAACTATTATCTATCATCTATCTATCAATCTATCAATCTATCATCTATCTATCATCTACCTATCAATGATCATCTATCATCCACCCATCCATGCATTCATCCATCCATCCATCTATCTTATAAAGCTAGGATTTGAACTGAGGACCTTGCAAATGAAAGGCAAATGTTCTACCACAGAATGGTACACCTAGCCCTGCCCTCACTTTTTGTTTGGGACTGAGGATTGAACATAGGGTCTCATGCTTACCAGACGGTTTAATCAGGGTTTCTGTTGCCGAAAGGAGACACCATGACCACACTAATTATTTTAAAGGAAAACTAATTGGGGCTGGCTTACAGTTTCAGAAGTTTAGTTTATCATCATCACGGAGGGACACAGTGGTGTGCAAGCAGACATGGTGCTGCAGAAGGATCTGAGTGTTTTACATCTCGGTCCCTAGCCAGCAGAAGGAGGGTGTGTACTGGGTATAGCCTGAACACAGATGAGGCCTCAGAGCCTGCCCCCACAGTGACTAAGTTTCCCACACTGGCCTTGAACTCACTCTAAAACACAGGCTGATCGTGCTAGAGCTTGTAGTCCTCCTGGCTAATTCTTTCCAAGTGCTGGAGTTAGAGACAAGAGTCACTGTTTTTGGCCATTTTGTGTTTTGCTTATTCATGCTACCTCTGTTACTTATTTAGGCTGAAGTACTATGTTTAACTTGGGATTGACATTTTTTATTGTTTGGTTTTTCAAGACAGGGTTTCTCTGTGTAGCCCTGGCTATCCTGGAACTTGCTCTGTAGATCAGGCTGGCCTCAAACTCAGAGATCCTGGGTTTAAAGGTGTGTGCCACCACTGCCTGGAAAGATGGATGTTATTTTTATGTGTATGTGTGGTATGCTTGTGTAAGCATGTACACATGTGTGCAGATGTATATGGAGGCCAGAAAAGGACACTGGATTCCCTGGAGCTGGAGCCCGTGAGGAGCTGTGAGATCCTGATGTGGGTGCTAGAAACTAAATTTGAGTTCTCTGGAAGAGCAGCAAGTGCTCTTAACCACTGACCAATCATCTCTCAGTATTGTTCTCCCTCCACCCCCCCAACTCCTTTATGAGAGCTCTGGGGATTTAACTCATGCTTGGCAAGCAAACAATCTATTGAGGTATCTCTCCAGTCCTGAGGGCAAATAATTTAATTTTAAAGTTAGCATTTTTAATAACTACATATCTCTACCCATAGTGAATATTAAATGTGTATTTGGGATGTTAAAAGTTATTGGGTGAAGCAGCATATATAAACATTGCTCTTTTTTTACTTTTGATATATATCAGTCTTATATCCTTGTCATTTAGAAAACCAATCAGCCTGCTTGGTCAAATCTAAAATTTTTAGTTTATTTATTCCACAACACGATTTATTATTATAGAAAATAAAAAGGAAAACATTCGAAGTTCATCTAAAAGTTCACAGTATATGAATGGGAACAGAAATTTAAACAAATTCCTAGCAAAACAACCATGATGATACTTCATATTAAAAACGAAACATTTCCTAACTAATTAGAATACGTGATGCCCTCCAAATATTTCTGCAAGCTTTTGTGCCCTATATGTACCAAACACAGAAATTCTTAGCCATGGTTACGAGTAGACAGCAGTTTTCCACAGGAGCTTTCATATTCGAGGATCAATTTCCTTGTTCAGGGTTAACTGGACGCCTGAAAATGCCTGGATTCAACACAGGACAGATAGTGAGGACTTCGTCTTGATCATCTGGATATGAATTTGATGGAGCAAAGAATGGGCGAAATGGATCCGTGTCAGGAATTTTAAAGAATGTAAAGATGTGGGAGCCATCGCTAAGGTCCCAGAAGGAAACGCTCTTTATTACCAAGTCAAGGAAAATCCCCACCCTGTGCAACCGAGGGTTCACGATGAGCTGGGTCAAGGGTTCAGTGCAGGCTGCATAGAGCTCTCCATTTCTCACACCCACAGTCCAGAATCCGTGTTCTTTCGTCAGGTTAATTGGCTTTTGTCGATTAATGGACTCTTTGCAAATGCCTATATCCCATTCTTTGCTGGCTCCCACCACTACCTCCCAGTAATGGCGGCCGGAAGTGAACCGTGGAGAGCCCAGGACACAGGTGGAGATTTGGAATCTCTCTGCACATGCTTTGCGGTCCTGCTGCTTAGACCCAAAGTAGACACTCCTCAGGTCTTCAGAGACGATGAGGTGGTTATGGGCTGTGTCCAGATCCAAGGTCATATTCACTGTGTAGAGAGAATCCAAGAGTTTAACAAAGACAAGCAACACGGATCCCGTCTTTCATATTTATTGTTGAGGCTCATATACCTCACTTTTATTTAAGTCTACTCTTTAAAAAAAAATCACATTTTTTTGTGGAAAATTTCAAGACCTTTCTAATTAGGTGACATTTTATTTGTAGAATGAAAGCAGTTGCCACAAAATGTTTCTCTAAACCACAGTAGGAAGTTTCCACACTGTTGAGTACTAGACTCGTATAATACTTAATTTGTTTAATTTAATTTTTTTTTCGTGATAGGGTGTGTCTGTGTAGCTTTGGAGACTGTTCTGGAACTCACTCTGTAGACCAAGCTGGCCTCAATCACAGAGATCCTCCTGCCTCAGCCTCCCCGGTGCTGGGTTCAAAGTTGTGCACCACTACTGTTCGGTTTGTCAAGTTAATATTTGAAGGGTACAAGATACAATACTTATTGTAGAATAGGAGAATATTAATCCTTTCTTTGCAGTCATCTATTTAATCGGATTCTTTAAATTTTGTTTTACATTATTTATGTGTAAAATTATGTATGTGGAGGCCAGAGGAACCAACTTGAAGGAATTGGTTCTCTCCTACCAGGTTATTAGGCTTGACACAAGAGCTTCTATCTGCTGAGTCACCTCACCAGCCCTTGTAGTTGCTTTCTTAGAGCTACATAACAAAACAAACAAACAAACAAACAAACAAACAAAAAAGTGGCTGGGGAGAGATGTCAGTTGATAAAGTTCCTGCCTTGCAAGCCCGAGGACTTGAATTCAAGTCCCAGAACTCGTAGATGGTTCACACTTATAATCCAGGTGCTAGATAGGTGGAGACAGCTAGATGTTGGGGCTTGCTGGCCAGTCAGCCAGCTTTGTTCCAGCCCATGGGAGGCCTGTCCCTTTCTGAAAGGAAGGGGAGGGGGCTAGATGGGTAGATGGGAAGGGGGGATGGAAGGAGAGGAGGGAGGGAAACTCTGCAGTCTGTTATGTAAAATAAATAAAAAATAAGACAAAAACAAAACAAAAAACACAAACACAAAACAAAACAAAAACAGGTAACACCAATGATGCTGAGCTAACTTGTGATGTGGAACCAGGCATTATTTCTTGTAGCACTGGAGTAGAAAGCACATGGTGTAGCCATTAGGTCCGGAGTCCCTATGTAACTAGACCTAAATCTGCTAGAACTACCATCAGATGGCTTTACCACTCACCTGGGGGCCCTGAGTGCCAGGATGATCTATCCATCACAGCGGTTGTCTACAGTTCTCTGCACATCAGATTCACCTGCAGGCTCTCCAACACTTCCATCCTGGGTCTGGATGTTAGACCAGGGCCCTATTTTCTGACACAGGCTTTTACCAATCTGGGTTGTGTCAGAATCGACAACCTCAGGAAAACCTACTGTTCCAGAATCAAAATCTGCCTCGAATCAGATGGTCAGGTAGCTTATACATTATCAAATTTGAAAAGTTATCTTCAAGGCTAGTGTTGTCAAAATAAACTCAAAGGTCTCAAGGTGGGCTGTGGTGGCACATACCTTTAATCCCAGCACTTGGGAGGTAGAGGAAGAGGAGGTGGATGTCTGTGAGCTCAAGGCCAGCCTGGACTACCGGGAGAGTTCCAAGACAGCCATTGATGTTACACAGAGAAACCCCTGAATCAAAAAACAAACAAACAAAAAATCCAGAAGCATGGGCTGGGAGATGGCTGAGTGGTAAAAGGCAGCTGTTGCTCTTTCAGAGGAGCCAAATTCAGTTTCGAGCGCTCAGAAAGTCAGCTCACAGCCACGCGCAACTCCAGTTTTAGGGGATCCAGTTCCTTTCCTGTGTCCATGAACACTGCATGAATGTGATGAACAGATATACATACATGCAGGCAAACACTCAAGTGTATATATTTGTATATATGTATACATATGAATATATACATGTAGGCGCACGTGCACACACACACACACACACACACACAAACACACACACACACACACACACACACACAGGTGTTTAATTTCAGCACTTGGGAGGCAGGGGCAGGCAGTTTGTTCCCCATTTAGTTCTAATCTCTATTCAGAGAAGTGAAGAGCCTGCTGTGTTTTGGGAAGAATGAAATGTGAAGTTCCTGGCTTTAGCTAATGTTTACAATTTAATGGGGAGATGTTGGAAAGTTGATTCTCCCAGAGTGCCTTGTGGGTCTGGAGTTGTTTGTTAAGACTTCTCACCTTGGGCTGGATCCTTGACCCCCATCCCAAAACCTCTGCTAAAGAGGCCCTACTCAGCTAGAGAGTGCCAGCTAAGACCTGCCTATTGGTGCAGAAACATCCAGAGTACCAGCCCAGCCTTTGTCCCCATCACCAGGCCTTGGCTATAGGTAAGTTTGGGTCTAATCCCGCTGGGGTGGATTCTCCCCTATACCCTCCTGTGGAAATCCCTGGGTGGGTCCTGGATCTTGCTGCCCCTGCATCCTGTCCCCACTGAGAGTGCTCTTGGAGCTCCGATATTCCCCCACCTACTCCCACCGAGAAACTGCCCTCCCCTTACACTCTTCCCTACCCTGCTCACTGTCCCACCTCTCTGGCTGAGCACTGAGCCAGAGGGTGGAGCCAACAATCCAGCCACCTTTGGGGAAATTCCTGGAGCCCATCCAAGCACAATAGACATGCCTATCCATGTGGGACAACCTGTAATTTCCACCTGCCTGGTCTCTGACCCCACCACCGGTCTTCTACTGGAGTTCTGGGCCCCTCCCAGGGATCCGCCTATCTCTGCGGGACCACTTGGAGTTCCTGCAAGATGGATCCTTGACCCCCATCACAGGACCTCTGATAAAGAGGCCTTACTCAGCTAGAGAGTGCCAGCTAGACCTGTCTATTGGTGCAGAAACATCCTGAGTATCAGCCCAGCCTTTGTCCCCCAATGCCAGGCCTTGGTTAGAGGCCTTGGTGAGAGATAGACCCGACTATCTCTGAGGAAACATCCTGCAGGCTAGCCTCTGCCAAAGAGGCCTCAGCTGTCCTCTGCTGGAGCCTGATCTTTGACCCCCATCATCAGGCACCTGCCTATGGAGAGACCTCCTAGAGAGCTTGGACCACCCAGAACTACAGACATAGAACCTCTGACCCACCTAAATCCATAGAGAGAGGGAGAAATCCCACCAACACCTACTGGAAGAAGCTATGGGAAGATGGGAGTACAAGAAAACACCTAATATCAGAAGGACAAGCATAACACCACCAGAATCTAGGGAATCTACACCAACTAGACCAGAACACAACAAAGAAAATGAATCAGAAGAGAACAACCTAAACATTATCATCATAACAATGATGATAGAGGCCCTCAAAGAGGATGTGAGAAAATCCCTTAAAGAAGTGGAAGATAAAACAAACAAAAAATTGGAAGAAATGAATAAATTTCTTAAAGAAAGTACAGAAAGCCAAGAATAAAACAATTAAACAGGTGAAGGAAATGGTTCAAGACTTAAAAACGGAAATGGAGACAATAAAGAAAACACAAACCGAAGAAATGCTAGAAATAGAAAAACTGGGCAAACAATCAGGAACTGCAAATTCAAGCATAACCAACAGAATTCAAGAGATGGAAGAGAGAATCTCAGGTGCCGAAGATAAACTAGAGGAAATAGATTCATCGACAAAAGAAAATCATAAATCCAACAAATCCTTAACACAAAACATCCAGGAAATGTGGGACACTGTGAAAAGGCCAAACCTAAGAATAATAGGCATAGAGGAAGGTGAGGAAGCCCAGCTCAAAGGGGCTGAAAACATATTCAACAAAATCATAGAGGAAAACTTTCCCAGTCTCAAGAAGGACATGCCCATGACAGTACAAGAAGCATACCAAATGCCAAATGGACTGGACCAAAGAAAAGACCCCTCGACATATAATAATCAAAATACCTAACATACAGACTAAAGAAAGAATATTAAGAACAGCGAAGGAAAAAGGACAGGTAATATATAAAGGCAGACCTATCAAAATTATGCCTGACTTCTCCATGGAAATCCTCAAGACCAGAAGGTCCTGAATAGATGTTCTACAAGTACTAAGAGTCCACAGATGCCAGCCCAGGCTACTATACCCAGCAAAACTTTTATAATTATAGATGGAGAAAACAATGTATTTAATGACAAAGCCAGATTTTCACAATATGTATCTACAAATCCAGCCCTACAGAAAGCTTTGGAAGGAAAACTCCAACCCAAGGAAGTTAACTACGCTCACAAAAACTTAGGCAACAGATAATCCCACTTCACCAGAAACCAAGGGTAAAGAAGGATAGATATATTCACAATACCACTACCAAAAGCAAATCTAAAACAAACAAACATTAACAATCAATGGTCCTTACTCTCCCTCAACCTTAATGGTCTAAACTCGCCTATAAAAAGACACAGGCCAACTGTATGGATACGAAGACAGAATTCATCCTTCTGCTGCATACAAGAAACACACCTAAGCTTCAAAGATAGACGTTACCTCAGGGTAAAGGACTGGGAAAAGACCTTCCAATCAAATCGACTCAAGAAGCAAGCAGGTGTGGCTATCCTAATATCTAACAAGTTAGACTTCAAACCAAAATTAATCAAAAGAGATGAAGATGGTCATTTCATATTCAAGGCAGGAGAAATCCATCAACACAATGTCTCGATTCTGAACATCTATGCCCCAAATACAAAGGCACCCACATTCGTAAAAGAAACGCTACTAAAACTCAAAGCTCACATAAAACCTCACACAATTATAATGGGAGACTTCAACACACCACTCTCACCACTAGACAGGACCACCAATCAGAAACTCAACAAAGAAACAAAAGAACTAACAGAAGTTATGTCTCAACTGGGTTTAACAGACATCTATAGAACATTCCATCCAAACAAAAAAGCACTACTTTATTTAGACGACAAAGAGGCTGAGAAAGAAATCAGAGAAAGATCACCCTTTACAAAAGCCACAAACAACATAAACCATCTCAGGGTAATGCTTACCAAACATGTGAAAGATCTATACAATAAGAACTTTGTGGCCTTAAAGAAAGAACTTAAAGAAGATACCAGAAAATGGAAAGATCTCCCATGCTCTTGGATTGGAAAGATAAATATAGTAAAAATGGCAATCTTGCCAAAAGCAATGTACAGATTCAATGCAATCCCCATTAAAATTCCAGCACAATTCTTCACTGACTTTGAAAGGATAATAATCAACTTTGTATGGAAAAACAAAACACAGGATAGCCAAAACAACCCTGTACAATAAAAGAACTTCAGGAGGCATCACCATCCCTGACTTTAAGCTCTACTACAGAGCTATAGTTCTGAAAACAGCCTGGTATTGGCACAAAAATAGACAAGTAGACCAATGGAATCGAATCGAAAATGCTGATATTAATCCACACACCTATGAACACCTGAGTTTCGACAAAACAGCTAAAAAATTACAATGCGGGGAGGAAAGCATCTTCAACAAATGGTACTGGCACAATTGGAGTATGGTGTGTAGAAGACTGCAGATAGACCCATGTCTACCGCCATGCACAAAACTCAAGTCCAAATGGATCAAAGACCTCAACATAAATCCAGCCACACTGAACCTCTTAGAAGAGAAAGTAGAAGGTACCCTTGAACAAATTGGTACAGTAGACTGCCTCCTGAACATAACTCCAGTAGCACAGACACTGAGATCAACAATTAGTAAGTGGAACTTCCTCAAACTTAGAAGCTTCTGTAAGGCAAAGGACACAGTTGACAAGACCAAATGGCAGCCCACAGACTGGGAAATTTTTTTTTTACCAATCCTACATCTGATAAAGGGCTGATCTCCAAAATATACAAAGAACTCAAGAAACTAGTCATCAAAACACCAACTAGCCCTATGAAAAAATGGGGTACAGAATTGAAGAAAGAATTCTCAATAGAGGTAATCAAAGAGGCTGAAAGACACTTAAGAAAATGTTCAACATCCTTAGCTATCAGGTAAATGCAAATCAAAACAACTTTGAGATACCATCTTACTCCTGCCAGTGTGGCTAAAATTAGAAACACCAATGACAACTTATGCTGGAGAGGATGTAGAGAAAGGGGAACACTCCTCCACTGCTGGTGGGAGTGCAAACTTGTACAGCCATTTTGGGGATCAGTATGGTGGTTCTTCAGGAAAATGGGAATCAGTCTACCACAGGACCCAGCAATCCCACTCTTAGGTATATACCCAAATGATCCACATCCATGCAACAAAGGCATGTGCTCAGCTATGTTCATAGCAGCATTATTTGTAATAGCAAGAACCTGGAAGCAACCTAGATGCCCCTCAACTGAAGAATGGATAAAGAAGATGTGGCAGATCTACACAATGGAATACTACTCTGCAGAAAAAAATAATGGCATGTTGCAATTTCCAGGCAAGTGGATGGAACTTGAAGAAACCATCCTGAATGAGGTAACCCAGTCACAAAAAGAGGAACAGGTATGTACTTGCTCATATATGGATTTTAGACATAGAGCAAAGGATCACCAGCCTATAATACACACCACCAGATGAACCGGGATACAAGGTGTATTCTAAGAGATTCATATGTGGTCCCTCACAAAAGGGGGAAGGGACAAGTCCTGCAGAGCACATGGGAAATGGGGGGCAGTGAATGGAGAGAGAACTAGGAGAAAGAGAAGAGGAGGAGAGGAAAACATGTGTGACTAGGTAGATTGAGTCAGGGTAAGGGGGGGCATAAAAGAGGGAGACATTATTGGTTTGAAGAGAAAATTGAACCTAAAGAAAGGTCTAGAGAACTACAAGATCGATTCCAACTAACAATTTGAGCAACCATGGAAAGGCTACCATAAATGCCCTTCCCTGATAGTGAGATCATCAACTAAATTATCCACCATCATGGAGCCCTCATCTAGTACTAGTTGGAAACCGAAGCAAACACCCATAACCAAACACTGAGTTGAAGTAGAATCAGATGCAGAGAGAGGGGACAAGACCAGGTTGCAGAAACACACAAAGACAGCTGACCTGAACAAGGAGGAACTAATGGACCCCCAGTCTGATAGCTGGGAATCCAGCATGGGACTGACTCAGACCCCCTGAATATGGGTCTCAGCTAGAAGGACTGAGCAGTCCAAGGGACCTCAGACAGTAGAAGCAGGATCTATTCCTGGTGCACAAATGACCTTGCGGACACATCCCCCATGGAGGGATACCCCCTTAACCTAGAGACAGGGGAAAAGTCTTAGTCCCTACTTCAAATGACTTGACAGATTTACATGATCCAACCTGGATAGCATAGCCCTACAAGTGGAATGGGGTTCAGGGATGGGAGGGGAGGGTGGCCAGGGTGCATGTCACAGGGGAAAGAGGGTAAGAGGGAGAGAGCAAGGGAGGGAGGGAGGTTTGTAGGCAGGAAGGGAGAGGAAACTGGGACCCACATGTAAAAATTTTAAATTATATTATTAATAAAAAAAAGAAAAAAAAAGACTTCTCACCTTGAAATATCTTCATGCTGGGATTCATTTTTAGCCTACAGTTCATCCATGCCTCGAGTCTTTTGATTTTGGTGATCAGGCGCTCTAACTGGACTGCAGGTAGGATGTCTTCCTTTAAGGAGACGATAGTGCAGTTGGGGCACAGTACCCCCTCTCCCTGGGGATTTTTATCTAGGAAGTCAGTGCATCGGAGGCAGCAGACATACCCACATTTCAAGTACACAGGGCTTTCCAGATAACGAGCACAGAAACGACAGGAACTTTTCTCTTTAAAGAAATGAGCCATGGCCAACACCTGAATGGAAAAATATTCATGTGTCTGGAAGTTTCATGATTGAATGACTGTTAGATCTGGGACGATTGCCACCTTTGCATGCACAGGGATGATACAGGGTCATCACAGTCATTAGTAATAGGTTTTAAAGACAAAAACAAAACAAAAACCCTCACAGATATAACTGACTTATACTTTGAACTTAGGAGAACTGAAACTGGAAAGACAGGGTTCCTCTCTGAGCTTCTGGTTAAAAGGGTGTGAGAGTCCATGTCTAGATTGCCCAGTGTGGCAGTCATTAGGTCCCATGTGCCAATGGGGTACTTGAAAGGGAGCGTATCTGTCTTTATTTAATATTTAATGTTTATTTTGTGTGGGGAGGTTGGGCGTGTGTCATGCCAAATGACAACTTGTATGGTCAGCTTTCTCCCTCCACCATGTGGGGCCTGGGGATTGAATTCAGGTTGTTAGACTTGGTGGCAAGCACCTTTACCTGTTGTCCCACTTCATTGGTCCAGTATTGATGGGAGATAGATGTCATTCTGTAAATATGTTTCTCTTATTGGTTAATGAATAAAGCGCTGTTGGCCAATAGGAAAGCAAGATAGGTGGGACTAGGAGATTAGGAGGGGAGAGGAAGTAGTAGAGAGGAGATTCAAGATGGTGGACCTACAGGGTAGTATGCTGGGCCCTCTCTCCCATAAGATAATACCATGTGGAAATACTTAGATTAATAGAAATGGGTTAATATTTAAGACAGAGCTAGCTGATAAGAAACTAGTAACTGGCCTACAATTTTTTTTTTTTTAATCTAATACAGCATCTTTGCGTGTTATTTGGGGCTGGCGAGGCGGTGGGAACAGACCTGCCAGTGAAAAATCTACTCCTAACACAGTGTAGCTTAACTGAATTGCAATGTGCTGTGAGTATATAAAACACACTCAGAAAGATATGAGAAAAAGAACACAAGCTATTTCATTAACATTTTAAGATTAATCACATGTGTTATATATACATTGATGTTACGGCAGGTTTCCCCACCGGCTGCCGCTGGTTCTGCCGCTACGTGAGCCAATCTGTAGCATGTTGTTTTCCGGCCAGCCCGCCCGCCGCTGGTCTGGCGCGCAGGCCCCAAATAACACGCAGGAGACTCTATATTTGATACAATCCTGTTGGCCAATTACCATTATTGTTTATGGGCTAGCTCTGCCTTAATTATTAACCCATTTCTACTTATCTAAGTATTTCCACGTGGTCGTCTTATGGGGAGCTGCGGCGGGCATCCTGCTTCTTCCCTGGGCTACATCTCGACTCCTCCCTACTACTTCCTCTTTCCTCCTCCTGGTCTCCTAGCCCTGCCTATCTTGTTTCCTATTGGCCACAGAGATTTATTAACCAGTATGAGAAACATATATACAGAATAACATCTCCCATCACATTGAGATTTTTTTTACATATGTATAGTTGTATATATCTACATGTGCACATGAGTACTGGTACCCATGGAGGCCAGAGGTGTTGGATCCCCTGGAGCCTGAGTTACAGACAGTTGTGAGCTGCCAAGTGGGTGCTAGGAATCGAACCTAGTTCCTCTGTAAGAGCAGCCAACTTGATCCCTAAGGTATCTCTCCAACTTCTTAATTTTTGATACCGAAATAGATTGAGATACATTTTACTTTCTCTACTTTAATAATTATAAAGTTTGTCATTACACATGTGGGCCATGTTCTGTTTCTATTACACAGAGTGCTAGCCTTGACCGTGACCCAGGAACTTTCCAACTGTCCCACCCAGATATTGAATGAGCCAATGGGAATGATACATCTCCCACCTTGTACAGTTAGTCACCTGCTGGTCGGGCTCAAGAGAAAGAAGACCACCACTTCTCCAGGCTGTGTGTCGAAGGTGCCTGTCCCACCTTCTGCTCGAGTGGGGAGCTCTGTGTCCCTAGACTGTCTGGCCTCAGATGACACTTGCCAGATGATAAGTCGCCTCAATGGGGAGAAGTTTTTCCTTTGCCCTTGGCAGAGAGCTGAGAACTAAGAAATTGCCTAATTGGACTCACCTCTTCCCTGCTTTTCTCTCTTCTGGCCTCCAGCTGAATTTTTGAGCGGTAGCCACCTCCAATGGCTATTTATAGGGGATGCCACCTCTTCACTCACTCTCCACTCCATCAGGTTTCAATTTAAAATTTGGCTCAGGTGAGATTTTTTTTGTAATGCAACAAGATACATTTTATTCAAAAATAATGTTCTGTCAGTATTGGATGACTGAGAATTGGAGGATGAGAATATGAAACTGGGAGATGGAGGAAACTAAAGAGATGGTGGAAGAGGCTTAGATTATATTTATTAATTTCCTCAATAATCACTTGCTGGTGAGTGCAGAGCACCAAAACCAAATACAGCTGCTGCTGGTGGTCCACGCCTTTAATCACTAGCACTTGTTGGGCAAAAGCAGGTGGATCTCTGTGAGTTCAAGGCTAGTCTGGTCTTGGACTCACATAGTGAGTTTCCTGGAACATAGTGTGTTCCAGGAAAGCCAGGGATATACACAGAGAATTTCTGTCTGGAAAAGATCAAAACCAAACAAAGAAATTACCAAAACCACAACAACTCCCAAAATCCGCACCAAATACCATTACACCTATTTGAAATAATAGTTTTACATTTATTTACTGATTTACTGTGTATGAATGTACGCTACTGCCTGGGTGTGGAGGTCAGAGGACGGAACTCCTCTGTCAGGGTTGATGGCAGTTTCATCTGCATAGCTCAGTCTGGCTCCCAACTGAAAGCTGCCTGCACTAGCCTCTCCAGTGTTCAAGCCCAGCCTGCAGTACAATTTCTAAACATCCTTGGAATCTCTGAAGTAATAATACCTGTTCTCAGCGCCGGGGATACATGTTCTATTGCTGTGCTACACCTTTGACCACATTTTTGATTTTTTTTTTCTTTTGGTTTTTCAAGACAGGGTTTCTGTAGCTTTGGAGCCTGTCCTGGAACTCGCTCTGTAGACCAGGCTGGACTTGAACTCACATAGATCTGCTTGCCTCTGCTTCCTGAGTACTGGGATCAAAGGCATGAACTACCAACACCCAGGACACGTTTTTTTTTTTTCTTTTTTCTTTTTTAATTGAAAATTGATTCCTCTCTCCAAGATTGGGGAGCTTTGCAGAACAGGGGGAGGAATTGTAGAAGTCAGAGGGGAGAACATGATTGACCAAATCAGGGCTCACAGAGACTGACCACAGTTCCAACTACCTCTATTACTTCCAGCTTCCCCACATCTATTTCCCCTTCATTTACTCTTCAGAAAAGAGGAGGCCTCCAAGAGCCTACAGCCAAATAGGGCAACATAAGATACAACGAGACAAGGCGAAAGACCTAATATCAAGGTTGGACAAGCCAATCCAATAGGAGGAAAAGAGTCTTAAGAGCAGGCAAAAATGTCAGAGACACACTGCCTCCCACTGTCAAGAGTTCCACAAACACACCACGCTATTGGCAATAACATATGCATAGAGGACACGGTGCAGACCCATGCTTGCTGCTTCAGTCTCTGTGAGCCCAGGGAGGTAAGAGAAAGAAGAGGGGAGAAGAGGAGGGGGAGGAGGACATGAGGGATCAGGAAGATTGAGTGGGGAGATGAATAGCAGAGAGCAAGAAAAGAGACACACCAATAGAGGGAGCCATTATCAGTTTAAAGAGAAATCTGGCACTAGGGAAATGTACAGCAATTCACAATGACGACCCCAACTAAGAACCTAAGCAATAATGGAGAGGCTACCTTAAATACTCTTCCCCTATGATGAGATTGATGACCCCCTTAAATCCCACCCTAGACCCTTCATCCAGTAGCTGATGGAAGCAGAAGCAGAGATTCACAGCTAAGCACTGAGCTAAACTCCTGGAATCCAGTTGTAGAGAGGAAGGAGTGATGAGCAAAGGGGACAAAATCATATTTGGGAAACCCACAGAAACAGCTGCCCTGAGCAAATGGGAGCTGTGGACCCCAGTCTGACAGTTGGAGAGCCAGCATAGGACTGAACCAGGCCTCCTGAAAATGTGTGTCAGTTAGGAGGCTTGCACATTTTATGGGGTCCCTGGCAAGGGAACCAGTATTTATTCCTAGTGTACAAATGGACTTTGGGAGCCCATTTCCCCAGGGAGAGATACTCTTTCAGCTTAGATACACGGGGGGGGGGGGGTTTAGGCCCTAAGCCCTGTCTCAAATGATGTGACAGACTTTGATGATCCCCTATGGAAGACTGCCTCATCCTCCCTGGTAAGTGGATGGGGTTGATGTGGTGGGGGGTCAGTGGGTAGCAGGGGAGTATGGGATGGAGAGGGAACTGGGATTGATATGTAAAATAAGATTGTTTCTAATTGAAATAAGAGTCTATTAAAACATGTAACAACAAATATGTTAAAGCAACACTGAGGCAGTAGAGAGTAGGATAGCGTTGTGGTGGCAAAGAATCTCATCTGTGTCACTTCTTTATTTAAAGCTTAACTCTGTTTTACATTCATTGGTGTAATGATGTTGGGTTGCCTGGATCTGGAGTTAAAGGCAGTTCTTGGCTGCCATGTAGGTGCTGGAAATCGAACTCAGGACCTCTGGAAGAGTAGTGAATGCTCATACCCACTGATCCATCTCTCCAGCCCCTTGAGTCACTTTTTCCCTATGTGAATGTGGTCAAGTGTCTTCATTTTATTCAAGCTCAATTAATTCATCTGTAAAATAACAGCAATGGAATTACAGGATATTTTTTATTATGAATGCTCATTTTCAAATGAGTAGGATTTCCCACAAGACAAGGAAAAATTCTGTATTGGTTCTCAAAAAAAATCCACATAACTAAATATTCACTTGTGAGTCTAATATACCACGTATACCTGCCAATTGGCCAACATAAATTTTGCAGTTGAAAACAGAGATGCATGCTTACCCTAGGCTATTATAAGTTACCAGGGCAACAAATATGTTATCTTCATTTTACATCTTGTTTCCACATATACACATCCCAAATGCTGCCATGTTCACTAGGAGACCTATTACACAATGAAAGCTTGCTTCTCACACATCCAAGCTAATATTCTTTGACTGTGTCTAGGACAATCTGGTTACAGGTTCACATATTAATAAAGGTTTAGATGATTCAATTATTGGATTTATCACATGAGCTTTTACTTTTTATCTTTGAAAATAATCAAAACTAACTCTAGTTTTCTATTAAACCTAGAGAAGTAATAGTGTTGTTGGAGTCATTTATATGTTAGGGGTTGCTCAATCCATATCTTTGCCTGTATGTCAGGGTTGCTTTCTTACACAGAAGAGTCTCTAAATACTATCACCCTCTACTATGCCTGCGATAAGGGTTGGTGAGTGTTTCAGAACACAAGTCCTGATCTACCTGAAAACAAGTGGAGTAACCCCAGGACTCAGGAGGGGAACACTGGCTTCAGTTAATACATTTGTCAGAATTAAATGTCCTGGCACACACATGGGAACATATGGAATGAAAACTTCCTGGAGAATGACAGACTCTCAGTGACATACTGATGGATTTCTGGAAGGAATTGATGTCAGCTTCATCTTGCAAGCATAAATAGTATAGAGAAAAGTATTTCCTGGAAATACACATAATGAACCCCTTGATCTGCCCTTGAGCAAACCAATCCACACTTGACTACAAGATCAATTCAGAACTTAGATTCTCCCAAAGGAGACACGCAAAACTTTTCCTAACTGCTGCTCAGCTACTCACTTACATGTAAAAACCTCCTAGACATCATCATTACTCACAAGAAGCTAAAATGAAGATTTTCTCTGGGGACAAATTAGTTTTTCCTCATTGGAGTTACCCCAAAGTTTCCATGCAGACAATGTGTCTGACACCACAGATGACATTGCAATGAGTTCTCGGAGGGAAGTCATGACCAGGTACACTATTGTTTTATGAGCACTGCAAACCTGGACTCTTCTGGGTCACCTCGACAGCATTGCATGGAGAATGAGCAACAGTTGAGTTCCTTGCATTCTCCTCAGGCCAAGAGCTGCACTAAGAAGGTCTTCAGTGGGTGAGGCACTCCAAGAGATGCTTCAACAGGAACTGTGTTCAGGAGCTGGCCTTCATCCTGTGAGCATCCTCATCCTGTGAGCCTCAATGGTGGGATTCTGCCAACCCCAGACTTCTTCAAATTCCATTTGCCCTTTTAGAGTTTACAGTCTCTTCTGAAGCAAACACATATCATTCTTCTAGAATTCTGCATTTGAATTCAAATGAGTCAATGTTTTGTTTTAATCTCAAGAAATGTCTTTTTCATGGATGGGCATTCAATATCAAATAAATTTGTCTTTCACTGATTGGAATTCGGGTGAAAACAGCATTAGGTGTGATATGTGTGTGTGGGATGGTGGATTTTAGCAGATTCATGATGGGTAAGTGTTTCTGTGGCAAATGTATAACCAAGTAAGATACAGACACAGCATTGGCTTGCAAAGGGTGTAATTGTGATTGTGTAATGAATTAAAATGTGTCTCAGGAAAGCTGGAGATGGCACAGGTAAATCTCTGGGACCTGAGTGCTTAGATCAACAATTAAATTAGGCAAAATTGTGAATAAGGGAGACTCAATAGCAAATGGGGATTGTTTTTATGAGGAGGATACTTATGAAAACCTAGGCCATCACTATGATCAGTACACTAGTGGCTTTATCAGAAATAATTAGTATTGTGTTATGTGGAAGAGTAGTATGAAAATTTTGAAAAGCCAAGAAGTTGCTTTCCTGCTATTTATTTCAGATTCACAACTTTATTGGTAGCATGTAATCATTCTTAACACATTACTACAATATGAATATATTGTATTGGGTAGTGATGATGGAGTTGTGTTTCATGCTAGTCACTTTCCTGTATTCATGTGCAAAGTCTATGGTGTGTTAAAATATGTGTTGTTTTGTGTCTGAGTTGCAGCATCCATACAACTTTTATCTTAAGGCAGGAGAAATTCAATAAGCACTATATTTTATCCTGACTTAATGTCCTCGCCTTGATTCCAGGCATAGCTCCCTTAATATGATAGGGTAGTATCTCCCTGTTTGGGGGAAGAAGCTTGGATAAGAGAGTGAAGACTTGAGGATAGTGCTGTCCCACATGACTGTCACTGTAGTGTTCAGTGAATCCCTCTCCATGTCTGCTCACAATAAGTTTCTGAAAACCACTGAGGAAGCGGCTCTTCAGATCGTCTTACTTTGTCAGGTTTGGGTAGGGACTGTGGCCAACATCATTCTGTTTGTCCACAATTTCTCTCCTGTCCTGACTGGCATTCAGATGAAACCCACACAGACGATTCTCAGCCACATGGCTGTGGCCAATGCCTTGATTCTCCTCATTACAGTGTCCCAAAAGAATCTGATGGTTTTTGCTTCAAGGACTCCTCTGACTGACCTCAGATGTAAACTTGAGTACTTCCTTCGCCTAGTTGCTCGAAGCATAAACATGTGCTCCACGTGTGTCCTGAGCACCTATCAATTTGTCACTCTTGTTCCTGGTAATTGGGGTAGAGTCATACTCAGAGGAAGGGGCCAAAATTTGGTGAGTTATTCTTGTTACACTTGTTGGTTGTTCAGTGTTGTAAATCATGTCTACATTCCTATGAAAGTCACTGGTCCACAGCAAACAGGCAATGACACTGTGTTTAAAAACAGGTTAGTCTGTTCCACCTCTGGTTTCAGGACAGGCTTTATCTTAATGCGTTTTGTCCATGATTCCACATTCATCAGCATCATGGCCTGGACTAGTGTCTCCATGATGTGTCTTTTACATAGTCATAACAGGCGAATGCATCACATTCGGGCTCCAATTCAGGACCACAGAGTCCAATTTGAGACCAGAGCAGCTCATACCATCCTTATGCTGGTGGTCACATTTGTTAGCTTTTACCTCCTAAATTTTTTCTGTATCATCTTTCAGAGTTTGTTAATGGACTCTCGTCTCTGGCTGAGGCATGTAAGTGAAGTTTTGGCTGTAAGCTTCCCCACTATCTCTCCCTTTCTGTTGATCTTGAGAGATCCTAAGGATCCTTGTTCTGTGCTTTTCTGCCATTGAAATCCAGAGTCAGTAAACATAGCGAGCCCATACCTGTGGTGTGCAATCAATCTAACTGTTTCCCGGACCAGCTGCAGCACTCAGGAAAAGTGAGCCCTGTTCCTAGGCTGGGAAGAACAGTACAGCTTGGGCCTAATGCTGGTGGTGTTGATGAGCCAGTCCTGAGAATGTGTGCTTGGGATATCTGGTCCTGCCCCTCATCTGCTTTATGGCAGGGGAGAGATGTCCTTTTCCCAATGCCACTCTACCTGTGGCAGGTGGGCGTGCTGGCCTGGAGGTAGAGGAGTGGAGAGTTTTCACTGCTTCTCACCAGATGCAGCACTCGTGAGAGTGGACCTTGAACCTCTCCTGGGAAACACAGCAGAGCTGTCCCTTATCATGAAGGCTTGAGAGAGCTTATCCTAAGGGAATGCAAGCAAAAGAATGGCCCCACTCCTGGCTCACTGCTGCAAGGTGTATACTGGCTGGGCAATACTACAGGCTCACCCTGTAACTACCCAGGCTCATGAACCCTGTGACTACCCAGGCCCTGAACAAGGAATGTGAGTTGGTCTACCCAACATCCACATCATCTATGAACTGCTGGAGCAGGTGGAGATGCAGGTCCTGCCGACCCAAGGCAGCTGGATTTCCATGACCCAGGACGACAAGATATTCAAGAAGAATAGGAATGAGACCCCAGTAAAGATAGTGTAGCAGAAACCAGAGGCCTCAAATCAGACCAATGACTCTTTGCAAAGAACACTTGCAAGTAAAGAGATATGGACTAAAACTGTGTGTCAAACTACAGGTTCCATGGTGAGATTTTTCTTTCTCTTTTTCTCTTAAATTTTATTTTATTGTTTTGGGAGTGAAGTTGCAAGGACAAAAGGTAAATATGAAAGGATAGATAGATGAATGGTATCGAGATGCATGATGTGAAAGTCAAAAAGAATACTTAAAAAGAATGTTAAAAAAATGAAGACAGCTTCACCAATGCCGTTAAATACTCTATGTCATAAATATGAGTTGAACAACTTTTTCTATGAGTCCTACATCGTGGTCATGGCTTTTAATTTTGAAAAGTAAGGTTGTAATCATTTTGTCGATGAGAAATGATTTCTGGTCAGGATATGATTGATCAGTGCCTGAGTTATCTATGACCCTCCATTCTCTTGTGTATAACTGTGCTATGCTAAGGCTGATTAAAACCCACTAAACCCGTGTGCCTTAAATATCACCTTAATGCATTATAAGTTCTACTCCTTCTAACTGAATGCATTATACTTTGGATAAGCAAAGAATCCCACTGTATTTACCCCCTGACTAAATAGAATCTATTGCTACCACTAAATGTTTGTTTTTGTTTCACTTTTATTTATTCCTTTTGGATTTTACATCATGCGTTTTCATCCACACATCTGCCCATGTCTTTGCATCCATCCTCTAACATAGCAACCCATCACAAAGACAAAAGAAAAATTTAAACAAAACAAAGAGACAGAAAATAAACCAACAACACCTGTAGCAGAAGCTTTACTGCAGCCTGTTGAATCAAACCATTTACCCTTCAGTCTGTTCACCTCTATTTATTTGTTTATTTATTTTTTTGCAAGTTTGCAGTGCCATGATTCTGTGCTGGCTTGACACCTCTGGTTTCTGCTGCAGTGGTAATGGGCTCTCACTGGCACTCCTTTTGGATATCCTGTGGTTGTCCTTTGTCATGGAGATCCTGCATTCTATATTATCATGTTCTAGAGATGTGTGCCCCATGACCATCACTGCATATAAAGTTGACCCACTATGGAAAGCTCTCCCAAATGCTTCTATATTACTGTTGTAACCCCACCAGCAAGCTCAAGCAGCCTGGGGGTCTCTGGATGCAGGAATCTTGTCTTCCTCTCTCCCAATCTGACAACTGACCAAATTAAATAAATTGAGCTGCACTGTGAGTCTATTCCATATTGGTTTGAGGGCATTGTGTGAAGCCCTTCCTTCCAAGCAGGTGGCTCCATGTCATTAGTCTGCTGTTTTTCTCAAGGTTGATTTCTATCCCAGCATCTGTGACATGAGAAACACAGTGAATACCAGTGGTCTTTCTTTAACAATATTTTTAGTTAAATGTGAAACAAGCTTGTTTTATATACCTACTCCAGCTCCCTCACCCTCCACTCCTCCCGGTTCTCCCCACAAACCCAGTCCCATCCCCTCTGTGCTCCTCAGGGGGTGGGTGGGTGAGGCCTTCCATGGGGAGTCTTCATAGTCTGTCACAGCATTGGAGCAGGGCCCAGGCCTTCTCCGTGTGTCTAGCCTTAGACGGTATCCCTCTATGTGGAAAGAGCTCCTAACGTCCATTTGTATATGGACAAATACTGACCCATGCCCAGGGACCCCATAGACCCCAGTCCTCCCAACAAACAGCACATTCAGTGACTCTGTGTCAGTCCTACGCTGGTTTCCCAGCTTTCAGATGGGTATCCACGAACTTTCCCTTGTTCAGGTCAGCAGTTTCTATTAAAGATGTTTTGTTTCCTTGTTTTTTTTTTTGTTAAAGACATGATTTCTCTGTATTGCTTTGGAGCCTGTCCTAGCATTAGCTCTGCATACCAGGCTGGTCACTAACTCACAGAGATCTGCCTTCCTCTGCCTGCCCGCCTATCTACCTGTCTGGCTACTGGACAATCAGTGTTTTATTCATGAACCAAAACGTATGTATTTTATTTCCTTCATTAATGTTTGATTCAACTTCCACAGCTAGTTTGTAGTGCAGAGAAGTACGGATTTTTTTTTTCTTTTTACAGTAGACACTGATTTTCTAATTATATTGGGAGATTTTCTCCCACAGTTGTCTGGGGTTGTCCAGACAAACTTTGACACGAGCACCTTCGATAGCCGACTTCCCCCAGGAATTTCCTGATTGTAAAAGGATTTCTTGTTCATCACTGGTCGATGTACATTCATTGGTCCAGTGTCAGCCTTTGCCATACATTTTACATAAGCCAGAAGGCTGAGGCTTTCTGTTCGATTCATTCCTGGGAATGCTTTGCATACAATTTCTTTTTAGATGTCCTATCCTACCACAGTTAAAACATCTGATATTTTGATATCTTTTCAAACTTTTGCAAATGGCTTGTCCTACCCAAGATTCTATGTCACCATAGTTAAGACCTCTGTTATCTTGATGTCTTCTCAGACCTTTAGACATGGCTTCTCCTACCCAAGCTTCAGTGCTATTGTCATTATACTCAATGTTGGCTGTAAATATGACTCATTCTTCCAAGGGTGCTGACCTGATTTTAATGCACTTGTATGCATTGTGGATTCACATTCTCATACGTACTCTATGAGTATTCGCCTAGAATCTGTAGACACAGATACATCTAATAGTATTGCACTAGACAACCTTTCTAGGAATACACTAAAGCATTTCCTGGGTCCTTGCCTATCTTGGTATAGGAATCTATCCTCTCCCCTAGTTCATGAACCTCATCCAAAACATTGAAAGCTGCTGTACTGCATAGAGACAAGATGTGTTCATCATAGGCAGCTTGGGTTTCTGTGTCAGCATAAAGGCCCTCACCTAGAATTTTATCTTGGTGAGCTTTATCACCTTGGTTTAAGCCCTGAATTTCAAGAGCATTTGCTTCCTCTTTCCATAAATGCCTCCATTCTAATTGATTGTAGTTTTCAAGGACAGCTGATATTAATTGATCCCAATCCTAAGGGGTTACCTTATTATTCCTTACCCATGATTCTATTAATTGCTTTCACATGGTGAGTGCATGCCATAAGAGAATACTGCTTCCTTTATACCTTTTAAACCTTTCACATGTATTGGTTTCCAGTGATATGCAAGAACACCTTTTGAGTGTTTTTTCTTTGCTGTTTTTTCATTAATAGATACAGGGAAAGCTCCCCTGTCACAAAATGGTGTAGAAAATTTAAATCTCTCTCATGCCCTGTTACCTGTAGTTCTTCTGATGTTTCAGATCGATAGTCTTCTAAGGCCTGAAATCAATTCACCATTGCTTCTTTGAACTTCTTGAATCATATAACATTCAAGAGACATCATTGAATCAGTCAGTTTTTTGCTTTCTCCAACTTTGAATGATTTCAAGTCTTTAATATTCTCACCCTTAGATATTATCTGAATGGCCTTCTGGAAACAATGTTCTATCCTCACACATGGAACAGATTGTATCTGCCAGTCTTTCCATTTGATGTTCCAGTTTTTTAACCTTATTAGTAGCTTTGTCCACCCAGGAATGAGCTGTTTCTTGTAGCGTGTTAATGCATTGCATTGTTTCTATTTTGGGTATTGAGGCGTCGGCCATGGAACAAATTCTGTTTTCTAGTTGGTCATTTTTATGTTCCATGTTTTGTATTCTACCCGACAGATCTCTATTGCCATCATGAATATTCTGAACCTGTTTTTCTAAGCATTCTATATTTTGCGTTCTGACATTTTAATATTTTGAATCCATGTTACTAAGTGTCCTAAGGTTTGTACAAGTTCCTTATCTTTTGCTGTAATCTCAAACCATTTCTTTAAGAATATCATAATAATGATGAAACCCATTGCTGTTACAAAACATGTATATTGGTTAAGTCATGATTTTATTCTGCTAAACTTCCTTCTTTAGATGAAAAAAAGTATTCCCAAAGCCCTGCATTTAAGATTATCCACCATAGGAATAAAATGATTGATTGCCCATATTATATCAGCTTAAGTTGCAAAGGATGTTGTATCACTTTAGATATACTCCTTCAATCCTGGAACTTTGATGCTTTTAGTTGTATATCTCAACTTGTAGTGATTATGCCTAGAGGTGTACCACCAAATAGCGTCCCGCAGTGGATGATCCTCATCCTGGTTTCTGCAGAATATCTCTTAACAAACTAAAGCAAGTGAAATTTTGTTAAATGAAGGAGTGAAGCGAGCCTCATGCACATTGCTGGGACCACAGTGCTAATAGGTGTTGCCTCCAGGTGGCGCCAGGAGTGGGGACACAGGAGCTGGGTGGGTGCCATGCTCTGCAAAAATGCAACATGGGGTAATGTGCAGCGATCAGCAGCGGTGAGTGCAGTCTCAGGGCCACTTCAGGGATACAGGTCTTGTAGGGCAGATGCAGATATCCCACTAGGTGAGGTGTGTCCTCCTGGTTTAGTCAAGGGACCCAAACTGATCTGGATGGTGGTGGTGGCAATGGCAGCTTCTGCAGAACCAGGCACAGGAGAGCTCCTGCACCCATGGAGCAAGGAAACAGCAGCACAGAGGAGCAGACTAAGAGCACAGAGTGCAGGGCAGGGTATATGCTGCAAGAGATTGCCAAGTGGCTGGCGTAGGAGAAGGAGCAGCTGCTTGGGTGAAACCTAAATTGCCAGGTCCTGGGAAAATCTCCATCCTGCTTTTGACACCAGATAATGTGGTTTCATTAGGACCACGAAGAACAAATAGGCTGAAAAGATGTTTATTCAGGGAGAAATGACTTACAACGGAGACAGAGGAACACCAGCAGATTCCTGGTGGCAAGGATGACTCCGGATGCTCTTCTGTCCCAGTGTTGCAAGCAAGAGAGAGCTCCCAGGGCTCCTTTCTAAGACCTAGTTCCCCCAGGTAACACCCTCCCAAGTCCCCATCCCCAATGGGCGTGGTAAGTGACAGAGGTGTGGACAAAGTGAATATCTCATTGCAGAGATCTGCCTGTCTCTGCCTCCCACAGTTGGGACTGAAGAAAGGCTTTTGCCATCGCTGCCAGGTACTCTATCTCTTTTTTAAAGGACTTTATCCTTTCTGATTTCTCTTCCAAGCCTACTTATATTTTTAAATACACGGTAAACTCGTTAAAGGTTTCCCTTCATCGGAATCTGTCTTTATTGTATATCTGTGTCTTTTTTTCTGGCCATGAGTCTTTTATCTGATAAACAGCATGGCTAAGATTAAAGTGGTGGCTTGCCCCTTTCATTCCTTGGCTCTCTGAGAGTCCAGCATCATGGCCGAGTTCATAGGTTCATGTCAACACTAAGAGGAACACAATCGGCTGCTCATTAACACCACTAAATTGATTAGTAGCAGAACCTCTTAAAAGAGCCCTGAACTTTTTGTCTCTAATATTGAATCAAGAAGCCTCCCTTAAAGCCACCATGTGCCCCTGCGTGTCTCTAACAAACAGAGCCGACTGGAGAAAATATTGTTACCAAGAAGCTGGGTTTTTCTCCACTCTTTCGATTTTGGAGTCCCTTTGTGAAGTTTTACATGGAAAATCTCGCCTCTCATTGGGTGTCATTTGTTGGTAGAGGTTTTTGTCCCCCTGTTCTCCTCATGCTTCAGCCCCAAATAAAAACTCGCAGGCTATATTAATTATAAAACTGATGACCAATGGCTAGGGCGTCTTACTGGCCAGCGCTCTCTTAACTATTTAACCCCTTTCCATTAATCTATGGATTGCTATGAGCCCGTGGCTTACCCATATTTTGGCATGCTTCTCCTTTGTCAGCATGCCATCTCTTGGCCTCTCTCTACATTCCTCTCCCCAGGATTCTCCTTGTCTACTCCCCCCTCTTATGCTTCCAGCCTGGATATTAACCCATCAGTGTTTCATTCTTCAACCAATGAGAGAAACACGTATACATAAGGAGATCCCCCATCAACAAAATGTTGCAAAGAAGTTGTCTCTCCTAAAATCCTCAAGGTAGACATCATCTGCAGGGAATCAGGATCGTGAATGGTCACTTGATTGGCGTGTCACAATGAGACACATGGGCAACACTTGGATAAAACAGAAGACAAGCCAAAAAAGGTGAGAGGGTGACACATTGTAGGAAAATATGACAACAGGAGTATAATAAAATCAATACTCTTCATCCTAATTCTAATTTTCCTTCAAAGCTGTCGACAGCTCATGCAGATTATTCAGATAATGGCCATTGCCCTCTCTGTTCTAAGGGAAGTCTCCATGGCAACATATACATAACCTTGAAATTTTAGCATCTTTGTATTGTTTAGATATCGATAACAACTCACAGGTTAAGCCTCTATATTCTTCTTAGAACACATCTATCTAGCCGTCAAAAGCAAATTTTATGATGTTCTTTTGAGCTAACAGAGCATAGGGATGTATAATTCACTCCTTTAGTGTGGTTCCTCTTAAAATTATGTATTAGAGATAGCAAATGCACACAGATTCCTTATAAAAGACCCCAGGAGACCAAGAGTTATTGCCAACTGTTCATCAGTAGCTGCGTACAGAAGATTGAGATAAGAAATATAAATAGACCTATAATCCCTAAAGAAATAGGAGTCATCAAATGTCTTATAACAACAACACCAAAAATAGCCAGGACCAAATGTATTCAGTGCAGACTTCTACCAGAAATTCAAACAAGAGCTAATGCCAATACTCCTCAAAAATTTCCACAAATAGAAGGAGAATGGTCATTGCCAAACTCTTTTTATGAAGCTACAATTACCTTAGTATCCATGCCACACAAATACACAATTAAGAAAGAGAACTACAGACCAATATCCCTCTTGATCATTGATGTAAAAATACTCAATAAAATACCAGCAAATTGAATCTGAGGAAACATCAGAGAAATCATTCACCATGACCAAGTTGGCTTGATTTCAGGGATGCAGGGATTGTTCAACATATGAAAATGTGTCAATGTGATTCACCATATAAACAAACTAAAAAAGAGAAATCACATGATCATCTCATTAGGTGCTGAAAAAGTCTTTGACAAAATACAACAATGTTCAGATAACAGGAACACACCTAAACATAATTAATAGCAATATACAGTGAACCAACATCCAACATCAACGTGAATGGAGAAAAACGCAATGCAAATCCTCTAAAAACATGAACAAGATAAGGTTGTCCACTCTCTCCATATCTCTTCAATATTGTACTTATAGTTCTAGCAATTTAATAAAGCAACAAAAGTTGATCAAGGGAATACAAATTGGAAAAGAAAAAGTCAAATTTTCACTATTTACAGATGATATGATTGTTCACAGAAGAGACCTCAAAAAGTCTACCAGCGCACACCTTCAGCAGAGTGTTGGGATATAAGATTAACTCAATATAATCCATAACCCTACTATATACAGATGATGAAGAGGCTGAGGAAGAAATCAGAGAAACCTCACCCCACACAATGGCCACAAATGATATAAAATATCTTGGGGTAACACAAACCAAATAAGAGAACAACCTACATAGCAAGGACTTTGAATCTCTCTAGAAAAAAATAAGATAACAGAAAATGGAAAAAGTCTTACACGCATAAGAATAGGCAGGATAAACATAGTAAAAATAGCAATCTTGCCAAAAGCTATCTACATATTCAATGCAATCCCCAATTCTTCATAGACCTTGAAAGAATAATATTCAACTTTATATGGGAAAACAAAAGACCTAGGATTGTCAAAATGGCCCCGAACAATAAAGAAACTTCCAGAGGCAACGCCATACCTGACATAAAGATCTACTATAGAGCTATAGTCCTGAAAACAGCTTGGCAATGGCACAAAAATAGACAGGGAGACAAATGGAAGCAAATTGAAAACCATGACATTACCTCACACACCCGTGGACATCTGATTTTTGACAAAACAGCTAAAATTATGCCATGTAAGGAGGAAGGTATCTTCATCAAATGGTGCTGGAACAATTGGATGATGGTGTGTAGAAGAATGCAGATTGACCCGTGTCTATTGCCATGCACAAAACTTAAGTTCAAATGAATCAAAGACTTGAACAAAAATCTAGCCACACTGAAATTTTAGAAAAGAAAGTGGTTGGTAAACTTGAATGAATTCCTACAGGAGACCACTTTCTGTACATAACACCATTAGCACATATACTGAGATCAACAATTAATAAATGGGACCTCTGGAAACTGAGAAGCTTTTGGAAGGCAAATGACACAGTCAACAAGATATAATGACAGCCCACAGACTGGGAAAAGGTCTTCACTAACCCTACATGTGACAGGACGCTGATATGTGAAATATATAAAGAACTCAAGAAGCTAGCCCCCCAAGCACCAAATGATCCAATTAAAAAAGGGGTACAGAACTAAATAGACAATTCTCAATGGCAGGATCTAGGATGGCTGAAGGATACTTAAGAAAGTGCACAACATCCTTGCCTTTGAGGAAAATACAAATCAAAACAACTCTATGGTGCCATCTTACTCTTGTCAGAATGACAGTGACAGTTTATGCTGGAGAGGATGTGGAGTAAGGGGAGGTCTCCTCCACTGCTGGTGGGAGTTCAGACTTTTACAGCCACTTTAGATATCCTGGCAGTTTAGAAGGAAAACGTAAATCAGTCTACTACGAGATCCAGTAATACTACTCTTAGTTATATACCCAAAAGATGCACATTCACGCAACAAAGACATATGCTCAACTATGTTTAGAGCAGCATTATTTGCAATATCCAGAGCCTGGAAACAACCTATATGGTCCTCAACTGAAGGATGGATAAAGAAAATGTGGTACTTTTATAACAGAATACCTGTGAGCGAGAGAAAAGAATAAAACAATGCAATCTTGAAATTCGAAGTCAAATAGATGGAACTAGAAGAATGCATCCTGAGTTAGGTAATCCAGCCACAAAAAGACAAACGTGGTATGTACTTAGGTAGAGCAAAGGATCTACAGCCTATATATAACTCACACTGCCAGAGAAACTAGGCTACAAGGAGGACCCTATGAGAGACATACATAGTCTCTCACAGAAGGAGAAAGGAACAAGATCTCCTGGGGAAATTGGGAGCAGACAGGGCAAAAGGAGAGAGAAGAAATTAGGAGAAAGAGAAGGGGAGACGAGCAGGGGAGAGAAAAATATGTAAAATAAGAAAAAATATTAAAAAAATTAAAAAGGAAGAAATATAAAAGACAGAGCTCACTCTTGCTGGGAAGTTGCTAAGGGATGGGATGGAAGGATCTTTGGGGCAAATGAGACGATAGGTGGTACAGGGAACTTGGGTCGACCTGGAATATGCTTAAAATTAAATTTAAAATTATAAAAAATAAATGAAATATTTTGTCAAAAAAGGAGCCCACATATCTAAATATGCATTCATTAGTCTAATATATCATTCATGATTGTCATTTGGCCAACATAAATTTCACAGTTGAGTTCAAGACGATGTGCTTGTCCTCAAATAGCATAAGGTACCAGAGCAATAAATAATACATTATTCTTCATTTTCTGTTTTGTTTCTACATATACTATTCTGAAACACTGGCATGTGCACTAGAAAAAATATTGGACAATGAGAACTTGCTTCTCACACATCCAAGTGAATGTTCTCTGACTCTGTCTCAGGCAATCTGGTTGCAGGTATGACTATTAATAAAATTTTAGAAGATTCAATTATTGGATTTATCAACTGAGTTTTTACTTTTCATCATTAAAAACAGCAAAACTACATCTGTATATTTCTAATAAACAAAGAGAAGTAAAGAGTGTTGTTGGAGTCATTTATATCTTAGGGGTTGCTCTATCCATATCTTTGCCTGTATGTCAGGGTTGCTTTCTTACACAGAAGAGTCTCTAAATACTATCACCCTCTATTATGCCCGCGATAAGGGTTGGTGAGTGTTTCAGAACACAAGTCCTGATCTACCTGAAAACAAGTGGAGTAACCCCAGGACTCAGGAGGGGAACACTGGCTTCAGTTAATAGATTTGCCAGAATTAAATACCCTGGCACACACATGGGAACATATGGAATGACAACTTCGTGGAGAATGACAGACTCTCAATGACATGCTGATGGATTTCTGGAAGGACTTGGTGTCAGCTTGATCTTGCAACAGTGAATAGTATAGAGAATAGTACTTCCTGGAAATACACATAATGAACCCCTTGATCTGCCCTTGAGCGAACCAATCCACACTTGACTACAAGATCAATTCAGAACTTAGATTCTCCCAAAGGAGACACGCAAAACTTTTCCTAACTGCTGCTCAGCTACTCACTTACATGTAAAAACCTCCTAGACATCATCATTACTCACAAGAAGCTAAAATGAAGATTTTCTCTGGGGACAAATTAGTTTTTCCTCATTGGAAGTATCTCAAAGTTTCCATGCAGACAATGTGTCTGACACCACAGATGACATCGCAATGAGTTCTCGGAGGGAAGTCATGACCAGGTACACTATTGTTTTATGAGCACTGCAAACCTGGACTCTTCTGGGTCACCTCGACAGCATTGCATGGAGAATGAGCAACAGTTGAGTTCCTTGCATTCTCCTCAGGCCAAGAGCTGCACTAAGAAGGTCTTCAGTGGGTGAGGCACTCCAAGAGATGCTTCAACAGGAACTGTGTTCAGGAGCTGGCCTTCATCCTGTGAGCATCCTCATCCTGTGAGCCTCAATGGTGGGATTCTGCCAACCCCAGACTTCTTCAAATTCCATTTGCCCTTTTAGAGTTTACAGTCTCTTCTGAAGGAAACACATATCATTCTTCTAGAATTCGGCATTTGAATTCAAATGAGTCAATGTTTTGTTTTAATCTCAAGAAATGTCTTTTTCACGGATGGGCATTCAATATCAAATAAATTTATCTTTCACTGATTGGAATTCGGGTGAAAACAGCATTAGGTGTGATATGTGTGTGTGGGATGGTGGATTTTAGCAGATTCATGATGGGTAAGTGTTTCTGTGGCAAATGTACAACCAAGTAAAATGCAGACACAGCACTGGCTTGCAAAGGGTGTAATTGTGATCGTGTAATGAATTAAAATGTGTCTGAGGAAAGCTGGAGATGGCACAGGTAAATCTCTGGGACCAGAGTGCTTAGATCAACAATTAAATTAGGCAAAATTGTGAATAAAGGAGACTCAATAGCAAATGGGGATTGTTTTTATGAGGAGGATACTTATGAAAACCTAGGCCATCACTATGATCAGTACACTAGTGGCTTTATCAGAAATAATTAGTATTGTGTTATGTGGAAGAGTAGTATGAAAATTTTGAAAAGCCAAGAAGTTGCTTTCCTGCTATTTATTTCAGATTCACAACTTTATTGGTAGCATGTAATCATTCTTAACACATTACTACAATATGAATATATTGTATTGGGTAGTGATGATGGAGTTGTGTTTCATGCCAGCCACTTTCCTGTATTCATGTGCAAAGTCTATGATGTGTTAAAATATGAGTTGTTTTGTTTCTGAGTTGCAGCATCCATACAACTTTTATCTTTAGGCAGGAGAAATTCAATAAGCACTATATTTTATCCTGACTTAATGTCCTCGCCTTGATTCCAAGCATAGCTCCCTTAGTATGTTAGGGTAGTATCTCCCTGTTTGGGGGAAGAAGCCACTCCAAATCACTTGTTAAGCTTGGATAAGAGAGTGAAGACTTGAGGATAGTGCTGTCCCACATGACTGTCACTGTAGTGTCCAGTGAATCCCTCTCCATGTCTGCTCACAATAAATCTCTGAAAACCACTGAGGAAGTGGCTCTTCAGATTGTCTTACTTTGTCAGGTTTGGGTAGGGACTGTGGCCAACATCATTCTGTTTGTCCACAATTTCTCTCCTGTCCTGACTGGCATTCAGATGAAACCCACACAGACGATTCTCAGCCACATGGCTGTGGCCAATGCCTTGATTCTCCTCATTACTGTGTCCCAAAAGAATCTGATGGTTTTTGCTTCTTCAAGGACTCCTCTGACTGACCTCAGATGTAAAGTTGAGTACTTCCTTCGCCTGGTGGCTCAAAGCATAAACATGTGCTCCACATCTGTCCTGAGCACCTATCAATTTGTCACTCTTGTTCCTGGTAGTAGGGGCAGAGTCATGCACAGAGGAAGTGCCCGAAATTTCGTGAGTTATTCTTGTTACACTTGTTGGTTGTTCAGTGTTGTAAATCATGTCTACATTCCTATGAAAGTCACTGGTCCACAGCAAACAGGCAATGACACTTTGTTTAAAAACAGGTTAGTCTGTTCCACCTCTGGTTTCAGGACAGGCTTTATCTTAATGCGTTTTGTCCATGATGCCACATTCATCAGCATCATGGCCTGGACTAGTGTCTACATGGTGTGGCTCCTGCATAGGCACCACCAGCGAATGCATCACATCCTTGCTCCAATTCAGGACCATAGAGTCCATGCTGAGACCAGAGCAGCTCATACCATCCTCATGCTGGTGGTCACATTTGTCAGCTTTTACCTCCTAAATTATATTTGTATCATCTTTCACAGTTTGTTAATGGACTCTCGTCTCTGGCTGAGGCATGTAAGTGAAGTTTTGGCTGTAATCTTCCCCACTATCTCTCCCTTTCTGTTGATCTTGAGAGATCCTAAGGATCCTTGTTCTGTGCTCTTATGCCATTGAAATCCAGAGTCAGTAAACATAGCGAGCCCATACCTGTGGTGTGCAATCAATCTAACTGTTTCCCGGACCAGCTGCAGCACTCAGGAAAAGTGAGCCCTGTTCCTAGGATGTGAAGCACAGTAGACCTTGAGCCTAATGCTGGTGGTGTTGATGAGCCAGTCCGGAGAATGTGTGCTTGGGATATCTGGTCCTGCCCCTCATCTGCTTTATGGCAGATAGGCACCGATAGGTGCTCAGGACAGATGTGGATTAGAGAAAGAGATATGTCCTTTCCCCAACCCCACTCTACCTGTGGCAGGTGGGAGTGCTGGCCTGGAGGTAGAGGAGTGGAGAGTTTTCACTGCCTCTCACCAGATGCAGCACTTGTGAGAGTGGACCCTGAACCTCTCCTGGGAAACACAGCAGAGCTGGCCCTAATCATGAAGGCTTGAGAGAGCTTATCCTAAGGGAATGAAAGCAAAAGAATGGCCCCACTTCTGCCTCACTGCTGCAAGGTGTATACTGGCTGGGCAATACTACAGGCTCACCCTGTAACTACCCAGGCTCATGAACCCTGTGACTACCCAGGCTCCGAACAAGGAATGTGAGTTGGTCTACCCAACATCCACATCATCTATGAACTGCAGAAGCAGGTGGAGATGCAGGTCCTGCCGACCCAAGGCAGCTGGATTTCCATGACCCAGGATGACAAGATATTCAAGAAGAGCAGGAATGAGACTCCAGTAAAGATAGTGTAGCAGAAACCAGAGGCCTCAAATCAGACCAATGACTCTTTGCAAAGAACACTTGCAAGTAAAGAGATATGGACTAAAACTGTGTGTCAAACTACAGGTTCCATGGTGAGATTTTTCTTTCTCTTTTTCTCTTAAATTTTATTTTATTTCTTTTGGGGGTGAAGTTCCAAGAGCAGAAGGTGAATATGAAAGGACAGATAGATGAATGGTATTGAGATGCATGATGTGAAAGTCAAAAAGAATACTTAAAAGAATGTTAAAAAAATGAAGACAGCTTCACCAATGCCGTTAAATACTCTATGTCATAAATATGAGTTGAACAACTTTTTCTATGAGTCCTACATCGTGGTCATGGCTTTTAATTTTGAAAAGTAAGGTTGTAATCATTTTGTCGATGAGAAATGATTTCTGGTCAGGATATGATTGATCAGTGCCTGAGTTATCTATGACCCTCCATTCTCTTGTGTATAACTGTGCTATGCTAAGGCTGATTAAAACCCACTAAACCCGTGTGCCTTAAATATCACCTTAATGCATTATAAGTTCTACTCCTTCTAACTGAATGCATTATACTTTGGATAAGCAAAGAATCCCACTGTATTTACCCCCTGACTAAATAGAATCTATTGCTACCACTAAATGTTTGTTTTTGTTTCACTTTTATTTATTCCTTTTGGATTTTACATCATGCGTTTTCATCCATACATCTGCCCATGTCTTTGCATCCATCCTCTAACATAGCAACCCATCACAAAGACAAAAGAAAAATTTAAACAAAACAAAGAGACAGAAAATAAACCAACAACACCTGTAGCAGAAGCTTTACTGCAGCCTGTTGAATCAAACCATTTACCCTTCAGTCTGTTCACCTCTATTTATTTGTTTATTTATTTTTTTGCAAGTTTGCAGTGCCATGATTCTTTGCTGGCTTGACACCTCTGGTTTCTGCTGCAGTGGTAATGGGCTCTCACTGGCACTCCTTTTGGATATCCTGTGGTTGTCCTTTGTCATGGAGATCCTGAATTCTATATTATCATGTTCTAGAGATGTGTGCCCCATGACCATCACTGCATATAAAGTTGACCCACTATGGAAAGCTCTCCCAAATGCTTCTATATTACCGTTGTAACCCCACCAGCAAGCTCAAGCAGCCTGGGGGTCTCTGGATGCAGGAATCTTGTCTTCCTCTCTCCCAATCTGACAACTGACCAAATTAAATAAATTGAGCTGCACTGTGAGTCTATTCCATATTGGTTTGAGGGCATTGTGTGAAGCCCTTCCTTCCAAGCAGGTGGCTCCATGTCATTAGTCTGCTGTTTTTCTCAAGGTTGATTTCTATCCCAGCATCTGTGACATGAGAAACACAGTGAATACCAGTGGTCTTTCTTTAACAATATTTTTAGTTAAATGTGAAACAAGCTTGTTTTATATACCAACTCCAGCTCCCTCACCCTCCACTCCTCCCGGTTCTCCCCACAAACCCAGTCCCATCCCCTCTGTGCTCCTCAGGGGGTGGGTGGGTGAGGCCTTCCATGGGGAGTCTTCATAGTCTGTCACAGCATTGGAGCAGGGCCCAGGCCTTCTCCGTGTGTCTAGCCTTAGACGGTATCCCTCTATGTGGAAAGAGCTCCTAACGTCCATTTGTATATGGACAAATACTGACCCATGCCCAGGGACCCCATAGACCCCAGTCCTCCCAACAAACAGCACATTCAGTGACTCTGTGTCAGTCCTACGCTGGTTTCCCAGCTTTCAGATGGGTATCCACGAACTTTCCCTTGTTCAGGTCAGCAGTTTCTATTAAAGATGTTTTGTTTCCTTGTTTTTTTTTTTGTTAAAGACATGATTTCTCTGTATTGCTTTGGAGCCTGTCCTAGCATTAGCTCTGCATACCAGGCTGGTCACTAACTCACAGAGATCTGCCTTCCTCTGCCTGCCCGCCTATCTACCTGTCTGGCTACTGGACAATCAGTGTTTTATTCATGAACCAAAACGTATGTATTTTATTTCCTTCATTAATGTTTGATTCAACTTCCACAGCTAGTTTGTAGTGCAGAGAAGTACGGATTTTTTTTTCTTTTTACAGTAGACACTGATTTTCTAATTATATTGGGAGATTTTCTCCCACAGTTGTCTGGGGTTGTCCAGACAAACTTTGACACGAGCACCTTCGATAGCCGACTTCCCCCAGGAATTTCCTGATTGTAAAAGGATTTCTTGTTCATCACTGGTCGATGTACATTCATTGGTCCAGTGTCAGCCTTTGCCATACATTTTACATAAGCCAGAAGGCTGAGGCTTTCTGTTCGATTCATTCCTGGGAATGCTTTGCATACAATTTCTTTTTAGATGTCCTATCCTACCACAGTTAAAACATCTGATATTTTGATATCTTTTCAAACTTTTGCAAATGGCTTGTCCTACCCAAGATTCTATGTCACCATAGTTAAGACCTCTGTTATCTTGATGTCTTCTCAGACCTTTAGATATGGCTTCTCCTACCCAAGCTTCAGTGCTATTGTCATTATACTCAATGTTGGCTGTAAATATGACTCATTCTTCCAAGGGTGCTGACCTGATTTTAATGCACTTGTATGCATTGTGGATTCACATTCTCATACGTACTCTATGAGTATTCGCCTAGAATCTGTAGACACAGATACATCTAATAGTATTGCACTAGACAACCTTTCTGGGAATACACTAAAGCATTTTCTGGGTCCTTGCCTATCTTGGTATAGGAATCTATCCTCTCCCCTAGTTCATGAACCTCATCCAAAGCATTGAAAGCTGCTGTACTGCATAGAGACAAGATGTGTTCATCATAGGCAGCTTGGGTTTCTGTGTCAGCATAAAGGCCCTCACCTAGAATTTTATCTTGGTGAGCTTTATCACCTTGGTTTAAGCCCTGAATTTCAAGAGCATTTGCTTCCTCTTTCCATAAATGCCTCCATTCTAATTGATTGTAGTTTTCAAGGACAGCTGATATTAATTGATCCCAATCCTAAGGGGTTACCTTATTATTCCTTACCCATGATTCTATTAATTGCTTTCACATGGTGAGTGCATGCCATAAGAGAATACTGCTTCCTTTATACCTTTTAAACCTTTCATATGTATTGGTTTCCAGTGATATGCAAGAACACCTTTTGAGTGTTTTTTCTTTGCTGTTTTTTCATTAATAGATACAGGGAAAGCTCCCCTGTCACAAAATGGTGTAGAAAATTTAAATCTCTCTCATGCCCTGTTACCTGTAGTTCTTCTGATGTTTCAGATCGATAGTCTTCTAAGGCCTGAAATCAATTCACCATTGCTTCTTTGAACTTCTTGAATCATATAACATTCAAGAGACATCATTGAATCAGTCAGTTTTTTGCTTTCTCCAACTTTGAATGATTTCAAGTCTTTAATATTCTCACCCTTAGATATTATCTGAATGGCCTTCTGGAAACAATGTTCTATCCTCACACATGGAACAGATTGTATCTGCCAGTCTTTCCATTTGATGTTCCAGTTTTTTAACCTTATTAGTAGCTTTGTCCACCCAGGAATGAGCTGTTTCTTGTAGCGTGTTAATGCATTGCATTGTTTCTATTTTGGGTATTGAGGCGTCGGCCATGGAACAAATTCTGTTTTCTAGTTGGTCATTTTTATGTTCCATGTTTTGTATTCTACCCGACAGATCTCTATTGCCATCATGAATATTCTGAACCTGTTTTTCTAAGCATTCTATATTTTGCGTTCTGACATTTTAATATTTTGAATCCATGTTACTAAGTGTCCTAAGGTTTGTACAAGTTCCTTATCTTTTGCTGTAATCTCAAACCATTTCTTTAAGAATATCATAATAATGATGAAACCCATTGCTGTTACAAAACATGTATATTGGTTAAGTCATGATTTTATTCTGCTAAACTTCCTTCTTTAGATGAAAAAAAGTATTCCCAAAGCCCTGCATTTAAGATTATCCACCATAGGAATAAAATGATTGATTGCACATATTATATCAGCTTAAGTTGCAAAGGATGTTGTATCACTTTAGATATACTCCTTCAATCCTGGAACTTTGATGCTTTTAGTTGTATATCTCAACTTGTAGTGATTATGCCTAGAGGTGTACCACCAAATAGCGTCCCGCAGTGGATGATCCTCATCCTGGTTTCTGCAGAATATCTCTTAACAAACTAAAGCAAGTGAAATTTTGTTAAATGACGGAGTGAAGTGAGCCTCATGCACATTGCTGGGACCACAGTGCTAATAGGTGTTGCCTCCAGGTGGCGCCAGGAGTGGGGACACAGGAGCTCGGTGGGTGCCATGCTCTGCAAAAATGCAACATGGGGTAATGTGCAGCGATCAGCAGCGGTGAGTGCAGTCTCAGGGCCACTTCAGGGATACAGGTCTTGTAGGGCAGATGCAGATATCCCACTAGGTGAGGTGTGTCCTCCTGGTTTAGTCAAGGGACCCAAACTGATCTGGATGGTGGTGGTGGCAATGGCAGCTTCTGCAGAACCAGGCACAGGAGAGCTCCTGCACCCATGGAGCAAGGAAACAGCAGCACAGAGGAGCAGACTAAGAGCACAGAGTGCAGGGCAGGGTATATGCTGCAAGAGATTGCCAAGTGGCTGGCGTAGGAGAAGGGAGCAGCTGCTTGGGTGAAACCTAAATTGCCAGGTCCTGGGAAAATCTCCATCCTGCTTTTGACACCAGATAATGTGGTTTCATTAGGACCACGAAGAACAAATAGGCTGAAAAGATGTTTATTCAGGGAGAAATGACTTACAACGGAGACAGAGGAACACCAGCAGATTCCTGGTGGCAAGGATGACTCCGGATGCTCTTCTGTCCCAGTGTTGCAAGCAAGAGAGAGCTCCCAGGGCTCCTTTCTAAGACCTAGTTCCCCCAGGTAACACCCTCCCAAGTCCCCATCCCCAATGGGCGTGGTAAGTGACAGAGGTGTGGACAAAGTGAATATCTCATTGCAGAGATCTGCCTGTCTCTGCCTCCCACAGTTGGGACTGAAGAAAGGCTTTTGCCATCGCTGCCAGGTACTCTATCTCTTTTTTAAAGGACTTTATCCTTTCTGATTTCTCTTCCAAGCCTACTTATATTTTTAAATACACGGTAAACTCGTTAAAGATTTCCCTTCATCGGAATCTGTCTTTATTGTATATCTGTGTCTTTTTTTCTGGCCATGAGTCTTTTATCTGATAAACAGCATGGCTAAGATTAAAGTGGTGGCTTGCCCCTTTCATTCCTTGGCTCTCTGAGAGTCCAGCATCATGGCCGAGTTCATAGGTTCATGTCAACACTAAGAGGAACACAATCGGCTGCTCATTAACACCACTAAATTGATTAGTAGCAGAACCTCTTAAAAGAGCCCTGAACTTTTTGTCTCTAATATTGAATCAAGAAGCCTCCCTTAAAGCCACCATGTGCCCCTGCGTGTCTCTAACAAACAGAGCCGACTGGAGAAAATATTGTTACCAAGAAGCTGGGTTTTTCTCCACTCTTTCGATTTTGGAGTCCCTTTGTGAAGTTTTACATGGAAAATCTCGCCTCTCATTGGGTGTCATTTGTTGGTAGAGGTTTTTGTCCCCCCTGTTCTCCTCATGCTTCAGCCCCAAATAAAAACTCGCAGGCTATATTAATTATAAAACTGATGACCAATGGCTAGGGCGTCTTACTGGCCAGCGCTCTCTTAACTATTTAACCCCTTTCCATTAATCTATGGATTGCTATGAGCCCGTGGCTTACCCATATTTTGGCATGCTTCTCCTTTGTCAGCATGCCATCTCTTGGCCTCTCTCTACATTCCTCTCCCCAGGATTCTCCTTGTCTACTCCCCCCTCTTATGCTTCCAGCCTGGATATTAACCCATCAGTGTTTCATTCTTCAACCAATGAGAGAAACACGTATACATAAGGAGATCCCCCATCAACAAAATGTTGCAAAGAAGTTGTCTCTCCTAAAATCCTCAAGGTAGACATCATCTGCAGGGAATCAGGATCATGAATGGTCACTTGATTGGCGTGTCACAATGAGACACATGGGCAACACTTGGATAAAACAGAAGACAAGCCAAAAAAGGTGAGAGGGTGACACATTGTAGGAAAATGTGACAACAGGAGTATAATAAAATCAATACTCTTCATCCTTTAGTTCTAAATTTCCTTCAAAGCTGTCGACAGCTCATGCAGATTATTCAGATAATGGCCATTGCCCTCTCTGTTCTAAGGGAAGTCTCCATGGCAACATATACATAACCTTGAAATTTTAGCATCTTTGTATTGTTTAGATATCAATAACAACTCACAGGTTAAGCCTCTATATTCTTCTTAGAACACATCTATCTAGCCGTCAAAAGCAAATTTTATGATGTTCTTTTGAGCTAACAGAGCATAGGGATGTATAATTCACTCCTTTAGTGTGGTTCCTCTTAAAATTATGTATTAGAGATAGCAAATGCACACAGATTCCTTATAAAAGACCCCAGGAGACCAAGAGTTATTGCCAACTGTTCATCAGTAGCTGCGTACAGAAGATTGAGATAAGAAATATAAATAGACCTATAATCCCTAAAGAAATAGGAGTCATCAAATGTCTTATAACAACAACACCAAAAATAGCCAGGACCAAATGTATTCAGTGCAGACTTCTACCAGAAATTCAAACAAGAGCTAATGCCAATACTCCTCAAAAATTTCCACAAATAGAAGGAGCATGGTCATTGCCAAACTCTTTTTATGAAGCTACAATTACCTTAGTATCCATGCCACACAAATACACAATTAAGAAAGAGAACTACAGACCAATATCCCTCTTGATCATTGATGTAAAAATACTCAATAAAATACCAGCAAATTGAATCTGAGGAAACATCAGAGAAATCATTCACCATGACCAAGTTGGCTTGATTCCAGGGATGCAGGGATTGTTCAACATATGAAAATGTGTCAATGTGATTCACCATATAAACAAACTAAAAAAGAGAAATCACATGATCATCTCATTAGGTGCTGAAAAAGTCTTTGACAAAATACAACAAAGTTCAGATAACAGGAACACACCTAAACATAATTAATAGCAATAGGCAGTGAACCAACATCCAACATCAACGTGAATGGAGAAAAACGCAATGCAAATCCTCTAAAAACATGAACAAGATAAGGTTGTCCACTCTCTCCATATCTCTTCAATATTGTACTTATAGTTCTAGCAATTTAATAAAGCAACAAAAGTTGATCAAGGGAATACAAATTGGAACAGAAAAAGTCAAATTTTCACTATTTACAGATGATATGATTGTTCACAGAAGAGACCTCAAAAAGTCTACCAGCGCACACCTTCAGCAGAGTGTCGGGATATAAGATTAACTCAATATAATCCATAACCCTACTATATACAGATGATGAAGAGGCTGAGGTAGAATTCAGAGAAACATCACCCTACATAATAGCCACAAATGATATAAAATATCTTGGGGTAACACAAACCAAATAAGAGAACAACCTACATAGCAAGGACTTTGAATCTCTCTAGAAAAAATAAGATAACAGAAAATGGAAAAAGTCTTACACGCATAAGAATAGGCAGGATAAACATAGTAAAAATAGCAATCTTGCCAAAAGCTATCTACAGATTCAATGCAATCCCCAATTCTTCATAGACCTTGAAAGAATAATATTCAACTTTATATGGGAAAACAAAAGACCTAGGATTGTCAAAATGGCCCCGAACAATAAAGAAACTTCCAGAGGCATCGCCATACCTGACATAAATATCTACTATAGAGCTATAGTCCTGAAAACAGCTTGGCAATGGCACAAAAATAGACAGGGAGACAAATGGAAGCAAATTGAAAACCATGACATTACCTCACACACCCGTGGACACCTGATTTTTGACAAAACAGCTAAAATTATGCCATGTAAGGAGGAAAGCATCTTCATCAAATGGTGCTGGAACAATTGGATGATGGTGTGTAGAAGAATGCAGATTGACCCGTGTCTATTGCCATGCACAAAACTTAAGTTCAAATGAATCAAAGACTTGAACAAAAATCCAGCCACACTGAAATTTTAGAAAAGAAAGTGGTTGGTAAACTTGAATGAATTCCTACAGGAGACCACTTTCTGTACATAACACCATTAGCACATATACTGAGATCAACAATTAATAAATGGGACCTCTGGAAACTGAGAAGCTTTTGGAAGGCAAATGACACAGTCAACAAGATATAATGACAGCCCACAGACTGGGAAAAGGTCTTCACTAACCCTACATGTGACAGGACGCTGATATGTGAAATATATAAAGAACTCAAGAAGCTAGCCCCCCAAGCACCAAATGATCCAATTAAAAAAGGGGTACAGAACTAAATAGACAATTCTCAATGGCAGAATCTAGGACGGCTGAAGGATACTTAAGAAAGTGCACAACATCCTTGCCTTTGAGGAAAATACAAATCAAAACAACTCTATGGTGCCATCTTACTCTTGTCAGAATGACAGTGACAGTTTATGCTGGAGAGGATGTGGAGTAAGGGGAGGTCTCCTCCACTGCTGGTGGGAGTTCAGACTTTTACAGCCACTTTAGATATCCTGGCAGTTTAGAAGGAAAACGTAAATCAGTCTACTACGAGATCCAGTATATAACTACTCTTAGTTATATACCCAAAAGATGCACATTCACGCAACAAAGACATATGCTCAACTATGTTTAGAGCAGCATTATTTGCAATATCCAGAGCCTGGAAACAACCTATATGGTCCTCAACTGAAGGATGGATAAAGAAAATGTGGTACTTTTATAACAGAATACCTGTGAGCGAGAGAAAAGAATAAAACAATGCAATCTTGAAATTCGAAGTCAAATAGATGGAACTAGAAGAATGCATCCTGAGTTAGGTAATCCAGCCACAAAAAGACAAACGTGGTATGTACTTAGGTAGAGCAAAGGATCTACAGCCTATATATAACTCACACTGCCAGAGAAACTAGGCTACAAGGAGGACCCTATGAGAGACATACATAGTCTCTCACAGAAGGAGAAAGGAACAAGATCTCCTGGGGAAATTGGGAGCAGACAGGGCAAAAGGAGAGAGAAGATATTAGGAGAAAGAGAAGGGCAGAAGACCAGGGGAGAGAAAAATATGTAAAATAAGAAAAAATATTAAAAAAATTAAAAAGGAAGAAATAAAAAAGAAAGAGCTCACTCTTGCTGGGAAGTTGCTAAGGGATGGGATGGGAGGATCTTTGGGGCAATGAGACGATAGGTGGTACAGGGAACTTGGGTTGACCTGAAATATGCTTAAAATTAAATTTAAAATTATAAAAAATAAATAAAATATTTTGTCAAAAAGAGCCCACATACCTAAATATCCATTCATTAGTCTAATATATCATTCATGATTGTCATTTGGCCAACATAAATTTCACACAAGGCAATGTGCTTGTCCTCAAATAGCATAAGGTACCAGAGCAATAAATGATACATTATTCTTCATTTTCTGTTTTGTTTCTACATATACTATTCTGAAACACTGGCATGTGCACTAGAAAAAATATTGGACAATGAGAGCTTGCTTCTCACACATCCAAGTGAATGTTCTCTGACTCTGTCTCAGGCAATCTGGTTGCAGGTATGACTATTAATAAAATTTTAGAAGATTCAATTATTGGATTTATCATATGAGTTTTTACTTTTCATCATTAAAAACAGCAAAACTACATCTGTATGTTTCTAATAAACAAAGAGAAGTAAAGAGTGTTGTTGGAGTCATTTATATCTTAGGCGTTGTTCAATCCATATCTTTGCCTGCATGTCAGGGTTGCTTTCTTACACAGAAGAGTCTCTAAATACTATCACCCTCTACCATGCCTGCGATAAGGGTTGGTGAGTGTTTCAGAACACAAGTCCTGATCTACCTGAAACCAAGTGGAGTAACCCCAGGACTCAGGAGGGGAACACTGGTTTCAGTTAATAGATTTGTCAGAATTAAATGTCCTGGCACACACATGGGATCATATAGAATGACAAATTCCTGGAGAATGACAGACTCTCAATGACATACTGATGGATTTCTGGAAGGACTTGGTGTCAGCTTGATCTTGCAAGCGTGAATAGTATAGAGAATAGTACTTCCTGGAATAACAAATAATGAACCCCTTGATCTGCCCTTGAGTGACCCAATCCACACCTGACTACAAGATCAATTCAGAACTTAGATTCTTCCAAAGGAGACATGCAAAACTTTTCCTAACTGCTGCTCAGCTACTCACTTACATGTAAAAACCTCCTAGACATTATCATTACTCACAAGAAGCTAAAAATGAAGATTTGCTCTGGGGACAAATTATTTTTTCCTCATTGGAGTTATCCCAAAGTTTCCATGCAGACAATGTGTCTGACACCACAGAGCTCTCTGAGGGATGTCATGTCCAGGACAATGTTGTTTTATGTACACTGCAACCTCGACTTTTCTTGGTCACCTCCACAGCATTGCATGGAAAATGAGCAACAGTCTAGTTCCTTGCATTCTTTTCAGGCCAAAAGCTACACTGAGAAGGTCTTCAATGGGCGAGGCACTCCAAGAGATGCTTCATCAGGAACTGTGTTTGGGAGCTGGCCTTCATCTTGTGGGCATCGTCATCCTTGTGAGCCTTGTCATCCTTGTGAGCCTCAAAGGTGGGATTCTCTCAACCCCAGTCTTCTTCAAATTCTCTTCTTCTGTCTTTGCATTATATTCTCTGTGAAGCCAACACATACCATTCTTTCCTCTGGAAATCTGCAGTTGAATTCAAATGAGTCAATGTTTTGTTTTAATCTCAAAGAAATATCCCTTCCATGGATGGGCATTCAGCTGAAATCAGTATTCTGTGTGACATCTGTAAGAGGGTTGGTGGATTTTAGCTGATATGAGGGCTGAGTGTTTCTATGGAAAACAAATAACCAAGTAAGATCTAGGACCAGCACTGGCTTTTTAAGGGTGTAGTTGTGATTTGTAATGACTTTAAATGTATCTGAAGAAAGCTAGAGATGGTGCATGTAAGTTTCTGGGACCTTACTATTTAGAACAACAATTAAGATAGGAAAAATTGTGAATAAATGGGACTCAATAACAAATGGGGATTATTTTCATACACCAGCCACACATAACAAACCTAGGAACATGAGTATGATCAGAATGAGATGCTTAATGAGAAATAATTTGTATTGCTTTATGTGGGAGAAGAGCATGAATATTTCTCAAAAGCTAACAACTTGATTACCTGCTATTTAATTCAGATGCACAGCTTTATTGGTAGTGTGTAATTATTCTTGATACATTACGAAAATATAAAAGATTGTACTGGATAGTGATGACTGAGCTGTGTTTTCATGCCAGTCACTTTCCTATTCATATGCAAAGTTTATGGTGTCTAAAATGTATATTACTTTGTTTCTGTCCAGTAAACTTGGAGTTGCAACATCTGTACATCTTTTATCTTGAGGCAGGAGAAATTCAATAAGCAACATATTTTAGCTTGACTTAATGTCCACGCCTTGTTTTCCAGGCATAGCTCCCTTAGTATGATAGGGTAGTATCTCCCTTATTGGGAGAAGAAGCCACTCCAAAATCACTTGTTAAGCTTGGAGAAGAGAACAATTTCTAGAGGACAGCACTGTCCCACATGACTCTCTCTGCAGTGTCTAGTGAAGTCCTCTCCATGTCTGCTCATGATGAAGTCCTGAAAACCACTGAGGAAGTGGCTCTTGAGATCTACTTACAATGCCAAGTTTGGGTTGGTATTGTGGCCAATGTAATTCTGTTTGTCCACAATTTCTCTCCTGTCCTGATTGGCATTCAAATGAAACCCACACAGACGATTATCAGCCACATTGCTGTGGCCAATGCCTTGATCCTCCTCATTACTGTGTCTCAGAAGAATATGATGGATTTTGCTTCAAGGACTCCTCTGACTGACTTCAAATGTAAACTTGAGTACTTCCTTCGCCTGGTGGCACGAAGCATTAACATGTGCTCCACGTCTGTCCTGAGCACCTATCAATTTGTCACTCTTGTTCCTGGTAAGTGGGGTAAAGTCATGCTCAGAGGAAGGGTCCCAAATTTGGTGAGTTATTCTTGTTACACTTGTTGGTTGTTCAGTGTCATAAATAATGTCTACATTCCTATGAAAGTCAATGGTCCTCAGCAAACAGGCAATGACACTGTGTTTAAAAGTAGATTTGTCTGTTCCACCTCCAGTTTCAGTGTAGGCATTGTCTTCTTGCGTTTTGCCCATGATGCCACATTCATCAGCATCATGGCCTGGACTAGTGTCTCCATGGTGTGTCTCCTACAAAGGCATCATCAGCGAATGCATCACATCCTTCCTCCAATTCAGGACCACAGAGTCCATGCTGAGGCCAGAGCAGCTCATACCATCCTCATGCTGGTGGTCACATTTGTCAGCTTTTACCTCCTAAATTTTTTCTGTATCATCTTTCAGAGTTTGTTAATGGACTCTCGTCTCTGGCTGAGGCATGTAAGTGAAGTTTTGGCTTTAAGCTTCCCCACTATCTCTCCCTTTCTGTTGATCTTGAGAGATCCTAAGGATCCTTGTTCTGTGCTTTTCTGCCATTGAAATCCAGAGTCAGTAAACATAGCGAGCCCATACCTGTGGTGTGCAATCAATCTAACTGTTTCCCGGACCAGCTGCAGCACTCAGGAAAAGTGAGCCCTGTTCCTAGGCTGGGAAGAACAGTACAGCTTGGGCCTAATGCTGGTGGTGTTGATGAGCCAGTCCTGAGAATGTGGGCTTGGGATATCTGGTCCTGCCGCTCGTCTGCTTTATGGCAGATAGGCACCGATAGGTGCTCAGGACAGATGTGGATTAGAGAAAGAGATGTCCTTTCCCCAACCCCACTCTACCTGTGGCAGGTGGGAGTGCTGGCCTGGAGGTAGAGGAGTGGAGAGTTTTCACTGCCTCTCACCAGATGCAGCACTTGTGAGAGTGGACCCTGAACCTCTCCTGGGAAACACAGCAGAGCTGGCCCTAATCATGAAGGCTTGAGAGAGCTTATTCTAAGGGAATGCAAGCAAAAGAATGGCCCCACTCCTGGCTCACTGCTGCAAGGTGTACACTGGCTGGGCAATACTACAGGCTCACCCTGTAACTACCCAGGCTCATGAACCCTGTGACTACCTAGGCCCTGAACAAGGAATGTGAGTTGGTCTACCCAACATCCACATCATCTATGAACTGCTGTAGCAGGTGGAGATGCTGGTCATGCAGACCCAAGGCAGCTGGATTTCCATGACCCAGGACGACAAGATATTCAAGAAGAGTAGGAATGAGACTCCAGTAAAGATAGTGTAGCAGAAACCAGAGGCCTCAAATCAGATCAGTGACTCTTTGCAAAGTACACTTGCAAGTAAAGAGATATGGAATACACCTGTATGTCAAACTACAGGTTCCATGGTGAGCTTGTTCTTTCTCTTTTTCTCTTAAATTTTATTTTATTGTTTTGGGGGTGAAGTTGCAAGGGCAGAAGGTAAATATGAAAGGACAAATAGATGAATGGTATCAAGATGCATGATATGAAAGTCAAAAAGAATACTTAAAAAGAATGTTAAAAAAATGAAGACAGCTTCACCAATGCCGTTAAATACTCTATGTCATAAATATGAGTTGAACAACTTTTTCTTTGAGTCCTACATGGTGGTCATGGCTTTTAATTTTGAAAAGTAAGGTTATAATCATTTTGTTGATGAGTCCTTTTATTGTACAGAGTTGTTTTGGCTATCCTGGGTTTTTGTTTTTCCATACAAAATTGATTATTATCCTTTCAAGGTCAGTGAAGAATTGTGCTGGGATTTTAATGGGGATTGTATTGAATCTATAGATTGCTTTTGGCAAGATTGCCATTTTTACTATATTTATCCTTCCAAACCAAGAGCATGGGAGATCTTTCCATTTTTTGGTATCTTTTTAATTTCTTTCTTTAAAGACACAAGTTCTTATTGTGTAGGTCTTTCACATATTTGGTAAGCATTGGAGATATTTTATGTTGTTTGTGGCTATTGTAAATGGTGATCTTTCTCTGATTTCTTTCTCAGCCTCTTTGTTGTCTCATTTTTTTTTGAGTTTATCTTGTATCCTGCTAATTTGCTGAAGGTGTTTATCAGCTCTAGTAGTACCCTGGTAGAATTTATTGGGTCGCTTATGTAAACTATCATATCATCTGCAAATAGAGACAGTTTGACTTCTTCCTTTCCAATTTGGATCCCCTTGATCTTTTTTTTTTTTTTTGTCTTATAGCTTTAGCCAGAACTTCAAGTACAATATTGAAGAGATATGGAGAGAGAGGACAGGCTTGTCTTGTTCCTGATTTGAGAGGAATTGCCTTAAGCTTCTCTCCATTCAGTTTGATGTTGGCTGTTAATTTACTGTATACTGCTTTTATTATGTTTAGGTATGCTCTTGTTATCCCTGATGTCTCCAAGACCTTTATCATGAAAGGATGTTTAATTTTGTTGAAGGCTTTTTTGGCATCTAGGGAGATGATCATATGGTTTTTATTTTTCAGTTTGTTTATATGGTGGATCACGTTGATAGATTTTCATATGTTAAACCATCCTTGCAACCCAGGGATGAAGCCTACTTGGTCATGGTGGATGATTTCTCTGATGTATTCTTGGATTCTGTTTGCCAGTAGTTTATTGAGTATTTTTGTGTTGATGTTCATCAGGGATATTGGTCTGTAGTTGTATCTTTGTGAGGCTTGGGTACCAAGGTGATTGTGGCCTCATAGAAAGAGTTTGGTAATGTGCCTTCTGTCTCTATTGTGTGGAACAATTTGAGTATTGGAATTAGCTCTTCCTTGAATTTCTGGTAGAATTCTTCATTGAAGCCATCTGGCCCTGGGCTTTGTTTGGTTGAAATGCTTTCAATGACTGTTTCGATTTCATTGGGGGTTATAGGTTTATTTAAGTTGTCTGTTCTTGGTTTAATTTTGGTAAGTGATAGTTTTCCAGAAATTTGTCCATTTCCTTTGAATTTTCAAATTTTGTAGAGTACAGGTTTTCAAAGTATGACCTTAAAGTTGTCTGGATTTCCTCTGTGTCTGTTGTTATGTCCCTCTTTTCATTTCTCAATTTGTTAATTTGCATGATTTCTCTCTGCTTTTTTGTTAGTTTGGATAAAGGTTTGTCTACCTTGTTGATTTTCTCGAAAAGCCAACTCCTTGTTGCATTGATTTTTTGTATTGATTTCAGCACTCATATTGATTATTTCCTGGTGTCTACTCCTCCAGGGTGAGTTTGCTTGTTTTTGTCTAAGGCTTTCACTTGCGCTGTTAGTTCTCTAATGTGACTATCCTCTGTTTTCTTCATATGGGCACTCAGTGCAATGAACTTCCCTTGTAACACTGCTTTCAAGGTGTCCCATAATTTGAGATATGTCGTGTCTTCATTCTCATTGAATTTTAGAAAGTCCTTAATTACTTTCTTTATTCCTTCTTTGACCCAGGTGTGCTACAATTGCCCTTTGTTCAGTTTCCATGAGTTTGTAGGGTTTCTGCGATTTGAGTTGTTGTCAAATTTCAATTTTAATGCATGGTGGTCTGATAAGATACAGGGGACTATTCCAAATTTTTTTATCTGTTGAGGTTTGTTATGCCACCTAGTATGTGGTCGATTTTAGAGAAGGTTCCATGTGGAGCATAAAAGAAGGTATATGCTTTTTTGTTTGGATGAAATGTTCTATTGATGTCTGTTAAACCCAGTTGAGACATAACTTTTGTTAGTTCTTTTGTTTCTTTGTTGAGTTTCTGATTGGTGGTCCTGTCTAGTGGTGAGAGTTGTGTGTTGAAGTCTCCCATTATAATTGTGTGAGGGTTTATGTGAGCTCTGAGTTTTAGTAGTGTTTCTTCTACAAATGTGGGTGCCTTTGTATTTGGGGCATAGATGTTCAGAATCAAGACTTTTTGTTGATGGATTTCTCCTGCCATGAATATGAAATGACCATCTTCATCTCTTTTGATTAATTTTTGTTTGAAGTCTAACTTGTTAGATATTAGGATAGCCACACCTGCTTGCTTCTTGGGTCCATTTGATTGGACGATCTTTACCCTGAGGTAATGTCTATCTTTGTGGCGTACGTGTGTTTCCTGTATGCAACTGAAGGATAAGTTCTGTCTTTGTATCCATACTGTTAGCCTGTGTCTTTTTATAGACGAATTTAGACCATTAATGTTGAAGGAGAGTGAAGACCATTGATTGTTAATGTTTGTTTGTTTTAGATTTGGTTTTGATAGTGGTATTGTGAATTTATTTGTCCTTCTTTACCCTTGGTTTCTGCTGAAGTGGTATTATCTGTTGCCTAAGTCTTTGTGAGTGTAGTAAACTTTCTTGGGTTGGAGTTTTCCTTCCAAAACTTTCTGTAGGGCTGGATTTGTTACCAACAAATATGGAATAGATCTTTATTGTCTCCATTTCAGTGTTCAAGTTTTGAACCTGTTTAATTGTTTTTTCTTTGCTTTCTGTACTTTAAGAATTTTATCAATTTCTTCCAAAATTTTTTTTATTTTATATTCCATTTATTGAAGGGATTTTCTCAGATCTTCTTTGAACGCCTCTCTCATTTTTATGATGATAATTTTTAGGTTGTTCTCTTCTGATTCATTTGATTTGTTGTATTCTGGTCTAGTTGGTGTAGCTTCCCTTGATTCTGGTGGTGTTATACTTGTCTTCTGATGTTAGGTGTTTTCTTGTATTGCCATCTTCCCATAGCTTCTTCCAGCAGGTGTTGGTGGGGTTTCTCCCTCTCTCTATGGATTTATGTGGGTCAAAGTTTCAATGTCTGTAGTTCTGGGTTGTCCAAGCTCTCTAGGAGGTCTCTCCGTAAGCAGGGGCCCCGATGATGGGGGTCAAAGTTCAGGCTACAGCAGAGGCAAGCTGAGACATCTTTGGTAGAGGTTAGCCTGCAGGATGTTTCCTCAGGGATAGTCAGGTCTAGCTCTAGCCATGGCCTCTAGCCAAGGCCTGTAGCAGAGGCCTGGTGACAGGGACAAAGGCTGGGCTGATACTCAGGATGTTTCCGCACTGATAGGCGGGTCTAGCTGGCACTCTCCAGCTGAGAAGGGCCTCTTTATCAGAGGTCCTGGGATTGGGGTCAATGATCCAGCCCCCTGCAGGAACTCAGGGTGGACCAGCAGAGATAGGCGGATCTCTGGGAGGTGCCCAGAACTCCAGTAGAAGACCGGTGGTGGGGGTCAGAGCTCTTGCTCTATGTTAAGAAGGCTCTCTATTTTGCTCAGGGGGCTGGCTTTTATAGCCAGGCACTAGATGGGAGAGGAGGAAGCAGAGGAGGGTGGTTAGTCATCTTTGTTCTCAGGGGCGTGTCCCAGAGTTCTGGAAAGCAAAGGAACATTTTGCCTTAGAAAACGTTTTTCTTTCCAGTCACAGCTGCCTGCCCTGAGGGCAGCAGGGGAAGGAAATCTTAGCCAAGGTCTTAATTCCCACATTTGGATGCAGGAATCTGTTCTTCTGTCCCATCTGCCAACTGATCAAATTAAATAAATTGAGCTGTACTGTGAATCTATTCCATATTGGTTCGAGGACATAGTGTGCAGCCCTTCAATTCCAACCAGGTTGCTGTGTGTCATTAGTCCGATGTCTTTCCCAAGATTTATTTTGATCACAGCATCTGTGACATGAGGTACACAGTGAATACCAGTGTATTTTTAAATACAATTTTTATTTAAATTTGAAACAGGCCATTGTATACCAATCCCAGCTCCCTCATTGTCCCATCCTCTCTGGTTCCCCCTAGTAGCCCCAGTCCCATCCCCTCTGTGCTCCCCAGGGGGGTTGAGGCCTTCCATGAGGAGTCTTCACAGTCTGTCTTATCACTTGGAGCAGGACCCAGGCCCTCTTCGTGTGTCTAGGCTTAGACAGTATTCCTCTATGTGTTAAGGTCTCCCAAGTCCATTTGTATACTAGGGACAAATACTGATCCACTACCAGAGGCCCCATAGACTGCCCAGTCCTCCCAACAAACACCACATTCAGGGAATCTGTATTGGTCCTATAATGGTTTCCCAGCTGTCAGACTGGAGTCCATGAGCTTTCCCTTGTTAGGTCAACAGTTTCTATTAAATCTTTTTTGTTTTGTTTTGTTTTATGGTTTTTGTTGTTGTCATTGCTGGTTTTGTTTTGTTTTTTTCAAGGTATTTCTCTGTATTTCTTTGGAGCCTGTCCTACTACTAGCTCTGCAGACCAGGCTGGCCTGGAAATCACAGAGATCTGCCTGCATCTGCCTCTTTTTGTCTGGTAGCTCTGCCTATCTACCCACCTGGCTACTGGGCAATCACTGTTTTATTCTTCAACCAATCAGAGAAATATATATATATATATATATATATATATATATATATATATATATATATAAAGACGTCCCCCAACAAATAAACACTGGGAATTTGAGAGATGGAAAATAAAGTCTCATAAATTTAAACTCACTCCGGTTGCAAAAATATTTTGTACTTCTATTGCAGTACTTGTAAAAATGACCAAGGGAAGACCAATACTTTGAGGGAATTCCATTTAATTCAACATATTGAACCTTGACGCTACAAAGTTAAGATCACAGAAGCCGTATTGACATTTCATCTTTCACATTCGATTCATAACTTACTCAGAACTTCAAAACTTGGTAATGCTTGCATGCTTTCCTCCTGATGCTGGGAAAACATCCAGCCATATTAACAGTTATACACATTTTTTTTTGCTAAAAGTATATTCATTATCACACCTTTTTAAAAATACATTTTTCCTATATGCTGTTCCCCTTTTGTTTTCATTTCCTTTTGTCATACAATAAAATAGAGAAAACTTAGTGAATTGAGTGTAACAAGAAAGTTGTTGGCTCCAACAGCATGTGCAGCCCAATACTAATAAATTAATATCTACACCCTACATAGTGTTAAATTATGAAAATTTGTATATTCCTCTATAGACACCATATAAAACATGTCACTCAACAATTCTTTCTGTATTGCACAGTCTAGGAAATGTTCTCTCACAGGCATGCTTTTGGTCTCCATTGAGAAGGAACAGAAGACAGATCAAATCAAAGCATCAACAAAGCAAAGTTGGCAACATCCAACAGAAAGACAAGGAAAGGCCCTGATAAAATGTCATCTTGAAGCAATGACTGGGGAGTTTTAGATGGATATTTTCTTCTATTCTGTGGATGGATGAGAAGCCCATTAACTGTTTCTAATGTAGACATCATTATATGTAGAGATAAACTATAGCATCTTCTGCTTGAAATAATTTCCCCTCATTTTTAAATTTTTTTTGAAGTGCACAATGCCCTTCCGCTTGGCCTTCTTGGCTGTCCACAGCAGTGCTTGTCACACAATCAGAGCCCATTATGACTCAGGGAATGGATGATAGAGGACTGTTGAAACCAAAGTAGTTGTGCCTTAACTGAGTGGACCAAACAGCATCTCCAGACCCTACTTTTCAGTGAGCTCACAGAGCACTGGACAGTGCTCACACATGAGTGTTTAGATCCTCTGTGAAATTGCAGGCTGCAAATGATGATGTTTTCTATATTGTTGGTGATTATAGATGTAACCACCTGTGTACACTAGACACACATATTCTAAAAAGAAGAATCATTTTCCAATAATAGCAGGCTGGACTTTAGGCTCCTGAGACTCCCCCAATATCCTCACACACACACACATACACACACACACACATCCCTATACATCCATTGCTATGTACACACGAGACTAATTGACATCATTCAGTGACTATCATCTTTAGATTTGGACTTTAGTATACAGATATACTCTTTTTCATCTGTTGGTGGTCACGGAGGCTGAGCCCATCCTATAGCAGTGTATGGTATATTGGAGGCAATGTAGATTTATCACAATATTCATAAAATTCCTATGAATGGGTCAACACTTGTTCTAGCCAAAATATAATTATTGTGTGCCTCAACTTCTAATCCCAAACAAATACCCACCATTAATTAAAAACTGTAATATTAGATAGAAATTATAAATTGTGTGCCATCAGGCAACAGAATAGTATACAGTCAGAAAAAAGGGCCAAATCAACAGCAGAAAAAAATGAATGAGTCTATTAGGAAACTAAGAACTTTGATTTGATTTTCAATTATGAAAATTATTAGACTCATCTCTATGAGATAACATCTCTATAAAGTGTTCAAACAACAAACATCAATATGTTTGGACATCTGACTATTAAGACAAAATGACCAAGAATATAGATACATAGGATACAGTTTGGATTTCATGTCATATAATACATGAAGTAAAATACAATGCTTTCTTTTTTATTTTTCTTATTTTACATATCGAAACCAGTTTCCTCTCCCTCCCTCCCTAACTCTCTCCCACTCTCCCATTCTATTCCTCCCACTCCATATGTAGGGTGATGCCTTCCAGGAGGGATCATCTAAATCAGTCAAGTCATTTGAAGTAGGCCCTGCCTCCTGCCTTAGGTTAAGGGAGTATCCCTCCATGGGAATGTGCTTCCAAAATCTTTTTGTGCACCAGGGATACATCCTGGTTCCGCTGTCAGAGGTCCCTTAGACTTCCCAGGCCTGCTAACTGATACCTATGTTCAGGGGGTCTGAGTTGGTCCAATGCTGGATTCCCAGGTATCGGTGGGTCCATTAGCTCCTCCTGGTTCAGGTCAGTTATCTCTGTGGGTTTCTGTAGCTTTGTCTTTTCCTCCCTCTCTGCATCTGGATTCCAGTTGGGCACAGTGTTTACCTGTGGATGTCTGTTTCTCTTTCCATCAGCTACTAGATGAGGGCTCTATGATGTTGGATAAGTCAATCATCAATCTCATTATCAGGGAAGGACATTAATGGTAGCCTTTCCACTGTTCCTGAAATTGTTAGTTGGGGTCAGTCTTCAAACCTATAATAGGTCCCTGTTTTGTGCCTCTCTCTCTCTCTCTCTCTCTCTCTCTCTCTCTCTCTCTCTCTCTGTCTCTCTCTCTCCTCTTATTTATTTCTCCCGTGACTCAATCTTCCTAGTCCCACATGTTTTCCTCTCCTCTCTTTCTCTTTCTCCTAGTTCCCTCTCCACTCACTGCCCCCTCCACTCCCAATATGCTCAGGAGATCTTGTCCCTTTTTCTTTCTGTGAGGGACCTTGTATGAATCTCTTAGGTTCCTCTTGTATCCTAGTTTCTCTAGTGGTGTGAATTATAGGCTGGGAATCCTTTGTTCTATGCCTAAACTCCATATATGAGTGAGTACATACCATGTTCCTCTTTTTGTGACTGGGTTACCTCATTCAGGATTGTTTCTTCAAGTTCCATCTATTTGCCTATGAATTTCAAGATTCCATTGGTTTTTTTTTCTGTAGAGTAGTATCCCATAGTGTAAATGTGCCACATCATCTTTATCCATTCTTCAGTTGAAGGGTTGCTTCCTGGTTCTTGCTATTACAAATACTGCTACTATAAACATAATTGAATTCCATGTCTTTGTTGCATGGATGTAGATCACTTGGGTGTATGCCTAAGAGTGGGATTGTGGTTTCCTGTGGTAGACTGATTCCCATTTTCCTGAGGAACTGCCATACTGATCTCCAAAATGGCTGTACAAGTTTGTACTTCTACTAGCAATGGGGGAGTGTTCCCCTTTCTCCACATCCTCTCCAGCATGATTTGTCATTGGTGTTCATAATTTTAGCTATTCTAGCAGGGGTAAGATTGTATTTCAGAGTTGTTTTGATTTGCATTTCCCTGATAGTTAAGGATATTGGCACTTTCCTAAGTGTCTTTCAGCCCTTTCAGTTTTCTCTATTGAGAATTCTCTCTTCAGTTCTGTACTCCATTTCTAAATAGTGTTATTTGGTGTTTTTGTGACTAGTCCCTTAAGTTCTTTGTATATTTTGGAGATCAGCCCTCTGTCAGATGTGGGGTTGGTGAAGATGTTTTCCCAGTCTGTGGGCTGCCGTTTGGTCCTGTCAACTGTGTCCTTTGCATTACAGAGGCTTCTCAGTTTGAGGAGGTCCAATTTATTAATTGTTGATCTCAGTGTCTGTGCTATTGAAGTTATGTTCAGGAAGTGGTCTCCTATACCAATTTGTTCAGGGGTATTTCCCACTTTCTCTTCTAAGAGATTCAGTGTGGCTGGAGTTGAAGTCTTTGATCCACTTGGATGTGAGTTTTGTATAGACATGGGTCTATCTGCAGTCTTCTACACACTGTCATCCAGTTGTGCCAGCACCATTTGTTGAAGATGCTTTCCTCTTTCCATTGTATACTTTTAGCTGTTTTGTCAAAAATCAGATGTTCATAGGTGTGTGAGGTACTATTATGGTTTAATTTGATTCTATTGGTCTGCCTGTCTATTTTTGTGCCAGTACCAAGCTGTTTTCAGGACTATAGCTCTATAGAAGAGCTTAAAGTTGGGGATGGTGATGCCTCCTGAAGTTCCTTCATTGTACAGGGTTGTCTTTGGCTATCCTAGGTCTCTTGATTTTCCATATAAAATTGATTATTATCCTTAAAAAGTTAGTGAAGTATTGTGCTGGGGTTTTAATGGAGATTGCATTGAATCTCCTGGATTGCTTTTGGCAAGATTGCCATTTGCACTTTGTTTATTCTACCTATCAAAGAGCATGGGAGATCTTTCCATTTTCTGGTATATTCTTTGATTTCTTTCTTTAAAGATACAATGTTCTTGCTATATAGGTCTTTCACTTATTTGGTAAGCTTACCCCAAGATACTTTGTAAAGGATGATGTTTCTTTGATTTCTTTCTCATTTCCTTTGTCCTCTGTATATAGTAGGGCTACTGATTTTTTTTTTGAGTTTCTCTTGTCCTGCTAGTTTGCTAAAGGTGTTTATCAGCTGTAAGATTTCCCTGGTAGAACTTTTTGGGTAACTTTTGTAAACTACCTTATCATCTGCAAATAATGATTTCTTTCTTTCCAAGTTGTATCCTCTTTATCTCCTTTTGTTGTCTTATTGCTTTAGCTAGAACTGCAAGTACAATATTGAAGAGATATGACGAGAGAGGGCAGCCTTGTCTTGTTCCTGATTTTAGAGGAATCACTTTAATCTTCTCTCCATTCAGTTTGATGTTGGCCGTTGGTTTACTGTATATTGCTTTTATTGTATTTAGATACCTTGCTGTTATCCCTCATCTCTCTAAGACCTTTATCATGAAAGGGTGTTGAATTTTGTTGAAGGCTTTTTTTTTTTAGCATCTTGTGAGATGATTATGTGGTTTTTCTTTTTCATTTTGATTGTATGCACTAAGTGCCCACATGTATAAAATGGAGGATAGTCACATTAGAGAATTAACAGCACAACTGAAAGCCTTAGAACAAAAAGAAGCAAACTCACTCTGGAGGAGTAGATGCTAGGAAATAATCAATTTGAGGGCTGAAATCAATAAAGTGGAAAGCAGGAAAACAATACAAAAAATCAATGCAACAAAGAGTTGGGTTTTGGAGAAAATCAACAAGATAGACAAGCCTTTATCCAAACTAACCAAAAAGGAGAGAGAGAGAACATGCAAATTAACAAAATCAGAAACAAAAAGGGGACCATAATAACGGACAGTGAGGAAATCCAGACAATTTTCAGGTTTTTGAAAACCTGTACTCCAAAAAATTTGAAAATTCAAAGGAAATGGACAAATTTCTGGATAACTATCACATACCAAAATTAAATCAAGAAGGGATAAGCAACTTAAATAGACCTATAACCCCTAATGAAATAGAGGCAGTCATCAAAAGCCTCCCAACCACAATGATTTCTTTCTTTCTTTTTCTTTTTTTTAAACATTTATTTATTTCATGCTGGACATAATTATGCATGTCTTTTTTAAAAATAAAAACAAACATTTATAAACAATATTTGGAAATTTGGGTGTCATTCTTTCCAAGCAGCGCCCCCTACCATAATGATTTATTAAAGTGGCTGTGAATTTTTGTGTCTTGATGGTCTTTGTAGTGACTGTTTCACACATCAGGTGAAGACCTAAAGATTGAAATAAGAGACAAGAGAGAGAGTCATTTGTTCAATGGCAATGTTGGAATGCAAAATGCTAAAAGCCGTTTATTAAGGGGAAGGAGTGGGCTTATATACTGACTCACAGCACAGTGGAAAACAACAGGAGTCTCATAACAAGCTAGGAAAAATGCTCTGTGTCCCTGTTGGGAACAGGCAAACATCACCTTGTCCTAAGTGCTGCTATTTTGACTTCAGACTCCATTTTACTTGTAGAGTGAAACAAAGTTCAGGTTCCCAAGCCCCAGGGAAGCTGGGGACCTTCCAATAGCTGACCCACCTCCTCCCTAAACCATAGAAATACTCATTATGCATCTTTAGTTCTCTAGAAACTTTATGGCTATTCCTAATTGTAGCACCCGCACTATGATCTGCTCCACTAAATGGGTGAAGGCCTAGAAATTGAAATAAGAGACAAGACAGCAGGGTATTCATTCAACAGCAGTGTCAGAATGCTGAATGCCATTTATTGAGGGGATGGAGTGGGCTTATATACTGACTCACAGCACAGTGGAAATAACACGAATTTCAGGCTTAGCTCCTCCCCATCAGGTGTGTTAGCAAAACAGGAAGAGTACCAGTAACAACTCTGGTGCAAGATGTTCCAGCCAACAGCTTCAGGCTTGCTCAAGGTGCCTTGAGGGTCCATGCGAGGCACTACAGGTCCCCCTTACTTTTAATATAAACTAATCCTTGTCTTAGCTGGCAGAGAATGTCAGCATAATGCCTTACCCATCTTTGGAGAGGTCACTCAGACCTGTAACCTTCCTGTCTTAGGTTGGATATTTTCCCCCTTCTGCCTTGCTGATCTCAGGTGATTAGTTTGTCTGTAAGTTCAGCCATAGTTGGGCAGAAGCATTCTCTCTTGAGCCAAAGGCAGTAGAATCTGTCTTGTTTGAAAGTTGGCCTGGGCCTGACTAATATTGTGGTGGCATAGGCAGATCAGGCAGATAGCACCAAGGGTAAGGGCTATGAGCCCCAGTGAGAGAGAGCTTGCCCATTTCTGATTAATCTTCCCACAGGTTGAAGACCTTGTAAAAGGTGTCTGCATCGACAGGCGGTACTTGGGTTTCATTGATATTAATGATCTGCATGGCCAAAGCATGTATACAATTTAACTACTGATAACTCCAGGGTCCCTGGAGAAAAGAAACTATAACTGATGCATTCTTAGCTTTAGTGGGTGTAACATAGATATGGGTGAGAGAGAGAGAAGAATTCGTGAGTCTCCCACAGTAAATCAAATTGCTTCTATAGAAGTCTAGTTTGTAGGCTTACTTTTGAAATACCTATTTGTATTACATAATCAAGTGTGTTTTGGGTAGCTGAGGCTTCAGCCACTTCACCTGATAGTTGATCCACTGTGCTTGCAGTATTTACAGATTTGGAGAGCGCTGTACTTGAAATGGCTGCTGCGCTGGCAGAGGCAGCAATGGGAATAACAATGGCAGCCATGATCCCAAATCTCCTTTCCTCTATGCCGCATAAGTTGGTCATCTGTAGAGGAGGTCTTCGGTATAGGTACCACCTCCTGTATGTGGACCCCGACAGCTGTTACTTCATATAACCAGTCAGCAGACCTGCTGAGAACAGTTAAGACTTCCTCCAAAATTAGTTTCATCAGTTAAAACAAAAAGGAAGGGAAGCCAGAACACAGTGCCTGAAATGAACGTGAAAATCTTATCCTTTGGACCAAAGTATAATTTTGTAGCTGCTTTACCCAAACTATCATTAGCGGTCAGGAAAAGGGGCCACACAGGGCTACTCAGACCCACAGGCATCAAATGGGTAAATCCTTGGTGAAGGCCCTTCGAACCTTCTCCCTGGCTGCTACACTCACAGTCCCTCCCCATATGGCGAACCAGACTCTCAGGCACCCAAACCAGGTAATCTGCATCTTGTGGAAAGACACAAACTGACCCTCGGGCCCACTCTACAACCTGGTATTGACATTCTTCCACATAGCTGAGGCATAGTCAGATGACCGAGGACTCTAACGCCTGTCACCCGCAGATCAAGCAGCACCATCAATAATTTAAAAATTTAAAATATAAAGGACAAGTGAAAGGTGATTATGAGGAGGCCCTGTAAATTCCCCCTCTTTCGTTTTATGAAGATAGGCTTTAATTGTGCAATGTGTATGCTCCAATGTGGCCTGACCTTTAGGATTATAAAGGATGCATGTCTTTTTTTGAGATTAAAAAAAAATTTTGCAAAAAAGAGTTGAAATCCCGACTTGTATAATCAGGGCCATTATCAGTTTTTAATTGTCTGGGTACCCCCATATAAGTAAAAGATTACAAACAATGGCTCTTAACATCCTTAAGCCTTTATCCAGTATGGGTAGAGGCAAATATGAGATGGGAATGGCTATCTACAGGTACATGAACAAATTGTAGTCGGCTAAAGGAAGGAACAAGGGTTACACCCATCTGCCAGATATCATTAGGCGTGACACCCCAGGGGTTAACTCCAAGGTGTGGAACAGGTAAGAACTCAGCACATAGGAGACAATTCTTATCTATATTAATAGCTTGGTCTCTAGTAATTTTAAAATGGAATTCAAGCAACTCCACATTAACGTGGAAGATTGTATGAGCTTTGCAGGCTGCTTCACAACCAGACTCTCATCATCATGACAGCTCTGTTTTAGTAGTAAAATCGGCAATGGCATTTCCTTCACTCAAAGCGCTGGGCAAATCAGAATGCACTTGGAGATTTCCTACAGAAATTGGATGAGAACGCCTCCATAGTGGCTAGTAAATGTTCCTGTACATGAGAGACCAGAGCTATATAGGCAGCAGTTTCTAAGGGAGCCAATATATGAAACACATATTTACTGTCAGTGTATAAGTTAAACGGCTTATCAGAAAAATATTGAAGGGTTAATTGTACTGCAGCTAATTCAGCAAATTGTGCAGATTTGACTTGTATTGTAGAGTGTTTAACAATGGGAAAGGAGACAATGACAGTACAACCATTTGAGGAGCTGTCTGTAAATACATTGCAGGCCCCCTTCAAAGGATTTTTGGAAATAATCTTGGGGAAACACACAGGGTGATTTAAAAAGAATGAGCTAATTTATTGGAAGGAAAATGGTTATCAAAGTGGCAGGGTGTGGAACACATAAAATGTGCCCAAGTCTCATCAAACTGTTGAAGCCATTGTATCTGTTGTTGAGTGTAGGGAGTGGCAATTACATCTGGGATCTTGCCAAAAACTTGAAGACTCATTTTGTATGCCTTTTGAATAATGGAAAACATTGCCTTGGGATAAGATCTGTCTTTCCTGGGGATGGATACAACTATAATATAGGACCAGTTTGCCAAAACACAATGGTACCATGTAAAAACTAATAACACCAAGTTTTGAGAATAGTCAATATAATTTAAGTGTGCAGATTAGAGGCATTTTTGTACAAGTTGTAAGCATTCTCACACAGCAGGTGTTAAGGTGCAGGGAGAAGTGACATCAGAATCTCCTTGTAAAATATCAAATAAGGGTCTAAGCTGTCCAAACTAGATCGAACCCAATTCATATCTCCCAATAATTTTTGAAAATCATTAAGGGTGGTCAGTCTGCTCAGCCTTAAAATAATCTTTTGAGGACAGACACCAAAATATAACAGTTGGTGATCCTGGCATTGATAGGGAAATTCTTGTTGAACCTTTTCTGTGGCAATCCTTAAGCCAGTTGAAGATTTTGTTGCAATTCTCCAAAAGCCTCATTAACTTCATGAGGATCTCAGCTGGCTAAAGACTATCCTCCATGTTATGTATAATATACACGGACTGAAATTTCTCCCTAATGGGGGCAATGGCCAAAGATACATAAACTTGACAATTAGTGGGATTGTTTGCCATTCCTTGAGGCAACACCACCCATTGATATCTCTTATAGGTATCTTTTAAATTAACAGAAGGAATGCTAAATGCAAACCGCTCACTATCGCGGGGATGCAAGGGAATGATAAAGAAGCAAACTTTTAGGTCTATAACTAATAATTGATAGCCTCGAGGAATACCTGCAGGGGATGATAAGCCAGGTTGTGTGGTTCCTATAATTTGCATACAATCATTAACAGCTTGCAGATCTTGTAGGAGTCTCCAATATCCACATTTTTTCTTTATAAGACAAATTGGTGTATTCCATGGGGAATTGGAAGGAACAATATGTATATCCTCTAATTGTTCCTGTACAAGTTGATTGCAGCCTGCAGCCTGTAATTTCTCAATAGGTAAGGCCCATTGCTCCAGCAGACTGGGTTATCAGTTTTCCAGGTGACAGGAATGGGAACAGGCTGCACAGCAATAGCCCCTAAGGAAATTTCCCAACTCAGAGCAATCTCCAGCTCTTTTGATAATTAAATTTTTGGATGCAACAGACTGAGAGTCACCTCGGAGGAATTTACCCAGTCCTCTTCCTTGTACATAGCATTGGTCAGCCAGCATATTTTTAATAGGCTCAGTAGTAAGGACCACTCCCATGGCCTGAAGCACATCTTTCCCCAAAGATTAACAGGGATATGACTTAATGCAAAAGGTTGAAAGAGGCCTGTATGTCCTTCAACATCTGACCATTGAAAAAGCTGAGTACTACATTCTGGGGACACTGCAGTACCCACTCCTTGTAAATGAGTACTGAAGAGGCCATGCTTGTGGCCAATGGTTTTTTTTTTTTTTTTTTTTTTTTTTTTTTTGCTATTACTGAGGAGTCAGCTCCAGTAACTACAAGTCCAGAAAATCATCTACCTTGTATGGTAAGGGTGAGCATGGGGCGCTGTTCAATACTTGATACCCAAAACGCACACATGGATCCTGTGGACCCAAAACCAGGAGACCCCCGGTGTTCTTTAAAAAGGGGTTGTTGGTTTTGAACATAGGGAGAAGAACCAATTGTGCTATCTGAGCACCCTGTGGTATCATTATTGCCCCTATTTCTGCCCTAACCATGATTTTTATTTCTCCTTGAAAATCTGATCTATACTCCTGAAACGACCCTAATTCCTGTCACCGGGGCACTACTGAGTACTAACAATACTGCTTCCAAAGTATCTTCTCTTTCAGTTACATTAGAACTATCATCTAGTTGAGATCTCTCTTGTTCCCTGATAGATTTCACAGATTCTAAATCTTGTACTTCCTCAAAAGTCATATTTATCTCTGCCATTTGTTCCTTTGACATTGTTGTTCAGGAGCGCATCTTTAGCTAGATGCCAAAGGACAAAGGTGGCAATAGGGAAATGATCAGACCCCTCTTCTTTATCAGCCTTTTGGAGATCTCTTTTTACCTGTTCCCAATCGGGGATGTTGAAGCCTCTGGAGTGCATAAACCAAGGTCTATGTTTTTCTAGTATGGCAATGAATTCTTTAGCTGTCTTAGTTTTAATCCCAGTGCCCTGTATTTTCAATAGGGCCAATAATTGCCCACTGAAAATTTCCTTAGTTACTGGCACTCATCCTTAAACACTCTCTTTCACTTACTTTGCTGGCTGGCTTCCGAGGGTGATCTCTTAGGTGACCCTTTCTTCCTGATCTGGGTAGGACCTTGTAGTGCCAGCACTACAATCTGTTCCATGAATTGGACAAAGGCCTAGAGATTGGAATAAGAGACAACACAGTGAGTCATTTGTTGAACAGTAATGTCAGAATGCCAAATGCCTTTTATTGAGGGGAAGGAGTGTGCTCATATACTGACTCACAGCACTGTGGAAAACAACAGGGTTTTCAGGCTTAGCTCCTCCCCAGCAGATGTGTGTTAGCAAAACAGGAAGAGGACCAACAACTGTGCATGGCAAAATGTTCCAGCCAACAGCTTCAGGCTAGCTCAAGGTGCCTTGGGGGTCCATGCAGGGCCAGACAGGTGTTCTTTCTTCTTTCTCTCATTTAATTACTTATCTTGTTTCTTTCATAGGGTGAAACTGGATCTCCCTATCACAAGTTGAGCTGGAGTTTACTCTATAGCCATACCTATCAATGATTACATTGCAATCCTCCTGGTTTAACCTCCCCAGTGCTGGGTTAACTTTAGTGAGTCACCACATCTGATTTATGAGAAAGGTTTATCAAATCACTTGTACTTAATAGAGTATGTATGACTGCTAGTGTAGCTGCCTTCTGCTTTGTATCAGCAGCTGAAGAGTGCAGAACAAGGATCTTTACGATCTCTAAAGATCAACAGGAAGGGAGAAATAGTGGGAAAGCCTGCACTCAAAACTTCACCGACATGCCTCAACCAGAGAGGAGAGTCCACAAAAGAAATGTGAAGCAAATTACAAATACAGTTGAGAACATAAAAGCTCACAAATGTGACCACCAGTATCAGGACTGTGTGGACTGCTCTGGTCTCAGGGTGAAGTCTCTGGTCCTGATTTTGAGTGTGAATGTTCTGCACTCTCTTTTGGTGTCTATGTAGGAGGAAGACCATGCAAACGCTGGTAAAAACCATGATACTGATGAACACTGCATGATGGACAAATGGCAAGATGACCATGCCTTCACTGAAACCAGATGTGGTACAGCCCCACATGCTTTTTTCATCAGTGCCGTTGGCTGTACTTTGTGAACCACTGACTTTCATTGGAACATAGACATTATTTAAGATGCCAAAGAACCAACAAGTGTAATGAGAATGACTCAAGACATTGGCGGCTCTTCCACAGATCATCACTCTACCCCAAGGAACAGGAACAAGAGTGACAAACTGATAGGTGCTCAGGACACAGGTAGAGCACATGCTTGTGCTCTGAGCCACTGTTCAAATGTAGTACTCAATTTTTCATGCCAGGTTAGCTTTAGGCTTCCTTGAGACAAAAAACATCACTTTGTTTGGGAATGCAGTGATGAGGAGAGTGAAGGCATTGACCACAGCCAAGTGGGTGACAATGACCTGTATGGGCCTCATTCAAGAGCCAGGAACAATGGGAGAGAAATTATGGACCAACAGAAGTATGTTGGCCAGAATTCCAGTCACAACCTGGAAGAGGAGGAGGGTCTGGAGAGCCACTTCCTCAGTGGTTTTGAGAGCTTTACTCTGAGAAGATGAGGAGAGGACTTACTTCAGTGCACACTGGAGCAATGACCAGGAGGGATGCTGCTGTCTTCAAGAGACTTCTCAACTATCTGAGCATTATGAATGGTTTGAGTCTTTACTTCTTCTATGAGGGGAAACACTGCTGTATCACATTAGGAGAGCTTGTTCTGGAGGACACTGCATAGAAATCTCAGAATATTACTTTGTACTTCAAGAACTTCCATGTGCCTCATGAAGGATATGTATTAATGATACAAGTTTATCTTTCTTGGTTATCACAACAACCACTGTAACACAGTATGGCAATAGACATAAGAACATATTTTTCTATCATTTGAATGCAGCATCTTTCCGCAATTATAAAATCTGTTAGTGATGGAGGCTGGAGAGATAGCTCTCCTCAGGGGACTCATGTTCAAATCCAGCAACCACATGGTCATTGAAAGCTGTGTGCAACATCAGTTCTCCAATTTAATGCCCTTGTACAGCTTTTCTAGCACTGCAGAAATGTGTCAGACACATAGACAGTTAAAACTCTACATGCATGAAATTAAATTACAGTATATTTAAAAATATGAAAATATACATTTATAAATCATAAAATTCTGTAACAAGAGGGAGCAGCAAAAAAACCCCCTCAGCTTTTGAGAAAAATTATACAGATCATCAAAGTGATAGAACACAAAATATTCCAAAAAAGTAACTAGTTTTCTGATCCTAAATATGAATCTCAATTTGCACACACACATTTTTGTATGCATATAAACATACATGTATACATAAACTATATACACACACACACACACACACACACACACACACACACACACACACACACACATATATCCCAAAAGATCTACTAAGGAACTCAGTCAGCAGACAACACCTTTAGTGAAGTGACTGAACACAAGATTGACTCAAAAATATTAGTAGCCCTCCCACACACAAATGATGAATGGACTGAGAAAGAAGTCAAGGAAACACCATCCTTCACAATAGGGGCAAATAATATAAAATATCTTGGTGCAACTCTAACCAAGCAAATAAAAGACCTGTATGCCAAGAACTTCAACTCTTTGAAAAAAGAAATTGGAGAAAATATCAGAAGATGGAAAGATCTCTCATGGATTGGTAGGATGACTGAATGAACTCAGAGCACCAGTACTCATAAAGAGACTGTTTATCTAGAGCAGCATCCCTCAGAGAGGACATTGCTTTGTCATCTGCAGTGCCACTGACAGTGTTTCTGTGGAAACTTTGGGATACCTCTCATGAAAGGAAAAAAAAATCATTCTCAGGGCAAATCACAATTTTTTTTTAATCATCTGACTGTTAATGATGTCTAGGAGTTTGTTGGATGTTAAGGAACAACTGAGGAAGTGGCTCTCCAGACCGTCCTCCTCTTCCAGGTTGTGACTGGAATTCTGGCCAACATACTTCTGTTGGTCCATAATTTCTCTCCCATTGTTCCTGGCTCTCGAATGAGGCCCATACAGGTCATTGTCACCCACTTGGCTGTGGTCAAGTAAAAATGGCCATCTTACTTAAAGTAACATACATACTCAATGCAATCCCCATTAAAATCCCAATTCAGTCCTTTACAGAACTTGAAAGAAAAATACTCAATTACTCATGGAAAACCACAAAAACCCAGGATAGACAAAACTATTCTGTACAATAAAAGAACTTCAGGAGGTACAACAATCCCAGAGTTCAAGCTCTACTACAGGGATATAGAAATAAAAACCACATGGTATTAGCATAAGAACAGAAAGGTGGACCAATGGGATAGAAGACCCATATGTAAATCAATACACCTATGATCACCTGATTTTTGAAAAAGAAGCCAAAATTATTCAATGGAATAAGAAAGCATCTTCAACAAATGGTGTTGATCTAACTAGATGTCAGCATGTAGAAGAATACCAAAAGATCCATATCCATCACCCTTCACAAAACTTAAGTACGAGTGGATCAAATATCTCAACGTAAATTCAGATACACTGAACCTGATAGATGAGAAGGTGGGGAATAGCCTGAATGCATTGGCACAGGAGACAACTTCCTGAATATGACACCAGTAGCACAGACAGTGAGATTTTCAATTAATTAATGGGAACTCCAGAAACAGAAAATCTTCTGTAAGGCAAAGGACACTGTCAATAGGAGAAGACAGCAGCCTACAAAATGGGAAAAGCTCTTCACTAACCCCACAACTGACAAACAGTGAATTTCCAGAATATATAAAGAACTCAATTATGCACATACATGGAAAACTTCCAGGGACAAAGTGTGTCATTTATTTATTCATAATTTTCTCTACCTTAACTATTTTAATGAGGAAGCAGAAGCTGGGCATGCAACTGCGTCATCACCAGCTTCCCTTGGCAAAACTCAGAATGTGTTGATAACACCATCATGGTTAAACAATTTTCACAGACACATCCCTTTAAACTTCTGCCATTGAAAGCTCTTGTTTAGTCTACAACTTAATTTTATATTGTTTTGCAGAGGAAAAGTCAGTCTCCATCCATCAGCTAAAAATTAGCCATTCCATATATAAATCTCCCATTAAATGTCATTTTCAATGACGTACTAAGCCATGAAACATTCTTTGGGGGTGAAGAAGTCATTTACATAGTTAGGTAAGCAAGAGACAAAAAAAGCAACCTACCCTAACCATTAATATTAACTTCATGAGAGTTAAAGTAGGAAGAACAGAACTCTCAGCAGAAATCTGTAGTGGCAAGGATCCCACCTGCCCAGCCACAGCAAGGATGGAGATACTCACAGAGATGAAGGCCAGATCCTGAACACGTACTGAAGTAAAACAGCTCTGATTCTAGCTGTTTGAAGATCTTTTCTGTGTATCTATTTGCCTGAGACAGAGCCAAGGAAATGTTTCCCTCTGTTATATTTTCCATGGACCATTGTGCAGATGACTGAATGAACTCAGAGCACCAGTACTCATAAAGAGACTGTTTATCTAGAGCAGCATCCCTCAGAGAGGACATTGCTTTGTCATCTGCAGTGCCACTGACAGTGTTTCTGTGGAAACTTTGGGATACCTCTCATGAAAGGAAAAAAAAATCATTCTCAGGGCAAATCACAATTTTTTTTTAATCATCTGACTGTTAATGATGTCTAGGAGTTTGTTGGATGTTAAGGAACAACTGCTAGAAGTAAGAAAAAGTTTTTCATGTTTATGTTGGGAACATGTAAGCTTTGCATTTGTTTTGTCATCAGGTTTGGAAAGGTACACTCTAGGGTAAGTCAAGGGATAAGTTGAATGTATTTCCTAAGGGGTGCATTGTGCAATACTGTACCACACTTGCAAAATTAAGTTGTCGTGAATTTGTTCAGGAAGACCATCAATGTGTCATCAGGAGTCTCGAAATTTCCCATCTGTGTACCAACAAGTGTTGGAAAAGAGCCATGAACTTGAGGTAAGCCAGAACAGATTTGAGTCACACACTGGAAGTCAGCCACATGATGGGTAGTGGGGCTTAAATAAATACTTCAGAATTAAAGCCATTATGGCCAGCATGTTTAGTGCAGAGACAGAAAGAAGGGTAGTTCAGAGAAGCATAGGTGTGTTCCTTGAAAGTCTGTGCTGGAGTGTAGGAATATAGAATGGACAACTACAAGATATCGTCAAGGTGGAATTTGTTTCCAAACATTTTTTTCAGCATGTCTTCATTTTTAGCTTCTTGTGATTAATGTTGATGTCTAGGAGATTTTACATGTTAGTGAGTAGCTGGGCAAAAGTTAGGAAAAGTTTTCCATGTTTCCTTTGGGAGAGCCTAAGTTCTGAATTGATCTTGTAATCAGGTGTGGATTCGTGCACTCAAGGGCAGATCAAAATATTCATTATGTGTATTTCCAGGAAGTACCTTTCTCCATACTATTCACTCTTGCAAGATGGTGCTGACAACAAGCCCTTCTGGAAATCCATCACATGTCATTCAGAGTCTGTCATTCTCCAGGAGGTTGTTTCACTCCCTATGTTCCCATGTGTTTTGGGTACTAGCTTCTTGAGTCCTTTTGTATTTTGAAGGTCACTCCCCTGTCAGATGTGGGGATTGTGGAGATCTTTCCACATTCTGTGGTCTGCCATTGTGTCTTGTTGACTGTCCTTTGCCTTACAGAAGTTTCTCAGGTTCCAGAGGCCCCATTTATTAATGGTTGTCAGTGCTTAGTGTCAGTGCTAATGGTGTTATGTTCAGGAAGTGGTCTCATTCAAGGTTACCTCCCACTTTCTTTTCTAAGAGGTTCAGTGTGGCTGGGTTTATGTTGAGGTTTTTGATTCATTTGGACTTAAGTTTTAAGCATGGAGATAGACATGGATCTATGTGCAGTCTTCTACACACCATCATCCAGTTGTGTCAGCACCATTTGTTGAAGATGCTCCCTTTTTTTGGTACATAATCCACTGGACAGATTATTGACACATGTAACATGACTATTTAGTCTCCAATAAGGTCACAGATTTTTAATATCTTAAATAATTACATTCCCAGGAGATCTGAGATGCTGGGAAAAGACCAAATATAAAAATAATGGTAATAGGGCCACTGAATCCCACAGAGAACTGGAGGCAGACCAAAGCATCTAGCATCTACCACCATCCTAGCTATGGAGTTGTGCCCATGGGGAAAGGTGAGTGTTGGGCCTTCTCTTTCCTTCCTTTCCCTATTAGAGTCCCCTCACCCATAGCCCCCACACCCATCTCTTCCTGCAGCAGAATACCCAAAAGAGACTTGCAGGCAGACCAAAAAATTCAGCATCTGCCACCATCCGAGGCTTGGACCTCCACACATCAGTAGAGGTGAGTGTGGGAAATTCTCCTGTATTCCTTACCTTTTGGGGTCCCTTGAACCACCCCCCAAATGCATCCAGTCACTGATTGCCCCAAAGAGACCTAGAGGCACACTGAGCCATCCAGCATCTGTTGTCCTTGGCAATTTGGACATATCTGCACCCACTGGGAGAGAGGCTTGGACCCATACCCATCAGGAGAGGAAGAGATCCCACCTGTACCCACTGGAATAAGGGATGGGAAGACAACAGTATAAAAACATGTTCAACAGCAAAAAGACTAATATGACACTACCAGAGCCTAGGTATTCTATACCAGAAGACCTTAACACCCCAATGCAGTTGCAGCGAAGGGAATGACCTTAACAACAACTTTATGAAGATATTAGAGGCCCTCAAAGAGGAAATGAGAAAATCCCTTAAACAAAGGGAAGAAAAAACAAATGAATTATGGAAGAAAGGGAGGAAAAGACAAACCAAAAATGCAAGAAATGAACACATCTCTTAAAGAAAGCAAGAAAGCCAAGAAAAAACAATCAAACAGATGAAGGAAGCATTTCAAACAGTTCAAGACCTGAAAATTGAAACAGAGACAATAAAGAAAACATGAATCAAGAGAATGCTGGAAATAAAAAAACTGGGTAAATGATTAGGAATTACAGATGCAAGCATAACCAACAGGATGCAAGAGATTGAAGAGAGAATCTTCGGTGTTGAAGATATAGTAGCGTAAATAAATTGATCAACCAAAGAAAATTGTAAGTCCAACAAACCATTAACACAAAATATTCAGAAAATATGGGACACCAAGAAAACACCAAACCTAAGAGTCATAGGAATAGAAGAAAGTGAAAGCACCGGGCCCAAAGGTGCAGAAAATACATTCAACAAAATCAAGAAGGAAACTTTCCAAAGCTAAAGAAGGACATGCCAATGAAAATACAAGAAGCCTACAGAACACCAAATAGAACACCAAATAATCAAAACACCAAACACACAGAATAAAGAAAGAATATTAAGGACAGCAAAGGATAAAAATCAGGTAATATACAAAGCAGACCTATGATATGTAGCTTGTATGTTTTCCACCAGCCCGCCCGCCGCTAGTCTGGCATGCCAGCCCCAAATAACACTCAGAGACTCTGTATATGATACAATCCTGTTGGCCAGTTACCATTATTGTTTATGGGCTAGCTCTGTCTTAATTATTAACCCATTTCTACTTATCTAAGTATTTCCACGTGGTCATCTTATCAGGGAGCCGTCGCCGGCATCTTCTTTCTCCAAGATCTCCATGCTGACTCCTCCTAACTACTTCCTCTTTCCTCCTTGTCTCCTAGCCCCACCTATCTTGCTTTCTCATTGGCCACAGTGCTTTATTAATTAACCAGTATGAGAAACATATTTACAGATTAACATCTCCCATCAATGATATTTACACCTGACTTCTCCATAGAAACTCTGAAAGTCAGAAGGTCCTGGAGAGGTATTCTACAAACACAAAGAGGCCATGGATGCCAACCAAGGAAAAAAATATTGCATGAAAACAAATCAGATTTAAAGAATGCATATCCACAAATCCGACACTATGGAAAGTACTGAAAGGGCAACTCCAATTCAAGGTAGTTAATTATACTGTGAAGCAATATATACACAATAGATAATCCCACATTATCAAAAGCCAAAAACAAAATAAGGGAAATTCACACACAATACCACCACCATAAAGAAATAAAAAGAAATCAAGAATTAACAATTATAGATCATTAATATCCCTCAACATCAATGCTCTTAACTTGTGTATAAAAATACAAAAGCAAACAGAATGAATACAGAGTCCATTCTTCTGCTGCACACAATAAAACACACCTCAACTTTAAAGACAGATGTTAACACAGAGTAAAGGGTTATGAAAAGATTTTCCAATCTTATGGACCGAAGAAACAAGATGCTGGAGTTATTATAGTATTTGACAAATGAAACTTCAAATTAAAATTAATCAAAAGAAATGAAGAAGTTTTTTTTTTCATAATCATCACAGGAAAAATCAATTGAGATGAAGTCTCAATTCTGAACATCTATGCCCCAAATACAAAGTCACACATGTTTGTAAAAGAAACGTTACTAAAACTCAATCAACCATAAGACCCCACACACTTATAGTGGGAGATTTCAACACCCCACTTTCATCATGAGGCAAGACCACCAGACAGAAACTTAACAAAGAGACAAAAGAAGTAACAGTAGTTATGACCAAATTTGGCTTAATAGTCAGCAATAGAACATTCCATCCAAACACAAAAGAATACACCTTCTTCTCAGCTCCACATGGAACATTCTCTAAAATCGACGACATGCTTGGCAACATAGCAAACCTCAACAGAGACAAAAGAATTGGAATAAGCCAGGATCACCATGGTTTAAAGTTAGAATTCAACAGAAACTCAATTTGCAGAGAGCCTACAAAACCATGGAAATTGAACTATCAAGTGCATCACTCCTGGGTCAAGGAAGATACAAAGAAAGAAATTAAAGACTTCTTAGAATTCAATGAAAGCAAAAGTGTAACATACCCAAACTTATGGGAGACAATGAAAGCAGTGCTAAGAGGCAATAAGAGACCACATGACGAAAGAAAAGAATAGTCACATTAGAGAATTAACAACATATCTGAAAGTTTTAGAAAGAAAAAGGAAAGATCCAAGATAGCCAAAAAGCCATGTCAATAAAGGAACGTCCAGAGGCATCACCATCTCTTACATCAAGTTCTACTATAGAGCTACAGTCCTGAAAACAGTTTGGTACTGGCACAAAAATAGACAGGCAGACCATTGGAATCAAATTGGAAACCATAATATTAGCTCACACACCTATGAACATCTGATTTTTGACAAAACAGCTAAAAGTATACAATGGAAGGAGGAAAGCATCTTCAACAAATGGTGCTGGCACAACTGGATGACAGTGTGTAGAAGACTGCAGATAGACCCATATCTATCTCCATGCACAAAACTCAAGTCCAAGTGGATCAAAACTTCAACATAAATCCAGCCACACTGAACCTCTTAGAAAAGGAAGTGGGAGCTAACCTTGAACAAATTGGTACAGGAGACCACTTCTAGAACACAACACCATTAGCACAAACACTGAGATCATCAATTAATAAATGGGACCTCCTCAAACTGAGAAGCTTCTGTAAGGCAAAGGACAAAGTAAACAAGATATAGCAGCCACCCCACAGAATGTGGAAAGATCTTCACCAACCCCGCAATGGACAGGGGTCTGATTTCCAAAATATACAAAGGAAACAAGAAACTAATCAACAAAACACCAAATAACGCTATTAAAAAGTGGTGTACAGAACTAAATAGAGAATTCTCAAAGGAGGAATCTAGGATGGTTGAAGGACACTTAAGAAAGTGCACAACATCCTTAGCCATCTGGAAAATACAAATCAAAACAACTCTGAGATGCCATCTTACTCCTGTCAGAATGGTTAAAATAAAAAATACCAATGACAGTTTATAATGGAGAGGATGTGGGGAAAGGGGAGCACTTATCCTGCTTGTGGGAATGCAGACTTCTACAACCACGTTGGAAATCAGTATGGCAGTTCATCAGGAAAATGGGAATCAGTCTACCACAAGATCCAGCAATTCCACCCTTAGGTATATACCCAAAAGACATTCATGCAAAAAGACATATTATGTTCAGCTATGTTCACAGCAGCATTATTTGTAATAGCCAGAATCTGGAAACAACCTAGATGGCCCTCAACTGAAGAACAGATGAAGAAAATGTGGTACATTTACAGAATGGAGTACTCCTCAGCAGAAAAACAAAACAAAACAAAAACAAAAAACAACAATGCAGGCAAACGGATGGAACTAGAAGAATCCATTTTGAGTGAGGCCATGCAGACACACACACACACACACACACACACACACACACACACACACACACACACACACACAAAAACCCAACAAGATATGTACTCACTCAATATGGATTTTATACATAGAGCAAAGGATCCCCAGCCTGTAATTCACACCACCAGAGAAACTAGGATACAAGGAGGACCCTAAGAGAGACATACATAGTCCCTCACAGAAGGGGGAAGAAGCAAGCTATCCTGAGCAAATTGGGAGCACATAGGGGAGCAGGAAGATAAGAAATTAGGAGAAAGAGAAGGAGAGAAGAGAATGGGAGAGAAGAACATGTGGGACCAGGAAGATAGAATCAAGGGATGATGAGCAAAAAAGGAGATACCATAATAGAGGAAGTCATTATAGGTTTGAAAATATCACCTTAGGGAGATGCCCAGAGACCTAAAAGGATAACCCGAACTAACAATCTAAGCAATAGTGGTGAGGCTACCTTAAATGTCCTTCCCTGATAATGAGATTGATGACTATTTTATATGCCATCCTAGAGCCCTCATCCAGTAGCTGATGGAATTAGAAGCAGGCACCCACAGCTAAACACTGAGCTGAACTCCTGGATTTAAGTTGCAGAGAGGAAGAAGTGATGAGCAAAGGGATCAAGACCAGGCTGGAGAAATACACAGAGACAGCTGACCAGAACAATGGGGAGCTCAGGGATGCCAGACTGATAGATCGGAGTTCAGCATAGAAATGATCCAGACGACCTGAACAGGGGTCTCAGTTAGGAGGCCTGTGAAGTATATAGTACATCTCACAATGGAATCAGGATATCCCTAGTGCAGGAACTGACTTCAGGAGCCTGTTCCTCATGGAGAAATACTCTCTTAACCTAAAGACAAGGGACGGGCCTAGGCCCTACCTGAAATGATTTGACTGATTTTGATGATCCTTCATTGAAGGCCTTCCCCTCCTTGGGGAGTGGAGGGGGGATGGGCTGGGAAAGTTGCTGGACATGGAAGGATGGGAGGGAGAGGTACTGGGATTGATACGTAAAATAAGAAAAAATATTAAAAATTTTAAAAAGGAAAAATAAAAAAAAGAAAAGCCTCACCCTTCATAAGAAGTGAATGAGGGATGGATGGGAGGGTATTTGGGGACATGGGAGGATAGGTAAGAAAAGGAATTTGAATTGAAATGTAAAATAATTATAATTAAATTTAAAAATTATAATAAATAAATAACAGATAAAAAAGAAATCAGAAAAAGCCCACATATCTAAATATCCATTCATGAGACTAATATACCATGCATAATTATCAATTGGTTAACAAAAATTCTACAGTTGAGTACAATTCTATGTGCTTGTCCTCAAAAAGCATAAGGTACCAGAGCAATAAATGATACAATAGTATTCATTTTGTGTCTTGTTTCCAAATATACTCATCTGAAACTCTGACATGTCCACTAGGGAAAATATTGCACAATGAGATCTTGCTACTCACATTTTCAAGGGAATATTCTCTGACTTTGTCTAAAGCAATCTGGTTGCAAGAACAAATATTAATAAAGGTTTAGAAGATTCAATTATTGGATTTATCACATGAATTTTTACCTTTCATCTTTGAAAATAATCAAAACTAAGTCTAGTTTTCTATTAAACCTACAGAAATAAAAGGGTAGATGGAGTTATTTATATCTTAGTGGATGCTCAATCCATATCTTTGCCTGTATGTCCAGGGTGGCGTCTTTACACAGCAGATTCTCTAAATACTATCACCCTCTACCATGCCTGCAATAAGGGTTGGTGAGTGTTTCAGAAAAGTCATGATCTACCTGAAAACAAGTGGAGTAACCCCAGGACTCAGGAGGGGAACACTGGCTTCAGTTAATAGATTTGTCAGAATTAAATGCACTGGCACACACATGGGAAGATATGGAATGAAAACTTCCTGGAGAATGACAGACTGAATGACATGCTGATGGATTTCTGGAAGGACTTGGTGTCAGCTCAATCTTGCAAGCATGAGTAGTATAGAGAAAAGTATTTCCTGGAAATAAACACAATGAACCCCTCGATCTGCCCTTGAGTGCACCAATCCACACCTGACTACAAGATCAATTCAGAACTTAGATTCTCCCAAAGGAGACATTAAAAACTTTTCCTAACTGCTGCTCAGCTACTCACTAACATGTAAAAACCTCCTAGACATCATCATTACTCACAAGAAGCTAACAATGAAGATTTGCTCTCGGGACAAATTAGTTTTTCCTCATTGGAGGTATCCCAAAGTTTCCATGCAGACAATGTGTCTGAAACCACAGATGACATTGTAATGAGTTCTCTGAGGGAAGTCATGTCCTGGAACAATGTTGTTTTATGAGCACTGCAAACCTGGACTCTTCTGGGTCACCTCGACAGCATTGCTTGGAGAATGAGCAACAGTCGAGTTCCTTGCATTCTTCCTCAGGCCAAGAGCTACACTGAGAAGGTCTTCAATGGGTGAGGCACTCCAAGAGATGCTTCAACAGGAACTGTGTTCAGGAGCTGGCCTTCATCCTGTGAGCATCCTCATCCTGTGAGCCTCAATGGTGGGATTCTCTCAACCCCAGACTTCTTAAAATTCCATTTGCCCTTGTAGACTTTACAGTCTCTTCTGAAGCAAACACATATCATTCATCTAGAATTCTGCAACTGAATTCAAAAGAGTCAATGTTTTGTTTTAATATCAAATAAATTTGTCTTTCACTGATGGAATTCAGGTGAAAACATCATTAGGTGTGATATGTGTATGTGGGATGGTAGATTTTAGCAGATTCATGGTGGGTAAGTGTTTCTATGAAAAACGTATAACCAAGTAAGGCACAGACCCATTATTGGCTTGCGAAGGGTGTAATTGTGATTGTGTAATGATTTTAAATGTGTCTGAAAGAAGCTGGAGATGGTGCAGGTAACTCTATGGGACCTGAGTGCTTAGATCAACAGTTAAGATAGGCAAAATTGTGAATAATGGAGACTCAATAGCAAATGGGGATTGTTTTCATGAGGAGGATACTTATGAAACCCTAGGCCATCACTATGATCAGAACACTAGTAGCTTTATCAGAAATAATTGATATTGTGTTATGTGGAGATGTAGTATGAAAATTTTGCAAAATCCAACAAGTTGCTTTCCTGCTATTTATTTCAGATTCACAACTTTATTGGTAGCATGTAATCATTCTTAACACATGACTAAAATATAATGAAAATGTTTTGGATAGTGATAATGGAGTTGTGATTTCATGCCAGTCACTTTCCTGAATTCATGTGCAAAGTCTACAGTGTTAAAATGTGTGTTGTTTTGTTTCTGACCAGTAATCTTAGAGTTGCAGCATCCATACAACTTTGATCTTGAGGCAGGAGAAATTCAATAAGCACAAACTTTTAACCTGACTTAAGGGTCCTCACCTTGTTTTCCAGGCAGAGCTCCCTTAGTATGATACGGCAGTATCTTCCTTATTGGGAAAAGAAGCCACTCCAAATCACTTGTTAAGCTTGAATAAGAGAACAAAGATTTGAGGACAGCACTGTCCCACGTGACTGTCACTACAGACAGAGTCCAGTGATTCCCTCTCCATGTCTTCTCACAATAAAGCTCTAAAAACCACAGAAGAAGTGGCTCTTCAGATTGTCTTACTTTGTCAGGTTTGGGTAGGGACTGTGGCCAACATCATTCTGTTTGTCCACAATTTCTCTCCTGTCCTGACTGGCATTCAGATGAAACCCACACAGACAATTCTCAGCCACATGGCTGTGGCCAATGCCTTGATTCTTCTCATCACTGTGTCTCCAAACAATATGATGGTTTTTGCTTCAAGGACTCCTCTGACTGACCTCAGATGTAAACTTGAGTACTTCCTTCGCCTGGTTGCTCGAAGCATTAACATGTGTTCCACATCTGTTTTGAGCACCTATCGGTTTGTCACTCTTGTTCCTGGTAATTGGGGTAGAGTCATACTCAGAGGAAGGGGCCAAAATTTGGTGAGTTATTCTTGTTACACTTGTTGGTTGTTCAGTGTCGTAAATCATGTCTACATTCTGATCAAAGTCACTGGTCCACAGAAAAAAAGCAATGACACTGTGTTTAAAAACAAGTTGGTCTGTTCTACCTCTGGTTTCAGTATAGGCATTGTCTTCTTGCGTTTTGTTCATGATGCCACATTCATCGGCATCATGGCCTGGACTAGTGTCTCCATGCTGCATCTCTTACATAGTCATTACAGGCGAACACATCACATCCTTGCTCCAATTCAGGACCACAGAGTCCATGCTGAGACCAGAGCAGCTCATACCATCCTTATGCTGGTGGTCACATTTGTCAGCTTTTACCTCCTAAATTTTTTCTGTGTCATCTTTCACAGTATGTTAACGCACTCTCGTCTCTGGCTGAGGCATGTAAGTGAAGTTTTGGCTGTAAGCTTCCCCACTATCTCCCCCTTTCTGTTGATCTTGAGAGATCCTAAGGATCCTTGTTCTGTGCTTTTCTGTCATTAAAATCCAGAGTCATTAAACATAGCGAGCCCATACCTGTGGTATGTAATTGATCTGACTCCATTACCAGCTGCAGCACTCGGGAAAAATGAACTATGTTCCTAGGCTGTGAAGCACAGTAGACCTTGAGCCTATTGCTGGTGGTGTTGATGAGCCAGTCCTGAGAATGTGTGCTGGGTATATCTGGTCCTGCCCCTCATCTGCTTTTTGGCAGATAGGCACTGAAAGGTGCTCAGGACAGATGTGGATTAGAGAAAGATATGTCCTTTCCCCAACCCTACTCTACCTGTGGCAGGTGGGAGTGCTGGCCTGGAAGTAGAGGAGTGGAGAGTTTTCACTGCCTCTCACCAGATGCAGCACTTGTGAGAGTGGACCCTGAACCTCTCCTGGGAAACACAGTAGAGCTGGCCCTAATCATGAAGGCTTGAGAGAGCTTATCCTAAGGGAATGCAAGCAAAAGAATGGCCCCTCTCCTGGCTCACTGCTGCAAGGTGTACACTGGCTGGGCAATACTACAAACTCACCCTGTAACTACCCAGGCTCATGAACCCTGTAACTACCCAGGCCCAGAAACAGGATTATGAGTTGGTCTACCCCAACATCCACCCCATGTATGAATTGCTGGAGCAGGTGAACATGCTGGTCCTGCAGACACAAAGCAGCCGGATTTCCACAACCCAGGACAATAACAAGATATTCAAGATGAGTTACAGGGAGACCCCTGTATTGAAAGTGCAGCAGAACACAGAGGCCTGGAATCAGACCTTTGCAAAGAACACTTGCAAGTAAAGAGATATGGAGTAAAGCGTAGACCGTGTGACTCCCTGTGTCAATCTACAGATTCTATGGTGAGATTTTCCATTCTCCTTTTATCTTAAATTAAATTTAATATTTCTGGGGGAGGTTGAAAGGGCAGAAGGTAAGTATGAAAGAGAGATGAATGGTATTGAGTTGCATGATGTGAAAGACAAAAAGAATAAATAAAAAGAATGTTAAAATAAACCCCTAAGACAGCTTCACTAATGCCGTTAAATACTCTATTCCACAAATATGAGTTGAACATCTTTTTCTATGAGTCCCACCTAGTGCTCACATGTAGCGAGATATTCACCTTGTCTGCACCTGTGGCTTAGGCCACGCCCATTGGGGGTTGAGGCAGGACCGGACATGACCTGGGGGAAAAGGCTGGGAAAGGGTCGGGGCACTCTCTTGGTGGTGGACTCTGGAAGGCTTAGTATCTGGTGGAACCCGCCCCGATCATCTGCCTATGTTGTGAGTTATTTCTACCTGAATAAACATCTATTCGGCCTAATTGTTTATCCTGATCCTTATTAAACCACAATATCTGGTGTCAGAAGCAGGATTTGGATTTTCACTGGACCTGGATTTCGCCCAGGTGGTAGAGGTGGGAGAGGTGGCAGAAGCAAATCTGCTCCCTTCCCCCACCGTCCCCGAACGGGCAGGGTCTCTTGTCTAACCAGGTGGACACACCACAAGTTGTGGGATGGTTGCCTCTGCCATACAACACCTTTACCTCCACAGTGACCCTGAGAAGGGACTCACTGCTTCTCATATTTTGCCCATTTCCCCACTTTGCATTCACACCACCTGGCACCCGCCCTGGCGCCCGCCCTGCTTGTGTGTTTCCCACAGCCGTAGCCCTGTGGTATCAGCAATTACACAGGCTCCTTTTACTTATTCGTTTAACAAATTCTCGCTTGCCATAGTTTGTTAAGAGCTATTCTGTAGGAACCAAAATCAGAAGGATCATCTGCTGCCAGACACTATTTGGTGGTTACAGCTGGAGGTTTGAGATTTACAAATAAAAGAACCAAAGTTCCAGGACAACAGAATTATACCTAAGGTAATTGCAACAGTCTTTGCAATTTAAGTTGATATAATATCTGAGATCAATTGTCCCATAGCTATGGCGGATAATCTTACAATGCAGGACTTTAGGAATCCTTTTACTTCTTGTATAGAAGGAATTTTAACAGAAGAAAATCATGACTTAACCAATATATACATTTTTTTCTTGTAATAGCAATGGGTTTCATCATTATGATGTTATTTTTAAAGAAATGGTTTGAGTCTAGAGCAAACAATAAGGAACTTGTAAAAACCATAAGAGAATTAGTAACAAGGATTCAAAGTGTAGAAAATGGCAACAGAGAGGTAAGAAACAGAACACACAATATTGAAAACGACAATGGAGACCTTAAAATTGGAATGCAAAATATAAAATGTTTAGAGGAAAAGGTTCAGAATATTGAAGATGGTAATAGAGAGCTGACAGGTAGAATGTAAAACATGGAATATAAAAATGACCAACTAGAAAACAGAATTATGTTCATAGCTGATAACTCAACAACCAAAATGGAAACAAGGTAATGTATTAACATGCTAGCAGAAATAGCTTGTTCCTGGTTGAACGAATCTACTAATAAGGTAAAAAAACTGGAACATCAGATGGACAGACTAGCAGATAGAATCTGTTCCATGTGTGAGGATAATGACAAGCTGGCAGATAGAACATTGTTTCTGGAAGGCAGTTTACATGCCATTTAGATTATATCTAAGGATGAGAGTATTAAAAACATAGAATCATTTATAGTTGGAGAAAGTAAGAAACTGACTAATGCAATGAAGTCTCTAGAAACTTATGTGGTTCAAGAAGTTCAGACACTCAAAGAAACAATGGTGAATAGATTTCAGGCCTTAGAAGACCATCTATCTGACACATCAAAAGGAGAACTACAGGTAACAGGGCATGAAAGAGACTTAAAATTTTCTACACCATTTAGTGTATCTATTAGTGAAAAAACAGATACAAAAAAACACCCAAAAGGTGGTGTTGCCTATCAGTGGGAACCAATAAGTATGAAAGATTTAAAAGGTATAAAGGAAGCAGTAGTCTCTTATTGCATGCATTAATCATATGTAAAGCAATTAATAGAATCATGGGTAATGAATAGCAAGGTAACCTCTAAGGATTGGTATCAATTAATATCAGCTGTTCTTGAAAACTTCTCTCAATTAGAATGGAGGACTTTATGGAGAGAGGAAGCAAAAGCTCTTGAACTTCAGGGCTTAAAGAAAGATTATAAAGCTCCCCAAGATAAAATTCTTGGTGAGGGTATTTATGCTGACCCAGAAACCCAAGCTGCCTATGATGAACATATCTTGACTCTATGCAGTACAGCAGCTCTGAATGCTTAGGACAAAGTTCACAAACTAGGGGAGAGGATAGAATCCTATACCAAGATAAGTCAGCGACTGAGAGAATGTTTTACTGCGTTTCTAGAAAGATTGTCTAGAGCAGTGCAATTAGAGGTAGCAGACATAGATTCTAGGCGAATACTTATAGAATCATTAGCTTATGAGAATGTGAACCCTCGGTGCAAATAAGTGCTTTGGCCTTTAAAAATTTGATCAGCACCTTTAAATGAATGGGTTCTGTATACAGACAACATTAAATATAATGATAATAGCACTGAAAGTTGGGTAGAAGAGGCTATATCTAAAGGTCTGAGAAGACATCAAGATAACAGAGATCCTAACTATGGGGACATAGCAGCTTGGCTAGGAGAAGCCATCTCCAAAGGTTTGAAAAGATATTAGAATGTCAGATGTTTTAACTGTGGTAGGAAAGGACATCTGAAAAGAAATTGTAGGCAAATTATTTCTAGAAATAACACTCCCAGGAATGAATCGAACAGAAGGCCTCAGCCTTCTGGGTTATGTATAAGGTGTGGCAAAGGCCGACACTGGACCAATGAATGTAGATCGACAAGAGACAAGCAAGGAAACCCTTTACAACTGGGAAACTCCTTGGGGGGGCCCTCGAAGGCCCCCATGCCAAAGGTGGTTTGGACATTCTCAGTCACAGTGGAGGACAATCTCCCACAGGATGATTAGAAAATCCATTGCCTATCGTAAAAACTCATACTGCTCTGGATGACATACTAATGATGGAATTTGAATCAAACATGGGAAAAGGGAAGAAAAAGCATGTATTTTGGCAAACTTCTATAAGTAGTCATAGGCCTAGATTGATAGTTAAAATGAATAGCAGACCGTTTGAAGGGTTACTGGACATAGGGACTGATGTAACTATCATAACTAATACATTCTGGCCTCCTAGATGGCCCCTGCAAGAGGTAAATGTTCAATTCTTAGGGATTGGAACCCAGTCTCAGGTAAAACAGAGCACGAGATGGATTGAATGTGCAGGACCAGAAGGACAGAGAGGAAGGTTGAGACCATATGTGGCCGATATAGCAATAAACTTATGGGGTCGTGATCTATTACAGCAATGGAATACACAGATTAATATTCCTCGAGTACTAGATAGGAACCATAAACGACCTCATAATTGTGGGAAAAAATGTTATAAAGTACTATACATGACAGATACCAAATATCCAGGATGTACAAAGACAGAATGCAAGTGCTGAACAAACAGAGAAACCAAAAGCCCTACCCTTAAAATGGTTAACAGAGGAACCTGTCTGGGTAGGGCAATGGCCTATGACCTCTGAGAAGTTAGAAGCTTTAGAAAACCTGGTACAGGAACAGCTAAATGCTGGACATATCGAGGAATCAACCAGCCCTTGGAATTCTCCTGTATTTGTTATCAAAAAGAAATCTGGTAAATGGAGAATGCTTACAGACCCAAGAGCCATCAATAAAGTTATTCAGCCAATGGGATCTCTACAGCCTGGAATGCCCTTGCCTTCTTTGATACCTAAAGAATGGCCTATTATAGTTATTGATTTAAAGGATTGCTTCTTCACTATACCTTTACAAAATACTATAAAGAGAAATTTGCCTTCACGGTACCTAATTACAATAATTCTCAAATGGTGAAGAGATATCAGTGGAAGGTTTTGCCACAGGGAATAATAAATAGCCCCACTCTATGCCAATATTTTGTACAAAAACCACTGGAAATAATTCGTAAACAGTTTCCATAATCCATAATTTACCATTACATGGATGATATATTGTTAGCTAATTCTACCTCGTTGGGGATTACAAATTGCTCCTGAAAAAATACAAAAAGGAGATTCTATCAACTACTCAGGGTATAAAATAGGTCTACAGAAAATTAGACCACAAAAAGTACAGATTAGGAGATATAGCTACCAGACTCTTAATGATCTTCAAAAATTACTATTAGAGATCTCTCAACTACAAACCATTATTGGAGTAGAAGGGCATTATTTGAAAAACCTGAAAATGGCCCTAAAAGGGGACAAGGATTTGAATAGTCCACGAATACTATCAGCTGAAGCTGAAAAAGAATTACAATGGGTAGAAAAGAGGATATTAGAAACACATGTGGACCATGGGAATCCAAAACTAGACTGTATTCTGGTTATATTACCATCTAGAGAATATCCTTCAGGGATTTTGATGCAGAGGGAAGATATGATATTAGAATGGATATTTCTACCACATAAACAGAATAAAAAACTAAAAACATATATAGAAAAGATCTCTGACTTGATTATAGAAGGTAAATTAAGACTTCGTCAACTGACAGGAAGGGACCCAGCAGAAATCATAGTACCTTTGACTAATGAGGAAATTTCTTCCTTATGGACAGATAATAAATATTGGCAGAGAACATGCAGTAACTTTTTTGGAATGATTAGCAACAATTATCCCCAAAGTGAAAGAATCAAATTCATAAAGAAAACACATTGTAAGACAAACATCTATCTCTGGAGTTCCTACATTCTACACTGATGCAAACAAATCTGGTAAGCCAGGATATAAATCAGGAGAAATAAGCAATGTAGTTCAAAGCCCTTACAATTCTGTACAAAAGGCAGAACTGTATGCCATTCTCATGGTACTTAGGGATTTTACAGAACCCCTCAATATAGTTACTGACTCTCAATATGCAGAGAGAGTAGTCTTACACATTGAGACTGCAGAATTTATTCCTGATGATACAGAGTTAACTTTATTGTTAATACAGTTACAAGATACTATCAGAAAGAGTATTCATCATATATATATATATAAAATCTCACATCAGATCCCCTAGCAGAAGGCAATGATGAAATTGATCAGTTATTAATAGGAAGTGTGCTAGAAGCCTCTGAGTTTCATAAGAAACACCATGTGAACAGCAAAGGTTTGAAAAAGGATTTTTCTATCACTTGGCAACAAGCCAAGGAAACAGTAAGGAAATGTCCTACTTGTTCATTCTATAACCAAACTCCTTTACCACCCTAAAGGTATAAATAGAAATGAAATATGGCAAATGGATGCTTCGTTTTGCAGAATTTGGAAAATTAAAATATGTACATCACACTATAGATACATTTTCAGGATTTCAATGGGCTACCGCTCTGAGCTCTTAAAAGGTTGATTCTGTTATCACACACCTTGTAGATGTAATGGCCATTATGGAGATACCTGCACAAATAAAAACTGACAATGCTCTGGCATATGTTTCCAATAGATTGAAACAGTTTTTTGAGTATTAGAACATAAACACGTAACTGGTATACCACACAATCCTACAGGACAAGCAGTAGTTGAGAGATCCAATTGTACTTTAAAGGAAATGCTCCATAAGCAGGCAGGAGTAACCAAGACACCCAAACACAGATTACATAATGCTTTATTAACATTAAACTTTCTTAATGCTAATGAAAAAGGACAAACAGCTGCAGAAAGTCACTGGACAATAGAAAAAACTTCTGAACTAAATCAGCCGGTGTACTTCAAAGATGTATTGACCTCAGAATGGAAACCAGGATATGTGTTACGTTGGGGTAGGGGTTTCACATTTGTATCTACAGGAGAAGAAAAGTTATGGATACCATCTAAGTTGATCAAGATCCAAGTTGAACAAGAGAAACTTCTTAATGAAGAGGAATGACAAGTCATCCAACAAATTGGGTCCCACGAAATGTGCGGAGACCTCTCAAAGGTAGGGGAAGTGTTCTGTTTTTTGTCCTTACGGGAAAACAGAGAACACCTATCTTCAAACAACCTAGAGACAAGGAACATAGGTACCTACAGAAGAGACGACAGTTCTACAGAAAGAATCACTTAATGAAGAGTAATCTGATTTATGGTAAAAAATATTTAAGTCTAGTTAACTGTTTCTATACTGAAATCTGTTTCTCTTTACTATCTAGTATTCCTGTAGTCCCGACTCATGTAAACCAATGCTGGCTTTGGAGCTGGATTTGGCTTTCCTTCTCTAAATTCAAGCATGTTGTTAAGATTAAATTCACAGTTTCTGCTTTATATCAAGAAGCCAATTGATGTAAGGCAGAAGAAAACAACATCTAGGGACTCATTTGCTTATACACACTTTTCTCTCTGAAATCCTCATTTTCTCATATACATGTGAAAGCTTATTGTTGCCTTTCCCCTAAGGCATACTATAAAACTTGAAAATTTTACTTTGATATTCATATTTAAGTTTTCCACAAGGAATGATAACAGTTCCTAACAGCAATCCTTGAACAGTCTAGAAAGAAGATGGGGCCCCTAATGGATATTTCCACTCCACTCAACCTGATGCATCTGAGCTACAACTTCACCCTAAAACCAGTTTGAGACTGCTTTTCTCAAGACAACTCATGACTAGGTAGCTGTAATGGTGCACCTTCTTATTACAACCTGGCCAGAGTTTCAAATAGAACTGCAGTCAAGCATTTTCTGCCATACAATGAGTACCTACATATGCCACAGCCAGTTCTGTTGACAAATTTGGTTGCTTGAAATTTTCTTCCTACAGGATTCCATGGAGCAATCATTGTCCCATTTCAGCAGGAAGTAATTTTAAGATAATGACACCCCCTCTCCCCACTCTTGGAATTTAGGGATAATATTCATCTTCATAGGGTTGGTTTTAGTTACTTGGGGTTGGGTATGGTAGGTGATATTTAGAGTCAGTTATCTC